>CM065053.1:155843641-156491141 GCA_032883995.1 Coronaproctus castanopsis | reverse complement strand
AGATTGAACGTGCGTGTTGACAGGTGGAAAGAACAAGGTGACGCGAGCTGATAAACATTCATCAAAGTAGGTGTCATTTGGTAATCTTCAGAAACGTTAATTTGATTAGGTATAACATTTAATTAACCAGCATGCATAAGGGAATATGTTCATTAGATAAAATAATAAAATTAACGATAAAAGTAACTACAAAATAGTAATCATCATAATAATTTATTCGACGTACGTACCTTCGCTTATGTATTTTCCTATTTTAAATGTATTGTGTGTATGCCTTTGGGCAGTTCAATATTACAAATATAAAAAAAAAAAAAAAATTTATCATCGCGATCATTATTTAATCTTTAATAACATCCAGACTACACGTGAAAACAGTTACACTTCGATATTTGTATTTCGTTAAGTCGCACGATTTCCAAACACTGCTGAGAAGCATTACACTTCGGGATAAGTGTGCTTTTCCCGCTGTTTTTCGCATTTTTAGGGGTGAACCTGATAATTTCATCGAGAATCATCGGAATTTTCAAATCTCGATGTATGTAATCGTTCAGTATAAATCGGTATATAGCGATGATAGTTAAAATATGTTGGAACTATTAGCAACAGACCGGAACAATCGTATTGCGTAAATCTAAATAGGTTTAGCAACGATGACCATATATAAGAAAGTGGTTTGTTTTCATTAAATAATGTCGACTTCCTATCGGCCGAAAAAGACTTTTTCGTTTTATTCCCCCCAAATACTTTCGTCCGACGTAGAACGTCCGATTGAAGCGCGATTCAAAGTACATTCTTACGTATTCCACTGAATATTTTTGTGGAAAATTGAAACAACATTCGGATAAAGTTTATCGATTTTTCACTATTAACTTCTATTTCACATCGTTTCGTCCAAGCAGTTAATTCTCGTTCACCGTTAAGTGCAAATATTTGACAGCGCTCTGGCGGATTTCGTTTGCTGCCAGAATTGCTGCGTTATCAGCGAACATCAAAATAATTGATTCCAGAACACGATATCACGGATGCGGAAACCGTTCGCGTAATTTAATCGAGAAACCGCGATGGCAAATTATATAAAAAAATCGAGCTACGTCGAGGAATATTCCTCCCTAAGGAATTTTGGTACCACAATCGAGACACGATGCATCTAATTGTACTATTGTGATCTAAACTGGTGATCTGGATTAGCTGTTTTGTTTCAATGATAGATCTAAGCCACTTTAATATAACTCTTCTCCAAACAGTTTAGATATGTTGGGAAGAATTGTTATACGTCGATAAAATGAAGCATTATTACCTGTGCTGACTAGAAACATGACCTATGTATAGTGAAATATGTATAAAATTAAAATAATCATATTTCTCGGCAGTTTTTATAGTGAGATTTTGTCAAATGTTTTCTCGCATTCAATTTTAATCAATTTCATCAGCGAAAAGTGCTTAATATTTACATTCGTTTTTTCAAATTGGTTAGTGTGTCGAAATTCGATATTGTTTGGTTGAAAACCCTGTTCAAAGGTTATACGCCTAAGTACCACTTGCCTTCCGAATTGGTGGAACCTGTATTCGTGATATTTTTATTATTTCGATGTCCTTCCAAAAAGGAATAATCAGGATCGTGTAGAGTAGAACGTCTACCTAAATATAAATCAAAAGTTTGATTTTTAACCTTTTACATTTTTTCATGTAGTATAGTAGTATGCTAGTGTGTGGTTCCATTTTGACTTATGCACCTGATATTATCGTGTTCTCCGTTACAGTTTCGTCACTTCATTCTCTGTTCAACCAAATATCTAATTTCCAGTATGTATGTATTGACCTTACACGAGATATTGCTATTTTAACATATGTCCAAGGTTGAATGAACATTTTAAAGAGTTGGATACATTTAATTTTAAACTGAAATATTAATATTATTATAATAACAAAAATAAAAACATTTATTGCAGTAATCGTAACTATCAAATTAACATCGGCAAAACATTCTTTCAAAATCCTGTCCTGTACATACAATTCGGTTCGGTCAAAAGAAAATTAAAAAATTATACATATATATATATATATATATATATATATATATATATATATATATATATATATGTTTTTTTATGTGTAGATTTTCGACTTTGAAATAATTTTATCATAGAAAGTTAATTTATATATAGAGCTTTTAATAGATCAGGTTAGTGTTAAGGTTGTTAGTTTTAGTTGTTCAATAATTCAAAGTCGAACATCTACACATTCGGAAACCATACAATTTTTGTTTTATATTTAATTATATATATATATATATATATATATATATATATATATATATATATATATATATATAAAATCAATCATTACGCTGTTGTATTGTTTGTTGCTGAACATGCGTATAAAAATGCATACAATACATGACAAGTAAATCGTTATTAAATCATATTTTAAAATGAATATATACTTAAATTAGAAATTTTAACTTAAATAATATACGAGTTTCATATTTTAATTTAAATAATACAGGAGTTTGAAAAATTCTCATTTATTGAATACGCGACGATAAAATAATTGAAAAAAAATTATATCACTTAAGGGAAATAATATATATATATTGCAATGGAAGAAAAGGCTTTTAATGATAAATGTACACTTATAACACAGAAAACATATACGCGAGAAGTTCGTAAAAACTTTTGTATGGTCAGTGGCACCTTATGGTGCGGAAACATGGACAATGAAGCAACGTGACCGAGACAAATTAGAAGCTTTTGAAATGTGGTGTTCGCGACGTCTACAGAAAATTAGCTGGTTAGACAAAATAAAGAACACGATTGCACTAGAAAGAATAAATGAAAAAAGAAGCATATTACACAGTATAAGAAAGAGGCGACTTAGGTGGCTAGGTTATGTATTACGTCAAAATCAAAATATCCTGAAAGATGTTATCGAAGGAAAGATAACGGGGGAAAAAGCTACGTGGAAGACCACGAACAACACTTATTGATACATTTCTAAAGGAAAGTGGAATACTGACTTATCCGGAATTAAAGAAGAAAACTCCCGACAGGCTAGAATAGAAGCGGTTGATACATGGTGCGAACCAGCCTACGGGCTGATACACTGATGATGATGATATATATCCGTATGAATTCTATCTAGATAAACTAATTTACTAAAAAAATATTGATTATTAATTTTTATATGATAATTCATAATTACAATTTTAATTTCATTAGTAAACCGTTTGGGAAAATATATGAACGGTGAGTATTATAAAAGGGTATATGTGGGTATGTAAAAAATCGAATACATAGTGCTTAAAACCTTATTAGAATAGTGGTATATAGACCAGCTGGAAAATCGAGAGAATACGATTAAGCGTAAGATTGCGTACGTGAGAAAAGGCTAGAGTTGGTTCATAGTGAAGATAGATTTATCGCTAGTTCTTATGCTGGTCCTGGTGATTGAAGAAAAAGGAATCTGATCGTTCAATCTAGAGAAAAAAAACAACTGAAAATTAATTAATGAGGGAACGTTTGTAATAAAGTATTAATATAATTATGTAAAATTTAAAAAGAAGCTGAAAAGGTAACGCAAGTAATTAATAAGTAGCGAAGACTATAATTTGCGCATTCTATTCGATCATTAAGTTAACCTTTATATTTTCATTTTCTTATTATAATTATCATATTTCTTTATGTATATGTGTTTGACGCGTGCGTAAATTTAACAATGCATCAAATAAATTAATTTTTAATTATTTGAAGTTTATTTAAATTAAATAATTTAGTACAAAGTATATTGTATAATTATAGTACAAATCATTTAATTTGTACTTGTTTCTAAAAACACAATACGATATCCCAATATATCCGATAGCCTTATCAGTAGTTATATATATATATATATATATAGGGAATATACTAATAAACGAGAATACTGAAAGGGGTTCTGTTTAATATTCGAACGTTCTCCAAAATTAACATTAACGTATAACTGACGTGTAGTAACTTCAATTTACACACATGAATATTGTAAAACTTAGCAACTTATATAGATAAACAGAAATAGAAAAAAATAAAAGCGAGATAAATTAACGTTTCACTATGTGTGCTAAGGCGTAGCAAATTTATTCTGACGCACATCGTACATCCCGGTCTTAAATATTCTCCAAATTAAACAAATTTCACCATATTACCTCTCACTATTACGCTATTCCATTATTAATGCGTGCAATATATACATACGAACATATATATATATATATATATATATATATATATATACTGTCGCGTTAAAAAGGTGGGATTTTACGAGAGGATCAATGAAAAAAATCGAATGAACTACAAAATTATATGTATTTGCATAATTACTAGTGTGGATTAATTTTTTTTTGTTTAATAGTATAGCATTAAACCCAACGACGAATGCAAATTTCATATAGATTACATAAAAGCGTGAGAAAAATATCTGAATCGGAGTGAATGAGCAAGAGAGAAAATAAATGTTCAGGGACAATCCGTTTCCAGAAAATTTTTGCAATAACACTATCAACTACCTGGTTGTGCAATGAATTTAAAAATGTAACTTAATCGGGTTTCAACTATAAATTATTATTCTAATGAATAAAATCCTAAACATTTTTAGCTGAATTAAGTTCAAACAACATTCAATAAAATACGAATAGAAATATTCAACATATTATCGAAAAAATGCGAGCTATTTCAGATTTGTATAAGATTAAAATGAACTGATTAAAGACACGTTTGTGTCGGTTACACTTGTAGGAGTTCAAATGGGTTTTAGCATCATTCTACAGCAGAAAGAAATTTTAATACTGGGAGGCTGCAAATATACTTACACTATTAAACTGAAACATATATATACCCGCACATAACATACGTCCATATATAAATATATATATATGCCATACTTACCACCATCATCATCATTTATCGTTGCCGAGCTTTATAATCTATCATGCAATTCTAGATATGATTTTATCTCCGAGTTCGATTTCCTGCCGAGCGTATAAGTTCTTCGAATGTCGAGTTTGTCCATCTCTTTATTTGGTCGACGTATCAGTTTGGGACATGCTCTGCTCTTTCGCCGCTCTTTTCTCGTTAAACTTTCCCCACCCAGTAGTTTATGGCTGAAAAACCACCTCATCCGCTTATAAATCGACGATAATGCTCGCTGTTGAATTCCGAATTCACCAAGTACCGTTGAGTTGGGGATTTTTGCTGTTCATAGTATACGTAATGTCCCTCGACAGCATGTCATTTCGAGATGTGACGTCGATAATCCGCAACTCTGATCGGCAGGTAATGAAGGAGAATATTAACGGGAACATTATTAGCCGTGCCTATTTTTTTTTTTTTCATTCACCTCTCGGATTTTCCTCTATTACATATTAAAGATTGATGACCTCGTCGTTTACTTTAATATCATTTACATTTTGGAAACGCTACGAAATTTTGCTTCGTCCTCTTGATCATCAGTAAACAGTATTCGGATTGATTTAACTTGAGTTCTGCTACGAATCTCTCTACTTGCTGAGTGATTCCTCCATCACCGCTCCTGATGCTACTAAGAGAATTGCGTCATCGGCATATCGTATATTCCTACGAGTGATAATGGGAAACATGGCTATTCCGTAAATTACTGGTGTGGATTAAATTTACTTAAACGTAGATTCGATTTTTTAATATAATTCGAGTGAAGATCTTTCTTTCGGTCTATTGCCGCTTAATCTTCCTTCAATAAAAATTTCTGATACAAGAAAAATGTCTAATTAAACAACCAATGTTTCTATTCTTCACTATTTGAAGTAATTCTTTATTTAGGATTTTCTGCACCCGAACCATTTTCAATGTTACAAACACACACATATATAAACACACGCACATATTTATGTATATGCTTTTCTACTCAAATATACTCATGTATATATATATATATATATATATATATATATATATATATATATATATATATATACATATACTCAGTAATTACATAAAAATTCGTTCAACAATGCACGCACACAGAAAAAGGGACATATGCACGCACGCATTATTTCACATCAAACACCGCGTCGAAAGTTAAAAAGGGGAACACGAATGAAAATTAAAAATTAAACAATTTAATTTAAAACCAATTAAATTATAGAGCTAATTAAAAAATATTACGAGCTATTTTTACGACGTACTGTATATTAATATAATGGAGAGAATAATTAATTAATTTAAAAAAAATGGAAACGAATTACGTAACTTCCGCTAGCCATCCACACTCTATTTTTGTTTATATATTCGTTTCTTGTATTTCTTTCACAAAAATACAAAACTCATACAAATTAAGCTACAAAAGAACCTCGTATGCGCATAGATGCAATAAATATACATACATATTTACATATATACACAATTTATGTATATATATATACACACACACACTCCATTAGTTCAGAAAATATAGGACACCCAAATAAGGATATCATATACAGTAGTCCGATTAAAAAAAGATACGGATAACAAAATTATTTCAATGTATTAAAATGAAATTAATAGGGAACAATAAATTTCTGAAAACGCTGATAAAAAAGCCCAAAAACTCATTCGTTCAATAGCTAATACTCAAATGTATCATCAGTATAATTTTTAATGAAATATTTATGTATGTCATTATTGTTGACATGTACAGCGTATTTATTTAATTATTTAACAGTTGTTTTTACATATTTGGTCACCGGCTTCGTCCACTCCTTGTTTCGCATCGGTCTATCCCGGGCTTAACATTGATATTTTTATGACCCGCATCTACCACGTCTTTATACTGCAACAATGATCTACTGAACAGTCTGCATCCATCTTTTAGATTCAAATTCATGCGTAGCACATGTTGTGTTCGTTTCAAACGGTTGTTAATGAGCAGCTGATCTATGTAATTTGTCCGAAGAATTCTTCGAAGAAGATGACATTTGTTTAGTCTCTTTCCACAAGACAAAACCTATTGCAAATTCGTCCTGAACTTGACACGACTGGTAAACCGTAGAAGTTGGTATATTTAAGTTTTTAATTTTCATTCTGTCAATAATATTTGGAACAAAAATTAGTAATTTATTTTACTTTATTGTCTGGTTATTTTTGGCTATTTTGTAAATATGTGTTTATGTACTTCTCTCATTCTTATTTTTATTTATAACCTAAAAAGATGTTTGAATTTTTTGTCGTTATTATTTCTGTATTTCAATTAATTAGCGTGTTAATTATATAAACCCTTTTAATCACGCATTATCGAATTTTTACACAAAAGTACAAATTGTATACAAGGCGTTTGTTACACAATACGGCTTCTTTGATGATTATAAATAATTTTCACTGTGTTTATATAAATATGTTTAAAATTAAGACATAACATTTTGTTGATATTAATAAAATTTCATGTACAATGTAGGGAACATCGTGACTGAAACGATTAATTCTGAAATATTTTTGTGTTATTTATCTTATACTTTTTAACTCATTCGTACTAATTCGCGCTTACTTCGTTGTATATATATATATATATTTTTTAAATCTTTTACTTATAAAATGTATTAAAAAGAATTTTAATTTGTTCTATTTCTTTTCGTTTTTCAATTACAGCTTCGATTAATGTAATCATTTATTTATTACTCGATCGGGTCATTCAGTTATTGCCCAATGTCCGGTTAAAATGTTTTATACTATTTTTATTATAATCGCTTCGTACAGTTGTACTTTTGTATTATTATTTTTTTTTTGTATTAATTTGTGGTTTATCAAAGTAAATTTAAATTTATGATTGTTATTATTATTACATTAATATTATTAAATATCTACTCGTGTTTGTCAAGGCTCACGCGGTTCATGCGCATAGTTGGTGTATATATTTTGTGATATATATCTTTTAATGAAATATGGAAATAAATTAAATTGGAAATTGAAATTTTTTATTATTATTATTATTATAAGTTTTATTGCGCATCCTTCTTTTTTCGTAGAATATAAATATTGATTTTTCCTATTATAGAATTTTCTTTCTTCTTTTTTTTTTTAAATTTTTATAAATTGAATCGGGTAATAATACAAATTTAACAAATTTTCGATAATTCTTTGTAAACTTTTCGAATTAATGACATTTTTGGACACGAAGAGTAAAATAGCAGATGCGAACAAAAAAAGAAAAAGTTTGAAAAGTTTTGTAAAGTATGAAAAACCGACTTGACCTCCAGCCGCGATTTCGTTTTCCAATTTTCGTGCGCGGTCGGCGTTACTCTATCGCGTGGAGAGTCGGGGTAAGCGTTGGAAGAGGAAACAGAATTTCGAATATGTTTATCGTTTCATGTTGTAAATATCCTACCGATTTCATACAACAAACGCGGAAGTCCTGCATCCAAGAAAACCGAGCTGCTGTACACAACTCACTCAAGAAACCTGTACTATATCGAGACATCCGAGAAAAGTACCGATTACTTCAGCTTATTGCAAATGGTAAAATACAGGACAGAAAAAATCCGGGAAAAAGGACAACGTGACTAGATGATATACGGAAATGATATGGATGCTCGAAAAAAGAACTAAAAGAGGTGGTGAGATACAAGTGTACAATAGCAGAGTGATGAAGTCTTAAAGATGAAGATGTTGTAACCTGTTAATAGATAACAGTAAATTTCAATTTGCGCGTATAGATAATCAATTCCTTCGTTATTATTAAAAGGTCTCG
The DNA here is from genome assembly GCA_032883995.1 of Coronaproctus castanopsis. Classification (NCBI taxonomy): domain Eukaryota; kingdom Metazoa; phylum Arthropoda; class Insecta; order Hemiptera; family Monophlebidae; genus Coronaproctus; species Coronaproctus castanopsis. Next base: position 156,482,411 of record CM065053.1, on the reverse strand, counting down.
TGTTTACATGTTCTCCTCTTCCCAGTCTACGTACTGATATGTTAAATTAAATAATGCTTCGTCTGCACCCTGTCGTCTAGAAAAAAGCCGACAGTAAATCGTCGTTTCCTGCGAAACCCAACGAAATCACAACCGCCGATTGAATGGATAAGCCAGCTACGTATAAACACACACTTTTTTTTCGCCTATCCGGTCGATTTATATACCAATATTTTTCCAATAATCTATCAATTTTACTGTGTCTTCTCCGAAATCACTACAAAGTTTTGATGGATCAAATGCTTCAATTAATTTACAATTGAATAAATGGTTTCCATCTTTCACCACATTGACATTGATCATCTTCTGCCAAACCCCATTTAAATAGATTGTATTTCGTCCGCGCGGTACAACTTCGTAATCTATTTAGTGTTCGCCAGAATGAATAATTCAGGTGACAACCTGCTAGAAGTGATTCTGCTGCCTGGTTGTTGTCAGCTTTCCACATCTGGAGTCGTTCTGCGTGGTCTGTATTTTTTAGTTCCTCCACTGTTCCAAGGAAGCTGCGTCGGAATTTTAATCGGCTTTTGGCTGCTCCTGTATAACAGTGTAATGGGTGGCGCTCATCATGAATTGTCTTCCATCTTTCCCTCTTCGCTGCCACGTGTCAGAGGCGTTGATCTTAAACAGCCAGTTACTGCTCTGCATGCTTCATTTAAAGCAACGTTAACATTCTTCGCATGTACGGAACGGTTCCAAACTGGACATGCATACTCTCCTACAGAGTAACAAAGGGACAAGGCCGATGTTCGTAATAGATGCGGTTTAGCTCCCCACTCGGGATGAACCTCTACGCATGATGCGGAATCAAGAGATATAAAATGAATAAATTAAAGAAATTTAAGCAGCTGGCGCCCCCTGGAAACGTCACCAATTTTGGTGGCGGCCATAAATGAAACACATACTAAGGCACACGCACACACATGCTTACAGGCAACATACACGTCTTCCACTATACAGAACAATATATCTACATCGAAAAGCACAAACGATAAACGTACAATCGTTATCTAATCCCATCAAACACACGCTTAACGTCACTGATATACTCGCTTTATAAGATTTACGCGAGTTTCTTAAAGAATTTCACCGTTAAAAGATTTTAAGTATTCAAATGAATAGCAAGGCATTAAAGATCTACGTTTGCCGGATCTAAAAACAAAATTGTAATCTTCGTCAAAACCAAAAAGATTATGGATACATTTTTTGCCAAAGACGCCGAATCATATGACAAAACAACTGCAGCGCGACGTAGAATCAACTAATATATTGTGATACTTTCAGTATTGACAAATATATAAACTCACTTATCTTGAACAGAAGGAATCATGTAGCCTTCCTTGAATTTGCAGAGAAAGCCATGCATTTCAAATTTACAATTACAAATTAATCAAGGAGAATTAGCTAAATTCAAACGTGAATCTAATACCCCTTCACTCCTGGTGGCATGGTCTCCTTACTTATAATTAATTTCTAATTTACCTGACTATATATTATTAATATGTTCAAATATGTAATGATGTTCATAACTGCTTTAAATTTAAAATATTTTAATCTAGACCATAATGAGATGTTTTTCTTTTAACGATGTATTTATATTCGATAGACTTACCTTTCAGAGAAGTAATTTTCTTTTTTTATTATTATTATTATTATTATTATTATTTTATCAAAGATTTTTTCTTATAAAGGTGTACTTTTCTCAAGTTTAATATTTTTTTTTTTATATTCTAAGATTTTTATATTCTATGATTTTTATTTTTGAAATTGTGTATTTCGTTATCGACAAGATATATTTTGGTATCTTTGTTTCGAAGTTGTATTTTTTTCTTCTATATTATATATCTATTTTTATATTTATTACTACTATGCACTCCACAGACTCCTTTCTTCATGCACACAGATAGTCGATGGCACTGTGTTTTTCATCCTATCACTGCCCTTAGTTAGTACAAAAACAGGGGACTATTACACACATGCTTTTATTTACTTTTCAGCTACACACTACTTATATGCACTTCTATAATTATTTAGCTTTAAGCGTCCCCTGTCCTTTATAATAACACCTAGATTTTAAGCAATAAACTAGCCCCACCGGGTAAATCCGGATTGGGGAACAAACTAAAAAAATATATATATATTAACACTACGAGTATATAACGTATCAGCCACTATTCTCAACAATAAACTAAGCCAATATATCTAAACTATATTATCACTAAAATTAAAATCACCAATGTCAACCATACGAGTCAATCATTCCGATGAGTAATTCCGTTACATAATCAGTTGGTGAAGACAAACATAGAACAAATTGATTGCTCTAATCCGTCAGAATTTTCTTAATAAGGCATAATGAACATGATCGCCGTATCTTTTTGCAACTAGAAGACAATATATGTCCATACCGTAGTAAAACAAAACAGTTAGAAACGAATATTTCAATTCCCGGAATTCAAATGAAAACAGACGTTCCATCAGTAAAGCATAAAACAAAAACGATGCACATCCTGCAACATCTCGTGTAGCCTAATCTGTAATGAGAGCCAACCTTCCCAACACAACCACGAATTAAAAACTCATAATATCTACTAGGAATTGTGGATCAACTGATACTACATAAAAGAATAAAGCCACCCTTTCAAACAACCCTTCTACAAACTTAGCCCATAACTGTAAGCATTTATTTGACGTTTAACCACGACCTTTCCATTAACATACAATGAAGCCAACACATTACGTTTACTACTAAATAAGTTACATGTCCTAGATTAAAATTGCACGATACTAAACGGACTCAATCAAATACCTTGGCATGTACATGGATAGATGGCTGATGTGGCGTTTTCCATGTAGCTCAAACTAGGAAAAATATAATAGCGCGTACTTAGACTACTGTATCCATTATTGTCTACAAAATCACCATTAAACTTAAAATCTAAAAGAAACATCTATCTCTCAATCGTAGCGCCAATTTGGAAATAGAATTATACGGAAGTACAAGTAAAAGTAATTTTCTACGTATTCAGCAACAACAGTCGAAGATATTGCGTACCATCGCATCTGCTCCGAAATATGTTTCAAACCTGACGCTTCATTCCGAATTACAAATACCGTATGTCCACGATGTGTATGTCAGCAGTATTAAAAATTTTTCGATAAACTACAGTTTAGCTCAAATCGAAACATCAATCGAATGTATACGCTTAGTCGAGTGGACAACCCTCCCAAGCGATTCGAGAAACGGAAATGGTGTCACGATGCCTTGTCAATCACAGGAAGAAATAGTTAATTTTTGCCAAACAGCACTACTTATGTATTAATTTAATTTAATTTAATTTAAATGCAATAGATCTATCGTACTTTTTTTTCTTAACTTCGTCCTCCAACTTTTCCCTTCCTTGCCTCTTCCTATCCTTCCTACTTCTTCTATTCATAGCCGTTGATTGTAGCATATAATTGTCGGTACAACGTAGAAGAAAAAAAAGTAACCCGAAGATTCAGAAGCAGAAGTTCGGATCTACACCCTATCTTGACTACTCGCGAGAAAAACGCGTAACAAAAAAGTATTCCGGAGTTTAAATCTGAATTGCGGATTTACTCACGATCTACCTTGAACTATTCACGAGGAAGTGAGAAATTCGAAAAGTCAGGAAATAAGAAATCGTGAAGTTTTTAAGCTCAACAAACAAGAAGTAGAATAATTTTCCCCCGCAAAAAAAAAAAAATAAAGCAAAAGAATAATAGCGAACGTTTTTCGAAAAGCAAATTCGTAAATACGGTAGATAGCTGAAATCGTAACCAGGTAAATTAAAACAAACCCGGTTAGTTTGATTTTTAATATATATATATATATATATATATATATATATATATACACATTTCAAGTAAAAAGTATTATTAGTGAAAAGAAAGATAAAATTATTCAAATTTTTCTGATTAATGTAAATAAGTATTACTCGTCGACGAAAGATAAAATTATACTATTTAAAAACGTTTCGACTAACGTAAGGTAATTATTCGATGACTATTCAAAATTTTCAGTTTATTAATTTTTCTTAACAAATTTTACATAGACCAGAGATAAAATTGTTATTTTAAGATAAATTGGCTTAACCACTTATAGTTTATTGTTGCGTGTAACAGGTTATTTATCGATATTTCAGTACGTAATTATTAACGTTTATTCGAACTCAAATTTCGTGCATACGACTATTATCATTAAATTATTCATTTATATTAACAGTGTGGTAATTTATTTCCTCTATTTAAAAAAAGATCAAATATAGGTAGAAAATGTTTAAAAAAAAAAGGAAAATAGGAATTTTAGTAGATAATATTTTTTAAAAAGTGGGTGACATAAAAACAGAAAAAGGAGAATATTTAGAAATAGAGGAAGACGAAAAAAGGAACAGAAAGAGAGATAAAGTTAAGAAAATTGTAATAGAGAGACGCAGGAGGAAACGCAGTGAAAGAGAGGTAGAGAATATTTAAAGAAAATACGAAAGAAAGAAAAATCATATAAAATTTTAATGTACTATAAGGATCGAAGTACATTCTTTGTAAAATGTGTATATATGAATTTTTCCATTAGTTCAACACTATATATATATATATATAAAGTTATCTTAAAGAAAGCAATAATACCCATACCCACACACCCATTATATATATATATATATGTGTGTGTGTGTTTTGAGTGTAGGCTTAAGATTTCCCACGAAATAATATTTCGCTAAGTTTATAACACTTTCATTGACATGTTGATCGAATTAGTTACGTTACAACATGTTGTGTGAGGCTGTCCTTTCACCACTGACTACTTAGACACACTCTCCTGTGCGAACTCCAGTCATAATTCTATTCGGCGTTTTTCACATTATGTAATTTAATTAACTTTCTGCGTGGGACCATATTACTCAGGCATCTATTTTTTCTCCTATAACATCAGCCGCGAATTTTATACAGTCTACTTAAGAAACTCTTTTACAACAAAGCCCTATCGTCCATTCCTACGCACGTCTAAGATCCTCTACATTCTGTCAAAACAGAAACAGTATACCAGATATAAATAAATAGATATACAGGAGTAATAATCTAATTTCTAGGAAATATGTTTATATACATTTTTAGTAGATATTATATATATATATATATATATATATATATATATATATATATATATATATATATATAATCATCACATCATCATCACTGTCAATTGTCCTACGTAAGGACGTGGTGATAGCATGTATTATTCAAGTTGCATTATAGTTTTACTCCATAAGTATCTATTATTGGTATTTTAAAACGCCTCGACATAGTATATCGTGTTGACGCCTTTATTTGATCGATCCAACGTGTATGGCATCTTCCCTGTGGACGTTTACCATTTACGATACCTTGTATTATTGTTCGTTCCATTGAATCGGTGTTTCTCGCTATATGTCCGAAATATCTTATCATGTTTCTCTTTTGTTTTTCGTTAAGAGTCTGATATCCACTTTTAATTCATCGATAATGGACTTATTAGTTCGGAGCGCCGTCCAAGGTATACGGAGAAGTTTTCGATATATTGCCATCTCGAAGGAATTTCTACGCTTTTCATTAGCTTTTTAAATAGCCCATGTTTCGGACGCATATGTCGCAACAGGAAAAATGACTGCATTGACCAATTTTAATTTTGTTGATTTTGTTATGCGTGTATCTTTCCATATTCTATTCAGTTTGATCATTGCTACTCTTGCTAAAGCGAGACGCCTGCGTATTTCCTCTTCGCATCCACTTATATTCGTTATAATCGCACCGAGGTAGTTAAATTGTCGTACTACTTCATAACCGCCAATATCTGTAGTTTCTTAACTATTTTTTTTTTTTGCTGTATCAACAATCATCACTTTTATTTTCAATTTGTTCAGTTTAATGTTGTCATTTTCACTCACGATTTTCAGCCTTTTTATATTTTGAAGCTCTTTTTCTGAGGCGGCTAGTAATACTATATCATCGGCATGGCGTAGGTTATTGATCTTGTGGCCTCCTATTGTTATGCCACCATTCCATCCATCAAGTACTTCTCGCATTATGTGTTCGCTATATACATTAAATAACATAGGCGATATTATACATTCTTGTCTAACTTCTGTTTCTAATTTAAATGGTTGCGATTTACAGTTATTAACTCTTACGGTGCTTACGTTATTTTCATATAGATTGCGTATAATCCTTATTATTTGTTTTGGTACTCCAGTTACGTGCAATATCTGTCACAGTTTACTCCATTTGACTGAGTCCAATGCTTCGAAGAAATTAACAAAACACATGTATAATTCTAATTGCTTGCCGTATATACAAGATATGTTCTCTTGTTCCTCGGCCAGGAATGAATTCCGCTTGTTCTTTCGAAATCTGTGGTATTATATAAGTTTTAAGTCTTTCAGTGATAATAGTTAAAAGAACTTTGCTGGTGTGAGAGATATATATAAAGAGAGTGAGTGGCTCATGAGAAGACGGGCGGTTTTGTTGCTTTTTGAATATCTCAAAAGCCACTCGACCAACATTTTTGAACGAAATTTTATTTAAAAACAGGAAAACGAGAGATTAGCTTACAAAATCAGTTATGGGACAATATCGTTCAGATGACTCCAATTTGCAACAATAAAATCATTAATTCTTTACAACATTTTCGAAGACTTTTTGAGCATAGGTCGTTTTCAGAAATCAGATTTTTTAGCTCTTCCAGATCTCGGGGACGTGTTTTGTAAACACGGCTCTTAAGGTATCCCACCAAAAAATCGTGTAACTTTGAATTCTTTTCGAAACTCTCAGTGCACTTTCGTGGTTGATTCACGACGAAAATAACGTTCCACGCAAAACTCAAGCTCCTTTTCGTTATAGGGTGCTGTGATAACTAAAACTGAGACAAAAACAAATCTCTCGTCTATACAGTAAACGCGGAGTATTCGGTGTTAGTTGTAACAGTCTTATCAACTGCGCTATTCAAAAATCAAAACTGACCGTTTCTTTGGGTCGTCATGATTATATATATATATTATATATATATATATATATATATATATATATATATATATATATATATATATAAAATCAACACGCACACACAAATACACGCATACATGTATAATAGTTTCAGTTCTATATCTACTCTCTTTCTACATGCGTCTATTCATATACTAAAAAATCATACGGACATTTTCGATTAAAATCATTCGATTTTCTGAAATTATTTATTTCGTTTCCATATATAGGTATTTTGAATATAGTTGCGCTTAGAGCATTTTCGAAATAACAAAAAACTTGTAAGTTTCATATTAATAAGCAGCAGGCGTAAGATGATTTTTAAATGTTTTCAAACAGACTATATTTTAAAACAAACATCACGATCTTCGTCAATTAATAATTTTCATAATTCGACTAAAAGTTAGTAAAAAATGTTTTTAAATACAATTTCCTATGTCAATTCTTAAATTACCTTTATCGAGAATAATCGTCTCTTACATACATTCCTTGATATTTATGAAAAATAAATTTTAAATTTATTCATAATTTTAAAATGCGTAATTATATAATCACCTCCGAATGTATTTTTTACTTAACTTTTTAAAAATTAAAACATTTTCTAAATAAAACAATTAATTTTTTGACAATACACACACACACACACACACACACACATATATATATATATATATAATAACCATTATTGAGTGCTGTCGCCGTATCGTAGCATAATCACTCTAGATGGAAGAAGTGACAAGGAGATATTGACTAGTACCTGGGTAGCATAATCACTCAAGTGACTAGAATTAGTCTAGAAAAAATGGCTTTCAATAAAAAGAGATCTTTACTAACGTCGAGAAATATAAAAGTAGAAACCAGGAAGCACTTTGTTAAATCATACGTACGCAGCATAATGATGAATGGATCGGAAACTTGGACGATCAACCGTCAAACGTATAAAAAATAGAGGCCTTCGAAACTTGGTTGCTGACGTAGATTACAGAAAATTACCTGGACAGGAAAAGTGGGAGCTTAGTTCAGAAGCTAAAAGGTAGAAGAATTAAACGGATAGGCCACTTATATCGACACAATTCAAGTTTCATACAAGTAATTGAGGGGAAAATAGAAGGAAAAGGATATAGAGGAAGGCTAAGGAGTAAACATATAGATCAAAAGACTCGGGAGCAACAAGTTATGCAAATCTTAAAAGGACAGAAAAAAGACGATTTTAGTTGAACTCATTAGGATCATGAGTCATAACGGTGGATAACCTCGGATTGAGGAAAAGAAAAAGAAATTAAAAATATAACATTTTTTTACTAAAACTCATATAAGAACATAAACAATAATTAGTATATATATAATATGCATAGGTATACAAATTAATACATGAAGCTAATGTTCCAACTTATAATAGAAGTGTGAATGTACTAATTTTTATATTAAATACATCCTGTGAAATGGACTTTGAGCCGCAGGAGCTCTTCCTGTAAGATACTTTAGTTTTCAGTCTAATGTTTTTCCTTTTTTTTTTTTGTTGAATGTTTTTTGTTTATTTGGTTTTTATTCATTTTTAAATATATATTTTTTTCTTTCATGTTTTCTTTTATATTTATTTATTTATTCGGTTTTTAAAATTTTATTTATTCATTTATATTTTTTTTAATCGTTCAGAGGTTTTGACCGCACTTCGTACACGTTCCATTTCAGAAGTTCAGTAATTAGAAATAGCAATTATTTAACTTTCTATTTAAGATTTCCTAAAAATAAGAATAAAATGTCATTTTCATTCTAAATCCGCATGCACTTCTAGTACCTTAATTATACTCATCACTCGCTTTCTATCAGTATTTTTTTAATACACCTTCTAAATGCTTAATGGAACTTTAAAACGTGAAACAATATTATACGATACCGCGCGCGCGCATGTGTAAAAGCTTTTCTATACTTGGCTGGAAACAGAAATTCAGAGACGGATGCACAGTAATAATAATAATTTCTGAAATAATTCATCCGGACTTGAGCAAAGTTAAAACGAAATTTCTCGCTTAGGAAAGTTGTCATAATCAATGGACCTCTGAGAATTTCTAGTCTCAGTATTTTGATTACATACATACATACACATACATGTATACATGAATATATATTTATATATATATACACACATATATAGAGAGAAATGCGATAGAAAGAAATCCCAAGAACATAAATAGCGCAAGCTATAAATGTTTAAACGAAAATCGGAGGTAGCAAAACTGATGTGATAAAGTTGAACAGGTAAAAATGATGAAATTACAACAATCCTTTCGTATTATCCGCATTTCGACATTTACTACAACTACAACTACTTTCCAATTCCTTGTGTATAGTTCCGAACATGATATGCAAGGTATTGGTATGTAGAAAGCAAGCAAGCACAATACTACGTGCCACAAATGCTAACGAGTTTTATAAAAGCCTCGAGGGAGCCGTTGAAAACTGACCTTTACTGATCCCAAAAATTGCTCTACCCCTCCGGTTCAAAGTCTCTCACACCCTCTTTTATCGTTTCCACTATAGCGCATTATTATTATAATCCCTAAATGGAGTTTTTTCTTTTCGCCCCCCCAAAGCACGTTACATCACCAACTTTCACCGACGGAGAAATAAACATGCTTCTGAAAAAAAAGTAATGTACGCGAGATTACATTAGTCAACGGATAATGTTTTGACCACCTCACTTCGTCCGATTTATGCAACAACTCGTCTCGCTTCATATATTTGTCATAATGTAGTAAATGCCATTCTAGGCGATTGTAAAAATATTCGCGTATTGCGATTTAACTAAACATATACAACCACATACGTTATGCTAATTCTTGTGGATAACAACTATTTCACGAGGTTAAATTTCTTCATTCTAAAACCATATGTGAAATAATACATGAAGGAAAAACGTATATACATACGAATAAATATATATATATATATATATATATATATATATATATATAAAATATGCAGATAATACAAAGACGTTTTATACAAAATAGAAGACAGACAAATAACGATTTATCATGAAACACTCGTTACTGATTTGAAATAAAATATATGACACAGATATGGGATCCTAAGGAAAAAAAATATTGTAACGGTTCATAATTGTATAACATAATTAATACGCAAATCTTACATGAAAGATACAAAGTTAGATAAACAGATCGAGGAAGAAAAATCAACGTAAGTATAACCCGTTGAAAAATTATCGTATTGCGGGATGATTAGTAACTGCAATTGATATAAATTCGGATGCTAAGATGGTCGCTGAGTATCCGATTATCAGATTATGATAAGAATGACGTTATTCGGAAAACAATGATAATCGTGCCACAAGCAGACAAACTGTGCTTTAACCGGGTATTATTTGAAAATTATATTTAGATAAGAATTATACATATCAATGCTTGTAATAAAGGAAGCAAATGCATCCAATTCTCAAAATGTGAGCCTTCTAATATGCAAAAATACGACTGTGGTGCAGAATACAAGACCATCGACTACGTAGTAACGGTGTGCCCTCTCAAGGTGCTACAAGGAGGCTGACTAGAGCTAAATCTTATTCAGAACATATCTAATTGATTCTTGTCCATTTAACATCATTTTGAAGAAGAAATTTATTTATTAACATAAATTCATTAAAAGTACAAAAGTACAAAATAATAAGAATTACGCGTACCGGAATTATAATATCCTTACCGCTAATAAACAAAATTCTTTATGTAATAAACCTTATAGTATATTTACTAGATTACAGATATAAATATATAAAACGCGGGAAAAAATTTGAAAAAAAAAAAACCACTCCATAAAACGCTTTGTATCACATTAAGCATACAAAAAGGAATATTATTCGATATATGTATACATACATACATACACACACACATGTATATACACATATACACAGATACGTTAAATATTAATCATTTCGCCATCTAGCCATAGGCCTTCCTCGTGAACGCCGACTGCCAAATGACCACCACTGTAATATTCGCTTTGTCCATCTTTGATCTTATTTTCTTGCCAAATGCCAGGCCCATTTCCATTTTAACCTGGCGGTAGGCTCCACCGTGTCTATCAATTTAGTCTGTCCTAATATATCTAACCGTCTTCTAGTTTTCGAGTCTGATTCCGAATGATAATTCTCTCGTGAGCCGTTTCGGTACTTTTTCGTAAATATCACACTTTTACATGGGACTGGTAGACAAATTAGAGGTAGAGAGTAACCGGCTGGTAGGTATATGTAAATCTTAATTCATTCTCAGGTAATTGGAAAATTGTACAAAATAAAATTATTAAAAAAATGGGCGTGCTCGAACAAATGTAAGAGGCTTACGCAGTAACGGGCGAGTTAAAGCGATAAAGTATACACCACCAATAGCATAAATAAATGAATTAAATGTACGTAGAAAAAATGGCAAAATTCCAAGCGCACAGTACACGCGTCGAAACATCGAACCAGATTAGACCAAAAAAAATCGAAAATTACAATGAAAATATAAATAATAGTAATTCCGCGAAATAAAAGAGGGTGTTCTAACCGTCGATGTCAATGCTCATTTGTCGATTGGCTAGCGATATCGCAATTCCTTACGACCTGAATTAACTGATTTTCATGTATTTTACGATTGTTAACTTGATTTGTGTGCAACTGATTCAAGATTATACTTCGTGTTATATGTTGTATTCTCTTTTTTTTCCAGTTTCTATAGCCACTACTACCTCTTTTTACTGTTTTTTTATCGAAGATACCACTTACTAACGAGTCAGTAACTATTGTCATTTCCTGCTTAATTCCTCAACTACTTCAGTTAATAGCTGACGAACCAGTTTAATTGATCATCGATATACTCCTTGTGCAGGTAGGTTTCTTGATGTCAGGTGTATAAAACTTGAAAATTACCCTTGGGGATACTCTTTTTACAGTTGCAACAAAGAAATTCTTTGTATGTCCTGGTATGAGGAATTTTTTCTCAGCAAATTTAGCTCTCCTTTGATACTGTTGCAAATCACCTTTTATAAAGTTACAGCGTAAACTAGTATTAGTAATGGCGATAGATCTGGCGGGAGAATCAATTTCACATATTAGCTTAGACTAAGCCGTTTATTTGAAATTGGCTTTACTAACTCATGTTCAGCACATTATCTGAATGCAGCCACCTCTCCATATTGCTGAAAGAGAGTTTGACGACATAAACTGGGCGTAGGTTTTTCAGTTCTGTCAACTCCTCCGCTAAATCGTAATTTGTGTCATTTTCATTATATCTCCAGGTCGTGTTATGATTGTTGAAAACTAAATAATTATTGTTATTACGTATATTTGGTTCGAGTACTTACATAGGGCATGTATGAGTTTTATATACGAATGTAATAATACATCTGGAAACGTCAATTTATAATACATAAACGAAGCACAGATGATAAATACACGAATCCGTTAACATTATGTTTTAATGTAAGAATATTTATATTACGAAAATAACATAAACGATCAGCACTCCAATTAACGACATCATCGCCAACGTCGTATTGTTCTTGTCGAAAATTGTGACTATTACGCTACCGCGACATAATAGTCATATTTAACGTTACAAAAGTATATTTTATAGTCTAAGATATTTTTCTGTCAGCTAGCCAACACACGCAAGAAATCATCATATACTGGATCCCCTCACATTCCAATATAAGAGAAAATTACGAAGCTGACCATCAGCAACAAAGACGTTCCCAATTCCACAAATTCCAATACCGATACGAGATCAAATCCACAACGTTAAAAACAGTTTTCATGATGCATGTAACTTAAACTGGAAGCGTATCCCCACACACTAAATCAATTACACCTTCATGGAAAACAACCATACCAACACGACCGGATGAGGTTGTGTTAACTCGGCTTAGAATTGGTCATACCGCACTAACGTATAAGCACTTATTAGACAATAAAACACCACCAATATGCTGTCAATACGAACCAGGACCGTTAACAGTCGAACTCATTCTAATATCGTGCATACCACTTCAAAAATTCCGTCACACCATCCAATTTCTGAAAGCAATAAACATTGTATATTCGCTCATTTGAGTAATTAGTCTCGGTGTTACTATGGTACACGGCACATTAAAAAAAAAAAATTAACCATAGTAATAGATTATTAAATTGCCTCTCCAACACTGTCACTATAGCTATTATAGTTCATAGTAGGAAACTAAAAATATAGTTTATGCAGTTATGAATGAGGATTATAATTAAAAACAGTTTCATTTTTTTGTGTTATAGAACGTTATAATAATTAAAGCGTAATAAAGTTTGTAACAGTAATCTTTCCAGTGAGTAAATAAAGTATATTTTCAAATCGTATAGGTAGATAGTAACGAATGAAATAATTTCATTGTACCTAAATACAGACCTCGCAGTCACATAATTTTTATTTTCTGTTTGGACTAAAATGTTTCAATTTTTTTTTTTTTGTTTAAATTTTATATTTACATAAACAGCATTGAAAATTATACACAGTTCACCCGAGAAGCAGTATTGTATAATAAACACCTGTATCGTAATTTATAATTTTGTTATCAAAATTTTGTCACGTATAAGTGAAACAGTTAACCTAAAACATCTTACAGTGTTTTATTGGCTCGCTTGAAATAGTATGCGATAAAGAATAATCGCGATTTCACTTAGATGTAAAGAGTGAAAAGAAATAAAATCGATTTAGGAGATTAATGTGTCCGGTCGTTAGGAGATCGATTTAACTTTAAGAAACTACAGCGTTCAACTATTTCTTGCTATAATTTTCCTTAAAACATCAGCAACAACAATAATAACAATAATAGAGTAAAAAACATTGGAACTCCTATAAAACGGGTTTCTTTCAATAAATAAGATATAAAAAGTCATATGTCCAACCCAAACAGACACACACACACATATATATATATATATTTATATATATATATATATATATGCGCAAAAAATCTAAAGAATTGTAATCAATCACTTTCAAAAGGACGCGCCCTATCGAATGACGGTTATCAATTTCCAACGAAATATAACAGTGATCGAATCTGCTACTTTGTCCATTTATAAACCCTAACAATATGTGATTACAGTGAATTATGCTTTAGAAAAATTGTTATCCAATTTGCAAAATGTATTTTTCCCTTTAACGGTTCGATCATTTTCCAGAATTAACTTGCTTATAATTTGAAAAGTGTCTTCTTATTTTAGATTTACAAATCGGCCACGTTTGACCGATCAGATAATACTTATTATTAACACCGTATAAATTACAATTAAGTACGGTCTTACCTTTTTCAGTTCCTTATTGATGTCATCCTCGGATGCTTTTCTCTTGTCTGTACCAGATCCGCAACAGATATCTTTATCCACGTTCTATATATTGAAAAAAAAAAAAAAATGAACAATTTATTAATAATGTCTCCGTAAATAAAATAATAACTAAAAAAAAAAATAAGGCCCATAGATAATAACGTACACGTTACTAATTTGTTCATTTTTTATTCGTTTATTCTTCATCTCTTATTCCAGACACGCACGCATTATTATAAACGCGTAAACTTTTGGCGCGATTCGTACAATTTCTAAAATTTACTTCCAGTACGCGACACCTTATGATTAAATACTGAATCCAATATTAAGAAATGAATTTCGGGCTTCCACCATCGGCATACTAGATCCCCGAGGCAATATTTTTAAAATTCAGATCTTCAGACACCATTACCAAAAAATAAATTAAAGGACTTTGTGCTTTTTTTTTAAGGGTAAAAATGTATTTGAATAAGGATTTTCCGTTAGACGCGGAAAATCAGTTCGAAATATTAAAAGTTGTATTTTGCGATCGTTACGATACCGCGTACGGCATGCATAAAAATAACAAAAGACGTAGCTTCTTACGAGCCGATAGGTACGACTAGAAATTGTAACACAGTGTCGAAAGTAGATGACTGAATGATGTTAATCAGTACTTTTAACGACTCTTAAAAACTTCGTCATTTTCTTATTTATCGCTTTTTTATTTTTATACATCAAATCGTCTATTAAATTAATAATTCAAATTCAAAATTTTACGTTTCTTAGACGGAGTATAAGATGAACGGATAAAAGCGAAAAATTGCAGATTTTCATTGTTCATAATTCGCGAGAATTATTCCGAAAAAGGAAAATTTTCCTATATCGAATTTTCCAAGTCATCAATCACCCTCCGCGTGTATTATCATAACAGAGAAAATTAATCCCCGAACGTCTCTCGTCGGTTGGGATTGATACGTAATGTTTTTATGCAACGGCTGAGAAATCATCATATACTGGATTTTCCATCACATTCCAATATAAGGGAAAATTACGAAGCTGACATCGCCGTTGAAGAAGCAACAAAGACGTTCTCAATGCCAATAAATTCCAATACCAACACACGATCAAATTCACAACGTTAAAAACAGTTTTCATGATGCATGAGACTTAAACTGGAAGCGTATGCTTACGAAAAGCCGCTTTTATGCAAGAAATGTGTAGGATGGATTTTTAGCCGAAAATAAACCAAGCTCCAAAATTTTTTCCTCGATCACACATACGAATTTTAATCATCGGTTATACTACGTCTATAGGCTTTGTACGGGCGTTTTTCGATTTTTTTTTAAATATCACTTTATTACACCTAAAAGAAAATTAACCAGAGTTAAAATTGGTAATGAATCGACTAAGAGGCGCCTCGTAGACAAGAAGGTAATTCCTTATCTTATTCTTTTCCCGTTTAGGTTTCAGCACGAATTTCAACCGACCAATTAAAAGGATATCAAAAGCCCTAAAAAATTCTTGTCACCGATGCGATTCCAACTCGGATGATAATAGCAGAGAACGAGATAGTTATCACCACTCCACAAGAGCCATTTTATTACTTCAATATACGAAGACAAATCACTTGTCTGTAGCCGGTATAGTCGTTTTTTATCAAAATAAACACCTCTTCTAATTTATTTTCTTTTAAATTAATTTATGGTCACGCGCACTTTTCAAAATTATATATATATATATATATATATATATATATATACACATACATGGTATGTGTAACTGTTGAAGAGATAAAAATAGCAAACGCAAAAAAAGAGGAAACAGACTGAAAAATAGCAACAGTCTATGATAATCTGCACAAAACATCGCGTAAATCATTTTTCTAACATTTTATTTTCTTCTTATATTATTTTTCATTTTTTTTTTTTAAAATAGAACTTTTATTTTTTATAAGGCACGATGAAAATGCTCCGCCGAAAGGAAGTAACGCTTGGCGAAGTAAATATTCTCTATATGGTGAAATTTTACGAGCACCAACTACTTACCGCGATGTTTGCGAGCATATAGTTCATTCGCATTACAAACACACATATACGTGTGTATAAAACATAAATATTAAGCAGCATGCACGTGTGCTAGTGTATTCTACATACACAGTGTAGAGATAAATGTTTTAGATAGAAATGCAACTAGTCCACGTTTTCGTTTTTCGCCTATTATTGAGAATACGAACATTAGCCACGTTAGTAACCGCCATTTCCATCCGGAAAATTCCTAACCGCTTCAGTAATGATACAACACACGAACGGTCGTACATCTTGGGCGGCGACCGCATTAAAAAGAGCTTTCGTCGTCATAGTTAATTAATTTCAAAGGAATTAGCGGTCAGCCATAGACGCAGACCTTTTAAATAGCGTCATTATCAAAAGCGGATTCGACTCCGTTAAATAAAATTAATATTCCGAATGTTATTCAAGGCGTCAATTTTAAAACAACGATAAAAATAATTAACAAAGCCCACTTAATGCCGCGCAAGTTTCCGTCTAAAAATTCGCATGAGTAACTATTAATTCTAATCTGAACGGAAGGGAAATATTAAAAAAAAAAACAAAAAGAATTAATAACAATTTTATAAGATACTCCTGTTACAATATTCCGAAAAATCATTTCATGCGCGCAAAATTTAGGTACATATATAATGTTATATCGCATATAATTTTATTTCCGCCACAAAATAATACTAAATTATGTATACGAGCGTATATTAAAAAAAAATGAATTTTAATAGTTTTACGTCGAATATAATGTTAAAAGGGGAAAAACACATAAATTATATTTTATATTAGCGTACACATAGATGCACTGCAACATGTACACATGCCAGTAAAGGCACGTCTAAATATATATATATATATGTCTACACATATTTCGATTCTACAGGAAATTGGATTGGACGATAAGGATATATGTTACAAATCTGCATTAGAACCAAGAAGCCAAAAGTTGTGGGGGAGAGAAGTCTAGGGCGCAATTCAAAGAGGAGTGAGGCAAAGATGCGTATTATCATCAACTTCCAGGATTCGAAAGAAGGATTAATGATGCTGTAATTTCCACGGATAACTTTAGAAGTCTTCAAACGTTAATGAACAGAGGAGCAGAAAGTAGCAGTAAATTTAATCTCGAACTGAACTTCAGCAAAACTAAATATATGATAATCAGAAAGCACAATATAGCACACAGTGAACTGATCATAAAACAAAAAAAGATAGAGTTAATCAGCATATATACTTTGGGAACTATAATAAACGAGAATCTCCGCAATTAAAATACAGAATAGAGAAGCAAGAAATGGATTTAATAAAATGAAAGTATTATTCACATGAAAGGAACTCATTTTTTTTTTTGCAATTTTTGTGTAGTTAAATCGGTGCTCGTGCAGGATATAGGGCTATGTGCAAACGTTTCAAACGCTCAAGCGAAAGAAAATTGTTATAAATAATAAAGTTTTCATAATATTTTTGCCAGGTAAATCGAGTGAGCATTCCAATTTCATTTGTTTAATAAAAGTAATAGTAATAATAATAAAACAAATGGTTCAAGAGTTACTTAGAAAATAGAAAAACTGTGATCAGTATAATGGGGGAATTAGATGAGGAACAACATATGGAGATGGGATTGCCACAGGGTAGTAATCTAGCACCATTATTGTTCATTATATATACAAATGGCTTAAGAAGTGTATTAAAGTATAGTAAAGTATTTGCATTCGCTGATGACCTAGCAATAATAACAGCGCACAGAAATATAAAAAATGCAGAAAAAAATATGCAGAATGATTTATTAATAGTAAGTAAATGGGCGCATGATAATAATTTGATAATAAACACAACTAAAACAAAAGGTATGACATTGAAGCCAATGGCAGAATTTGAACCACATAAAACAAAAATAATAATGCACTCAAATGAATGTGTGCATTACATGATTGAAACTGATAAATGTAGTAACATAAAATGTGGAAAAATAGAAATGGTACAGAAATATAAATATTTGGGAGTAATCATAGATAGATATCTAAGGTGGAGTTTACATACTGAATATATAGAAAAAAAATTAAGAACAGTGATACCAGCAATGTACACATTAAGAAATTATGTAAGCAAAGGTACATTAAAAATGGTCTATTATGCATTAGTCGAATCGAGACTAAGGTATGGTATACAGGCATGGGGTTCAGCTAGTAAAACGTACTTAGAAAAAATTGATAGATTACAGAAAAAATGTCTAAGACTGATTACGAGAGAAGAAAAAAAAACTGGATATGAACTACTGAATGAAGAGAATGTATTAAATGTGAGAGGCTTGTTTTTAATGACGAAAATATGGGAATATTTAACAGTACAGGAAAATCAAATAGAAATAGATGAAAAAAAACTAACCAATTATATGCTAAGAAAGACGTTAAAATATAAAATACCGGTAAAGAGGACAAAATATGGTGAGCAAACAAGTAAATATATTATAACAAAAATTTTGAACCAGTTACCAGATGAAATACTGCAGGAAAAAAAATTAAGAAAATTGAAGGGAAAAATTAAAACCCGGCTGCTGGCTGGAGATATTATGAGCAAAATTAAATAGGTAGGGATAGACATATAGCACATGACCGAAGTGCTGCTACTATGTGTATACATTTTGTTTAAAATGATATTGTATGTGTGATTGGGAGAGATAAATGAGGGTAAAAATGTGAGCAAATGGGACAGAGTGTATATGAGTGAGTGGTGAATTAATATATAAAATATAATAAACGCGCGATAAATGTTAGCGAACTAAACCCGTCGACAAGCTTATAGCTTGACGGAAGTAATTGTAAAAATTAATCTATAAGGAATGTGTGTGAGTGAAATTGTGCGTGTATTTTTATATGTTGTATACAAATATTTTAAAAAATAATAATAATAATAAAATAATAATAACGATAAATAAATAACAACCGAACGAAGACAACGGAGAATAACAACGAGAATAAATAAACAAATTAGACAAGCAGATTTAATACAACGAAATTAAATAAACTGGATAACGAGATGATAATAATAATAATAACAATAGAAACGATAAAAAATAAAAAATAAATTATAAAAAAAAATGGGTCTATGAAAAAGTTTTTAATTTTTGTTTAACTCGCTTGAGAAAATAAATCAGAAAGTTAATAATTAACGAAATAAATAAAACAATCAAATAATAAACAAGAAACAAAATTGTTCTACGGCAACTTTATTACCACCTCCTGAACACGGAATAACTCTTTACAAAACGAGTAAAGCACAAGTTAGAAGAATTTGAAATGTGATGCTGGAGGCGGATGAAGAAAATAACAGGACGGAGAAAACGATAAATCAAGAAGTTTTGAAACGGATCAATGAAAGGCGACAAGTATTGAACCAGATTAAAAAACGGAATCGGGCATGTGTGACGACATGGAGAATTGCTGCGGGATGCAATTTAAGGATATACCCCAAGAAAACGAATAAAAGTTAGACCGCGATATAGATAACCTGAAGAGTGTTTCCGACTGCTCCAGTTACTCGGAAGTGAATAGAACAGGCAATAACCGATATGAATGGAAATCAACGAGCCATTGAGGAGAACCAGTCCACGGTGCACCAGATGATGATAATGATGACGATGAAGATAATTTTATATATATATATATATATATATATATATATATATATATATATAAAAATTAGCGTTGTATGGAGTCATCTGACTGTCGTATAACCTGCTTCAAAGACAAGATCAATTCAAATTTAATTCTAAATGAGGAACAATTTTCAGAGAAAGTATAACCAGGTTCAATTTTTCATATTGACTGATTTTCGTAAAATATAGAACAATTTACATAGAGGAATAACTGTTATTAAAGAAAAGAATATAAGATAACATAAAAAAAAAAACTAAAAACAACTTGTTAACAATGATCTACACCACAACATAACTATATAAATCCGCTGTTTTTTAGAAAACAAAGTATCATCTTAATAAATGAATATACATGTAATCATTAACCGAGTTATACCATTATCTACAAAAAAAAAAAAAAAACAAAAAAAAAAAACAATATGTAGTAAAAGTCTTCAGAAATAATAAGTAAAGCAGCTGACGATGCTAGATTCAATATTATTGATATTGCGATAACGTTTGAATTAAGTTGAAATGAAATCAATGAACAAGATACTTCTTAAACTTTACTTAATTAGTGGAAATCTGATTATTATTTCGATGGAGGATGCTACTATACATCCTACACCAGAATTTGACTTTGAACTTGAACCATCTGTGAAAAGCAATTGGTGGTCGTTGTATTTTGTTGCGAAGATCTAGATTTACTTCCATATTCAGCGAGATCAACGTCGGCAATGCAGGCATATAGTTCTGATAAAGAAGAGTAACTTCTACTTCGATGTCTTTGAGTATTGATATTGCTTGTGTTCAACGACTGTTTCTGGATTTAGCAGATCGATGGATTTATTCAGGCAAATTTGGAGTACTTCTTATATGTGTGTAAAAATATGACATAAGTTTGGAACGGCGAAATTTGAATGATGTTTCGCCGAGTATGTTCAGTAGGCTAGCGGAGGGAGTCGTACGAAAAGCACCTGAACAAATTCTCAGGTCAGACTGGTTAACACTTTCTAATGATTGTAAAATAGATCCTTTTGCATTTCCATAAACTACAGCACCGTAGTCAATTTTTGGCCGTGTTTTGTTTTATTAACATTTACATTGTAAAAATGTTTGAAATATTTAAAATATATTTGATTTTGATAATAAGAAAATATTCGTATAGCTCGCTATTTTCAGTAATTTATTAAAATTTCATTCGCTTAATAATCGAATCTCGAGTACATTTCATTAATTTGAAATTATAATTTATGTAACCTACTGATGACGTTACGTTTTAATTAAATTATATATATATATATATATTATCGAAAATTTAAATTACGGTAGAAGAAAAAAATCATGTCCGAAACTTTTTCTACGGATACTGGGATATAATTACCGGTGTTTTATATAGTCGTGTATATAAATTATTATTCCCCCTGATCATCTCTCATATTCCTTATACTGAGCATGATACCGATAAAATCCACCCCCTCCCGATACAATAATTACCCGTTTATAATTATAAAAAATTATAATTTATATAGATCGCCGCAACATTTTGATTAAACTAAGTATATTATTGAAAATTTTTTCCTTTACCACCGGTTTATAATCAAAATTTTGCAATAGTTTCGAGAGAGAAAAAAACCAATTTTAATCAATTTCGCGAAATTTTGTGGAAATTTTTTTGGTCCAAATTAACTCTCGGCGTTAATTGAAATTTTTAATTATTAGGACACGCGGCTTCGTAATATTTAATCTAGGCGCGCGCTAATTCGTTTAAATTAGAAAAATCGATTACAAGTACGCGTTTTAATTTTTTAATTTTAATTTTTTCGGTAATGTTATTATTTTTTATTTAATACTTAATTTCTTTCAATTTTATTTACGTATTATATTTTGTTTTTTTCATGCCGTTTTAATTAAATTATTCGGATTTATATTATTTACAAGTTATAAATAAGAAATTCGCTTATTATTTAGAAACGATTTTTAGCTACATTTAAACGGATACGTAGAAATTAAGTCGCAAATAAAAGAAGAGAAATTGCTGTAAAAGGTCGACAAATGTTGCAAACTGAATTCTGGATTCTTATTACTACTTATTAAATTAGATAAGACGTTAAAATAATGAAACTATGTACGATTGTGCACACTATGTGACAGAGGAAAATATATGTATGAAGAAAAATTGCAATAAAATAGAAATGGTAAGAGAATATTAAATATCTAGAAGTAATCGTAAACGAAAATTTGAGATGGAACAAACATACAGCCTTTGTAGAAAACAAACTAAGTGTGACCTTATGCTATATACTCTCCGGAATTATGCATTAGTAGATTCCAGGCTGAGATATGGAGTGCAAGCATGGGGTGTGACAAGTAAATCTTATATAATAAATATAAATCGATTACAAAGAACGTGTTTGAGCTTAATAGCAGGACAAGAAAGTAAAGCCACACTTTAGGAATTAATGCGGAAAGAAAATGTTCTAGATGTAAGGGGATCGTGTTTAATAATAAAAATATTGAATTATTTAAATCAATTTAAAATTGTCGATGTGGACAAAAGGGAAATTGGGAAATATAACTTGAGAAAAACGCTAAAATATAAGATACAAATATCGAGAACAAAGTATGGTAATCAGACTGATAAATTTGTAATTACACAAATGCCGAATATAATACCCGATGATATAATAAAGGAAAAAAATACAAAGAACAAATCAAAGAATGGTTACAAGACAATAGAATTATAAGTAAAATATTAAAAAAAAAAAAAAGACATGTAGAATGGAAAATGGTTAGAAAAAGGGATAAACAACTCGGATATCAGGGGGCTACTGCAGGCAATAAGTAAAAATTATATATGAAAAATAAGTGAGGCGTATAAATGACTTTTTAGAATGAGTGGAATACTGTATTCAGTAAGTAAACTGTTAAAATTATTTATATAGTTGTATGTGTATGTATAGATATACATATATGTGTTCGTACATGTACATTGGTGTATAAATATTAATTAATTAGTTTGATATCTGTCGATAAGCGAAAGCGTGACGGGATGAGGTAAAATATAATTATACACATGTAATTTTTAACCTGAACATATGTAGATGATTTTATAGTGTGCGTCAGTTTATATATGTTGTGTGTGTGTGTGTGTGTGTGGAAATAATGTTGCGTACATGTTATTTATTTGCATGTATGTGCACTAATATGACTGTGTAATTGTAAAAAAAAATATTCAAATATACGATTTTAAAAAAAAAAAAAAAAAAAAAAAACGGAGTATGACTGGCGAATTTGTATATAAATTTATAAATTTGGCGTTGTGTGTGTGTGTGTGTGTGTAGAATCGAAAAGAAAAAGATAGAAATAAGTATTTTCAATTATTGTTTTATCCGCGGAACAGAGGCAACCGTACAAGTTAAAAAAATATTAAAGAAAAAAGACAGGAGCCAAACAAAGCGATTAAGGAATTTTTCGTACATAAGTAACCAACCGAAACACGAAAAAACATAACTACGTACATAAAGACGCAAGCGCTTGCATCGACAGCATACAAAATTGTCGTGTCAGCGATATAGGATCACAGATCAAATAGGTGAAAACCATATTTGCTAGATAACGGTCGAAAAAGCTATTCCGTTTCGATTTTTGAATTTCCTTACGCCTATCTAAAAGTTCTTAACGGAAGAGCCAACGATTTTGCGAATAACGTTAAAGTAAATACGATAAGTAACGTCTCGTAAATAAACAGAGTTGAAACCAAATCCGATTATCAAAAGACTTTTCTTTCGCGATAGTGTAAGTACGCGAAACATAAGAATCCAACTGTTCGATAATAATAATAATAATAATAATAATAATAATAATACAATTTTAAGCTTTCGCTGTTGATTTCCATACGTATAGAATTTTAAACCGCACCGCGTCCATATTTATTCCTTATGACGTGCGTTTTCAAAAGGATACGAGGAAAAAATATGGGCACGATAGTAGGCCGATTAAGTTCGCTGTTTAGATCCTCGGGCATAGCGGTAAACAATATGGCCGATCATTTTACTAGTCACCTCAACGGTTACATTACAAACCTTCTTAGTCTACATTCCTCCTCTTGATCTATTAGCGTATATTGTTAAATTTTCGCGTAAAGAGTAGTAGAAAAATCTGCGGTCTGATCCACTTATGGCACATTATAAATATATCCAATCCGACATACATGCTAATACATAGTTGCCCAATATTAAAGTTGAACGATGAAATCACAGAAGTTTTATTACTAGCATTTGTCGACTGGTACTCGGCAATAGAGTCGTCTTCCTACTTCGCTACCATGAAACTGGTTAGTTTTCCTTCATAAGCCACGGATACCTATTTAGCGAACAATATACGTACCATGTTATCCTCGAATATTCTCTCGTTATAGTAATTTTCGTGTCGCTTTTTATCGAACTTTTCTCACTCTTAATGTTCCGTTTTCTATAAATATTGCATTTCTTCCAGCTCGTCAAAATACCCACCTATACTATACATGACTCTATATTTCTGTATTTCAAATTCTGGTATCGATATTTAACTTACTCTGTGCACATTCTTTTTAGTCTGCCTACTTTTCATTCGCATTATAAATAAATCGTATTTTATAATAACCAACACTATATAAATATGTACGATCGAAGCGAGTTTGTGCTTTTCGCGGTATGATTATTAATATTAAAATTTAAAAAATCGAATTCACGACATTTGTAGTAGTGGTGGAAATGACAGTTACAGATGTCGCCTGAAGAACAGCACGGTCGCTTAAAGGTGTATAGATGTTCCATCGATAGCTCAGTCAGTTGATGTTCTGCCTCGCTAATGAAGTCTGTAAGCATGTTTGAAACGTAGTTTTTTTTTTTTCAAAATGCTGACCCGGGATATCGACGGAAAATTTTTTAATTTTAATATATAAATATAGGTAAACTGGATGAAAGCCCAATAAAAAAAAATAGTAAAAAAATAACATTAAAAATATCGATAATATTAATAATATTAGTAAAAATAGCTTTAAAACCCCAAGGTTTCGACTTAATAACCGTCGAATTATTATTAAATAAACTACCGCGTAAAGCTATAGTAATGCTCACTTTCATACGTGACGTTAATTACTATAAATATCATTCGATAATCGCGAACCTTCGTGTAAAGATCCTAATTACCTTATCGTCCGATTTCATTGTTGTCTGTTTTCTCGAAGGTAATAATTAATACTGAAAAGATCGATTAATATAATGCGGTACATCGCAACGGTTTTCTAACACCATTCCACGATTGATCGATTGTGTAGGATGTGGTTAATGACATTGAAAACAGTTCACAGACAAAAAAAATACGTCAACGAGCCTTCGATAAGGTTTTGACACGATGGCTCACTACATAAATTAAAATATTTATATCCCGTTGTTTGAAGAAAACCTTATGAACGAGAGTAAATCGGTAAATATCTAATTTACTAATTGAAGCATCATTCGTTAGAATCAATAACGCAGATTTGCCTGTACAAACCAGGTATCCTATACAGACGATCGACTTAGAAACACCATCTGCAGATAAAAAAGGAAGAACTAAATAATCGGCTTAAAAAATGTATTGGCTTATAGGGACTAAAGCGCCTAATATCTATAAAAATTGTCAAAACCTATCTGGACATTCGTGTACTATTATCGATGCTATCAAAATTCAACAAAAATAAAAATAAAAAACACGGAAACACTCTATAGCAACCTCTGGCTACCGGATTACTAGCCGATGATGTAAGTAGAGTGAAAAACCAGAAAACGCAGGACCACGCTTAGAGTCAGAGTAATAAGGGAGATATTACGGGGTACCTTGTGATTAATCATATTCAAAAGTATCGCTAAATGTCCTTTATGGAAGCTCCCCCTAATAGCACATAATTTAAAAAAATAAAAAAAATGTAACACATTAATTAATATTGTGTGAATTTCCAAGTTAGATAGGCTTTTAGTTTTTGCAGACCTCCAAGAACTAATGAATGTGCTCAATGAAAGTTGGAAAAATATCGGCTTATTTAAAAACACGGTAAAAACAAAATGGATGGTTAATAGTAGTATAGTGCAAAGAACACGGTTAGGTTAGGTTAGATTATTTTTTTCGAAAATGTAACGATCGAAAAGACAAGATCGATTAAATATCTAGAATGTCGTATCAATGACAGATGGGAAATATCCACCGACATAAGAACCAGGAACAGGCGAAAATACATTTTCAAAAAAATGAACAAAGTTTCGGCAAACCGGAATTTGAAGATAAATCTATGGATACGCCTACTTATATGTTTTTAGCGTTCTGCTGTCAAATCCTAAATGGTATCAGTGGCACTATGCAAAAAGTTAGAAGCCTTTGAAATGTGGACATACCGTAGGATATTACAAATTCCTTGGACGGCTAAAATAACAAATTCCGAAGTTCTACAACGATTGAACAGAAAAAAAAAAAACGAAACAGAAATTGTTAATTCAGTGAAAACAAGATAACTAGGATATTTTGGTCATATAATGCGGAATAAAAAGTATGAGTTACTTCAATTGATTGTAAAATAAACGGTAATCATAGGCGTGACCGGCCTAGAATAATGTGGTTAGAAAATCGAAAAAAGTGATTCAAACTGGATACAGTTGAAATATTTCAGAAAGTAACGGATAAAGATCAAGTCAAGCAGATGATCGCCAATGTTCTCGAGGACACGTCACATAGAAGAAGAAGGATTTTAGTTGCATTTTTTGCCTATACGATAATTATGAGATAATCTTCAGTAACGCATGCCGAATAAAATACTATGTACAAGCTTGAACTAAAACTCGATACGCGTACGTGATTATTTTTTTACCTAACATACTGCTTGACAAATTTCTACAATATTTTACTAAAATAAAATTGTAAATATATCTTATTAAAATATATTAATTAATATATTTTGTTTTACTATAGCTCGTCAAAAAGAAGCTTTTGATATATTTCGAGTAAGTCTCTCTTTAAAAATCATTAGGAGTCGACAGCGAATTATTATTACGACAAACATTACGGTAAAACCCATTTTTCTGGACATCGTTATTAACCGTTTACGTTCGTGTGATATCCCCAACGGGAGACGAATTAATCGGAAAAGCTGTCGAAAAATATAAATGAAAATATTGGAAAGGAGTGTCCAGAACAATAACTTTCGTCGCTTCATTTTACATCAAGCTGAAACTGACAGCGAGTAAATTCCTCTTTGGAAGAATTTTACGTCCAATCCAATGAATCAGATCGAACGACACGTTACAAACAATTTCTCCCTAATACGAGTCTAGAGGGAAAACGTTAGGAACAGAAATAAAGATGGAACATGAGAAAGGTAGTAAAACAAGACACACGCACACACCGCGTGCGAGAGAGATAGAGAAAAAGTGAGACGGAAACAGAATCATTCAACAAACATTGGCGAGGAAAGCAAGTAGAACAAAAATTCGACTCGTCCATTCACGTACTTAATAATAATTTTTTCCGAAATTTCCTCCAAGGAAATATTAATTCCGCCGTCAGTTTGTTTACACACGTTACTTTATTCGTCATAAATATTCCGTTCCAATTTTAATCAGTCGGAAAATTAAAAAAAAAGAAAGAAAAAAGAAATTAAATTAAAATTTCTACCAAACAATATGATTTATACAAGCGGTAAAACGAACAACGTGAATTACATTTGTAAACCGATGGAATGGCGTATATATAAGAACAAGTCACCGTTGTTGTTTCTTTTAGCCGTTTCTTCGTCTTGATGTCACTTTTAGGTACGGGAGAGTGTGATGATGGATTGGAGGATATTGAGGAAAGGGAAGGAAAATCGTCTGGAATTTGTTTAGTAGGATATGGAGAAGAATTTAAAGAGGCTGAAGGGAGAAAGCGGAAAGTTCCGGATAATCAGGATCTGATGGTTTGGGTTCTGGATGATTAGAACTTAAGGTTGCTTCACAGTGGTTTGCTTTGTGTCCAGTAGAGTTACATTTAACGCAGACTAGATCATCCGTCGAGATAAAAATGCGTATAACCTTTATCAGAAGTGTCTAACATTAAAGAACTTGGTAATTTTAATTACTCGTAGTTTGTAATATACACTGGACGACGCCAACTAATTTTGCGTCCAAACTCCTCATCTTACGGTTTGATTCGAAGTAAGGAAATGTTAGACGCTAACTTCATTTTTAAGTTTGAGACGAGATGATGTTCGAATATTGTGTTCGTTATTATTGAAGATACGTTGGATAATGTTATTTTAGTCGTTGGAGATTTTAAAGTGACCGTTGATTTCGAATCCACCATATGCCGTTATAAAAGTGTGTGTACTAAGTGGCGTTTCTGACGAATACGATAGCTCGGATTTCCACTAACTCCAGAAGCCGCTTTTATTCGTTGCGTCGTTGAGTTAGAATAAAATAGAGATTTTTCAAAACCATTTAAAAACGATTAAATTTAAATACAATTATCATAATTTATGATTATTACCATTATTTCATTATTATCGGAAACTTCAAACCTTTGCAGGTAAAACAGGAAAATTTTCTAAATCCATCAATTGCGTTACCAAAAGTTCGTAATCGTAATCGGTCGACGTTGTTTTTACGAGCGTGTTGTAATTTTTTCTAACAGATTGTTATAGATTTTGTAGTTCTTTCAAAAAAAATATTTTAAAATCAAAAATTTATCTTAATTTATATTCTTTTGATACTTAATACATTACATTTATAGATACGTATATATACATATATGTATATATATATATATATATGAACGCCGAATAAATAGTTTTACTGACACGTATGTATGAGCGCCGAATAATTAGCTTTACTGATGTATAAGCATTCATGTACATACATGTGTGAGTTTACCGTAAAAAAAAAAGTAACATTTTTTAAGCTGACAAAATTTTATCTCAGCTCTAAAATTAATTAATTTACAACGCTTTAAACGAACATGCGCAATTTTAATTTTAATCGGAAAAAGGTCGTGTAATATATAATTCGTTAACGACAACTGTAGGCAAAACTTTGAATTTTGTTCATTAATTACTAATAAAAACCATAACAAAAAACATGACAACTAATTTTTTATTCAGGTACAAATTGAAAACGGCCTGAAAGTTAATTTTTCTAATATTTAAAACTTTGAATTACATATGCAGAAAAAACAGCTCGCGTTGATCGACTAAAAGCGTAGTTTCGATGGAAAGTAGTTCATTTCACGTTATTTAAACAAAGTACGATAGTTAATTAGTGAAAACGTACATTTATTGATTTATTGATTTATTAATTTATAAAAAAAAAAACTCCGCCTCTTTAACGCAAACAAGAAAAATATCCCACAATATTAGGAAAAAATTAAGAGAAACATAAATCCTTAATATCACCTGGTATGAGTAAAAAGTACAAATTTAAACAATGCTATACGATCATATATATATATATATATATATATATATATATATATATATATATATAAATGCAATTAGCATGCAAGCCCAGCGGTAGTTAAATGTCCATTGCAACGCAGTAAGTTCGTGTTTGCATAATTATTGTGTTAAATACGAATGCCATAAAATTTTTGTTTTTAACTTAATTATTCTAAAAAATACTCCAAACCTTTGTGCTTTATTAATAATCTTGGTCGTTTTATCAAATTTATATATATATATATATATATATATATATATATATATATATATATATATATATCAAATAATAAATATAGAACTAGATGGAATAAGAATAAATCAAGTAAAACAATTTACATACTTGGGGAGTATCGTAACAGCAGATGGAAGAAATGAAATAGACATAAGGGCGAGAATAACCCCTAGCAATGAATGTTTCCATAAGTAAAAAAAGCCTACTGACATCCAGAAACATCTCTCTGAAAACTAGAAAACATTTTATTAAGACATCTGTCTGGAGCGTTGCTCTATATGGAGCAGAAACTTTGACCATGTCTAAAGCATATATTTAAAAAAATGGAAGCGTTCGAGATATGGTGTTGGAGAAGAATGTTAAGAATAAAATGGACGGAGAAAATCACAAATGAACAAGTGCTAAAAATAGCGAAAGAAAATAGAAATATTATTACGGAAATATATACTAAAAGAAGTAGAATGATTGGACATCTGCTAAGACATTCAAGATGGATCACAGATATAATTGAAGGGATGATGGAAGGAAAACCAGGAAGAGGAAGACCCCGGAAAAAGTATACGGATGATGTTAGAAAAGGGAGGAGATATCAAGAAATAAGGAATATGGCCGGCAACAGGATTCATTTGATGTAACTTCCCACCAACCTAAGGTTGAGGAGAAAAAGAAGAAGATATATATATATATATATATATATATTGAAGATGTGCGAACTTTATTTTTGGGAATTAGAAAACAGAACTTTGTTTGGGAGCAACCGAAAATCAAGAATACAATCTGGGGTTCGAAGTTAACAACTACGTACAAGGTATGTTTCAAAAATATTTAAAAAATAAAATTGCCTGGTCGTGAACAAATAACTAGTAAAATCTCAAACGAACTTTCAAACACTGTGGTGATAAGCAATATATATTCCAAAGCCTGGTAATGATCCTGTGCAGGTGTTTTCTTTGATATTAAACAGACGTTCGGCGGTGTTTGGCTTCCAGGTCGACTGTACAGGATTAAATCTGCGCTATCTTAGTCTATTTACAGTTGATTAAAATCGTATACTGAAGAGCGATACATTCGCGAGAAATATAAAAAACATATCCGTGTCACAGGTCCGTATGCTTGATACTACATTGTACTTGTTATACACTACACACTTTCCTCTAACTACCGAAATGGATGTTGCGATATATGCGGATGCAGCAGCTATTTTAACATTTCATAAAGATGAGACTACAGTGTAAAACAGATTGCAGAATACGTTAAATATTGTCAAAAAATAGTGTAATAAGATGATCTTCGCAAACAGATTTATATCTTGTCCCCGTATTAACTCCTAATAATGAAACTCTTGTCCGGAGAATGATAAATAAAAACTTGGATATATTTAGACAAACGACTAACATATAGAGAACACTTAGTTATCGAAAAAAATGAACTTCAGTTAAAATTGAGAAAATTGTATTGGTTAACCAGCAAAAGTCTTTAGGCTTCAAAATATAGTGCTAAAACCAGTATGTACAATTCTACTCTACGGATGTGCGAAATCGAGCAACACTGATATTATACAGAGATTTCAAAATCGAGCATTGAGATAAATCATCAGAACCCTCAAATATGTCAGTACACCGTCCTCATGTATAAACACTAAGGTACTTAAATT
The DNA here is from genome assembly GCA_032883995.1 of Coronaproctus castanopsis. Taxonomy (NCBI): domain Eukaryota; kingdom Metazoa; phylum Arthropoda; class Insecta; order Hemiptera; family Monophlebidae; genus Coronaproctus; species Coronaproctus castanopsis. The sequence continues at coordinate 156,450,946 of CM065053.1, read as the reverse complement.
TATTTAACAAAGTTGGAAAAACATAAAAATCATTTGGCCATAAATTTTTTCGATAACCCGGAGTTGCGACCAACAGAGTGTATTAAACCAACTGATCTTATATTTTGCTAGATAAAAAAGAGTAAATCTACTGACATTCTTCTCTGCATGCGTCATTTTTCACAGATCAACTGCTTGATAGCCATCTAATTATTGGCTAATTATAATGTGTAATACATATTATATAGAGATATACATAAATTATATATATACACATGCACATACACGCATTATATATACATATATATTAATTTTGATGAATATTTAATTAAACTTAAAAAAGGTTCTCGACACATTTAACATCTTCAAGCAATTTAAATTACATTACATTAATAACAATAATAATATTATGCTCATATTAATAGAAACAATTACATTAAACTAATGCAATTAACTTGTTCTTGATTACAAAACAAGTCAAGCAAACCCGGTCTAGTATGTAAATAAGACACGTGTTAATCATATTTGTTTATATGCAATTTTTATTGTTATTGTTATTAATTTATATATAAAGTGAAATTAAAATTAATCAAAAATAATACATTTAACGGAACGTCATAAATTTTTTGGACTATTAAGCACAAACGACTAAAATTAATATAGAAAAAAAAATAAACGTGGAAGAAAATATTATTAAAGTAGACAATTCAGTAATAGGAGATAGTAATATTTTGCTTTGTATAAAGTTGATGATGACGACAATACGGCAAACACTATAGAGAATTAATAGAGAATTAACGTGTGATTTAACGAATAACACAGATAACTGTTAAAACCGTAAGATAAAATTATTAGAAAAATTAAAAAAAAAAAACAAAAAAAAAACAACGATTATTTAATGCGATAAATAAAGAAGAATCAAGTTTCCGTGTACCGTTAATGATGTTATGTTTATTTTATTGTTCCTAGCCGAACGTTATATTTTTACGTACAAAAAGGACTAGCATTCAAGGCACTAATTATATGCAACGCTGATACGCGCCCATATGATGTTATAAGGAGTGGGGTGCCGCTGCCTTCATCGTGATAATTAAGAGATATGCAATGATAAAAAACTTTCATATGTGGCGAGTTGGTTTCGAACAATTGGTCGTCGAGTTGATATAGTCGAGCACTCTACGCGACAACTTATATTTGTATTACGTCAATTAAAAAGTTGTCTAAATTTGACTTCTTATGAAGTGTTTACACCTCTATTAGAGTACAGGTAAGTATCATATCATTGTCTTAAAAATTGCAATATGTATTCCACCTATGTAAACTAATTTATATATATATAAAAAAAAAAAACGAATTAAAAATTCTTACATGGTAATTCATTATTAAAGATTTAATTTTATTTATAAAAGGTTTTAGAAACGAAAGGTGTTTATATAAGCATATATGTCAAACATCGAATAAACAGCGCGTATCAAAATAATGCTATACAGAGCATTTGAAAAATGAACAGAATTAGATTAAGGGAATGCGCAAGATTGCGCATGCATCAGTGAGAAAAGGTTAAAATTGGTTGATCGTGAATATAGATTTAGTGTCATCTTGTTCTGGTCCCGGTAATTGAAGAAAAATAAAGCTGATGATTAGATCCGGGAATAAGACTGAAAAATTAATTTGAAGCGGTAACGTTTTTAGTAAAGCATTAAGATTATAATTACACAAAATTCGAGAAGACGCTGAAAAGACAACGCGAGTAATTAACAGGTAACAAAGATTATAATTTGCACATATTGCACTTTCAATTCGATCGTTAAGAAAATAATTTTTATTCTTATTAAAATAATCATAGATGTAAATATATATTTTAACACGTACGCAAAATATAACGATATGTTAAATGAAATATATTTTAAATAATAGATCATTCGAAGTTTATTTATATTAGATAATTCGGTATAAAGTGTCTTATATAATTATAATACAAATCGTTTAATTCGTACGAGTTGCATTTAAAAACACAATTCGGAGTGCGAATACGTCAAATAGCTCGTCTGTAGTTACACAGCTAGGATATGAATCTCTCGTAATATATATTATATATATATATTTATGATTTTAGTTTTATGTTTTCATACAAACTGTCACACTACGGTTCGCGCAACTAAATAAATTTTAATAATTCGAAGACGATTTAGTTATTGAAAAGCGTTAACCTCAAATTATTATTAACGATTAGCGCTTATATCCATTTATCACGTATGACATTCGTTAGTGTATATACGCGGGTACTTATATCGTCTGATTGACGATGTAATGGCATATTTTCAACGAACATGGAAGGAAACATTCGATTTGCACATTTTGCCAAAATCTGTCGTAGAATAATTTCAGTCATCTGTGCGACACCCGGTCATGACCTGTAACTCCATCTTCTATTAACCGCAGTCGCGAATTAGTCGTCAGTTTTCAGTCGACAACGCGAGAAAACCCGTTTATTATTCCACAGACGCGCGTCGTTACATTTCCGTTTCTATTAAATGAAGACCGACCGACGAAAACAGCAAGAAAAGAAAATACTAAAAACGTAAGTAAAAGATGAAGAAAGTTTTCAAGAAAGAAAAAAAACAGAGAAAGCGTGGATACAAAGAATGTGACGCTGTGGAGAACTTTGTGTAAAAAGAATTACACGGGAGACAGCCTAGAACGACAATGTATACCACCCGTCGACGACAAACTGAAAATACTGCGTTTACAAAAGTCTTTTAAGTTCGCAGAAATAAGATTTCCCACTTCTCTGCTGGATATGAACGTCACATTCCTGTTATATAGATTAGGAAAAGACGGTAATAGCTATAGAGCGCCGGGGAAATAAAAAGGATACTAGGCTACAGAGTTGTCTGGTGAAAGTTAAAACTCCCAGAGAAAGACGTGTTATACTGAAAAGTATGTACAGTAAAAGCTACGGCGGCTACTGTTAGTGAAGGAAAAAGTCTTTTCAAATTATCAACCCTCCCGACAACGGGGGGTTTATTATGCACGTCCCATTTGAATGTTCCCCTTCGTCAATGACGACTATATATATATATATATATATATATATATATATATATATATATATATATATATATATATATATATATATCGAATCACGTGTTAGTATCAATACGGGACAATAAAATACATTTTTGGCCACTTATTCGAATCGAAAATAAGCTTATAAGTATAAAACTTTTTTTTAAACATCGATCTTGATTTTATAGGTGTGTATCATACGAAACTAACTTGTAAAGGGTATAAAACATACTGCAATACCCTTGCACGCACAATTTTTTTTTTTTTAATTATTTAATAAAGACATTATCACTGCAGCTAGCCAGTATCCGAAGTTCCTGATATTCACTATACTTGTTGTTTTGCCTGGAACTTTTTTGATAAAGTTTTTATGTCATTACATTAACAATTTTATTTTTCGATTTTCTATACGATTTATTAAACATATTTTTTCACATATTCCTTTTGTATTTTTTTGGTTTTCAATTTTTTTCACGTCAGATATACATCTCCACTGAATTCAGTTTATTTATTTACCGCGCTGTTAAGCACCAGCTTTCACAACCGCGATTGAGCACACTTCAAACGAATTGTTTTTTTTTTCAGACGTCAATACTAATATTTTTATTTATTAATATTTATTTTTTGTTCTGTTCGTCTTCAATTACATTCATCTGGTCGGCAGAATTTTTGGGTTCGTTTCTCTAACGTCGTTTAGATGAAATTGATGATTATAAACGTTATAGCATAATAAACAAACATAATTTCCATTAAAGATATTGACGATATGAGATTGCAATTGGCTTTTTAGCTGTTGTGCGGGCTCTATTACAATAAATAAATAATTAAAAATCCGATCTTTTGAAAAAGCTAAATACACTTCAATCATATAATAAAAACGTAATGTATCATTGCTTTTATTTTCTGATTTCCTAATAAAGATGGAACAAATATTACATCTTATGGACCTACATCATTGCTACTTACAAGTGCTAAAATATTAAAAAAAAGAGCTAATACACCACAGATTTAGCAAAATAATTCATCAAAAAGTAATAATATCTAATCATCAGTTTAGATTCCGTCAGTGTCATTCTACCGAACAAAAAATACACCGAGTTGTTAACTTAATAGAAAAAGGGATGGAAAACATCTTTTCAATGAAGCTGTAATTATGTATATATATGTATATTTTTTAAGACACCTAAAACGCTTATTTATTATATATATATATATATATATTTTGTATATTTGTTATTTAGCTGCGATACATTAGTTTAGTCACAGCATTATTTAACTTATATTTAACTTATACGTCTATGCAAAGCGATATTGACGTAACGATTAAACGACTTAACATTATGAATATTTAAACCTGCCGAGTTATTTATTACTATTTAATCATTCACAAGCGAGCCACAAAAACTGATAATTCTACGAATATCTTTGGTAAAGGCACATTCAAATAGAAAATGTTCAACCGACTGGACCGCAAAATAAACAAATATCCGACGATCTTATATTAAAACGTTTACAATACGAACCGAAATTGCAGTGTCCAGGCAGCACTTGACTGGAGTAGAAATTTATCTCTAGCTCGTCTATGACGTTAAATATATTTTCTATGCAATTAAAAAACGTAAAAGTTGTTCTACCAAGCAACTGCTATAAATCAAATATAATTACGTCAATTTTCTTAATGAAAGAATTCTTGCTATTAAATGTATTATAATTTAACTCAATACTAAATTGAGATATAAAAGATTCTAATAGGTTAGTTTTAACTAAGTTTATCGTTATATATTTTAAACATTTTAAACATTTTAAACTCGGAAATTAAAGCTGATTTAAAAAGACTAAGGTCAGCTCTCACTTTTTGGCCATTTTAGTGGACTGTTTGGATCATAAATTTATATTATTCCTTAATGAAATTGTATAATTTACGCTAAAATATCCGCAATAAGTTCTTCAAGTTAAAGTGCTGAGAACAACATGTGATGTTCCTTACTGCATCAGCAACACCATGATCTGCAAGTGCCCATAGCCACACAGGTTTATCATAATAAATGCCAAACACTTTTTGGCAAATGCTTTAATCATCCAAACCCACAAATTCGAACAATCTATATGTCGATATTGCCATATAATCCGTAAATCGACGAATGCTGCAAGATGTACTTACGAACTCTGAGTCTACAGGATGATCTAAAGTCGTACAGATCAAGACATTGCTGTTGTAGCATAATTCAAAACCGGCAGGCTGATTATTGAAACAGTGGTTGTATATCGACGTACTTTTACACATGTTCAACCAAACTCATGTGCTTATTGTCTATTCGTACAGATGCACATTAAGGGAAAAACGTTGTAATCCTCAATTATTACACGAGTTTATTACATTTAAATAAGTCGAAACAAAATTTGTACGAAATTTTAAGAATTCGAGAAATAAAAAAAAAAAATTGATAGAAGTGAATAAATTGGTTTAAATCAAGGTATATAGAGAAATAACTTACAATTATTTCAGTAAAACTACTAGAATAATAACTTTGCCCTCGAACCGTGACGTGTCTGAATAATTTCAATTATTACGTATTTATTACAAATAAACATTATACATATATATATATATATATATATATATATATATATATATATATATATATATATATATATAATATTACAGAATTAGTAGAACATATAGTTTTTTGTTTTTTTTTTTTGCAAGATCCTTAATATAACATCTAGGTCCGGCAAATAGGATAACAATCAAAATTTGAAGGAGTAAAGTAAAAAATAAAATATTCTTTTAATGGCGCTTAAAAATCGAAGTAATTATTGATGTACAATTACTAAAAAAAAATCTCGTGGCTCGTTAGTTTAAAAAATGTCTGGGTAATATTCATAAACTTTCAGCATTACACGTACATTCGGTTGGTTGCCAGAAACTTAGAATACAGGCGCTGCCGAAACTAAAATTTAAGTTCAAGTTTTATTTTGTCGTTGATATTTAAATTCGTCTGCTTAATCCGACTGGAATACACGTGCTGAATAACGAGGCGGTAAACTGATTCGCAAAACCTTTTACTTCATAATATATGGGTAACACGATGCATTAGTCGCAATTTATATACACGTGTAACCTATTTATACTTCATGCATGACATTGCAGTGACGATGTAGTTTAGTTGAAACCTATTCAAAATTATAGGAGTAGGCTATTAAAAAAATTATACATTCATTTTTGATCGGAATGTGGGATATTCATCGTGGCATTTAGATACACACACTCACGAAAACACACATATATATATATATATATATATATATATATATATATATATATATATTCCTTATGTACTTTATAAAGAGAATAAACTTGGTGACATTATGCAACTTTAAAATGAAAATACAATGTCAACTTTTCACCATTTCACTATCCATCGTGTCTTTTTCTTATAGCCACACTATCAGTGTAAGCCTAGTTGTTTGTCTTATTTCGTCTGTCTATCGTAGTAAAGGACACTTTCCTTAGCTTCTACATTCTCCTGGTATTGCTTGCGAGATCATATACATAAGTAAATTTATTGTTCTCGTCGTGGCTAAAAAAAACTCGTAATCGGACTTTGGTTATCAAGTCATTATATATAAGTAAATTTATTGTTCTCGTCGTGCTAAAAAAAATCGTAATCGGACTTCGGTTATCAAGTCACTTGATATCGACGCATTTGTTCAGTGGGCTGTCGAGGGTATCCCTTATCCACATTACAAACGCGTCAATTTTCCTTATATACATTTTATTATGTCTTTATTGAAAAAATTAAACTATCGATCAGTTTTAGCAATTAGGGATATATATTTGTTATGTACGTTTAAAAAATAAGTTGATTCTGTGAACGGAGAAGCTTTATGAGCCCATGATCATGCGACTGGATCGGTACCGGTGATATTCCAGATAAACACAGACGCGAAGTAAAGTTGTGTCCTTGACCCCATATTGTCATAAATTTGAATTGGTATATATATATAAGCTCATATATGTCGAGTCATGTCAAAGACAAAATTTGACACTTAATAACTCGCAAATTTCACAAGTAGATTCCATTCGCTACCACGCTATGACTATGGATACACGTTTAACGTCGAATGATCATGTGAAAAATACGATAAAATCTAAAATAACTAAGGCCAGACAACTATGACTGTTATTGGAACAGAAATCATTTCTAAACGAGGCCGCAAAGCGGAATGTCTATTTATTGAAGATATGGGTTAGAATGAGATGTCTTCGCAGAAACGGCAACATCAGTTCAAAATTCTATAAGATGCGTACTCGAACGTTCCATATGTAAAAAATGTCTATACGGAACAGTACAGAGAGAAACTTTAATTCAACCCAAATCCACTGATACACCGAATAATGTTCACTATAGAATCTAGCAGACGGTTGAAAAGGAAGAAAGTATGCCGCGATGCACTTTACCTGACTGGGCTAAGCTGTTCTCAGGGTATTCTTATGTACTGGCAGGAAAAAATAATAAATTACTAATTTTCTCCTTGAACATCAAAAATAAGCAAATTGTTGGAGTTGTACGATTCATTTTCATTCATCCTATTCTACTCCAATCTTCTCTCCGTTTTACTTCATTATTTTCTTTTTCATGATTGTTATTGTTTACGACAGGAAACTGTCGGTCAAATAAAAAAATAAATATATATATTTTCGAATAGCAACGACAAATATTTACGAATACATAATAAAAAATAAATTCCCACGATTCGAAATCAAAGTTTCTTTAATTGATTCAAGTTGATTTATATGCGGCGTGTGCGTTGCAAATACTCGCATTTAGTTACAAATGTATGCTATAAATATATGACGACATATATATATATATATATATATATATATATATATATATATATATATATATATATATGATCTACGGTTGCATTACAATTCACTTGATCCTCTGAAAATAAATACAGTAGTTATTTCATTTTTAAATTAAAAGTAATATAATTAAAATGTGAAGCATGAACTAAATAAATAATTCAGACAAAAATTCGTGCTATTAAGCGATTCTTTAAGTAAGGTAGAGATTGGAATAGTCGATTAATTAAGGGAAAACCACTAAGGACCTTATCAAGATAATTGATTTTTGTGAAAATAGCATTAAAATTTTCATTCTGATTGACATGATTTACCGAGCGTAATAAATTTTTCAGTAATTATCAGTGGAATTATAAAAAATTTAATAAAAAGTTTTCATATAAAACACTATAAATATCGACCATATGAACTTTCACTTTCAATGTTAAAAGTACTTGAATGCTTGTTAAAAATTTATTTATTAGTATATATATATATATATATATATATATATATATATATATATATATATATATATATATAAAACAATTATTTTTATGAAATAAACGTTTCTTTGAAAAGTCATTTATTACGTGTGATATATACACTCCATTTCATATTAGTTTAATTCTACGAATTTTGGCATTATTTAATTTATTATTATTTCATATTCTTATCTACAGCCAGTCGAACCGCAAAACAATACCAGTATAACTGGTAACAACCGGTTCTAGCAACAAAAAAATTAAATTTTCCGAACGCGAATTTTCTATACGATCATTTTCCAAGTAAGGCGGAACGATTGTGTTCAAGGAACTTGTTCCAATAAAAGGAACTTATTTTTCAGGAAGGATTTTCGTACAAATAGTTTAAGACGGAAGTACCAATTCCGCTGTTGTTTATAAAAGATCACTCGACAATGCGTATATATATATATATATATATATATATATATATATATATATATATATAAACGAGGATATTATTCAATTTATATTTGAAAACGAACTAAATTTTTATAAACAAATTCTTTATTTGTCGTTGGTAACATTACTATTATTGTTATCATTATTATTATTTACGTGTTTATGTTAGCGAAGACAGGGATGTTCAATATTTAAATGAGTGTAAGGGAATATTCGAGTTGTTGTAAGTTTAATTAACAATAATAATGTAGCCGTTATTTTTTATATTTTATTTTCATGAGTGCAATTAAGGAAGAAATGTGATCAATTTTATTTGGTTGCTGTGCCGTTATTATTATTATTATTATTAATCCTATTATTTTCTCGAACGATTATTTTATACATTTTTATTTTTTTTTAGTTAATTTATTCTTGATTTGTAATCAACTTTATTTTCATCATTTCTTTTTTTATTGTTTGCATTTTCGCGGATGGGTGTTGATTATTTTTCGCATTAGTTTTTAATGAACTAAATATAGTCTACTATTTTGGAAAGTACCACAATCAAATTTATTTTTAGAAATAAATATAATCATATATATATATATATATATATATATTAAAAAAACAATAAAAATTTAGATAAAATTACTAAATTTTTATATGAAAAGCTTTGTAATCTTTTCATATAAAAATTTAGTAATTTTATCTAAATTTTTATTGTTTATATATATATATATATATATATATATATATATATATATATATATATGATTATATTTATTTCTAAAAATAAATTGTGGAAAAATAAAGCCGCTATTCGTAGCTATATTCATTTTTAATAAACGCCATGAAATCGTATATCAAATACGAGGCCAGATTTTTCATTCAATTTTATATCTGCTTTTAGGAAAGAACGTTGGGAGTTTCGATCAATTTATTATTGAGCAGTTTTACATTTCAGTTTTCATTTCAATTTCGCAGAGTAAGAATCAGAAGAAAATACACAAATGCACGAAAACATAATCCTTTGAACGAAAGAGACAACATGTATACATATACATTTTTCCGAGGAGTGAGAAAGAGAAGATCCCCTAATAACACTCACCAAACACGTACCGAGCACCGTATGAATATTATTTATTTTTATATCTATCTATATGCATACATATATGCATATAACTATAAAATATATTGCAAACAATTTCAAATGCAGCGGCATTTCATCTCGGTTTATCTCTAAACGCGTCACGATAAATGTAACCGAAACGAATGTTATCCGTTATTTCGTAAAAAAATAATAAAAATAAAATAATATTTTAAAACCTTTGCGAGCGATATCAGCTGATTAAAAAAAAAATCCTTCTCGCCTGGCAGAATTATTTACTTACTAAGTATTTCACCATTATTATTATCGTTATTATTATTGCGTAAGAAACTTTGGGTAAATAATAATAACATTAATAATATACTTTTTTTTTTAAGCAAAACAGAATAAAATCAAAGTTAATCACTAAAAAATGTATTACATAAACACAAACACGAAGCTTTTCGACTATGAAGTCATTTTCAAGCTATCGTTAAAAATGTTACAAATAAACCAAAGATATTACTAAAAAACTTATAAATATAGTAATATCTTTGGTTTATTTGTAACATTTTTAACAATAGCTTGAAAATGACTTTATAGTCGAAAAGCTTCGTTTATATAATAAAACATTTTTAGTGATTAACTTCGATTTTATTTTGTTTTGCTAAATTCATAAAATCACTACTCTCCAATACATCAACATCAATTTAAGGTATTCGTCCTGTTACTATTCTAATATTAAATATTCTTAATTTTAGTCGTAATATAACAGTACACTAATCAATAAATCACACTCACCACATGTAGAGCAATTAATTTCTTATCGGTTAATACGCATCGCGACTAAAGTGTATAAAAAAATAGCAATTATCAATCTAAATGCTGTTCCTCATTTACCGTATTAACTGTCCGCTAAAAGTCCGCAAAATCCCACGACTGTCTCACCCTCAGCGAGATTTGGTTGCTGTCAAAACCTTACAGTGGCAATTCCTGTTTCTATCCTACATTCTTTATTAACTTTTCCTCCATATTTCGTTTCCTATATGCCCGCAAGCTATTACGTGCCAGTTGTGTTGGTCTACCCTTACCACTGAACCCCATTTAGTAGCTGTATGGGAAGTATCGGAGTTACTGCACAACAGCTCCGGTGTTCCTGTATGCGTAAATGCACCGGTTTTTTAGTAGCTTCCTTTAATCTTTATGCTATTTTTTTTTTGACCTTCTTTCCGGTCGCGTCTCGGTGGTGGCAGGATTTGTCAGCGTAAAGTTTTTCACGAGGTTCAATAAATTTTCCATATTAAATTATTAAATTTGCTTGATATAAATACCGCTGTCCAGGGGCACCACATGAAGGTTCCTGCCTTCCCCCTGAAACCTACCAAAGTGGACAAATTGTATCTTGCCTGTGGTGTAGCTCCCCCAGGTATTCACCGATCCGTCCCTACTGATGCTGAAAGAACTAGACTACAGACAGATTATAGACAACCGATTTTTGGTCAGAAGGCGGTTACATCACGTCTTATAAATCCAGAAGAAGCTTTCTACAGTGCTCAAGGCGATTAGATGGGCAATCGCTAAAAGTTCGCGCACAGAGATGGACAGAAAAAGCGGGTAGATTGAAAGAAGAATTGAACACGGTGCGCCCCCTAAGTGGGCATAGATGAAAAACCTTAAACCGACTTCGCTCTGGTTGCGCTAGAACCTCAGTGAATTTATTCAAATGGGGCCTGACTGAAAATGATAAATACGAGTGTGGTGAACGGCAGAGCCATGGACACTTGTTTCGGTGTAACTTGGTGCCTTCAGGCATTACTGAGAAAAGACCTTTGGAGCACAGAGCTAAATGACGAAACCATTAAAATGGTCGATACATGGATTAATATTGTATAAACTTGACTAGCAATAACTATTTTAGTCATTATATTATATTTAATTATAATTTTATATATTGGTCCTCATGCGTCTCGGACACGATAATAATAATAATAATCCTTATGATTGTACATCATTCTTACTCTTTTTCTTTGAAAAGTCCAAGCGGCAATGAGATTAGCGGTATTCCGTCAAAATTGAACTTTTCAGTCATCTTAGGAAACATAAATAACGATGCCCCATACTCGAAACCGAGTGGGCTAATGATGATGATAATTTACCGTATTAGCTAATCTTTAAACTTAAACCACGTCCGGTTTTATCCTATCGTTTGCTCTAACGAATTAGTAAAGTATTACACGTCATCTAACTAAAATACAACCTGTACGTTTCGCAATAACTATCTCAAGTCTTAGGAAACTTCAATTCTTACACCTTATTGAATTATCGAATTATTAATACTGGTAATAGCATTCTTTTTCACGTTCATCACCAAGAACAACTTAATCCTCTTGAAACCATTTTTCCAAAATAACCGTAACTAATCAAAAAATTTATTCTTCACAATCGATTTTGTTTTCCGAAACTATACATCCGGATTTACGATGACCTGCGTCGAAGTAAGTTCTATTCCGTTCATCTTTCCGCCTCGATTCGTCAATTAATCCGGTAACGTATTCCAGCACTTCCGACTGATTAAGAAAGCTGTAATTCAACTACTAACAAAATTGCTACCTTAGTGTCGAAGAAATACATAAAGCAGATTCATAACCGAATCAGTGTGTACAATAAACAGCCGCTATCTCATTAAAAAAACGTGCTGTATAAAAATAGTTCATTCGTCTGTAGATTTCTCGTGTAAAGTTGTAAAAAACTGGTACCAAAACGCACAAATAAAGCAGAATTCTGAAACTACCGTCCAAAAAGCGCCGAACCTTTTTTCAATTTGATCATTGATAATATGTAACAATATAGCCAAGTAGGCTCCTTCGATATTACAAACCGTTACTGAATAATTTGCTTTTCAGCGATCACAGTTAATTATTTCTTCGGTATCGTGTTCAATTTTTTTTTTCTTTTAATCGGGGAAATGAAAATTATCGAGTGCGTCAATTACAACACCGCTTTAAAAATTTCCCCGTAGTTTTCATTGATCCGCTAATGTTGAAACATTTAAAAATGCAAAAAATTCCCTCCTATCTGATAAAAATCACTTAAGAACCTAGGCCGCGTATTTATCATAATTCTGTTCTTTCTCCTTTAAGCTCTTCCGTAGGCAGTACTATCGTAAGATATCCAAATTCCATGAAAATCGAGAGCTGAAAATCATCAGTAAATATACTTCGCGTAAAATACGCTACACAGATAGAGTACAAAATCTGATTAACAACTTCTACATTCACCGTAAATAATACACCAAACTCACCCCGCCTTCCCGATTCACGTTCGATGGCCAGTTGTACGCTATTTTATCTCGAACCGTCATCAAAAATTTTAATTTCCTGACATTCTACCGGTAGCACCCGCGTTATAAACTAACCGTTCAGTCGACTTCGATATTTTGCTAACCAACCGAAACATACAAAAATCATTATTCAAATGATTATCTATGTGTGTGTTAAATGAGGATTGCAAGCAGTGTCAATCTCAAAATACGCTTTGCCTCCTATCTTCTTCGATATAACTAAAAATTTTGCATATATATATATATATATATATATATATATATTGCAAAATACTTTCACTTTTCGTTGAAAAGACGAATAAAAACCACGAATAATTTAGTTTGGTAGCATTAAACCAGCAGTCGTTATCAAGTATTACCCGTTTCGACTACAAAAAAAAAAAAAAAAAAAAATATATATAAAAAATCGCGTCGGATTAATTATACATACTAGAAAGCTCTCACATTTCCCGTTTATAATTTTTTCAAGTTTAATAAACACATTCCACCCTGTAACAATATATTTCATCATGCATGTTGCTTGTCTTAAGAAGCTAGAAACAGCGTTGTCGAAATGTAATTAACCATAAATATAATTATCGTTGAAAAGTTTAAAGATACTAACAAGAAAGAGACGATCGCATTTCATCTCCTACGAAATGGGCTAAAGAATTATTGATTTCCTCAACCGGTACACTTAAACTCGAGTTATATAGATTAGGCCGTGAGAAGAAATATATATAGAGCTCTTAAAGATCTCTGAATAAAGAAGGGAAATGAAATAAAGAATCGAATCGTTTGAAGTAGTCCACGAGACTGTCAGAAGAAAGAAAGAAGAACGAAACAATACCGGACAAAGAAGAAATGAACATGAACGAATTACTTGCTGACCGACATCGCGGCGCAAATAATATTTCCGTGATCCGTAGATAAAGTCGATAGAAAAAAAGAATAATAATATTTTTCGACATTTCGGAAGTTACAGTCGAATTTAACGAAAGTTTTAAGTTGCACCAGCGAAAACACCAGAAGTTATTCAGTTTTAGATAAATTTTTCAGTACATCTCTCGCACGTTAAAATATTTCTTGAGCGCAACGAATAAAATCGATCGACCCTTTTCTAGTGCACGCGTTATATGAATAAAAAATGTCGCGTATGAGAAAAGAAAGTGGAACAATTAGTATAAATTTAAAGCGAAACAATATGGACAATATTCGATTGAAAATCGATATTGAAAAATATTCGCATACTGTTAATTTTCTTCTTCTGCTTTCGCATGGTTGATTCGAAGTTGAATTCGTCATAAAACAATGTCTAGGTTTTGGATTCATGTTACCGCTGACACTCACACTTTGTACACATCCTCAAAGGTCTCCGCAAAAGCTCTGTCTGGCCAGTCACAAACGATGTGTTCGATGATTTGACGTCGGTAACCACAAGCAGCGTCATTTTTGAACCGCCACCGCGATTACATATCATTTAACCTTCCGTTTTTAGTGCGTATTCGATTTAAATATTATTTATTTCCATTTATATTTTTCGTATTTTGCGTCTCACCTTCAGAGGTTTAACGCGATAAATAAGCCGTTCCACAGGCCAAGGGGTTACAACGAAGGATAAAACTGGTTGTCTACAAAGTACAAACGTCTCAAAGGATAGCCGGACGGAAGGGAACGAACTATTTTAGATAATAAAGTAAATAATTCATTTTTTTAAGCTCTTTAGACATATAAAGCGAATGTGTGCTCTGGCTTAGCCTTTTATCAATTTATTCATCCATATATTTAATTTCGTTAGTCCTAGTCGACAATATTGTATTAACCAATTTCATACGCAGTTTATACCGTATAGATTACGTGTTTCGTTGTACTCATATTTAGCATTAATTTATTATCACTATTATTCTGGCGACATTGAACCTGTTTGACATTAAATACATCGCTTAACATTTACAGACAAATAACCATCTTCACGGTGTCGCTACGCGCTCTGTTGAAGCTTCTTAAAAACGAGAAATACGCAAAACATTCCATTCCACAATTATAGGGACTGCTTCGAATTTTACCTATGCATGTACATTTCATTACATGCATAACACACACACACACATATATATATATACATATAATTTTTTTTAAATACATATAAATATAAATATATATATATATATATATATATATATATATATATATATATATATATTCTTCTCTAATTAGTGTACTCATTTATTTATTTACTTGTATCCATTTATATGGTAAATACGTCGAAACCGATTTATTTCGGTCATTATATTTTATACGGTGGAAAAGTGAAAACAATGAGTACTTATTGTAAAACGTTTAAAATATTTATTGAGCGTCATTTTAATAATATAAAAATACTTAAAAAGAAAGTAGACAGCGATTCGAAATTAAATATCCATTCCCCATAAAACGAGGACGACGAACCGTGAAAAACGTAATAAAGAGCCCTTGGAAAAACATACCTTTAGAGTTTATATACACACATATATACATATTTCATATGATACACTATGTATATATATGTTTTAATATATATATATATATATATACCATTATGTATTATGTATATGTTCATTACATTTATATACTTATCTACTTGCACATGTATACAACACGATAACTCACATGTACACGCTCATACACACATACAAATAATAAATTCGAGTACGGATAGCTACATTTTTATAATAGTGTCATCATATAGCTGAAATGACCTGTTAACCAAATAAGGACGGACAGGTACACCGATCCATCTACATTGATTGTAATATCAATGGCGAAGCAAGAGCTGAAACGATCGACATATAGAATATTTGCCGCGCGAGCGAGACAAGTGTAACGGAAACAACTGTGACATATTACATTGAAACTGAAAGTGGTGCGTCATTATTGAAAATTACGTTGCCGGTTGGTTGTTATATCTAACGAATTCAGAATAGGGACACAGGCGGGATTCGAACAACGAACCTTAGGAACGTTGACCAGGTCTCAACCGATTCAGCTAATTAGAAGATGCGACATGTTTACATGTGTTTCGGTGTATCCTTCTTATTCGCTCGGTGATTTAGTGTGATTGTTTACTAAATTGTTAACATCATATTAATTCTACAGATGCGACATAAAATAAAAGGATCTATTTCAAAATAAATGATGAATGTACAAATATATATATATATATATATATATATATATATATAACGATATGCCTATATCAACTCACTGCTGAATGTAGGCATTCCCCAAACATTTCCAACGTCTTCTATCTTGTGCGGATCGAATCCAATTAATTCTTGTCTATTAATATCACACCTTCACCTAGTCATGAGCCTTTCACAACTGTCAAGCGACCACCACCGCGTCATACGATATATATATATATATATATAGTGTGTGTGTGTGTGTGTATTATTATGTGTATTATAGTGTACGTGTAATACATACATAATCCATTTTTATAAAACGACATAAAATGTAATTAACCTAAAATATGTACATGTAACTACATATGTAGAAGGTATAACATTATTTTTTAATGATATGGATCTTGTTGTAGTGTCAGAGAAGTTGAAGTCTAACTTGGATGTTTTCCAAGATTTGGACACATTAAAATCCGTTCCAATTATCTTCACAATCAGACGAGGTACCTGTCCAGTTAGACTTGATGATATTTTATCACAAAACATTAAAGCGTGTAATCTAGGAATGTGGGTGGATCGACAGTTGCGCTGAAAAGAGCACATTATTATAAAAAAAATCAAAACTCAGATTTAATAAAATGCACCGGCTCCTGGGCAGAAATTTCGAACTAATTTTATTATAGTATCACACCATGATCAAACCTGTCTGGTCATACGGCTTATCATTGTGGAGTAGAGCTTCTACTTAAAAGTATGAAAATAATACAACGCTTTCAATAGATAACTGCACACACCCTTTGTAATGATAATATTCATCACGGTTCAAATGTACCCGATAGAAATACATTGTAATTCGAGAACGTAATTCGCATTACTTAAAGAAACTAGAAAAACATAGCAATCCACTGGCAGAGTTAATTTGTCATATAACACCGAGAATGTGAGCCGATTAAGTTAAATAACCACCCTTAATCTTCACTTCAGGTTTTAACTAAAAAACTAAAGGTATTTCGAAGTATCATCAAAATAAACGAAATAATTGATCGAGAAATGAATTAAAAACAAATTTGGAAGCCGGCAATATGAGACACAAAACCGATTTTATAAACATCGTGTTCTGTCGCCTAAATTAAACAATTACGGTTTTAATTTAAGGCACACAAAAAAATTTCAATTCGAATTTCAGAGAAACAAAAAATTACGATTTGAACTTAAACAAAAGTACTAAATTCGATATGATCTTTTTTTTTTTAAATTGTTATTTTAATAATTATTAGAATAATTTTCGCTGTCAGACCACCAAAATTAAAAAGTGAAATCCACTTTATAAACACAATATTTCATCGTTAAAATGTAATACGATTTAAATTTAAGAAAAACTAACAGGATATATAGATAGGTAAATATGCAATCGACTGTGTTTTATTTCATCTATTTTTCGTCTTGCTAAACTTAAACTTTAATAGATGATTGTTTATTTACTATTCCATTACACGCGACTAACCCACATGTTCAATATTATTATTAAACTTTTCCGGCCGGTTTAAATACCGGAGGCAGTTTAAAATTTTAGAAACTTGGGTAAACATCGTGATTTATTTTCCTACTTCCGAAAACTCCAAATACTTTACAAGTAAATATGTGTTCATCATCCTGCAGTACACTACAGTCTCACGGAAAATTTTCTGTAAGCCTCATTTTACTAAGTTTGACCTTGTTCGAGCTGTACTGCTACATAATCTGTTTAGTGTTTTTCACGTCGTATTACATGAGCGCCTTTTGGGAAACCTCATTTGTGCACATCTTCCACATTCGAACCTTTTCGACGTATTCGTCGAGATCTTACATTGCACCTAGAAAGCTAAGGCTGGATTTTAGACAACTTCCTGCTAGTTCTTCGTATAAACGAAAACGGTGACGGTTATCATTAATGGATTTCAATTTTTAACTTTTGACGTTACTACTATTTTAACATTAAGCGGTGCTACGCTGCATTATTTAGTCTCTCATTGGTTTTATGCAGCCAGTATTTTTTCCGATACTTCGTTTAGCTAAACCGGGGACGCACATTCTCCCCGCGCAGTAACATAGTTCAACAGATGATATTCTTAAATGAGCTCGTACGAGCAGATACATATAAGAACATCTACTACATAACTACCTGTACCTAAATGATCCCACACCAAAACAATTTAATGTACCAGTCAAACACATAACATAATCAACATCGAATCTTATCTCGCTAAAGGAGATACTACTGTGGGACCATTTTGATATATAAATTAACATATCTCTGCTCCAGTAAAATAAACTAATACAACTACATCAATACAAAACACACTATACAAAATACACAGACCGTACACACGCGTACAAAAACGGAGAAAAATTTGCAGCAAATAGTGATATATATATATTAAATATATAGCATGTCCCTTTCTATATAAAACACGCAATATAAGATAGGACAAGAAAATCACGGATGAAATACATCCTATAATAGACAGGCTTAACAATCGCTAATATAGTATACAGACAGCCAGTTGGCATTGTAAATAAAAATATTAACAGCACATCTCTAGATACGGAATTACATGCAACCTTGTATTGTGTTCGGCATACCTAACCAATCAGAAAATTAATAGATGAACTGCACAAACGACGTATCCTACACAAACCATCATGTGAGATAGACTGCTATTACATTCCGCAGATTCTTTACTTTCCCAATAAGCTGATATTCATTTAGCAACCAATTATGCCGATTTGGACGTATGGAACAGCCCTCTAGGGCTGCGTGCAAGTTCGACAAAACGTAGTTCTTCAAGCTATCGTAGATGCCCATCGATATTCTCGTAACGATGACATCCATCGCGATCTCAAAATAAAGTTGGTAAGTGAAGTGATACGCGATGCTGCGACGGCGCACGAACGGCGTTTGCAACGACATCACAAAGCAAGACGGCTGTTAGACAAACGGCTGAAACCGAACGACTTGGTTTAATATTTAGAAACAACATATATAAATATATGTTAGTTAGAATGCTCACTGAAGCTCTAGTGTCTTCAAACCCGTATTATATGTTTATTATATTAGTTTTAAACATATACCGCTATATTAATTTTAACACTTATTTAAGTATAGACTTACGATCGTATATATATATAATAAACACTCTTTAGAGTATTAGAATTAATACGATCGTATATATATATATAAACAAATATTAACGAATAAATAGCACGTAAAGGTCGATTAGAACGTCAATGATTGTCAATTATCGAATTATAATTAAGTAAAAAAATTCAAAGAAGTCTTAATGGAATCGAAAATCATATAGTGTAGTTTTATTTAGCTTAATAGAAACGATGAACTGGGAAAAGAAAGCAGGGACAATATTACTGTAAACATGTTTTCATCATAAAAATATTTGAACTCGAGTAGCTTCTGTTCGTATTTTTTTTTTAACTTTTTGTTGGTATTTTATATTTTTAGAATTAATACGGAATCCTTTGAATGGGTTTTGTTTTTTTTTTTTTAATTAATATATTTTCCAATAATTTACAACTAACTAATGACATATGGTAAGTTTCTGTAGCTATTTCTGCATAATGTGACATGAGAATCTTCTCATCCTGTAGCGGCGTTTTAAATTTAATTGTACCTATCAATATTAAGTCCCCCAACGATTTCGTTCGGTCGAGTCTGCGGATTCCGATCGAACACCTCGATAAAAAGTTGGACGTATAATTCGGATGGTTCTCTAGTCTAGCACCGTATTTTTTTACAATTATGGGTATTTTTTCGGTTACGGTTTACATCTTGAGATCTTCACGAATATACCAAAGGGCGCCATTAACAGTCCGAAAGATTTTATTTTGAACTCTCGGCAAAATAAAAATATTGCTTTTTTAGTATAACCTCATAATTATTTCAAGATTTGATCATATAATAGTAACTTATTTTCAATAGATATTTCCGATGTTCCCCCCAGGAGCCGAGACATTTGTTTCCTTTTAATATTATATTCAGTACGTTTTTTTTTTTTTTGATATGCTTTCTCCGTTTTAGTTGTTTGTCCAAATTTATACCGAGGTGTTTTATGCATCTTCTTTCTACGGAATTGTAATCTCATTCGTAATTTTCTAACCTGTTAAAATTATCCCAGTTGATTTTTCTTCATTAATCCTTATTTTCCACGTTCTAAATCATGTTTCGATTTAATTTACCTTGCAAGTCGTTACATGTATCTACAGCGGACTCGTCTGAACACAGAATTGGTGTGTCATCGACGAAAGTTGCCATTTTAGGGATAAGAATATCCGTCGTATGGATCAGGTAGAGTAAAGGCATGATCTTACCGGATAAATCTGTAATTCGTCTTCTTAATATTTAACACACAAGTACCTTCAGATATGACAGTAATATCTAAGTTAGTTGACGTCTGGTTTATTTTATTTTTTTTTTTTTTTGTAGTAGACCTTCATGCTAAACCTTGTCAAATGCTTGACTTATGCCTAAAAACACTGGATTACAAACTTTTTTTTTCTATCATAGATTTTTCAATTACAATCTTTCGAATACTAACGGAAAAATTTAGTAACAACCGAGAAGTAATAAGGTATTGTACGTGTAGAAACAACCATATATGAAAACGTTGTTTAATAATAATAAAAGCAACGTGAGACCGACCGACCGATTACAAATAAAATATTCCGAAATAATTACGTAATCAGCACAGACACATATCTTCAATTTACGTATATATATATACACACCATATGAATAATAGCCAAATAATTTTCTAAGCCTATATGGGCTTTAACAACGGGTCTATTATTATTTATCTGGCTTACTGCTATCCCCGACATTGGTTACACCTAATAATAGAACAACGTTCTATAGAACCAAACCGTGTCCTATTATAATTCGACAATATATCAACTCTAACGCACGATTAAGGTAATTGCCGAAAAATAAAAAAAATTACAACATATATATATATATATATATATATATATATATATATATATATATATATATATATATATATATCGTAGAAAACATCAACTGTATAGAGAAACGTACGCACATATTTCTACGTTTATGTATAATGCATGTTTCTCGTTGGGATATAATAATATCCAAGTCAATACGTAATCATTTTGATTGAAGTTTACAAAGTAATGGAAACAACAAATGGTTAAGAAGAACGTACCGCGGATTCTAATAATAGAATATAATGTATTACGAGATAATGTATTATGTAGAAGTGTTCCATAATGTTTATATATGTTTTTATAACAAATTTGAAAGCGGCATCCACAGCATCACTCGATCACTACGCTTTACGACCATCAGGGACGGTTCAGCTTGGTTTGCACAATTTGACAAAAAAAAAAAGAAAAAAGTCTGAAAGTCACTCAAATGTATCGTTTACGGTTGAAATTTAAAGGAGAATAAAGAAATGTATATACGTATAGACACATACATATATATAAATTATATATATATATATATATATATATATATATATATATATATATATATATACACATATATATCGTTTTTCTATATTCGAAATTAGAGATTTTTTAATTTTTAAACGGTTTTCTCAGATGTAATCTCGAGCTAACCAGTTTAATAAATAATTCTCGATTTAATTTTTATGTAAACTGTTTCATATGTTCGCCATGTATACAATACGCATACATACAAATATACGTACATACATATTATGATAAAATATTTTTCGTCACTTTCCGCATCGTTTTCATTTATTTAGTTAATATTATTATTATTTTATGTTTTTTAAATAAAAGTATTATGATTACTTCTTATGATTATTACGATTGAATGTTGAATATATCGGAGAGTAGTGATTTTATGAATTATGAACAAAACAAAATCGTAACACAATTTAATTACTATAAAAGTTTTTTATTACAAAGATTTTCGACCAGTTACGTCATTATCAAGCATAGACAATAAATCTTACATATAAATTAGCTGAAATATTTATATAACGACAACTTATAATTTGATATACATATTTTACTAGCTAGAGATAATTATACTTTTAGATTTATTTTTATAATAAATTTCATTTATAAAACAGATTTTGAAAAATAATTCTTCATCAAAATTGAAATAAATCGATATTTTTCCAATTGTTCTTGCCGTCGTCCTGCATCCGACAGCACTTTTCTCAATCTCTAACGCGCTGTTTGCAATTAGTGATATTCACTCTATGCTAAATTTTGATAAGACACATCTCCACGAAGTGTTCCGCGTATTTCTGAAGTAGGTGAAACTGTCATGTTTAATTGCTGTTAGCTGTTCACGTAGATAGGAAAAATTTAGCTTAAAAACAGATATTACACACCAACACAATTCATGTATTATTATATATTCCAGTCATGTTTTTAGAGACTAATATGTGTATATTAGCATATATATATGCATATTTTTAAAATATCGATTGTCTGATTGTTTATAGCGAAATTAATTTTTTAAAAGTAGATTCTTTTTTAAATTCTAAATTTAATGCGATTAATAAGTAAAATTACAAATAGTAATTAATCGTTATTTTTGGAACGATATATATATATATATATATATATATATATATATATATATATATATATATATATATATATATATATATAAATCGGCATTTGAATGATTTAATAGGGAAAAATCGTAAATTCTATATTTATAAGTAATTAATTACATTATTTTTTTTCCTGGTGAATTTCAAAATTTTAACCTGTGATACTAGACTAGGTTGAAAAATTAATCCACTCGTGTTTTACGAGCGATATGTTTAATTTATTTTTTTCTTTCAATATCTTCCATTAAATGCAACTAGTTGCCAAGGAATTCTAAGCAGGCATATCAATAACGTTGATTCTTCTTTGCAGTCTGTATGTATTGTAAACGTTTCTGGTAAATACAGTAACACGTACTAGACGTAGAAACGTAATGTTCGTTTTCTCATTTCTAAGTATATCCCGTTATTTCTCAGACTCTTTTCCAAATTTATAAACAGTTTGTTTACCCATCATTGTTTTAGAAATTATTTCTTCGTTTCCACCATGTGCATCCCCTATGATCAGGGCTTTTGCATATTTATACAGTTTCACATTTTCCAGTAGTTGTGTTCATCTATTTTCGCGATATATTTTCTTTCTTCTTTATTTATAATATCCAGCAATTTACGAAACGTAGTGAGTTCTTCAATTTATTTATCTTTAACAGATACAATTTAAAGTAAAGCTAGACTCGAGATAGGTACAGTTAAACAACTAGATAAAGCGGGAAGAATTGAGCGAAAAGGTTAAAATTCGAATTTTTGCCTCTTTACACACAACACCCTAATATAACCGAGACGCGTACCGTTTGGCTTACCCTACGATCGTGCAAGTTTTACAAGCATCAATTTGTGATCTCGTGTCATGATCTATATACATATATCAATCATCATCATCACCTCTGTTCAATATCGTATGAAAAGACGTGGTGACACTATGACGTATTACTAAATTACATCGCAGTTTTTAACAATTTTCTATTATTTACGTTTCGAAAGGTCTCTGGCACAGTATATTCTGTTAACATCTTCATTCGATCAATCCAGCACGTTTACCATCTCCATCATACCGTGTATTACTGTTCGTTCCATCGACGTTTCCCAACTATACGTCCAAAATATCCTATCTTGTTTCTCCTAATTCTGTTTAAAAGAGCGGTATCTGCTTTTCATTCGCCAGTAATTAATTTATTAGTTCGATGCGTCATCCATGGAAACGGAGAAATTTTCGATATACCGCCCCATCACCATTGTATTTACAAGCTTCGGTTTCGGACACACATATTCCAACAAGAAAATGACTACATTGAGCAGCCTTAATTTTTGCTTTGTTATACAGGTATCTTTCCATATTCTATTCAGTCCGATCATTGCTACTGTCGTTACAGCGGGACGCTGGCATATTTGCTCCTTGTTTCCGTCTACTATATTCGTTATTATCGCACCGATGCTAAATCGTCGTACAACTTCGTAACCTCCAATTTGTGTAGTCCCTGATTAATTATCTTATTATCTGAAAATAATCATCACATTTGGTTTCAATTTGTTTAGTATAATATCATATAACTTTCACTTACAGCTTTCAATTTTTTCGTTATGTCTTGAAGCTATTTTTTGTGAGGAATACTATATTATCCGCGTACCGCAAATTATTAATCTTACGGCGTCCTACTGTTAGGCATATATATATATATATATATATATATATATATATATATATATATATAGATATATATATATATTCATATACGGTTCACATAACAGTCAATGTCAATTAAAACGAAAACACTTAAAATTAAATAACTGAATACAAAAGTATACAACTGAATTAAACCATAAAAAATTTTTAAAACATATATATATATTAAATTATTAGAGCAATATAATAAAAACCTTAAACTGCGCATACACGTATACATAAACACAGTTACTCACAATCAATATAAACGTTGGAAAGTACAATTATTCAAACGTGCACACATACACACACTCACTCAGAAAAACACTTACATAAACCTACACAAGTAAAGAAAATTTCAAAAGTATTTGTAAATACGTACTGGAAAATATAACAATAATTTAAAATTATAAAGTCAATAACTCGAACGAATTAACCACGAACCAATACCAACACCTTTGTCGCATTAATAACAAGTATCTAATGATGAAGTCTCAATAAACAAAAAAAAATCATATAAATATCTGCTTTGAAAATGTATATCCAAAACATGGATGAATTATACAGACGGAAAGCAGACATCAACGGGCGAATTGAAACAAAGATCTAGTAGAAACAGTGATTCATTCTGGTATTTATCCTTTAGGTATACTATATGATTAACTTGGAATTTATGAAACAATACTTAAAAATAAACAGATAAAGAAAAAAGACTGATAGACGGACGATGAAAACGGAGATGTCCTTCATCGTTGTTTCGTGAATGATAATACAGCAGACTGGATCGATCATCACGACTTTTTTCTTAGTATAATAAATAAAACAGTCGTGTAAATTATAAATAAAATCCGCACGACTTTAATCTGTAAATTTATAGGAAGGTCATATTTTTGAAACATAATCTTCTCTTCCGTTTTTACCAGAACGCGAATAAATATTGGCCACTAACGAATGCAAGATATCACGATTAATCTAAAGGTTATTATTGCTCCTTCCAATATTGATAAGAACGTAGTAAAAAGGTTAATTGTAATAAATAAATATTAATTTAAACATTTTTCACGAAATGGTAAAATGTTTTTGATAAGTAATTAATATTATTAGAATTTGCTATTCGCTTTATATTAATTGTTTCATCATTTATATCTGTGAAATAATAAGAACTACATTGTACTTCACACTTTTTAATTATCCAACTTACCATTTTAGAATTTATACAAGCAACATTAAAAGTTACACCTAAACCATTAACACACTAACGTGTTATATTTCTATAAACAAAATTTAATAATATTTAATTAATAATAATTTCCCGACAAATATTAGTAGTTCCGAAGATGATGCCTGAAAAAATTTCAGACACGCGACACCAATTCTTTTGCTCTACCATTAAAATTTTAAAAATTAATTTCGCGTAAATACTTCATGGCGTAATAAAAGAAAATCGCCTAAATGTATATAATAAAAAATATGTATATATATAAACGCAACCTCCATAAAAGCTTATAAAATTTACAATACATACCGAAATTACCGTCTGTTTAAAAAATCCGCTACATTGAATCAATTTAATTCCCCCCCTCCCCTTCGTCGTATATATGAGAAAATTTTTCTCTAGTATTTCCTTTAAATTTGATTTAACATTAAGATACGTTGAAATTAAATCACCACGTTTAGCGTATGTCCTACTAAGAGTTATTATTGTGAAACTTTGTTTTATATATATTTGATTCGTATTTACATATTTTATACGTAAAAATGTATATTCCATATACGAAAATGATTAAAAATTAAATAGCTTCGTCGAGTTCAGGTTTACAACTTTAAGGCGGCATTTTAAAATTTCGTAAACATTTACTTTTTAATTACTCTAACTCTTTTTCACTTATAAGACAAAAAAATGTTTTTAGCCGATTCGATTAAAAATTAAACGACGTACTAATAATAGAGCCGTTCCCAGTCGTCGTTAATGGGTCGAAAAAGTTTTCAAGACGACGGATCCGACAGAATAGCGCAATCGTCATTTTCTTTTTCTACATCCAAGTAAATCGCCGACGACTATAATGAATCCTACCGAAGATGTAATTTGGAAATCGAATTTTTTTTCCTATCCAACTTCAGGGTTAATTAAGCAGATTTTTACGAAACCATTTCCGTTTCTATCGAAATAGTCGGACAGCGCCTAATTGGAAACACTTAAGACGACGAACATTAGACGTCGCACTTTATTCTCTGTTTTGTTCTTTAGTCGAAAAATGAAAAAAAAAAAAGATAATAATTGCGTTTCAATATTTTACAGAAAAAATAGAATGAAACGATTAAAATAGAAAATAGAAAAATGCATCATAGTAGGGTGAAATGGAATTAGTAAAAATGAAAAAAAAGAAATAGAGAGAGAACACACTGTGGACGATAATAAAAAGAACGGAGAAGTATTAAAAAAATAATAATTCACAAAATCGCATTATTATTTTTAACATTATTATGACTTATTATTATTATATATTTATCGTTATTACGACTTATTGTAATTATTATTTATTTATATTTATCATTATTACGATTTATTATTATTATTAAACCTATTCGCAGATAAATATCGTCAGTAAAACTGTACATTATTATTATTATTATTATTATTATTATTATTATTATTATTATTATAAGAAGAAGAAGAAAAAGTATGTATTTACGTAAAATATAAAGAATTGTGTTTTATAATTTTGAAAACAATCTGTTCCTTAATCGATAATCTCAAATATAATCGATAACAAAGCTTAATTTTAAGATGTTTATGATTATTAAAAAAAAAAAATCGGTAAAAAATCTACATCGTAGACGTTAGAAATATGAGAATACTCCGGACAGCGAAACAAACAAATATGTCAATATTAAACAGGCTCAAAATTACAAAATGATTAACCAGCCAGTTCCAAACGAAAATGTTGAAATTTTTCGGTCATGTTACGCAGCGACAAATTATATTGAACGATTAATTATAGAGGGAAAGACACGCCCGGAAACGACCTCGAGGACGAGTATACACCGGATGGACCGATACCATAAGGAAAGCAACGGGGAAATCGTTCGTGGAATGTGCGCGAAAAACTGAAATAGATGACGTACAATATTACAAGAAGCAATAACAAGAATTGTGTCCACGACATCCCTTCGGGGGATTACGACGAATAATTATATATATATATATATATATAATATAAACATTAAAATATATGAAGAAAAATAAATTTAACGCGTAAAAAGAAATAAAAAAATAAAACATTCCTTCAATATTTATAACAAAGTAAACTAGTATTCTTGTCGTTTCCAGCCCGTCCTGTCGTACGATGTGCCAAAAGAAATATTTCCGTACACAACATGCTACAACCTTTGATTCGGATTAAACTTTTTTCGAAATTGACTAGTTAATTCTTTTTCTCACCAATGTATTTCAACACTTCAACGCGTATTGGAAAACACAGATTACTAATGTATTAATGAAACGCAATTTGTACTCCTTTATAGTTAACCGCAAGAATGACAGCTTTGCACTATTGCTCTATTCGTTGTTTGAGTTCTTCTGTTTAGCCGCCATCTATCGTACTTTATATAAATTTATCGACCCGCTTCAAGTCAACTAGACTACGTCTATTCTATATGCCTGCTAGCTGCTATCTATGAGCATTAAGTCCAGCTATGACAAGTAGATAATTTGCATAACGTATCAATTGTATGTTTTACTATCTTACAAATTTACGCCATAGCAATATTGACAAGTAAAGGATACTCCAGCTGGTAAGTATCCGTTCGTATATAATTTGTTCCTCGCTGTAAAATCTTATTTTTCTATCTTTAAAAAAAAAAAATTCTACTATAGTGGTTAGACCGGGTCGAATTTTGCTCTCGATTAAACATTCTATAAGACAACTTTACCCTATCAAAAGGTCCGCTAACGTCGAAACTTATTAGTATAATTATTTTATAAGCTTTATTTTTCTATAGGTCTCAATTATCTCCATACAAGTATTTACGGCCTATTCTGTAGATTTTTCCCGTCTATATCCAAATTGGTATTTTTATAGCCGTTTTTTTTCCCGATTTTGTTTTTAATGATTTTTTCGTGCACTTTACCTAGGTACGGTAATCATCGGTCTATAAGAATTCGGATCCTGCAAGTTTTTTAATCTTTCTAATTTTCCGGAAGTGTGGAAATATTTTTATTTTCAAATATTTATTGTAGATTCTAATTAATAAATCCGGATGATTTTTATTAATAATTTTAATCATTTTATTTGATATTTCATCGTATCCATTTGCTTTGTTATTGTTTAATGGTTTAATTATTGCGTTCACTTAGAAGTTTTCTATTGTAATTGTCGTGCTCGCATCTGTGTAAGTCTTGATAAGACTATGCTTCGAAATAATCTGTTGCAAATTAATTCATATTTTTCCTTTTCCTCCATTACTTCCTCGTTCCCTTCATTTATTAGAGGAGGAAAATCAATCATTTTTTTTTTACTTCCCATAATTATTTTGTATGATTCACTTCAAACAGTTGAATTTTCTACTAGTTTCCTCCAAGATTTTGTACTTGGTTCATTTTTCTTTTACCATCGAAATTATTTCAACTACTATAATTACCTTTAAATATTCTTTTTTTCCGATTTATTTTTATATTTTAAACTTGTTAATGTTTTTCTTTTTTTCCAGCGTTAAATTCCATCACGTGTTTTTGGACTTGATTTCTTACATTTTTGTACTTAAATTTTTAATTTCACTAATTTTATCCGATACTAATATTACATTAGCATTTTTTTACATTTATTAATATTATTTCTTCCGTAAAATTAAAAAACTTTTATTCCTTTTCAAATGTGTTGTAGTTTATTTATTTTTATTTTCTGTTTGTTATTATTTGTTTTAATATATTTGTAAAAATTTCGAATTTGGTTATTTTATGTCGCGACAAGGTATTTTAACAAAACAAAATAAAAACAATGTTAATCACTATAAAATTTATTTTATTTTAACAAAGAGCAAATAAAAAAAAAACAACGACTTTATAGTTGACAAGCTTTTCATAAATAAAATAAATTTTATAGCGATTAACTTCGATTTTATTTCGTTTTGTTAATTCATAAAATCACTACTCTCCGATACATCGACATTATTTTCTTTTACTTTTAACTCGCCCATATTATTTATTTCTAATGACCAGGTCAATGACGCTGCTGCAAATTTTGTTTTCAAAAGTTAATATCGTACTTCTTAACTGTTAAGTCATTACTAACAATAAACTCTTCAAAACTGTTTTTTTTTTGTTTTGTTTTTTTTTGTTGTGTAACTGTTTATTATTTAGCTTTTCTCTTAAAGTGTCGATCTGGTATTTTTCCTTGCAGGTTTTTTTTGTTTTAATTTTTTTTCTGTAGTCTAACATTTGTCTGGTTAATTTTATAGATCTGGTAATAAGGGGTACTTAAATTATGAACCCCCTATAATAAAGATGCTTTTTCTTTTTATTCTTCTAGTGAATCCATATATTCTTTACTAACATTATAACATTATTATGTATATATATAAATATCAGTAGTCGTCACGTTAGGTAGAGTAACCTGATGAATATTAACCTATCAAAGAGACATTAAGTTTCCGTCGTTGGTACCGATCTGTTAACTGCCGCATACATTTCACGAACGACATTCCTGTCATTTACAAAACAATAGCCGTTTATCGTACGGTCGTACGTCGTCCTGATAGTACCGTTAATAATTCCCACGACCATCAGGCTTCCTTCCGCATGATATGTCTAGAAAGTATCAACATTCACGTAACAAGCACAGCTGACATTCTTCGCCTGATGCTAATTTCTTGAAGAATCGATTCATTCGAATGTTCCGCTTTCTACGGTATTTTATGGAGACGAATCCGGCACAAGTCAAATAAATCAATTATTTTACTGTTTGATTCTTCATGGTTCAGGCTTCCGCTGTGTATAGTAAACGTCTGGAACATCCACACGTTTTCCAATAGAATTGTCCTTAAAAATTCTACTTATTTTGTCATAGCACTTCTGGTAATTTTAATTATTCCTCTTATTTCGCTTATTGAACTTTTTAAACTGTAAAACAGTAGCGATATATAAGACAAAAATAAGGAAGAAATATAATTCAACACGATGAAAGGGACGTTCGCGTATTAATTGTCAAACATATGTGGTCGCTGTTTTGTTTATTATATACATTTTACAATATAGAATTGTAATATTAAAATAAATTGAGATTGTTATTATTATAATTACCACGCTCGTGTAAGTATGCTCGTTACACTTTGTTTATTATGTACATTTTGCAATATAATTATCGAAATAAATTGAAATTATTATTATTATTACTGACTTTTGACTGGAACAACTATTTTCTATGGGGCGAGTAATTAATATTTGATTATTTATAGAAAAGTTTACGCTGTTTCTATTTTGTACCATTAGACACTTGGTTATTTTTATTTTGGATGAAAGCAGGTTCACTCGACACCTTACGCACAGACAAGGTGCGGCAAATCTACGGTAGAAATCCGGGAAAAGTTTTCTCACTTCGACCATTAGTACATCATTAAACACTACAGCAGGGCAAGAGAGAGATAGAAGATGATCACACATTCCTATCATGGAAGTTTATCTTCGTATACATTATTATTATTATTATTTTGGCTGGAGATTGAACATACATTATTTTTTAGGACTATTAAAAATTAACTTCTAAACAACTAGAAGCGCGGGCAATTGATATATTTAGTAAATACCTAAAGATTTAAAATTAATTACACCAGTTTGAAATTTTACTTACAACACGTTTAGACGTGAAATAGAGTATAGTTTCTCCGTTATAGCGGTAGTATCGATTAGAATTTAGAACGTTCCCAATTACAGAAGTAGTCCGCAAAAAAAAAAAAAAACAAAAAAAAAACAAAAAAAACACTCCCGATAATTTCTATCAAAACGACATGGTGAGGTATAATCCTTTTCAGCGTGGCAAATAATAACTTCAACGAGAATAACTCATTAAAGTGAGTAGTACAGCGTGATCATGGATTTATAAGATATAACTAAAAATGAGTAATCTGTTCTCGAATCGACAAATAGAGCTAGTTCACTTAAAGAATGAGTAAACGATAAATAATGAGCAATGAACGGGTGATTCTTTTCTGATCAACTGAGCGCGATGAACGTAATGAATCGTTGGTTCGCTAGTTCACAGAATCTCTGCGAATCATAACTCTCACAGCGCTCTCGTTCAAAGAACAACCTTCATTTATCGATATCATTTCTTTCGATTCTCTGCTCTGTTAACCATGCCCAAGGTACATTTTTGCTTGGTATTCGTTTCCTCCGCAACACCTCGCTATAACATCGGTAATTGGTCGATTTGTTAATAGTCTAAAATTAATTAATTAATCGATATTCCTAGATATTTTAATTTTAAATTTTATAAGTTATTAATTTTTTTATTGTTAAATGTTATCGAAAACGTCATTTGTTGTCTCGGTGATATGTATACATTGATGAACATTTAACGAATGCGTGTTTTTTTGATTTTATACTTGCAACTTTAAGAAAACACCGGGGTTAAGATGGTGTTCTTTATTTATTTAAATTTAATACTATTTTTTAAGCACAGTATTTTTTATACATATATCATCAGCCGCGCTAACTTCCAGTTTTTAACATGAAATTTTTAAAAATCTGATTTAGTTTAATTTTAAATATAGTTAATTACGAAGCGAAATAAAACTGTTTCGATACGGACAATTTTACAAATATATTACTGTCGTCTATATTTTATTTATTCTTTATTTCATTTTCGATTCTTAATTTGTAAATACGACGAAGCAAATATATTTGGGAATAAATTATACACTATTCGTTCTGTCCGTATCATTAAGTTTATGCATTCTTGAAAACAAACTTTTTCTTTTTTTTACAATATTTTAATACATCAGTTTGCATAATTTATAATATAATACGTATTTTACAGGATAGTTTATTTCGGCAATCGGGAAAGTATTAAACATTTCAAGTTATTAATTGATCTAACATGGTAGAATCTTGTTAATAGAATATAGCATCGATAAAATCAAATGTTACATAATTGTCGGAGAGCGCAATCATATATATGAATCTAATAACTAATCTTTTAATAGGATAGTGACCGATAAAAAATTGTACAATAAAAAAATTAGTCGCGAACTATATATTACCGTTTGGAAAATAATTATTAGTTTATATTCATTCAGTCGTGTCTGGAATTCATTATTGTGATATTTACGTAATATGAAATGCAAACTTGTTCGAACTTTAACGATGTTTGTTTATGTATAAAAAGTGAAGTCGTCGAAACTGTAAGTTATTAAATTCACGTTATTTTTCTGTATTTATATTATTATTTCCTAATTAAAAAGACGTTAATACGTTTACGTTAAATAAATAGTTTAATACGTGCAATTTGAAAATTCTTAGCTGATACCTCAATAAGGTTTAGTCAATTTTATTTCGACACTTGTCCCCTTAAACTGTTTTAATATATTCCGAAATTATTTAATTTATATATATATATATATATATATATATATCTTTATATTATATATATATACATAAACACTGACATAAAGTATGTTAGATAAAATTACAGTTTTATATAATGAGATAATACTTGTCCTGTTATGTTATTAATTTCATGTCGGACGTATTTATGTGTTTTTTTTTTAAAAAGTTTAAAACAATAAAACGTTAAATAATTAAAAATATATTTCAGCAAGTCGAAGTAGATTAATCGAAATTGTATAAAAAAGAAAACCCCAAAAAATAAACACCGAAAACAGTATGAAGACAAATTAAATTATTTAGAACATTTTACGTACATTATAATCGCACACATACACACACATATCAAATCATTGTAAATATTTCTTGGATCTATAAGGCGATAAAATATATTGTCGAAAATAAGGACACTTTGTTTACTCGAAAGTTAACGACTGTCGAAATTGGAATTTCTACTCAAATTTTATATTACGATATTTCCGTTTTTACATCGATTTAGAAATCCGTCATCTAAAATAAAACTAAGGAAATTACTAATTAATCAAATATTTATCAACGTCGACGAAATTTGTTTAAGTCAAATTTGAAAAAAGGGACGATAATTAATTTTATATCATAATTTAAATTAAAGCATTCCGCTAACGACCGAAATGTAAAGAAAACACGAGTACGAGCACAGCGCATTATATATGAACTTGATTGGAAAACTTTTAGTAAATAAAAGGAATCGATTTTAGCTTTCATTAAAGTTTTATTATTTATTTTACCAAATTTATTTAACTTTCAAGTGCGCACGTGCGCGTATGTTTCTCTAATATATATATATACTAGCGGACGCGAAGGCAAACTGTTAAAAACATTTCGATTCATGAAAAGTTTTCTGAATAACGTTATGAAATGATTGAATAAACATCCACGTTCCAGAAGGAGAGAAAAATTAAATGAAATAAAAATTAAATAAACAAGGGTCCTCCGACATGACGAATTACTTCGAGACGTATTCGTGGACAATATCTGATGAAAATAGAAAAGTGAAAGAGATCCAGAATTTCCATACCGGTTCGACGTTTACTACTGTAAGTCTACGTTACGAGTAGAAAAACTAGAAAATTGTCATTTAAACACCGGACGATACCGATATGATTCTGGATTCGAATCATTTGATGCTTGTATATATTATTCTTTATTTCAATTTATTTTAGAATGTAAAGTTACTTTATAATGTTAATTTTTTTTTTTTTTGGTTATGTATTATGTTTGATCGGTTAATTTCAGAGTCTAATTTATAATAATAATAATAATAGACAGAAAACCGATCGTAGAATCGAGTTGTAAAAAGAAGTAGTTGTTACGATCGAAATATATCTACTCGGATTTTGATTAAATAAATAATAAATTCCGGAAAAACCCGTTATACGTAAGACAAAATAATGATAAAAAATAAAACTATCTAAACGAAAGTATTCGATACGATTAGGAAGTATTAGAGGATTAAGATAGGCATAAATAAAAATCGTTACGACGAGGAACGAAAAAAGAACGAAATCAAAAAGAAAAACATATTCAAGCGGGAACGCTAAATATTTCTACGTGTAATAGTACAAAATTATAACGTTACTTTGAACGACAATTATATACTAAATTTGTGTAGCGCATTTATGATTTAACAAAATTTCCACACAAAGTTTATAAATTTTATACAGGCGTGTTTAATACGATTGAATGTAGATAATTTTCGACGCATTTATATAAATATTTTCAAAATTGAGGCGTTTAAATCGAAAAATAAAAATACCATATAGCGGAGACTTCGTAACTGAAAGGATTAAGGAAAATTTGTGATACTCCCCTCCTATATCGAGCTGACAGCTTTAAACATTCACAACGGAGAGTATAATGTCAAATTTTAGTCTAACGAACGAATAATTGTTTATTAATAAGAAATAGAGATAAAGAAAAAAAACCTAGATCGGGTAAAATTAAATTTTTATCGAGTCGGATTAACAAGAAGCTACTACTATCGATTAAAATGATTTGCCTCCGTTGGAACGCGAATTATTCGTGATATTGAAATGAACATGTAGATATTCATCGTTTTAACAGCATCTCAGAAAGAACAACATATTTGTCATAAGTGCGATTTCATAAATTCCATTAAAAAATTATTTTATTTTATTACTTTAATAATCTGCAATTTTCGTCACGAATAGACTGATTTAAATTTTGCCTAACATTTAAATTTCGTATTTTAACAGCGCAAATACGCGTGCCCGGTTTAGAATCGTATATCTAAAACTTCATACAAAAAACATAAAATAGTCTGACATAACTGTTCCCGAATTATATCAAATGCACCTAGATATATCAAAGTTAGTGCAAAATTACATTACATTTATCCCGAGTACAAGATACTGAGCATATATGTTCCAAAAATTTTTACAGCGGATGCAACAATAATCTACACTTATCCCTGTCAGAGCGATAGTGAAAACTAACAATCATTGTCATTAAGATATAAAAAGTACGAACATAGAAGCATTAACTTCATTAAACCTCGTTCATATGTCATGTTTTATTTGCAACAATTTACTTATCTACTATATATATATATATATATATATATATATATATATATATATATATATATATATGCGTATTAATAAAACAGATTGTATTTCTTTGTTAGCAGGTTTTTTTTTTACTTAAAATTAATTATTAATTTTTGCTCGTTATTAATAAACTTATTATATGTAGATCCGGATACAAATATACATTTTTGTTCATCTTAAACGAAGATGGATTTTTTCATTCGCGTTTTTAATTGATAAATTAAATCAAACGATGAACGATTTTAACGCACCGTATTTACACGTTCATTATAAACATTTCGTTACGGATAGATACGTCTACACACCGACAATGTTTCCGAAATATTTGATCGCACTGTTATTCTTTAATCCGAGAATTCGATCGAACGAAATTATTAGTAACATCAATGGATCAAAAATTAAACTAATAAAAGAATCTGTATAGGAATATTTCAACGTAAAGTATAGAAAACCGCCCTAAAAAACCCTAAATACAATTACATTACTAATAATTTCTAACGAACATAAAAACTGAAAATTCATCCACAAACAAATTATTCATAACACGTAGTGATTCTTTCACACACACACGCACACTCTCTAATAAATAAAAAACACACACACATATATATACTTTAAAAAAAAAAAAACTTTCGCTTAGACGATAATTAGCAGCAGTACACTTTATCAATCCTTGACAATCTTTCGTTAAGCCAACAATAGGTGATGAGCTGTACGTAACAAGTAACAATGTACAAGTGAATATGCATATTTATATATATATATATATATATATATATATATATGTATAATTTGAAACGGAAATTAGTTTAGAACTAATTAACAATCATACGTTAAGTGTTACGTGTAATAGTCTTTTATTTTTTTGTCTATAGTATTTAACCGGCCATATGAACTCCAAGGACCTTCCCTTTTCATGTTTAATAAAACGTTGTCTAGTTCGACCACATAGATGCGGAATAATAGATTTTTTTTTTTTAAACTTTAGCGTTGGGAAATATAAAATTACCAAACATTAACCGCATATCTCCCACCCATATAAGAACGGTTACTAGATAGATCGGTATAGTATTATGACGAATAAGTATACAGTTAATTCGAATTTTACGTCTGGAATTCCTACACATTCGTCGATCGTAATAAACAGGATTTCTTATTGAACGCAATTAACAGTAAATATTCAGGTACTTATGTATGTGCGTATGATATACGTGCGTGTGTTTATATATATATATATATATATATATATATATATATATATATATATATATATATATATGTATGGACACTATATTGCTTATAAGAGTGAATGCAAAACATCAGCAGCGAGTGATTACGGTGAATTATTAACCCTCCAAAGTTCTGGACGCGTATGAGACAGTGAGAAAAATCTCACGTTGAATAGACAATATACCGACTGTAAATTTGCGCTGAACAACCACGGTGGAGATAATTAGTTTCGGTAGAATCTACACTACATCTCTCGCCGCTATTTCTAGAACATCCCTTCCGACCAGTTCTATATCAAATTGATGATAACGCACCGTTGTAACGTTAGTAAGCAAGTAAAAAGGTGACACAACATCAGTAACAGCAGCAACAATAGCAATAGCGCTAGCAGCTCATTTTAAATTCATAGGACGCTGTTAATTATACTCATTATCCGGTTGGAAGACCGCCATAGAACGCTATACATCAACTTTCGTTACTACTATCGTAGTTACTGTTGTCAATTTGCTATACTTCCTCAATGCCGTAGATGGCGCATATATATATATATATACATATATGTATATATATACATATATGTATATATATACATATATATACATATTATATATATATATATATATATATATATATAAATAATGTAGAGTTCTTGCGTAAAGAAAAGGAATTTTGGGCAACGGAGTAAAATAATGAACAAGACTTATGAAGGAATGATGCTTGTTACAAAATTAAATCGTCTTTCCTATACATTCAAAACATATTTGTATACACATAAGCACGACTATTGGCACGTGAAAGATAGAAAACCTAATTGCACTCGATAACAACGTACAAATTCAAACGAATGCGCTAAATAGGAATTATATAACAAATAAGAAATTTTATAATATTTATTATTATTCATTAAGCGCCGTTTTTGCAGAGGAGGTATGCGACTACTTACCTATACATATTTTGTTGTACAGTGTAAGTAGCGTACAAAGTAATTATAATATGGAGGCTAGCGTAGATAGACACACACCCGGAAGAACTGATTGTAATCGTTCCTTTGTGTCACGTCACAATGCAGCCCCGCGGGCTTCTAGTGGTGTACTATATTGTTATTAACGCATATATGGCGTACTAGGTGGTGGTTTGTCATTGCCTTCCACGCCGTAATATTAGGAATTATTTATATTTTCTGATGATAACTTTTGCGCCGTAATTGGCATTCGATACGGCGTTATTAAATACTTGGATTTTCTTAAAAGATTAACGATCGTTCGACGTGTAAAGACGAAATAGACGAAAAGTGGCGATTCGGATCGGAAACGGTAAAAAAAGACTCCGTTTTTTGTAAAATAACAAGATTTACACGATTAATTAACATCGAATTAATTATTTAATTATTTAAATATTTTTCTTCATACTCGATATTCTAATACGTTCGGAAATGTTATATCAATTATTATCCTTCATTCATTTGAAGAAGCTAAAAACGCAACAAAAACACGCGGTTCTGATGATAAAAAAAATCACATTTGTAATACGCTAAAAAAAGTTTCGCATATTTCATTCGAACTTTTCGACAATTATCAATTTCTTTCCAATTGTTTAAAATAGACGAGTTCGTTATAGATTACGATCGTAATAAAGTTAATTTTTCGTTATACACAAAAACGTTTTAAATATAAAATATCAAATTAATACGAATTAAGATAAATCCCGACTTTTAATTATCACGAGAGAAATTTATGATAAATTATATATATATATATATATATATATATATATATATATATATATATATATATATATATATATATATATATAATTATTTATATGGCAGAGAAAAAGCAATCGTGTATCATAATACAATATACAATAAGAAATTAATATGAGGAAATTATTACGCACCATTAGAAGGCCGCAGATGTTTATTGGAAATGATTTAAAGTATTATTACATTTGCAGTATCGAAATGAAAAGAAAATTTTATTCCAGTTTGGAGAAATTTAAGGATGTCAATTCAAAGTATGAACTGAACAAGCAATTTAACAAAAAAATACGACAGACATGAATAGCGTTGGAAAAACGGATAATATGCAATTTACCAAATAAAAAATTCTACAATAATAAAATATCGTCTACTTACGAAGATAGAAACGTAGCACTATCACATTTAAAATTGAGAAAATATAAATTTACACATACACACGTGGATATGTATAACTACATTTCATATAACGATCACACACATAAGATATTTTATAGATATATATATACACATACACATAAATAGACAAAATGCAATTCCTTATCGACTTGTAAAGAAGCGATAGTTGGGCAGTTCCTCTTTCAATCTTCAGATTGAAGAGAATAGTTTAGACGATGTCTCCTACCAGCTTTAAAATTGATAGGATTTTTTTTATACACGTATATAAACACACACTTATATATATGCAGAGCTTTGTTATATATATATATGCCTCTGTGTGTGTGTGTGTGTGTGTGTGTGTGGTTCACAGTAAATAAATTAATCTTGAAGCAATGCAGTGTCATAAATACACTTTAAACGTGTGTATCATATGTTAATAAACAGAAAATTCACATTTTGCAGAATAAGTCACCTTTGACTCTTATCGGCTTACAACTTTCAAACTACACGATTAAAAATGTACACATACAGTTTACATGGATGTCCCCGGACGCATTATTCATTATCAGTATTGATATATATATATATAAAATAAGAGAATACTTGTAGCATGTTCAGGAAGAGGACAAATAAAGATGATAGTTTGATATATGAATGATTTTGAACAATCACGAAAAAATGTAACGTTAATATTCAAAAATAAGAATTATATAAACTGGATCGACGAATAAATGCAAGATACGAATCATTTTTATGGGACCGATCTAATATGAATTATAGGGTTCAACGAGTAAAAATTTATTGATGCGTCAAAATATAAATACAGAGTTTTCAAGTTTATTTTTATTAATTATTATTAATTCGGGCGCAAAATTGAAAAATTATGAATAATATTACAACGTTCCCAATTGAAAACCGTTTATCAATTTGTAATCTACTTCGGGCGCTAAGCATACTTTTTCCTACGTAATTTATAAATTGTTATTTCTTTTAAGGGTTAATTATTTTTTTCTTTGGGGGGGTGAGATATATACTTTCTTATTAATTGTTTCTCAATGTGCACGAGTAACAGAATTCCTATACACATAGATAAGATAACTAGATAAAAGAGAAAGAGATTATTGGAGTAGAAAATTTTATTTGACGATCGAAAACAGTTTCGAAATCTTTGTAAGATGACGTTGACTAGAGGTAACCCCCCCGTATTAATGAAAATTTCTATTAACGGGGAATTCCGCAGCGACCGAAAACAAAGAAAACGGACGGAACGTCGTAAATGAGTGTGTCATCAGCAGGGCCAGTCGATATTGTATAGAACAGAACGCGGTATATAATATAAAAT
Source organism: Coronaproctus castanopsis (assembly GCA_032883995.1). NCBI lineage: Eukaryota > Metazoa > Arthropoda > Insecta > Hemiptera > Monophlebidae > Coronaproctus > Coronaproctus castanopsis. The sequence goes on along the minus strand of CM065053.1, from coordinate 156,410,386 downwards.
TACAAAGATTCCCAAGACGTACCCTAATCTATCTAACTCCCTCTGCCGGGAGTGTACTACCACTAGCAGGGGTGTACCGCTAATACGAGTGTACAACTACGCAGGAGAGTATAGTGTATACCTCATTGCTAAAAAATTATCCACTTCAGTCTAGTAATCCGCATTCTGTATAGAGACGCTTTCAAACTCCCTATTTCAAGTATGGCATAGAGACAGCAAAAATTCTCCATCATCGCGGTTTCTATCGGTTTTTCATAACAACAATCATCATTATCTTCGACATACTACGCGTCGTATTAGTATCAGTCGAACTGTCAACGAGCACTACTTTTTTGCGCGCGCTCAGAATAAAAAAAGTAATAAAAATAAAATCTGAAAATGAAATAATCCAGGCAAAACTCTTATTCGTTTTTCGCCTTCGCCGACAGCTTTTCTAAGGGTTCTTAAGATTATTTTTAAAAATCATAAACCTGGAAGTAAGTTTCTTCGTAGAAATAAAAACTAAAATTTAAACAAAACCCGAACACGAAATATTATTAAGCGTGTCAACATATAAATTCGAAATTCAAACGCGCCAATTTATAGCGTGTCATTTCGGCACCAGCTATAAGAATAAAATAAATATTCGGCATTCGAACAACGGGTTTTTGTTTTTCTCGATAAACATCGTACCACAGCAAAAAGTGCAGCAAACAATGCAGATCCGGATAAGAGGACAGGTGTTAATCTAATTCCTCCATTGAAGCACAAGATTGTGAGAAAAGAAGAAGTAATATGATGGAAATAAAATTGAGAAGGACTGATAGTAATAAGAATGAATAAGGGTAGTTAATAAAAATACATACTAGTCTGAGGAAAAAGGAGTAAAACTGGAGTCCGTTAGGTGGTCGAAATTGCATCATTATTGTCTGAAAAACTTGTTGTATGCATCCTGCAGATGATCGTCGCTATCTTCGAACTTGTCAAATAATCTCTCGTATTGTTCAGTGTTTATCTCACTGACATAAGGAATATTTTAAGATCATTACGTAATGACAGTTTTTCTTAACAATTTCATGAAGTCCGGATGAATCGGAACGATATTAACTTATTGTTGGCAATATTTAATACGCGTGAAGAAACAAAGGGTAAATACGATTGTACGTAATTTGACGATGGAAAAATTAATAAGGGATTTTTTAAAAAGTACAATATCGAAAGTGCTACGCTTAAATAAAATAAAACACAACTTTTTGTCTGCGAAGCTTCCTTCACACGTTTATAATTATTAGCAAATTCGTACGCGTTTACTATTTTACTTTTATCGAATTTACTAGAAATAAATAACTGGAGTATTGAACGCGATACGTAAATGAAGACGTTACTAAGAAAATTTAGGAACAGATATCTAATGGTTTGTATTTCATCTAATATTTAATTAATCAGTTTTAATCGCTCTAGGAATATACCGTATGAAAGTCAAATTTCTGATATACTTGATTATCAGTATATATATATATATATATATATATATATATATATATATATATATATATATATATATATATATATATATATATATATATATCGAAAGAAATGAAAAAATCTTTATTATATTTTTAAACATAAACCGAAAACAATTTTCTTTCATAACTTAAAGCTAAGTACCTATACATAAACCTTAGCAATTCTAAATATGTATAATTACAAAACTTATAGTACACTTTGAAATTACTTTAGAAATAGTGCAGGAAAAAATGAAAAAACCTACAAAAAAGACACACCCTGAAGGTAACAAAAATTAAAAAGTCAATAAATCAACAAAACGAAAAGCAGTGTTTTTAGACATAATTTAGCTTAAAATATCTGTACTTAACAATAGGTTAATAATTACAAAAATCTATGTTTTAATCTACGATGCTTATACTTACTATAACGTATGCGTAGATGGTCCATATTGTAATTTCCTATTACACGTATTAGTTTATTTTGATGAGTTTTACAGTTTTCGTAAAATTTTTTTGAGATTTTACTAATAAACGAATGTATATAAGGGATATTTAAATGATCGTGTAGATTAGAAATTTTAGTATATCGCGTTGCATTCAACGAAATTCTGCAGCAATGATTTTGAACTACTTGTAGTTTCCTGTATGTACTATCAGACACTGATGACCATACAGGGCAAGCATAGGTTAATCTAGGGCGTATAACAGTCGTATAGATTAATTTCTTGTTTACGTAACTAAGACCCGATTTTCTGTTAAATAATGGAAAAAGTGTATGCATAGATTTATGAGCTTTATCTATAGCGAAAGTAATATGGTTATTGAAAGTTAATCTGCTATCTAAGATAACTTCTAGATACCGAACCTGTTTGACCCAAGGAATTCTTTTAGAATTTATTGTAATTTCAGTTAGCGGTAGTGGTCGTCTCCGAGTAAATAGAATTACTTCTGATTTTTCTTCATTTAATTTTAAGTTTCATCTGTTGTAATATTTAAATATTTTAATTGCAGCCTTTTGCAATCGGTTATATATTGTATCTGTCCTATAAGAGGATGTATATAAAGCAAGATCATCAGCATACAACGCGACACTAACGAAAGGCACTTCTGGAAGATCATTCATTAACATTAGGAATAAGTAAGGCTCGAGTATATTTAAAAAAGTTTAATATATTGGAGAGTAGTGATTTTATTAATTAATTATAAACGAACAAAATAAAACACAATCACTAAAAGTTTTTTAATCGCGAAGCTTTTCGACCGTTACGTCATTTTCAAGCGCGAACTAAAATTATTACATCTTTTTCCCTGAGGAACCCCGGCATTTAGTGTTTTAATTGACGATTTTTCGAAATAATTCGTAACGTAATATGTTCTCTGACTTAAGTATGATTTAATCAATTTTATAAGTAATATTGGAAATTTAAATTTAATCATTTTATATAATATTCCGTCGTGCCAAGCTGTATCAAAAGCTTTTTCAACATCGATTAACAGCATTCCCGTGTGTTTCTTGAGATTAAAGTTATCAGTAATAGTGTCCGCTATTCGAGCTAGCTGGTGAACCGTAGAATGCTTAGGTTTAAAACCAAACTGCTCATCTCTTAGAATATTATTTGAATCAGAATAAACTCGTAGCCTGCGCAAAATCACTTTTTCCGCTATTTTGCTTAAGTTTGTTAACAAACTAATTGGCCGTACGTTATTGATATTACTGTTACCTTTACCTGGTTTTGGCAACACTATAATTTTAGCAATTTTCCATTTTGTTGGAAAATGAGATAACCTGAACATACTATTAATAATATTAGTAAAATAAATAATGGCTTTGTTCGGTAGATTTTTAATCATTGCCACAGAAATTTCGTCGTCACCGCATGATTCCTTATTTTTTAACTGTTTAATGTAATTTTGAATCTCAAAAGGCGTAGAGTGAAGGTGTTTGCATGTAGATGTACATTTGCTGAATTTATTATCGTATTTTTAACTGTTTTGGTCACATTATAATAGTGCGTTCGTGGGACTTTAGTTCCGCAACTATCCGAAATATTATAAATGTGCGAAGCAAGTAGCTCCAATTTTTCTTCAGTTTTGTATACGGATATTTGCCTGATCGAATCATATAGTGGTGGTAGTGATAATACCTGTCGATTTAGGTGCTTAGTTATTTTCCAAAGGTTGTTAGTACCAGGTGGAATGGCCGCAAGTAGATTGTTCCAGTTTTTGTTCTTCCAGTTGTCTAACAAAAATTTTGTAAGTCTGACAAGCATGACATATATAGTTCTTAATATTTTGTATGAGGCCGTAAATTTGCTTTTATTTGAGTGACGCCTATAATAATTTTTTAGAGAGATCATTTTATTAATATAATTAGGCACGTTAATCTTTTTATTACAAAAAATATGTGATGCTCTCTTAGGAATACTTATGTCAGCAGCTGCCAAGATTGCGTTAGTAAATTTAGTGATTCCTTCATCTAATACGGTATCATTCTCGAAAGTATCGCGGAGATTTAATTCCTGCTCAATATTTCGTCTGTATTCAGAAAAGTCTGCATGTTTATATAAAAATATTTTTCTTATGGGTTGCTGTAATGTGGCTGCGTTTGCAACAGGCATTATGTAAGAAAGAATCGGGTTATGATTTGACGATAAACACGACAATGAAACAGGAATAGTAATTTTATTAAAACGTCTTGTTAATATTAAGTCTATTACACTAGGTTTACCATTTTGCCAGTCTGGGAAAAAAGTGGGTTCTTCGGGGGATAAAATATTAAAATTAAGTTTTAATGAGACATGCACTAATAATTTTCCCGCGAAATTATTGTTATGATTATTAAGCACATTATGTTTCGCGTTTAGGTCTCCTATAATTATTACATTATTGAATTTATTAAATAGATAATTTAAGTCATGTATAAAATATCTTGTTTTTCGGCGATGTGTAAACGCTTAGCAAAGTAACTGAACCATACTCTGTTTCTAATTCAATACCTACAACCTGTAACGTTCTTAAAGAAATTCTAGGTACAGCGTTATGACGAATGGTATCCCTCAATAGTATTGCAACACCTCCACCACGCCTACATTGATCGGCTCTATAAATAAGATAACCCGGACATTTTATTGGTATACTCTGGTCGAGTTTTGTTTCAGAAACAGCTACGATATCTATTTTGTTATTATACACGAAGTGGATCAATTCATTTAGTTTTGGTTTAATGAAATTTGCATTCCATCCTATTATGCTAATTTTGGGGCTTCTTATTAAGATTTAACTCTTTATTCAGAAAAATGCATTAATACAATTTCAAAAATTGTCATTATTTTAGTTATCGTATCAGAATCTTTAAGTTTACTTAATTGATTACTTATTTTATTAATCAATAACATGATTTTACTTACATTAAATTCTTTAATTAAATTAAATATTTCGGTAAATGCTGATACGTTACCCTGTTCATTCAGCTTATGATTTTTTGTTATTCCCCTAGCCATCACCGCATACGTTCTTTTTCCTGCACTACTATTATCACTTTTATTAATACTTATATTACTTCGTTTATCATTACTATTATCATTATTATTTATCGTTTATAAATATTGGAAGAGAGTTTTTGGCCGTATCGAACACTCACCACTCAGCACTATCAATTATCAATTACAACTATCTCTGCTTGAAAAGTTATCGTTTCACGTTTTCAAAAAATATTAGCGTAAAACGCAACCATAAAGAAATTCGATACCGTCTCCTCCGCCGTACACGGAACACGTAACTTGAAACCCAGACCATATCTTCTTCGAGTGACCTTCTTCGACGGCACTTCGTTCTGAACTTTACCAGGAGTTATGCGTTTCAATGCCTTCTATCCAATTCGTCATAATTTCTCCATCTTAATAATTTATAATTATTATTATTATTATCTGTTTTTACCAACACTAATTGAAATTTGAAGCCACAGCCTTCCTCCGCGGAATCACTCCAGATAAGTTACAAATGGAATCCAATATATATATATATATATATATATATATATATATATATATATATATATATATATATATATATATATATATATATGATTCAATCTGGACTGATTCCGTGAAAGAAGATTGGCTTGAGATTTCAATAATGATTAACCTTTTCTGGAAAAATTTGCCAAACAGATAATGATTATATATATGGTAGGTGGGCATTCGCGTATATATTAACTCACCCAACAACGTGAATTGGTGTAACATACCGAACGAACGACAACATGTAATTCTTACCTGAAACGAAAACAAATGAAACATACATGTAATAACGATTATTGATACTAATAAATTATTTTCTTATTGAATTATAAATTCAATCTTTAACGTTTAATTATTATTACGTACAGATTTACTATTTTCGAATAATTGTATTTACTTCCGAAAATATCTTCTAAGATTTATTGAATTAAGAGGTTATAGCTGTGTCGGTCGATTGATAACCGTCCAGATGTTGTATACTTTACAGGAATAATTTGGTATCAGGCCGCATGTGACATGGTCTTAGAAATGTTTGCATACATGTAGTAGTTGATTAATATATTGTGACATCGTGATCTTTATATATACACACACACATATATGAATAATTATGATCTGTAGTAAACACAGTACAACTATTCAGATGTATCGTTTCTGAAATTCGATAAACAATGTCTTCAAGAAGAAGTTATGTTACTGCGGATTGAAGTAGATCAAGCTTTGATAGAATTCGGCATGACGATTTAATGAGTGAAAAGTTTCGATATTCGCAATATCGTAATCTGGAATCGTGCCTGCTAAACCGGCAGTTCAGAATTGTAAACGAGGACGTGAACCGACAGCAACATTGATATTACAAGTAACAATCGCCGAGTCACTTCTATGTTCGAATTCTGGCCACATGCAAGAGCCAATATAGAGTGCTGTTAAAAACGTACACTTAAAACGAATTCTGCACTTGACTAGAACGATGAAAAGTAAAAGTTAATAACGAAAAATCGGCGCACGTAAACTTCACCTAACTTTACCACGCTGAAAACATTCCAATGATGCCGCACCAACAGATAATCACACAAAAGGATTCAGTAAAGTATCTACGGTTGCACAATAATTCGGTTTCAAATTGAAATCGTCTGACAAAAATGTTTCGAAATAAAAGCAAAAATGAGAAGTCTTTTATTTGGCCATTAGGAAGGAACTCATCGTTATCTATTGAAAACAAACCACTACAATATATCGCCATTGTTAAACTTATTTAAATTAACGGAACACAATTGTAGTGCTTCTGCTGTTAAGATTTTCAATATCGAGTGCGTACAAAGACGTCAAAAATAAATGTTTAAAATACAAACGCGGTAAAAAGCAAATGTCGAAGCGCTTGTAAACATTCGAACGGCTAATGCGTTTTGGGTCAGATAATAAAATATAACCTTACACCAAAGATTCGTAAAAGAATAGCGATGGGCAAAGTAGCATTTAAAGAAAAATATTCGTACAGCGCTCATTATCCTCGGAGTTACGTAAAAAACTTATGAAAACCTTTGTCTGATCAATAACGCTGTATGGGTCAGAAACGCGGATACTCAAGAAAGTAGATTTCAGTCGACTTGAAACATTTTAAATGTGGTACTGGCGAAAACTGCAACGAATTAGATGGACCGAAATAGTTATGAACAAAAAGGTGCTAGAACGAATAGGAAAGGAAAAAACGATGCTTAACAGGATACGGAAAACTCGCCTTCATTGGTTAGGACATGTAGGTCTGAATATAGTACTCTCAATATTGCTATGGAGGTAAAATTTTAGGGAAATACCACGTAGACGCACTACAATAACATTTATCGATACAGTGCTAAAGCAGACGAGTTATGCAGATTTGATTTGAAGAAGGCAGTCAGTGATCGCATTTTATGGAGGAATATTGTGTTGAAGCGAATCAGCCAATCAGCCAATCAGGCTGTAACATCACGATGATTTAAATAGGCGAGTATATATATATATATATATATATATATATATATATATATATATATATATATATATATATATATATATATGCACAAATTTTTCGCTCATATAATGCGTGGACGGCACTTAGACAGATCAGTTACACTAGGCAGAATGAAAGGATATAGAAGGAAAGGTCGGCCAATAACCCGATGGACGAAACAAATATGTCGACGTGTTAATTTGTCAATATCAGATTTGGTACCCTCGGCGGATAATCGACAACTATGGAGGAATTTGATTGCTACATAATGGTCACGACGGTCAATTATGATCAATATACGACTATATATATAATATCATTATCATCGTAATATTCTACTCAAGCATAAGATTGGTTGAAAACATGGCTGGCTGTCAGTAATCAGTTAGTTGTTTTACTTCAGAATAGTTTTTTTTTTCACAATATACATTCCATATATTTGATTATACATCATCATTTCGGTCTATATATCTTGCTTCAATCAAATTCGTGATTCAAGAAAATAGTCCGATTAACTATTATTTCTTCGATTTTTTATTGTTGCCATTATTCTTAGATTTTTTGCAGCTTATTTGTGATAACATTTAACTGTAGCACCACAATGGACTTATCTTTTTTCAGCTCTCGCAACCATATAAAGCAACGTTACAAATGTAAGTGTTAATGATGAAAACGTTTGTAAATAAGTAAGTTTCTTTTTCTATCCAAAGCATTTCCAGCTTAGACTACTGATCTTCGAACTTTTTTTTTTCTCTTTTGCACCTATTGTAATGAAAATCGCACACTTATGACATATTTCTCTGTTCAAGGATACGAACACAACTTTCGTTTATTTCTTGCATCGGTCAAGCGATACTATATTCCAATCGTTAATAGTGATTAATATATTTCTATCGTCAATCGCTTGTTGTAATTCTGTTTCACTTTGCGCTATTAGCGACGTCACATGCGTAGCTTGTAGAGTTCTCCCGATGACGTTGATATCCGTCTTCATGTTTTTTTTCTTTTTTAACGAATATTCGTTGCGTCATATATAATGTACACGCACATTTACATTCTCAATGCATTCCTTAATTAATATAATTACAATTTTTCCGCGAAGACGGACATATTTCGATTACAATATTTGCGTTCATATATATATATATATATATATATATATATATATATATATATATATATATATATATATATATATATATATGCATACGCATACATATAGCATATATTAATTTACGTGTGTTCGAACATTCACTCTTACATTTTCACTCTTTCCTATTTAATCACACTTGCACTCTCATCTATCCATATCCATTTTCTTCGTTACGTAAATTTTTCATCTGGCGAACATCTCCATTACTTTATATATAATATAATAAAAAGAATTAGCGACAGCTAACATTTTTGTCCAACAAACCTTTATAACGTTGGCTATGGTTCATTATTATTCGCTGATTTTTTGCATAATCCCAAAGGTAATCGTCTATATTTATAGGAAATGTGTAGATTTAAAATCTTGAATAGTGTATTCTAATTAACACGGCCAAAAACTCTCTTTCAATATTTATAAACGCTATATATATATATATATATATACCGATAATCAAGTATATCAGAAATTTGACTTTCATACGGTATATTCCTAGAGCGATTAAAACTGATTAATTAAATATTGGATGAAGTACAAACCATTAGATATTGAAATGAATTAAATTCGCGGAAATTTCTAGTTTGTCACGAGTGAAACCTATAACACATCGTGTCCGTTTTAATCATGTCTGAACGTGCCAAACAACGTGACCAATGAAGTCTCAATAAAAAATAAAAATAAATCTAAAAATAAATCTAAAAATAATCGATGAAAGAAACATGTACGGTCGATTTATTCGTTACAATCGACCTATATAGATGAATTATACAATTTAAAAAAAAAAATCCATTAAACCTAGAAGCGGTGTAGAAGCGGGAAGTCGAGTTGTACGTATGGCCTTGCTTTGTTTATTATTTCAATCAGGTATACAGAATCGGTGAAAGTGTTATTACATGTCTTCTCTTTCTTTTTACGTGTAAATTCGTCGTTCTTTATAGGCGTTATCTCTATCTTCGCATAAACCAGAGCTGTTACGTTTTATATTATTTAAACCGTACGTCACCTATAATAGAGGTAATCGGACATTCTAATAAACTCGGTATGTATCTACCCCATTTAAATAGGCACGATACGCGACCTCGGGTAAATATATTATAACAGGTGACGGAAGTGGAATAAATTGCAATTATTAATTGTTCCCGAAATTTCCACACTTTAAAAGCATTTACCGAGTACAATTCGATAATTAACTTCAAATAAAGTGCCGGAGATCCTTCTGGGTGGAATTGTTCGAACAGTTTGTTTCCTATTAACGAATTTTAACATTAAATAATTTTCCCTTTACTAATTGTTGCTTTTATTATTATCCAAATCATAATTTCTTATTTTACCTTCTACACTAATGCTTTTAATTAAATTGCCTAGTATAATTAATTTGAAAATGTGTGGAATGTAGTGATTTAAAAAAATTAAAACAAGAAAAAAGCAGTTAAAATCATTAAACATTTTTATAAAAAATATCAAAGCTTTTCCGCTATTAAGCCATTATATATATAAAAATAAAGGTTATATTTTCATTTTGCTAATTTTTGTAAATTGTATATCCAAATTAATACTTTATACATTTTATTTCTTATAAATTATATAAATTTATACATTTTTATATTTTATTTGTATGCTCACTTTATAATAGCTTAACAGCCGAAAATCTTTGCGACTTTCCATTAAAAAGTTTAGTGATTTCAGTGTTCTTTTTATTCAATAGTAAAGTTAATGCTATTTTTTGCGGAACTCGTAAAACTTCTTAACCCGTCCCTAAAAAAAAAAAACACCGGCCAATGTTTTATACATCTGGAACTTTTCCACTTTGAATTGATTCATTAAACAGGTGTGTCATTGGATTAATGAAGAAACGGATATTATCCTTCGTAACATTAATAGTTAACTCGTCATATCCGAAGGAAGCTTTATTGGGCAACGAGATCATGAGTGTTCTCGAATGCCTCATTCAGCAAGGTCTAAAAATGCGAATAAATTAATACTTATAGTTGTCGTCTAAATCACATTCACTACAGGATTTGTATTCCGAAAAGATATATCTTGATTTTTATGGCATTAATAATTTACGTTATGCCGATGACACGGTCTCAATTGCAGACAACACACATTAACTTCAACGGATGGTGGATTAGGGTTAATACGGAGTCGACCAGAATGAGGATAAATTGTAAGAAAACTAAAATCATGGTAGTTAGCAAGCAGGGTGAAACCCAGAAAGTATCCATAAAAATTAACAATAAAATTATTCATCAAATTAATACATTTAAATAAACTGACACACTCAGCAATAAGAGACCATATGGAGATCAAGAATATATGTGTTTCTTAGCATCGCTACGCCTCTACAGGGCTTAAGGAAGAAGAAAAAGGTCGAATTATGCGTATGTGTGTATATTTCTATGTATTTATGTAAGCGGCGACAATATGGTCGTTGTACTGGAATAACATACGCGTCGTTCGGGCAATATTGATTATAGGCGTATTTAATTTTTTAATTTAACCTAAATGTAATACAAATGTAGAAATAAATATTGATTTTATTGATTAATTGATTATTTTTATTATTATTTACGTTTTAACGTTTTGTTTTCTTTTAATATTCAGTATTTGTGTTAATTTTTGATTAGAATTATAATGTTCGGACAGTATATTTCGTATAAAATGCAGAGTTGTATTTAGTAGAAATTATTTGTCGGCAAAATCTTATATCGATATAGAAGGACATTCAATCCAGTATCTATCTATTTAATTCAAATGAAATAAAGGCTTTAATTATTTTATTATTTTATTATATATATGATAAGTAATCACATTACTTTTCGTTTTCATTTCTCTAGTAGAAATTTGTTTATTATCTCAAGAAATACATCCAAAAAAAGATTAGTGTACGAGTGGGGAAGGCGGTCTATTTGCCGGATCATTATTTCATTCACATATTTTTCGATCGAATTTAACCGTACGTACTTTCCAGTAAAATAATTCCATAAACATCCTTACATAATTGCAAATGTTCAATTAAAAAATAATAATAATAATAATAATAAGACATAAAAAATATTAACAGTACCAAACTACTAGTGTATTATTAAAGCTTTAAACACAGAGGATCTTATCGTTACATCAACACTTTCCCATTACACATAATGCACTACGTGTCGAAAGAAATAATTTTTTTATGTATAAAACTCCGCCTTCCTAACCATATTTTTTTAACCTTTTTAATTATATATATATATATATATATATATATATATATATATATATATATATATATATATATATATATATATATATATATATGTATATAATATATAATTTGAATAATTCAAATGAAGGATAAAAGTTTCGCTTTCTATTTGAAATAATAGTAGCGGTCACAATAATAATAATAATAATAATAGCAGAAATAATAATACTTTTGTTATTATCATGAAAATATAGATGATAATGTTTCTCGGAACATTTGCACTGCGATTTGTAGCAGTAACAGTGGCCGCGTTTAACCAAAATAATTCAGATACAAAACAACAAAATACTTCATACATACATACACGGGTACCTGTACATAATAGAATGTTTTTTGATGTTTAAATACGTTTCATATCTTCAGGTTGTAGACATACTGGAGAGGACCACCTTAAAATAAGTATCGAATAATAATTTACCAGAAATATCTCTTTAGTGAATTTCATTTAAAGATTGTAATAAATTAACGACAATGACCATCACATTTTTATTTTTAAATGACCTTTAAGTTCTTACCTGGCTTTTTATTAATCAGGGAAAACGGAGGAATAAGGAGAATTTTTTTCCGGACAAAAAGTGCTTGGACTGGTTTGCCCCCACCAACCATGACCACTATTTTTTTCCGTTCAGATGTTAGCAATTTCAGTTACTGTAGCTCTTTTTTCTCGATTGTGGCCATTTCTGTGGTTTTTTCTTTTGGCCTGCACATGGGCATTATTCCTTCTACAAGATTCTTCAATAGGTCATCGTGTCTTAAAATATGCCCTATTTATTTCAATCTTGTTTTTCTAATCATTTTCAAGAGTGGCCTTTCCTCCTATACTCGGTTAAAAACTTCTCCATTTGGAACATTATCAATCCGCGAAATTTTTTTAGCACGCGTCGCCAGCGCAAAATCAAAAGTCTCAATTTTCTGTAAATTGTCTTTGTTTAACGTCCATGTTTTCGCCTCGTAAAGTGCTACTGCCCATATATATACGACTTGACAATACGTATTCGTAATGTTATACGTGTTCTGTGTCATTACGTATCTTTTCTTTTAAACGCATCTTTAGCTGTTGCAATTCATCGCAGGATCTCACTACTACGATATCTGTTATCATAAATCCCAAATATTTGAAACAATCGACCTGTTCTAGATTTTTTCTATTCACCGATACATTCATTTTTTCTGGAATCTTGATGATGCACAATACCTTTCTTTTTCCGTTATCTATTTTCATTCCATATGTGTCTGCTATGCTTTTTAATTTTAATACCACTGTTAATAATCCTTTCCGGTTGTTTGTAATTAATACTCGGTGGTTTGCGGATTTTATTACTTTTATACATCACACTTCTATTTTTATAATTTCTTGAATTTCTTCTAAGGTTTCGTTTACTATGAATTCATATATATATATATATATATATATATATATATATATATATATATATATATATATATATATATATACATAAAAATAAAAGTCATCTGCGAATAACCAATAAGCAATCGTGGACTAAGAACGGACATTGGCAGAAAGCCTAATGCAGGTGATTCCAGTGGAACAGGGTAAGAAACGAGGGAGCATATGGGCAGCTTAAGGAACTGTGGACTAAAAGTCTTCATTAATCCTAGAACTGTCACCCTGGGCGGATCTAGGTCGATGTAAAAACCCTGCACCGTAACCTCCTCACTAGCAAGCGTCGATTTTTATTTAAATGCTAGCCACACTGAAATAATGGCATTCCCTTCTTTTTATCCTTTCCGTAAGACCATATGCCTTTCCTGCCAACGAGTAATCGTGTCAATATCTGTGTACCAGTTATCTTGGACTGCCTTGACACTGGAGAACCTACTTTTATTTATTAGCGGTACGGGAGCATTATCTTGCGCTAAGGGTTCTTTGCTCCCTTTTTTTAATCGCCGCTAGAGTGTCTTCCTTTCATCAAACTTTTTTTCTCCCTGTTATGCAGAAAATATGGAAACAATATGAAAATGAAAACACAGATGAAAATGAATGCTGGATCCACGGGGTAAGACTTAACGAGCTTGTCAGGCAGTGAGCGATCACCTATGTTAACGCAGGTAACTTCGAATTCCTACATATCTTCGCGGTATGAAACTTTCCAGGAGAGGATAATTTACGATCAAACAACAGAAAAAAACTCGTCTACAATTTTGGAACGTAGAATGTGAGAACGCTGATGGATAACAAAAACGCTCGAGTTAGAAGATCAGCATACACAAATTAAGAAATTTCAATATAGACATTACGGTACTTAGTGAGACTAGAGAAACGGCTGCATGGTGTCTGAATTCATTATTGAGGAACCTGTAGCTATAAATGAACGTATCATGAAAATGAAAATACGACTGCAAGCACGCAGAATATCCTTGATACGTCACAGAAAGCAACATTTTATGAAGAGCTAATTATTGGATAGGACTCGAACAAACGAAAATATCATCATATGTTGATTTTAAAGCAAAAGTGAGTAGAAACGTTGAACTATGGAAGGGGGTAGTGGGATGTCATGACTTGGGGAAAGCAAATGAAAATGGTGACAGACTACTGTAAATCCGGACAACAAATGACCTTTTTATCACCAACACGAATTTTCAACGAAAAGAAATATACGAAAGCATCTGAATCCATCCAAGATCAAACGAGACTCATTGTAATCACAAGACAGAGGGTCAGACCCGAATGTTTGATAACTCGCGCTATGAGAGGAGCTAATGAGGACACTGATCATATATTCGTGCGCTCACGGTTTCACTTTAGGAAAACTCATCGCTTTAAGACCAAAGATAAATGTGCACATCTACCTTACTGATACAATATTGATGGGCTAGAAAATGAAAACGTGACAGATAAATTTAAAACAGAGGTAGTTTCATCCTTGAATAACGTAATTTCTTATAATAACAACAATACGAATTATACTAATTACTGGCATACTGTTAAAGATAAAATAAACGAGTACTACAAGAGAATTTTAGGAACAAAGAAACCGAAACAACCTGACTGATTTTAGGAAGCACCAGAATAAATGAAAAAAACTGCTTAACACACAAAAAAAATCATTTATTCAATGATAAGCTGATAGAACAAATAATGAAAAAACAAACGCGTATAAAAAAGCTAAAGTGAAAGCACAAGAAGAACAAGAAGACTAAAAAATGAATAGTGGATAAACAGATCAACAGAGATACACTTACTAGTTAATATGAATGATTCAAGACGCTTGTACAGCGCAATAAAAATTATTTAAGAACCAAAATACATATGGAAAACTGCTATAAAAGATAAGATAAGAAATCTCTTATGTAGAAGGGATGAGGTAAAAAAAAAAAAAGAAAGATGAAAGAATATTAAAGGAACTGCTAAACAACGAATCGAAGTTTTAAAAAAACCTGCTATAAACTGTATTAAGAAAAGAGATAATTTAGAGCCTAGACCAAGAATAGAGGAAGTGCAAAAAGCGACAAAGTGCTTAAATAGCTAGTCGACCAGGCTTGATAGGAATGGAAATCAATTACAAAGCAACTAATAAAGGGCTGCAAATACTTCAGGATGAAGAAGAGCCAATCAACGAATAACGATAACAACGAACAACAACAAATTAAGCGCATCCAGTGCAATTTTATATCTACCCACAGCATAGGCTTGATATCGCATAGCAGACATAAGCGCAAAACGTGCAATCTGAGACAGCGGGCTGAATACACGTTAAGCGAATTCACACAGAAGAAGACGAAGATATATATATATATTTTTTCAATCTTACAACTAGTCGCAGGGCTGTCTGTAATAAATATAAAAAGACAGCAAGCGAACCGTATATAATTATCCTATTTCGTCGCGAAATATGCACACTTTGAAAACAGGAAAATTCGGTTTAGGTGCGTGGAAATAATTTTCGGGTATAATTTATTTAAGGGTATGTAACATTACGCGTCGTAAGTAGACCCACGCTTAAAAACGAAATCTGAATATTTCTAAAACTATATTTTTCTTAAAAGTCGAAAGGTTGCTTTAAAGCATTTAGAGAAGAAGACAAAAGCTTAATGTTCGAAAAGGGAGTAATTTTTCGAAAGTCGAAATTTCGAAATAAATTACGAACACTTAAATTTTTTATTCGGTTTTATTTTAAGTTCGTATATAATTTTTTACGGCATTTAGCTCTACCTAATAAATTTTAGGGGTGTAGACGCAGCCTTTCGAATTTATTTGCGGGTAACCGGGAAAATTTTGAACCAATCAGAAAAAAAGTATTGGGCAAGACACGTTGAACGTAGATTCGATTTTTTTCCACGTAATTTAATAAAAGCGGAAAATTTATTTTAATAGAAAAGAAAGGTACACCCGAAGGAATTCGATTTCTCTCCGGTTATTTTCGCCATTTCCTCGTAAAACCTAAGCCAACTGTTTTTATGCGCTGGCTGAAGGAATAACCGAGTTAGTTTCTATAATTCGTTCCTGCTAGGAAAATAAAAAGAAATAAAATCTATCGAAACATATAAAAGAAGACAAGACGAGAAACCTGGAATGATAGGTATAGTGTTTGGATTTAGAATTAGCTAGCAGCCGGAGAAAAATGAAGTTAGAAAGATAGACAAGAACAGACGATGCGATTGAAAAAAAATTATACGACAACTCCGGTTAAGAGATTCGACCAGTTTTAAAGAAAAAACCGTTCGTATAAGACGCGTGCGATGTCAATCGTACTAATTTATGTTTCGAAATAAGACTGACTTCAAAAGTCTGCGATAATTAAGTCGTTTACATTTTTTAATTTAAATTTACGAATCCTAAGTTTTCCGAGAATTTAAAAAGTTCCAGTTACAACAGAATAAAGAGTGTTATTATAGTTCTCTGTTATCGTCTGTTGTTAGGATTTAAACAAACAAAGGATATAACCATTCACAGAGATTGTAGAAACTATGCTGAAAGGTCGTTATTTCTATGTATCGTTCCGAGGATAAAAAAGTCGATGGAGAAGACAAAATAACGGACTACCACAGGTCAGCGTCATGGCTCCGATCCTGTTTAACATCTATATATAAACGATCAACCGATAGAATGTGAAACAAAACATTTCCTACATGCAGATGACCTTGCTGTAATAGCTCAGGGCGATAACTTAATTGGAGTAGAAGAGAAACTAAATACAATATTAGAACAGTTAGATATTACGAACAGAATAACCTCATAGCGAATCTTAATAAAACCCAAATATGTGGCTTCCACTTAAAGAATGCTACGACCAATTTGAAATTGAAAATCCGTTGGCGAGGGATAGAACTCGGGCATAATGGCCACACAAACTATTTAGGAGCTGCAGGAATACTAAACAAAAAAATAATACTCGAAATGGAATATTGAAAAAGCTCATAACTTCCAAACCGGGTGCAAACGCTGTAGTTATAACGACAGCTCTGGCGTTGTGTTCCTCAGCTGGGGAGTAAGGCTGCCCTGCTTGGTCTAGATCTGTACATGCAAAACGTGTTGATATTGCCTTAAACGAATTGTGTGCCGTTGAATTACAGACTGCCCAAAACCAACGGCAACAAGAAACCTTTACTCCTGAGCGAAGTAGCGCCTACACATGTAAGACGCCATATAATAGCCAACAAAGAAAGGACTGCCCAGTGTCGAGACGAGAGGCAACCAATGCATGGTCAAACCGAGGTGGCATATAGACTTAAGACGAGAAATAGCTTCATGAAAAGCACTAATACACTGAGGTTACAACCTGAAAAAAAAAACATAAACATATGGATTAAAGAAACCCTGCCAAATCCAGTGAAACCATCGGAAGAAACCCTGGCGCCACGTCAATATGGCGAACAATCAACCGAATACGGGTGGGCTGTGCCATTACCGACTTAATAACAAGGCCTGAGCACTGCTGTTCTATCGAATCAAGAGTAGTCATACTACATAGTACGCGTTAACCGGATTTTAACGTGTTTTGTATGGTAAATGACTAATTTTTTTTTGTATTCCTCTATTTAAATATAAGTTTATTAAAAATTAAAAAGCTAATTAAGACTACATGTACAACATTATCTTTAGGAAATAGTAACCACTGCTTATATTATTTATCAAATTATAATTTTCTTCAATAACCATTTCTTCATTATTTAATATGTTTTGTTTGAATATTTGACATTTAACATTTTTTAGTATTTTATAACAACAGTAACCTGCCAGATAAGTAATAACAGGTAATATATTTTGAACTTCATCAAAGTCTTCTGCATTATGAACTATTTCAGGATTAAATGAATTATATGCCCCTGTTCTTCATGGAAAGATTCTAAACTTTCAGAAAAAATTTAATAGATATATTACCAAATGTTTTTGATGTTAAAATTAAAAGCGATTGTATTCTCAATTTTTTCTCGGATTCATACAACTGTCTAATTTTGTTTTTTATTTTTTATTTTTTTTGGGGGTCTTCCAAAATTTTTACCCATTAAAATAGTAATATAACAGATTAATAAAAATAAGGTGGTTATATCGCTAAGTTACATTCACGAATGAACTTGTATAAACAAACATAAACGTGCACATTACGAGTAGCGAGTAAGAACATATTTATAGGGAGAGGAATAGATAAGGATATGATTTGATTGTATAATATGTTACAGGAAGAAATATAGCGGGAGCATCTAAAAAATATGTGATTAGCGTCGGCAATGTGGATGGCATCTCCAGAATGAGAGCAGTAGGGCGAGTTAGTAAGTTTCATTTGAAATAACGAAGAAGGGAGACGATTTTTGCCAAACCGTAATCTGCATATGGCGATTATGAATGGACGAATTAGGTTGACCGACATCTGTATATTGTAGAACCAGGGTAAATATGGCAGATCAGTCTGAAGCAACTTATAATGTGTGACATTATAAGGATTACTCCAGACCACCTTCCAGTATTCCTTGTGGGCAGTTTTAACAATGGAGAGAAGATCAACTGTCTAATTAAAATGTGATAATGACCTCCTGATAATTGCCTATATTTACCAAATCGGTATTCTAAAGCATCTGCTTGAAATTTCCTAACAATATACATTAACAATTTTCCACCATGTTAATAATATCTATAAAATTAGTCGCGCCTGAAGAATGTTCTATGTTTGTTCAAAGAGCTTCCTTCATGAAAGGACTGAAAATTTTTAAAGCAAGATTTACATTTTGACGTTCCAGATTAGTTGGAAATAACGCTTTTAACGATAAAGAATATCCATGTTTCAACAGTTTATCTTATACTAAACGATGCAATAATATTAAAGAGTTAAAATTCGCAATTTTTATTTCAAAGTTTGTATAAAATGAACCGAAACAACAGCAATTCATTTAAATAAATATATAATTAAAAGTTTTGAAAAATTTATAAACGAAAAAATAACAAATTTAAACGCTGGAACGAGTAAAACCAGTCACTAATAAGTAACAACAAACTTCAGAAAATAAGTTACAATAGTAAACAAACATTCCGTGAAATATTTATGACTACTCTCTACGACGAACTAATATGTGACGTCACAAGCAGTCTGGCCTTGTTATTAAGTCGGTAATAGCTGTGCTCGAACGGCATCATTGATGACGAAATGGGGTCTGACAGATGATCCGAAATGTCAGTGCGGAGAACTCCAGACAATGTCGCACATACTGGAGTGTAAGATAAACCCGACGACGTGTAAAATGATGTCACCGAAGCAAAGGACAAGGTTAGAATTCTAGCTGAATACTGGTACGATAAAATATAATTAAACGTAACGAATCGGACACGAAAAGAAAAATAAGAAGTATTTAAGAAAAATTCAAATTCATGTATGAATTATTTGGATAACATTGTAACGAATTAAAACAAAAAACAACAATACTAACCAAAACAATACAAATTTTACATAGAGAAAAACCTTATTAGAAAATATAAAAACACCAGGAAAAAACGAAAATAATAAAAAGAAAGAGATAAAAATATTTTTTTTTAAATTCAAAGACAAAAGGAGATAATTTTAATAAGCATATTATAAATTTAATATATGCATGAGACGTGAATCATTCTAATTGGTTGTTGGGTGTGGTTATGTAAAGACTGATTGGTTGAATGTGTTGTTTACTACATTCACCATCGTCAGGTTAGTTTATTGACACAACTCGATCTTTAATCAATCAGAGTGAATAATATAATGTTTATTTAGATCAAATATTTTACTGTTATTGTCTACTTGAAAATAGCTTAATAGTCGAAAAACATATAAATTTAGTTATGTTGACTATTCTTTTATTATTTGCCCCTTCTTTATATATATCTATAAACAATTCGTGCCTTCATTATTTATAATAACCCGCTTTTGTATGAAATATTTCAAAACATTTCAGAAAACAAAAACCAGAATTGCGCGCGTAACATCGAAAACGAATTTTTTATTCTGCGTACTTCTTTAATTCAATATAAACTTTGCAGAACCCCGACTTGGTCTTGTTTTAGTGGTTGTAATCAGAACGTTCGTAGGAAACTTTCACCTTAATAATCCAGCGGCTTTCGTCAGTTACCTGTTTTACGCCCTATAACAAAGTCAGATCAAAACGTCATCCGAAATCATAAATGATCAATACGATTGTGTAGAAAGTTTTTAATTAATAAATTTTAAATCAGCAACCTTTTAGACGTGAACCAATGTCATTATGTTAAATGTTATTTTAATTATTTTATCTTTTTTTTTTTTTTTTTTTTTTTGTTAAACATGAGAAAGGAGACATAGAGAAACTCTTAAAATAATGAGATGGAGGTAAGCGAAAACATTGATTATACGAAGACGAACAAAACAGGAAGGAAAATTTAAAATCATAAGGGAGAATTATATCGAATAATTGAATAATTGAGGTGAAAGATGGAATTATGTATTGAAAACTAAAGAAAAACATTAATATAAACTAAAAATACTGGGACAGATATACTGCTTACAGCTAAATTCTATTACATCCGTTAGATGGGAAATAATTAAAATAAGCACGTATAGAGATATAGACGCGTATGTGAATAAGTTCAAGTAAGTCGAAGTGACACATGTGTATATATGCACAATTATGCAAACTATTAATTATATATATATATAAAGATCAATCACAAAACTGCAGGTAATTAGACACGCGAGAACTGTTTAAATTATCGTGTAGAACACATTAATTATTTATCTATCGAAAAAAAAGATAACTTGGAAAAATGGTTCTTAATCTTATTCATTACGCAAATCTCAGATAACAACATTAGCAGGATTTGGTGCTGAACTAGGCATATTTCGAAAGCGAAACGGTATATTCGTCAAGGGGTTAAGATACTTCTATAATGTTCTTCTGTCCGCAGCAAAATACAGAAAACACCGTTCTTAAATTAATCATGTTCTCGAATTGGCAACTGTAAATTAAAACACGAATAAAATACCCGAACAGACGATTTTATACACACACGTATACAAATTATAGGGTGATCCAGAGAAGACGGACAGCTTTGTTGTTTTTTGAATAAGTCAAAAACTACTCGACCAAAATTTCTGATTGAAATTTTATTTAAATATAGGAAAACGAGGGATTAGCCTGCAATCATTTGTCAAACACAATATCCTTCAAATAACCGTCATTTGCAACAATAGATTCATTCAGTCTTTTTACAAAATTTTCGGGCATAGGTCCAAGAATTTTTGAAATTTCTTCAAAAATCCGAAGGACTTCCAGATCTCGTGGACGGTGTTTCGTTAAGGTGTACAGAAAAAACTCTCGTAACTTTGAATTCTTTTCGAAACTCTTTTTACACTGTCGTGATCGATTCACGCCGAAAATAACGTTCCACGCAAAACGCGCGCACCTTCTCATTATAAGAACTGGACAAAAACGAATATCTCGCGTGTACACTAAACGTGGAGCACGTTGTTTGAGTTGTAACAGTGTTACCAACTTCAAAAATAAAACCGTCATTCTTCTCTGGGCCACCCTATATATATGTATATATAACATGTGTATATGTAAAATATATATAAATAAAATGTATATATAAAATATATATAAATAAAATGTATATATAAAATATATATAAATAAAATGTATATATATATCGATAAAATATATACACGTATAAGTAAAATAATGACAGCTCATCTTCGCCTATTGTCTCTAAATTCTATACGAAACCGTTGCAAGCGAAAATTTCCAGTCACGTTTATCCTAAAAGTGACTGAATAATAAGATCGGTCGTTTTAAAAATTATTTTTCTACTTGACTTTCATATTCGATTTGGAATGAGTTTTTCTAACTTCATCCTCAAATTTATAAGATAAAATTTATAGAGGTAAATACACTCCCGCAGACAAACGTAGTTAAACACGTGGGCATACGTAACAGACGTTTAAGTATATATAATAATGGCAAAAGCAAGGATACACAATCTTATATAAAATTCTGCGTAGATTTCTTTAAAAAATGAACCACACGCTTTCCGTATGAAATGTTTTGAACTACTACTTTAATAATAATAATAATAATAATAAATAAAACGTAATTTTTTAGAGCAAACGACCCAAAAGGTGATACCTTTAATATATATATATATATATATATATATATATATATATATATATATATATATATATATAAATTGAGTGTACACGTGTTTGCGTGTATTTAGAGGTAAAAAAAAAGTATATTAGAGAAAAAATCCAATCAATCGAGAATGGAGGAACACAAGGTTGTCGTTCCCTCTCTCAGAACACTACAAAAGTAATATCGAAAGTAAGAACCAGCAAAGTCTCCCTACCCGATTCATTCAAGCGTTTCCTCACTCAGTTTTGTATTTTGAAAAATGGTTATCTTGATTAATGAGATTAAGAACGCAACAGGAATATACATAGACCATTTGTCACCTTTGCGTGTGTGTGTGTATGTACGTACGTGTCAGTTTTATGTATATATATCTGCCGATGATGTGAACCCTATTTAAGTTAGCAAAGCACGTCTCAAGCAACCGCCTAAAAATCTGGAAAATCATTTTACCCTTTTATATTATATCTGAACTACTAGAACGATTTCGAACTAGCGGCGTGGGCGAATACTATTATCGGTAGCCGTAGTGAAACTCTTGTGTCTTCGCAAGAACACTCCGGTCCATTTCGAACTTTCGATATTCTCCGGCTATTTACAAATTTCTAGCCAACACCTCGTCACAAAACTTTTTCATTTATTTATATCGTACATAATCTGAACAAGCGCAAACACACATTCGTGTATATGTTTGTACACAGACATGCGCAGGAAAAACTGGCAATAGTAAAAATAGATCAACGATGTACGTAGTATAAAGATTGCAGACAATGACGAAAATACGGAATTCATTCGAAAAATCGTTAAATTGCATCACATATTGGAAATAATATTTAGTAAATTAAAACAAGTTGAAATAAAAATAGGCAATTAAATAATTATTCGTAAAATAAAATAATTCGGTAAAATACAAATACTGAAGGTAATATAAAATATGAATAAAAACACGTATATAAACAATAACAGCTAATCTTCGTCTATCGTCTCTAAATTCTATACGAAAACGTTGTAAGCGAAAATTTCCAGTCACGTTTATCGTAAAGGCGACTGAGTAATAAGATCGGCCGTTTTAAAAATTATTTGCAGTAGTCGAACGGTGTTATGACGCACTTGGAAAAAACTTAAACGCATCAGACCTAATCTCTGTTAACGATATCTCATCTCATTACTATTTTCACAACTAAACTCCTCTTAGAAAAAAAATGTTTAGATTATTCACACTGACATAAGCGGTCCCTCTGACATCGACAAAACCTTAAGCGACCTTGTCGAACTAATTCTGTCATCGATTCAACGGCATACCTCTAAAAAGACCACTGTTTGTTCACCTACATCTAATTTACCATCTTACATACTTGTACTTATCAGATTCAAGAACTACATCAGACGATTATGTACTAAACATTATGGTCGACCAGTCGCCTCTTTTTTAAAGCAGCTATCGACTCTTTTGATCAAAACTCTTCGTCACTGCCTTAAAAACCACAAAAATGAAAAGTACAACAACTTCCTCTCCACACTGAGCCCTAAGGATATTATGGAAGGCGACTAAAAACCTTACTCACCGCAACAAGTCTCTTCCAACTCTCTACAACTCGTCCTCAAGCGACTATGTTTACACTGACATAGAAAAAGCATAGGTCCTAGCTAGTCACTATTTCAAAATTCACAGACAGAACTTACAATTAGCCTCCAATTTCCAGCGCAAGAAAGTCCAGTCTGAGGTTCAGAGGTATCTACACACTACTAAGATGTATCGACATACAACTAACACTACCCAACATTATGTTAACGTCATTTGCCCTCTAGAAATATCCAAATATCATTAAAAAAAAAAAAACACAAATTAAAGTGCTCGGTAAACCCTGATAATATATCACTGCTTATGATCAAGAAACGACCTCATTTCGCTATTGTTGTGTTCTCAAACATAATGAATGACATCTTTAAACTGGGATACTTTCCGCAAAGCTGGAAACTTGCCAAGATCATCACCTTGCTCAAGCTATATCCTTCACCCATAATACACGACAATCTGATGGTACAGGGAAATACATTAGAGTGGTGTGATAAGGTTCGTTATCTTGGTGTAATCCTCGACTATAGACTTACTTTCACTAAACGCATAAACAATATCGCAATCAAGACAAACAATGTCTTCTGTTCCTTGTACCCTATCCTTAATCACAAGTCCTTCCTCAACATTAAGAGGATACTCCTATATATCTGTCATTTAGCTGCGATACATTAGTTTAGTCGCAGCATTATTTAACTTATATTTAACTTATACGTCTATGCAAAGCGATATTGACGTAACGATTAAACGACTTAACATTATGAATATTTAAACCTGCCAAGTTATTTATTACTATTTGATCATTCACAAGGTAGCCACAAAAACTGCTAATTCTACGAATATCTTCGGTAAAGGCACATTCAAATAGAAAATGTTCAACCGACTCGATGCCGGAACCGCAAAATAAACAAATATCCGACGATCTTATATTAAAACGTTTACAATACGAACCGAAATTTCAGTGTCCAGACAGCACTTGACTAGAGTAGAAATTTATCTCTAGCTACGTTAAATCAATTTTCTATGCTACCGAGCAAACTATTGCTCCATTTTTTCTGCCGTAAATCAAATATAATTACGTTAATTTCCTTAATGAAAGAATTCTTGATATTAAACATATTATAATTTAACTCGATACTAAATTGAGACATGTTGTTGTTTTTTTCGGCGAAATGAAGGTAAAATCAGAAATTTTTTATGACAGTTTGGACGATGTATTACGTGGTCCGCATAAGAATGTACAAATGATGGTTGTTCGTGCCTGATTGGAAAATGAAAACAGCCAATATACTATGAATTTGATACTGGGTTTTAGAGCAATTGTTTCAAATATGGGACCTTCTAATAGAAGATTTTTTCCAGAACTTGATATAAACCCTCAGAACACAAGTATCATAAATCCATATTGTCAACATCGTACCATTTACCCATTTTATGATGTTCCTCACGTTTTAAAATTATTGCGAAACCACCTTTTAGACAAAGGATTTAAATTATAAACTGGAGAAGTTAATACAACAAATGGTGAATTAAAATATACTCAGAAAATTAGTCAGCATCATTTACTTACGACCGGCATTGAAAGACAAAAAGTTCCGGAACTGTAATATCTGCTATAGATTATATATTCCCTGGAAATGAACACGTATGGATTCGGACATCTTAAATTCAAGAATACCATAAGACCAATAAAATGAAAAGTGCGTTGAACACGTATGGATTCGGACATCTTAAATTCAAGAATACCATAAGACCAATAAAATGAAAAGTGCGTATGGAAATAACATCGAAGAACAGAATACGGTTTTAAATGACCTATGTGATCTAGGCGTGTCTATGCGAGTGATCGAAAAAAAAAAAAAAAACAGTGCTGCCACTTTAAAATGGTTTCATAATATCAATACGAAGTTTATAGGGATTATATGTTGATTTACGTTCTCAAGGATATGTATATATGATGGCAGCACGATGCAATCGGGATATTTTAGAATCCTACTTTTCAGTAATAAGAGGTTCGGCAAAATTTTACGACCATTCTCTACCAAGTACGATAAGTCAGCGAATTAAATCTTTACTTCTAGGCAAACATGTAGCGATAAACTCTGTCAACAGTAAAAAAAACGGAGAAGATTGTGTAACACTGAGTGTAAATTTGATAAATGATTTTGGAGACGAATACGATGAATATGAAACGGGGTTTTAGCTACAGAATGCTCAGTTCACCCACTAATGAAGAAGACTTACCATCCGTTTTGGCGTCAAAGTTACTAGAAGCTGTTAACAAAACAGATCAAAATAAAGAACAGAATAAGGGCTTATAGAATACGTTAGCAGGCTGTATTAATTATAGATTTCGAAAACGAGGTCTGTGTATAACGTTTCAATATGGATATGTGGCAGCTAATGAAACGGTTACCGAAACAGACTGGTTGTCCAAAATTTCAAGGGGTTCTCTAATGTATCCTACCGAGGAATGGCTTAATATCGTGTGCAAAATAGAGCAGGAATTTAATGCATTTCACGACGCAGAAATGAATAAAAATCTAAATATTATTAAAACGTTTACAAAATTTCTGAAATCAAAGTATGTTAACATAGGTCATTTTGAAGTTTCCTCTTACGCTAGGACAAGCATGTTTATTACATCGAAAGCTTTAAATGAGCAAATGAGCTTGAAGAAGACAATTTGGAAAAATGATGACGGACTTAAGAAAAGGAAGAAATTTCAGAAAATAGTAAAATAACAGCTGATTTTGCCAGGTAGATATTTGCAGTTAAGTTATGGATAAATAAGTTAATGAATCATAAATTTAATATTGTATTTATGGCAAAAAGGAATCGTCATAATTTAGTGTTAAATAATGTTTTTTTCATTATATATATATAACATATCGATGAAATAGGAAAATAAAAATTGAAAATTATAATTATATTTTTTAGAATGTTAAGATAAAACGAACTACCTATTATAATTATACAATTTAAATTATTATAACTCTTCAATTACATCTTCCGATTTCTCGCACGCCTGAAATACATTATATGCGTCTCAAAAAAGACTGCTCGATATATGTACATAAGTTAATTGGTAATATACGACACTCTCCCAATTAATCACAGATGTAAGTTTAGCTCACAGAACATTGGAGCGTACGATCATATTCAATTACATATCAGCCTGTAGAATAAATATCAAAAAGACATATCGCATCCATTTCTTACAGCTCTAAGTGGAATCACTGATGCCCGTAAAAACAAACAAAAAAAAATAACAACATTTACTATTAATTTCGACAAAATAACAAACAAAAGATTTTTTTTTATTTAATCTAGCTTTAACTCGGCTCACACTATCGTAACGGTCGCAGACGTACATACATATAGTTACAACAGTTTTTATTATACTTATTATTGCGTAGTCTTAATACCCGGTTTAACACGTATAAACTAATAGTAATGGTAATAATAACAACTCAAATGGAAACACCCCTGTAATTGCAAAGATAGTCGAAGCTAAAAGTTGCGCATACTAAAAACACCTTATAAGCTTGCGTTTCCGCTCCAGAGGGCAAATAGTCAATAAGGGAAAACATTTTGTCATATGACTGAAAAAGACCGATCGGTATGCGGCGCAGTGATAAGAAAATTTGGTTAGACGCAACCAATAACGTAAATTGCGAAACGTAAAATCCGACATGTGATTAAATGAAGATAATTCCATCGAGATGAATGCGGGTATCTGATAAAGAAAGAAAATAATGAGGACGGATCAAGAAGGTCCATAGAAAGAGTCAATCAAAAAAGATTGGAGAGTAAGCGTCATTTTTTTTTACAATTTTTGGGAAAAATTTTAATATAAATACAAGTATAAACAACCGAAGAAAGTAGTAGAAGATTGTTAGCAGTCATATCCACTCCTGTTCTAGAATTCGAAGCCATCTGTCTTTAACTATTCATGAGGAAAACGCGCTTCACAAAAACAAAAAGGCTGAAGGAGCTACAGAAAATTGGCAAGAATTTCGAACTTATGTTCTGCCTTGAACTACCCCCACGAGGAAGACGCATAAACTAACCCGAACAATTAGAACCAAGGAATTCGTGCTTAGTGTAAGTAAAAGTAACAGTGAATATTTCGATTATGTTAAAGAATAATTTAAAGAAAAGTCATCAAGTTGATAGAAACAGTAGATTAGAGATAATTTAAAGCACATCGCAAACCAGGTCAGTTCTCTATTTAAGTTGACTTTAATACTTCTTAATCGATTAACGTAAAAAGAACTTTTCATTAGCGGGAGCAAATTATCATATAATTTTAAAAAAATTATTTAGAGATAAATTGATTCTTCTCACATAATCAGAGAAATAACTTAATTATGTGGATGTAATTATTATCGTTAAGTTATTCGAAATTTAAATGATTTTCGTACACTATTATGGTCAAAATACTCGGAATTACTCTGATTTATATAATGTGTAAACACACACACACACACACACACACACACATATATATATATATATATATATATATATATATATATATATTAATATTTTTACGTTATAATAAATAATACCCAATTTCCATAAAGAAAGTGTCAGTGTGACTAGCAGGTTTAACGAAATATAACATGGAGAAATATTAATAGAGAATATTTAAGAAAGAGGTAGAGAAAAAGAAATAAAATTTAAACAAATTAAAATTATGCTGGTATCCTAAAAATAAAAGAACAAGGCAATAAGTTAATATATATATATATATATATGCACTCCTGTGTAATAAACACTTCTGTGATTGTATATTATCAGAGTAAAAAAAGAAGATTTTGTTTTATTAACGAGACAGCTAGCAATTGCGGTGTATTCGTTCGTACTCCGGATATTATTTTTGGTTTCCACAAATTACTAATTCGAGCTTAAATTTAGTTTTTTCGAATTAGGCATTCCTAATAAAATTCACAGTCTGATAAATCTCCGTACAGATAGTTATGAAATTTGTTGAGGAGATATTCTTTAAAGTCGCCGTTACAAATCGAAACTATTTTATTTTTTCAACCGCATCCACAACTTTAATTAACATTTTAAACACGCGTGGGCTCACGAGCACACACACACACACACAGAGAGATACATGCAGACAACGAAGGAGAAAATTCTACATTACGAGTGAAACCGAAATTTAAAGTAATGAAGTAGGATCCGACGAAAACTAGAAAAATCCATCTTATTAAGCAATTTATAAAATGTTGCAACGCGTAAGAAATCTTCAAATGGGAAGAGAAATTAGCGAGGGGATATTAAAAAAGTTTTACCCTGAAGGAAAAAACAATTCTGTCAACGTACAACGACCCTCATCTAAAAGACAAAATAATTAAAAGTTTAACTTCCCTTTACAAGCTTTTTCATTGACTGCTCTTTTTTTTTTCAACGCAGTATTTTATAGTAAGTAGTATATATGATGTAGGAATATGAGTTATAAATAATTATAGTATATATATATATGGTTATGAACGTTTCCAACGATTAACAGTAGGCGCACACAGAGCCTGACACGCGCATTCCATTATAATATAGATATTTCTACTTAATAACGCTGTAATAGACTTAGACAAATTAGCATAGGACTTTTCACAGGATGTACATTATTAATTGCAGCGCATATAATCATATATACATATACACACATATATATATATGCGTGTGTGCGTGTGTGTAAATATATATAATACAAAATAAGGTTAAACGAAAATAAAGAAAATTAAACCTATTTCAACATCTTAGAATGTCCTAAGGAAAAAGTGCAAATATTTCTTCGGACAATTTAAAATTATACTCAATTAAAACAACTAGGAAATTGTAGTCTTAGATTACATATGATTGCACCAAATTTTCCGCTCCATTTAATAGATTCGCCTTAAAAAAATTAAACTGAAAAAGGTACAAGTTGGCGGATGTGCTGGCAAAAAAGAAATTGTGGAAAATCCGAAGAACGCAATTAAAATAATGTGTTTAAGGTCAATTCAAGCATCTGCAATGTGTGTACTGTAGGTTCATCTGCAGAGCTAAAATAGGACTGATTTCACACATGAGAACTATACACGTAGTAGGAAAAAAGAAATCTATATGACTAACTCGGAACGAGTCTATTTAGTACTAATAATAATCAAATCAAATCAAATTTATTTCGCATTATCAAAACATTTCCAATATTACATACAGCAAAATAATAGTTGTGAAATAAATTTGATTTAATTTTATAATAATAATAATAATAATCAAATCAAATCACATAAAATATATTTAAGATATTTCAAACATTTTTACAATGTAAATGCTATAACGAACAAATTAAACAAAATAATACATTCTGTAATGTAATAATAATAATATTTTATAACATTTACATAACATTTGTAGTCGAAGAACCCGTTATGCGCATAGGTGCGCTAGTACCGGATGATTATTAATAAATTAATCAATAATTTGTTGTAGAACGCGCAGGAAACAAAGTACGTATAATGTATGAACATAATAATAATAATAATGAATATAGCACATACTATTTATATAATTTTGTTTCGCGCATTCAAGAGGGTGCTACGAAGATAATGCCCTTCCCAAAAATCATTTAATATATTTTTCCAAAATTAATTTTATGGCTTAAACAGCTTTAATTGAATTACGATGTTGAATATACATCGTCAAATATTGTTCCACTTGTTTTTGTTAAAAAAAAAAAAAAACATTATTCACGTTGCGCCAGTTTTTCTCAAGCAACCAATACATTTTGTATTCTATCTTTAAACTTCTCGTTCAGTTCGTTGTTATATTGAAGCTTTTGATAGTGTTTAGTTTTGTTCCGCTTAGAGGTGTTTTCTTTTATGCGATTATTTCTGGTCTATTTGTATTAATAGTTATACTATATTCCCAGTATATATCGTATAGAGATGTAATTCTGTCGGCGTTTTACACAGTATGCCACAATCATCCGCGTATTGTAAATTTTTCTCTATAAAGACTTCCGCCGTTCTGCTGTTTGTATTGAATTTTTGAAGATTGCACAATCGTCTGTCAAACTAAATTTCATCTAGAAATCGGTTTGTTCATATTTTAAAAAGATCATTCCCATATAAAGGTTAAACAAAGCAGGTACACGACCAAAAACGGTTCTGCTAATTCGGTGTTACAAATTACTGTACTGTCTATGACTTCGTGTAGTTGTTAAATAATTGAGGCGAATTTTGATGAACATCTAGTTATTTCTAGACGTCGCCAAGGTGCAGTTTTATTATCGGCATCAAACGTTTTTTCACATTTAATTTCCCTCCGTGGACTTTTCCGTAGCTTGCCTTATGCAACCACCATATTTACAGTGCTGCGCTATTGTCTAAACTCAATTTGTTTCTCCGGGAGATAAGTATTAGTTAAAATTAGCAAGCGTTGTTGCAAGATTAAAGTAACCATAGAAAGCGATAATTTGAACAATATATTTATTTTATATTCTTAAACAGTTTGATCAAATACGCCATGAGCTCGTCACAAACAACTTTACATACTCATTTAATCCAACAGCATTATTCGTATTCAGCCTTTTGGTAGCTTCTATAATTTCTTCTTCAGTAGATAAGATTCTCAAATCATGATTAATTTTCTTCACAAGTAGATGTTATAGTTTCATTCCAAAGCGTTTAATATAGTCTCTTCATCTAGCTTTTACTGTATCCCTGTCTGTCATTATAAACCCGCAAGTCTTTAATGCCGTCTGTCCGCATAGTACTTGGATCATTATTACTTTATGTAAAACCCCGATTATCCTTTTCGTAGATCATGTCTTAGATTTCTTTCGTTTTATTGATCCACCATTCACTTTTCAGTTTCGCTGTTTCTATTTAAACCTCAGCCATCGTAGCCAACTTTTCAACCCGCATGTAGATAGAGCATCAACATGTTTTATATTACCCGTTCAATGGCTGATTTTATTATTTCGTCAATTTTCTTGTTTTTATAGCTGTTGGTAATTATTTCGAGTCTTTTCCTCTCTCGCATTTCCTATTATTATTCATATATATATATATATATATATATATATATATATATATATATATATATATATATATATATATATGCATATAAAACAAACATTCTTTAATTCAATGCATTCATAGAGCTAGCATATTAGAATAAAATAAGGGTATTAAGTAGAAAATTGTATAGACAATCAGGACTATAGGGGTAAACAAAATAAAGATTTAATGATACGACTGCGAAATCTTCCTGTATTGCTCATACTTTAATTATTGTTTATAAATGTGAGTATCATTTTGTCGGATATCAAACGAAAACATAATGCGCGGAGCAGAGAAAAATCAGAATTATTCCAAAATGAGCAAAAGGACGTCTCGAATGCGAAATTTTGGAACGACGGCTTAGATACACTTCGCTGAATTTATAAACGCCTCAATTTATATAAAATGGACGACAACTAAAATGAGTCGCAGCTACCACACACACACACACACACACACATATATATATAAAAACTTATAAATAATAAATAACGGAGGTATTCAAAGTACGTAAACTCATACAGGAACAAATGTAGCGAGCGTTTTGCGAAACCTCGCACAATTTGTCAATTTCGGATGCTAAATTGGAAATTCGACGAAGTGGTAAATATTATTTTTACCTGCGGCCGTCTAAATTTTTTCACAATTTATCAAAGCTCCCTTACGTCTGTATACACTACCCCAAATGACATATAAAAGATGCTATAAACCGTTACAAGTGGAGCAGGAGCATCGAAATATAGCGAATAGCGTCGAGATAAGTTATTTTCAAAAACAGAAACGCTCTGTCAATACAGATTGCCTGGATGCCATTTTCTGACGATTCCCTAACAAAAGAAAACAAATCGACAACGATACGTACGCAGACCAAATTCATACGTGCGTTCATTTACCATGACACTAAACACACACACACACACACACACCTACATTAATACTAAACTTTCCTATTTCTGTAGTATATCATATACATACAGACTATATCTTTAGACCGGCGTCTCGCCCTGCTCAACGGAGAACGTTTATTAAGTATGCTTTGAAACGAGAAGTCGCCGGTTTTAATATTATATATCCATATATATATATATATATATATATATATCCTATACTTATAATAGGCGCATCAGGAATTGCGCCTGCGATATAGAGAAGTTGGGAAAATTTCTGGCACGTTTTCGCTTATATTTCGTATATAGCGGTAGCGAAGAATTAGCGATAAAGTCCGGACGTAAGCTCCCGGAGGAATTTAATATCGAGCTACGTTAGATACACGTAACATATACATACAAAACGAATATTTACGCATACACACGCAGAAAATCGAATAAAACTGACGTAATATTTCGAAACACAAAATACTTCAAACGTACCGCGTGTCATATGTAAGGCGAGTTGAAAAAGACAAATTCTATAAAAGCCGTATTTAAAGGAACAAAAAATGAAAATATTTTTTTTTATAGCGTCCAAGAATATTCCAATTTTCAAGGCTGTGTTATTTTACATTAAACCCCGGACCACGCAGAGATACGTAACTATCTACACGTGCTAGAAATGCTGGTTTGTTTTACGATTATTAAAAATAAATGATTTATTAAAGATAAATATTCAAAAAAATATTTTATTTTCATATATAATTTTAAAATTGCAACTAACCGGATAATCATCCAGCAACTGATTCGGAGCGCGAAATAACTTGTTCGGGGTTAGCATGGACCCCACTGTGATTTTTAATTAAGCTAGACTAAACCGCGTAGACTAAGTTTCAACGTACGGACATCAAAACTATTGTCAGATTGATCGTCGATATATTTAAGTGGGTTTCCAAGCGGCATATATAGTACCTAATGGAATGTTTGATCCAATCCTCCATGTATAGGATATTTAAATCTCGATGCATACGATTAGACTAAGATAATAAGACGATTAGTCTTATGGTCTTATTCTATAACCCCTAAATTCTATTTATGAGCGTATACTTTACGCAACCTCAAAACGCTAAACCATATGTCCAAACGGCCTTTATAATCAATTTATATACTAGAAGCTGTTTTATAATCACAAGCTGGAGTACGTATCAAGAAGACAATTTGGTTCTTGCAATTTTATTTCTAACTTTTTAATAATATCCTTTTGCCACGTTAGTTTGCGATCTATAAATTCATAGCAATTTATCTACATGTTCGTCCATTTATTACTTTTGTCTAATCAGCATTTTATCTGTCTTCTTCGATTTCATTTACCATTGGGAAATCAGTTGCAGGAGTAGATATTTATCGCTTTTGAGGACACGAGCAAAAAACATTATTTTAACTGCGTATAATTTATTAATATTATTTTTTTTTTTGTTTCAGTCATTTCTAAAATTGTTTGATTTCATGTTTCGGTTATCCATGATATCTTCAACGTTCTTATATAGACATGTTTCCATAATTTTTAGTCGGTCTATCTATCATTTTTAGAGTTTTTCTGCCTCAATTCTATATAGTAAAACTGTATAACTATACTTTGACGTATATTTAAACACAAAAATTTGTCATAAGGGAAATTTCGCATGCTAATAAAAACACTACGAGCACAGTTGCATCTCATTTCTATTCTTGTATCCAAGTTCCAGATTCCCAGTAATGTAACATCCCACGTATATGAATTCCTACAATAAATGTATTCTCTAATTAATATGCAAAAATAAAATATTACAACACATATTATTTACTAACTGTCCTAACCATGAACGGATTTATACTGATGGATCTATAGACATTAATAGACACCGATACCAAGCAGCAATATATCATGAAAATATAGATCTGATACGAACTTTCAGAATAAAATACGCTGGTTCATTCACAACCACTTAAATATATGTCATATACAAAGCACTATCTTAAAAATGAAAAACGAAGAAAATTTAACAGACTCCATAGCTGCAATACAGTCATCGATTGCTATTAATACAAAACAAGATAAAATCGTCACACATGGAAAAATATAGAATAACAAATCAACAATTACATTTGTGTGGATACCAGGGCACTGCGGTATATATGAGAATGAAATAGTAGGTAATGCAGCAAAATCGGAAATGTCAAAATAGATAATATTAATAGACACTATACAGAATATATCCCACAAATAAAAATAATGAAATATGAACAAATGCAAGAAGAATATGATAAACAAAAAGAAATAGGGAAATAATACCATAAAATTCGGATAAAAAATACCCAAAACCCCATATGGTTTTGGAATAGTTCAGTATAGCAAAAACTTTTTAACAATAATTATCCGATGAAGAATAGGACATAATAAAACACCTGTACATCTATCTCGAATACGCGTAATTCAAAATAATCTATGCGATAAATATCAAGAGGGTATCAACCACATCATATGGAAATGCGAGAAGTATAAACAAAATCGAAATAATATGATACGGGAATTATTAAAATACAAACACCTCCCTCTAAATGTAGAATCAATAGTACGTAATCCAAACAATGAAAATCCTCGAATCGTTCCATCTTCGAATAAAATGGAAATTTAGTTAAGGTTCTTTCCCTCGCTGATTACTACCCATTTTGTTTTTTCCGCCCTTATCTTTAAGTTGTATATTTTGCCAACTGTGTTGAGTTTATTGAAAATGCGTTGTAGGTACTATTCGCGAAAACAGCAACACCATCTGCGTAAAGAAGATTATTAATAATTCTTTTATCGATCCGGAAGCCCAAGAGTTAATCAGTAAAAGCTAATTTGAAAATCTCTCAACATATAGATTAAAAAGTAACGGTAAAAGAATGCATCCCTGTCGTACCCCAATTTGGACTTTAAAGTCAATGCTTTCACCGTGTTCAAGAATCAGCTCAACTGTCTGATTCCAAAATATTTTTCTCAGACTAAATAAGGCAAGTAAATAGATCTTTATTTATTTCCCTATATTTTTGAAGTAGGACATCAGCTGCCAACAGGGTTTCCTTGCTTTAAAACCTATATAACTCATGAGACTAATAATACGATATTTACCATATTCCTCGGGATATTGTCTTTTACATACGAGCACCAATTACTATGTCCAATCATTCGGACGGAATTTTTCCAGGCATGTAGATTTTATTCTAAACTACAGATAGTTTATTGATAATTTCCTCGTCAATGTGTTTGATTGCATCTGCAATTTTTTTGTCAGGACCAGTAGCCTTCCTGCTTGGGATTAATCTAAAAACGTATACCTTACTTCTGCTTCCAAAATTTGTAGACTCTCTTCTACGCTACGGGGCATTAGGAGGTTGTTTGGTCGATGTTTAGAAAATAAATACGCGCAAGTTATAAAGGATATTAATATTAAATTCGCCATCATTTCAAAAGACTAACCCCATAAACATTTTTTCTAGTTTTGATATAAATAGTAAAGAGCAAACTCCACGAAAAAGCACATTTGGTACTTTTAGGTGTCGATGCAAATTATTGTTTAGTATACTAGGGTGCACCGGCTATTATCCTGAGTATTTTTGATTGGGATCGCTGCACCATTTTTCTATTCGATATTAATGCTGTAACCTACAGTGATATATTATAGGTCCACACCGGCTTAATAACTGCCCTGTATAATTATTTCCGATTTTAGAGGCAATTCGGAAGTTTCACCCAGGGTCCAGTACATGTTCCGCAGTTTAAGTTTTATTTCTTTAACTTTGATCCCGATGCGTTCCTTCCAGGTCAAGCGGCGATCAATCACACACAAAGGAATTTCAAAAGTTCCATCGCAGACTCGTTTTCAATTAATATAATTTTCATTTATAAATATGCTCTACAAACTTAAACGCAAGACGTTAAATTTGGATTTTTTTAGGCTGGTCTGTCTACTTTTACTTTTTTTTAACGTTTATTATTCGCTACCGCTAGTTTACTTGTCATTAATCAATCCGACGAATATCGCCATTCGTGCAAATAACCCCGTCAGTTTGACGTAGGACGTTGAAAACCAACGTCAAAATGTTAACACAGTCCTTTCCTGCCAATAAACTTTTCCAACTAGAACTGTCGCCGACCTTTTTTTGTTGAAAGTTTGTCGTATTGCTATTTACAAATTAGTGGACGAAAAAGTTGAATATGCAAATTCTCAGTCCTCGTTAGTTCGAATAATATAATTATTTGCGGGCGTTTTAATCGTCGATTTAAAATTAAAGGGTGAAATTCGGAAAAACGTTGGACACACGATTGTTTACATCATTTCGTTAGGATGAAAATTTATAGTACACCGGATCCGTCTTCCAATGAATGCGTTATGAATATCGCGGGGGAAAAACATCTGGCAAATATTATATTCTGAGCCCGATTCGTTCTTTTTACCGTCATATCTGATGCATGTCGACAGTAACTAGTGGATGAATTTACAATCGTTATATGTAGGTCCGGAAAGAAGTATAAAAATAATGTCTTAATAAAATTTTTAATTTCTTAACGAGCGTTTTGTATTGTTTGAACAATTACGTTCGAATAACGATTTAACGCTAAAGAAACATTTAAACACTCTATATTAAAAGACACATTATGATATCGAAATTTCATCTTTAAGCGATACACAAATATATTTCTATTAATGTTAAAACCTTAATAAAATTTTCAATTCCTTAACGACGGTTTTGTATTATTATTTTATTATATATGCTACCAACAATTCGTCATGTTCTCTTAATGTTCTCTAACAAGCTTAATAACTTTAAGAATATAAGTCAGAACCAAGAAAGTTCTGATGAAAAATGTTCGTCGGAATTGTCACTGCAAATCTAGCCTAAAACTACCCTTAAAATCCATCATCACTTATAAGTGGGGGTTGAAACCGGTGCGATTTTCGAATAGTGTTATGACATCTGTCGGACTAAGTTACTTCCTGTGTTCATCCCCCCCCCAGTATTTAGGGGTTGAAAATCGGCCGAAAATCTGACTTTTTTTTACTTAGGACGTTATAAAAAAAAAAAAAAAAAAAAAAAAAAACGAAGCCTAAATCGAAAATCTGTCCTGACCACAATATCCTGCTGCACCATACAACTGTGACTTTAACATCTCAGAACTAAACTTTCACCTCAACCTACATACACCAAACACTGCACCCAGTCCAGACTCAGTAAATCATTATATGTTAAAATACCCTCCACCAAATGCAAAACTATTCCTTTTAAATGTACACAACCAAATATGGAGATCCAGCATCATTCCCAAAAGCTGGAATTCAGCTATAGTTATTTCAATATTAAAACTTTTTATTATTATTATTATTATTATTATGTTCTTAATTACTATGGCCAGAGAGGTTACAATTAATTTAGGTATTATTTATTTATATAATAACTTGTGCAAGGTAGACCCAACGGCCCATCCTGCTTACTAATCTACTATGTCATCTAAGACATGTTTTCTCAACAATCTTCGTCTTGTTTGGCTATTATCAAGAAGACATATTGCTTCGACGTTTATATGTTGGCTCCAGTCGACTGACATGTCTGGATTTTAATGTGTTAATAATTTTATCCACGTATTATATTTCGCAATGAGAGTGAATATCTTTATTTGATGCATACCAAGACGCGTTGGTTATTTTTCTGAGAACTTTATTCTGGAATCTTTGTATTATATCACGATTAGAAAAGCTATGCCCCATATTACAGCGCCCCATACATCCAAGTTGGTTTTATTATTGAATTACATAGTAATATTTTATTATCTAATGTTAGCTTACTGGATCATCATCCAGTACATTTTTTTTTGTACGTAAGATCCATTTCTTCACGTTAAATTTTTATCTGATTTTTCCATGTTAAAGTTTTATCAAAATGTAGTACTACATATTTAACTACATTTTTTTTTTAGATACGACCTTATTAGAAAGCATCATCAGAGGGCAGTTCGAACGTTTTAGAGTAAAGTTGATATTTGCAGATTTATTTACGTTTACTTTTATTCTCCAATCGGCCATCCAATTTTCTATATCGTTCAGGTGTTTTTGTAATTTATATGCGGATTTACTACTATCTTTATCTCTAGCTAAAATTGCCGTGTCATCAGCGAACGTACAAAACGTTGTATCTTCCTTGACTGGTAAATCAGCTGTAAAAATTGAATAAAGGATAGGTCCCAATATACTAACTTGGGGGCTCCTGCATCGATCGTGTGAACATTGGACAATTCCTCATCTTATTTAACTATAATCATTCGGTTTCCTAAATAACTCAATTATCAGCAGATGATATTGGTATGGTAACACTGAATAAAAATCCCTTCTTCCCAGATAATTACACACCAATATCTCTTCTGAGTGTTGTTCCAAGAACGCTGAAGAAGATGGTTAATAGGCGCCTCTAATTTTTCCTTGAAAACAACAATCTCCTTTCTCCTTTGCAAGCTAGTGGGCGTAAGACGAGATCGGCTATAGATCATCTGCTCACTTTACAGAGGCACATATTAACACCACAACACGATAAACAGTACTTATATGCCGTATCCTTTGATTTAGAAAAAGCGTTTGATCGCTTGTGGCGACATGGACTACTAATAAAAATAAACTCCGCCGGTATAACCGGCAATTTAGACAACTACTTATGCAGTTTCCTAAACAACCGAACTTTTCAAGTTAAGATCGGTTTGTCAAAATCAACACTAGTTCAGATTGAAAACGGTGTTCCACAAGGTTCTGCACTTAGTGTAACCTTGTTCATGTTATATATATCGATGACATAGCAAATTATATCTCGCAGCCTGTTACTGCTCGGCTTTACATTGACGATCTTAATATATCCTTGTCATCCAGTATTCCTTCTAATGCACAAAAATCCTACAAAAAACCATACATCGTTTACAGCAATGGTCCGACACGAAAGGTTTATATTTTTCTACATTCAAATCATCATACATTATTTTCCATAAGAAGCGTCTATCATCCTCCGGCTTTTCTTTAAGTATAAATAACTCTCTCCTAACAGCCAAAATAAGAGTAAAATTCCTTGGTTTATTGTTCGACTCCAAATTAACCTGGCGTTACCATATAACTGAAGTCAACAGTAGGTGCTTAAAACTGCTCCTAATTCTGAAATATTTATCCAACCCAAATTTTATACAAATAATTCTCTTAAATATCTATGAATCTATAATCATATCACGAATCAACTACGGGTGTCAGGTATACTCAACAGTCAGTAAATCTATATTAAGAACATTAGATACAGTACACCATGCTGGACTTCGATCCACCCTTGCAGTATATCCATTATCAAAAAGCTTGTGTGCATTAGCAGGATTCTTTCCACTTTATTATATACTAAAGAAAATACCATACTTACCTTTATTTAAGCCGTCTGCTTAGCTAATATAAAACATTTGCATACATGTACATCCCATAACCCATTTATCAAATGACCCTATACCAAAGCTACTTAGCATAATATCAATATATCAAATAAGCTTCATACCAATAAGAAGGATAGTTATTTTTTATTTTACTGCGCGAGTAAAATATGTTTTATACGTGCCCATGTTTATACTTTTCGTATGTATGTCGAAGAAATTGATAATCGTAAACACCTATTTTGTTAATAGTTATGTCGTTAGACATGCGGAAAATATTTAAACATTATTACTTCTTGTATATACGGATAGTGGCATCGTGCGAGGTGCTAATTCGCGCGTACCAATGTATTTATTTAGTACAATTCTCGAACATTTATTTTATAAAAGAACCGATGGATGAGATTGAAAAGACAAATGGAACGCGTACTGTTGGAAATAAGGTTAAATCAGAAACTCCAATATATACGGAAGACTACAATGTTCGAGGACAATAGCAAGAAACAAATTGATCTGAGGAAGCGTGTATCAGCATTGACAGAATTTTGAACTGACGGTAATAAATTGAAAGACGAAAAAAAGGAAGACCTTAAGAAGAAAGTCGGATGACAAAATAAAACAGGCGGGTCGCATACACGGATGGGCGATGAAAATGTTGGAAGAGCTTATGCAAAATATTTGTTTCACTTACACACGTATATATGTGTATGACTGAAATAAAGAAAAAAAAATGCAGCCTCCAAAATATTTCTTACATACGCGATTGTATAGTGTAAACACGCAACAGAAAACGAATTTTGTTATGAAGATCGTACTTTTATATAACAAAATCTGACTTCATTGAAAAAAAAAGACTTTTTTGACATCCACTGCAACTAACGACATAGGCGATCACCGTAAACGATAAAATATTTGTTTTTGTTTTTTTAAATGAATATTCGTCTTCATTATCTAAACTTTATGACCTCATTACGAATCAGTTGCTTCGTGTCGTTGTACCATTGTACTTAAAAAGGTATTTCTTCCGTATCGTAGCCTTGAAAACTTGATCTAACCCGCAACGGATAGCGTAAACTTTCCTAAACATTTTCAAAGTGCGGCTACGAAATCATAACGAACGAGACGGAACGACTATGTTGTTATGAATGAAATATGATTTTGGGCGCAAGAAGAAAAACGAACGACAAAACAAACACCAGTGTGTGCGCATAGCAACAACGGCCTCATTAGAGGTGTACGCTCCAATTCGAATTAATCTCGTATTAAGCCATAATACTTTGTATTAAAATCGCAGTAGCAATAAATTATATATATATATATATATATATATATATATATATATATATACACACATATATATAGACGTTTTAGATTGCTTTACTTTTACCGGCTTAAAGAAAGATAATCCAATTAAATAATAATAATCATAAAATCGTTGTTAGCTGACAGATTTCTAATTTAGAAGATTAAATTGCAAACGTACACCCTCTATTCATCAACTTATTAGGGGTACGGTTAAAATGAGAAAAAAAACATAATTTTTGATCGAAATGTTTTCTTTTTTTTTTTCTCTCGTTAGTAGTTCAAGGTAGAGGATTCGGGTTGTTGATTGCGCTGAACCAAACGTTTCATTTATGTACAGCGCTGAAATCGCTCTTTCAGCTAATGTGACCAAGTCCGCGCGAGCAACTTTTCTCTAATTGGCTATTTCGTTTCCCCTTCCTATTTGTCGAACCAGATCTAGACTTACATACATTGTGACTTGAGCATAAGGAATTTCTTTTTTTTTTTTTAAATGGGGAAGCGTTTAACGTGATACTGTGGGGACTATTTACATTTTAATCAAGGATGCCGACTTTTATAGAAATATCGCTATATGGGGTAACAACTGTAGATTATCCACATGGGGAAGGGGAACGAAACATTATATGGCGGTATAATAGATGAGAACGTAGCAAAAGATGGTAAAGCTCAAAACACAACAGTGTCACAGCAGAGCATTAAAAAAACATGAGATGCCGACTTTTATAGAAATATCGCTATATGGGGTAACAACTGTAGATTATCCACATGGGGAAGGGGAACGAAACATTATATGGCGGTATAATAGATGAGAACGTAGCAAAAGATGGTAAAGCTCAAAACACAACAGTGTCACAGCAGAGCATTAAAAAAACATGATCGAGATTGCAGACTGCTTGTTCAGGTTAGAGGAGGGGCAAAATGGACTTTCTCTAATCTGCATACGGAAAAGACGGTGAGGTAACAGATGATGTCTAAATCGTAATTTACTAATGAGTACAATTCCTTTCCGATTGATATTCTTAAAGAAACAGAACCAAGAAAGTTTGGGGAGAGACGGTTGAAGTTGACGGTAGTAAGTGAGAGGTGATTGACTAATGCTCTCAGTGTACATAAGTTCCTAATGATTCTTATGCCCTAGCTGAATAGAGTGAATGATATCCTTGTGAGAGACTAAAGAGAGTTATACGCCATTACGCGAATTAGCTAATAAGTCAACAAATTCATTGTTTGGAATTCCTTTATGACCCGGCACCCACAAGAAATATCCCCACACGTTCCAGATTATTAAACTTTATCAAAACTAATGCGCAATTTCTCATTTTTACCCACCTCGTAATCACAAGGGCGTTTCAGCTTGAACCACTATTATTATTATTGTATGATAATAGCTCACTCATCTCAAACCCGGTATTGACAATAATACGAAAACATTTAATTTCGGAATGTAATTTTTTTTATATTATTAAAACATTTATGAACTGTTACAAATTATCTTAATAGTTAAGTAAATGAACTGTTACAAATTATCTTAATAGTTAAGTAAACGCAGATTAGATAACTTAATGAATGAAAGAAAATAAGCGAATCTATTGGCCCACTCTGAGCTTTGCAATTTTCATTCAGAGTTGGACTAAAAAAGAAAAAAAAATCCTTCTGGTTTATTATGATATTTTTTTTTATTGGGTCTTTCGATGACAACCTTAGTGAACTTTCGGAGTTTTTTTTTTATTCTATACAAGGTCTGTCAAAACAAATCACCGTTGATATTCTATTTCTCCCTGATGTTATTAAAATTGAAATATTGTCTCATCCATCCGCATTTTGATTATTCAGTTTCATTATTATGTTTGCGAGTAATAAAACATTAATTTGGATATTGTTGGAATTATCTGTGTAATCGCTGAGTGAATCTCTAACCTTAGGCAAAAGGTTCGCAATGATTGCTTGATATCGTACTGTTTCATTTGTTACTGTCATTTGCTAATTTTAAAAAAACGAAATTATGATTTCTTATACTTATCCATTAGTATTTTGGAAGGCTTCTCATCAAGTAGGGGAGTTTATTTATTTATTTATTTATTTAATGAAGCCACACAACAGCTAACAGCCAATTATAGTGTAGGATTATAAATAAAATAATACAATTAATAATTTTTCTGAATTATAAAATTAAAAGTAAAAAAAAAAGAAAAAAAACAATACATTGAACACATTCACCAGCCTCACACCCATAAACACAACAAAAAAACTACACTCATTCACAAGTCTCACACTCATTAAAACATACATCATTCACACCCCACACATATACCAAACACACACCACATAATAACAATCTAGAATCATTGGAATAGACAACAGCGAAAGTCCTGTTCTCATCGTAAAATATGTTCGGGAAGCAACTTATTAAAGAAATATCTGTTATCAAAGTATGCATATCCATACAGGGAAATATGTTAAAAAAAGAATTTTATATAAGCGGAAAGCTGACGGCAACGGAGAACTTAAACCGAGGTTTGTTCGTGCACGCGGCTCACTAAAAAAACGATTCGATCGCCTATTATACCAATTCTTCCTAAACAGTTTGTTTGCATTCATATATTTCATTTTACATTGTTATTTAATGTAGTATAGAACTATACTGAGGAGTGTGTAATGTTTTTGTTTATTCTTTAA
This sequence comes from Coronaproctus castanopsis, assembly GCA_032883995.1. Taxonomy (NCBI): domain Eukaryota; kingdom Metazoa; phylum Arthropoda; class Insecta; order Hemiptera; family Monophlebidae; genus Coronaproctus; species Coronaproctus castanopsis. The sequence goes on along the minus strand of CM065053.1, from coordinate 156,365,946 downwards.
TTTATATTTGTATAGCAGTCTTGTAATTTTTCGTTTTTTAATTTATAAAATCGCAATAAAATATACAATTAAACATTATAGTATGATTTAAGGTTATGGAAGCGTAGGGTAATATTTGATGTACAGCACTGCATTGTATGTGATTGCAAATAATTTTTTACACGCGTTAAATAAATATTATTAAAATGGATACATTCTACGCCAACCAAATGCCTCTTATTATTAAAAGTGACTATTCATCGAATGGGTTAATTTGGATTTAAATATTTTAAAATCAGAATGGACATGGAAGAAAAACTCCCTTCATGAATCGTGATAACTACTTTTATATGCCGGCAACCTTATATATATATATATATATATATATATATATATATATATATATATATATATATATATATATCACACGCTCTTGCATACAAAATACACATACACAAATATATATGTATGTATGAATGTAACTTTGATTACATTATATATATATATATATAGAGAGAGAGAGAGAGAGACGGAAAGTCCAAGTAAATTTGGACCTCCTAAAACGAGACTCGTCTTTACTCGTTGGTATAAGTAGCCTTTAAATAATTTTTTTTTACTATTTTAAAATAAATAAATAGCAATACAGGGCTGCTATAGAATTTTGTAGCCGATTTTAGAATACGGGTTTGTCCAATTTATTTATGTATAATTTAAGAAATAATTATGGTATGCATCGGCATAAATAACTTCATTAATTTTTCGTTTCTTGGTCTTATCTCATTCTAGTTCATTTATTAAAATTAAATGCGTTTAATACACATACACACAAACAAATAGTTATTAATTAATTTTATTCGAGGCACGCGTACTGTCTCTTTCAGCTAATTTTACTGAATAACAAAATTAAAATTGCGGCTTCAATTTATCAAGTGGCAATTCTTCGTAGTAAAAACAGTTCCATTTGCCTGTCTAGTAATAAAACGTTTGCAAAGCGGGTAATCTGAAAACGGGTTTTTATTCGGTATCTATCGTTCCTTGCGTTCGATTTTTCTTCATTTGACGTTTACAACTTATATATATATATATATATATATATATATATATATATATATATATATATATATATATATATATCTCACTCAAACCTGGTTATGACGTAATAGAGCGCAAATTTGATTACGCTTCGTAATAAAGTTAAAATTTGATTTTTTAATAGATAGATGTAATGGCAATAATAACCGTTGACGTTGTTATTGCCAATAGTTGCAATAATGATAATACTACTAACAATAATATAATAATTCACCCGCAAGCACTGTTATCGTTGATATATATATATATAGCATAAGCTAAATTATAATAATATTAACTTCTAAGTTTGTTGTTAAACGGTAACTAGATGTTACTATATATTATACGGTAAAGTTTTAAAGGTTGGGACTATGTTTTGTTATCCTGACCGCCGTTCTAAGTATACTTACAAAAGACTTTCACAGATAAGATTGAAATGCTTATTTATAAGTATACGTATATATAAGCGAATATGTGTAGACTAACTTATTAATTTTTCTGTTATATTTTGAGTTATTAGCGGTCATTTGCACCCTTGTATATGATGTTTTCCTAACGTCCCGCCATGCGCAGTACTAAACACAACCCTTAAATAGTCTATCCACTACAACTGACAACAGAAGTGGAATTCATACTATCATAACTTCCTTCTTGCTATCAAACTCAATGTTGACTTCTGGAAACCCTCTGTTAATTTACTTCGTTCCAACTTTTTAGTACTCAGCAGCTTCCACCTTAGCCATATCTCTCATGAGCATCTAATTCAACGTACACCCTGTTTTTTGACCACAATTCACAAAGCCCTCTTAGCTATATTTTTTTAGCTGCTTTACCTTCAATCTCTCGATTTCTTCATCGAGCATGCAAACTGCCGTCTATATTCCACGCGATCTAAGTATTTTCGATAATCCGTTTTAAATTTGGTAACTATACACTTTCCGATAAGAAGATTTTAATTTATTAAAAACAACAACAAAAATTAAAATATGTTCGATACCGTATGTATACAAAAATTTAATTTTAATACTCAATTCTCGTATGCGGTGAAAAGGACCAAAAATTTCATTTTAGTATTTAATTATTGTATGTATTGAAAATGAGAAAAAATGATAATGAGAATTTCAATTTAATTCGTCAAAATTAATTCTGCGTATACAAAATTTTATACTAATTGTCATTCGACATAATGATAATAGTACACCACCGATAATGATGGATAATGCTAGATTGAAACTTATCTCGTAGGATTTTCAATAAAAATAATCGGCCATTGTAAAAAAGTAAAATGACACCATCTAACACGAAGACAGTTATTTTGATAGTTATTCTTCTAAATTAATTCTACGGTTGCAAAATTGTACAATTACTGTGCGATATTGCCTGTAATATAATAGTACTCTGTAAACAATAATAGATAATAGTATAATAGTGAAAAAAAAAATTGTCCAAAAAATTATCAATAAAATTAAGTCATCGCTGACATTTGATCATTTTTAACAGGAAGGCGGTTGTATGATATTTCGATGGTTATCTTCAAAATTAATTCTACAAATACAGAATTAGTAATAATAGATATTCTTATAACTTTGTCTAATAGAATATTCAATAAAATAATCAGACATTGCCGAAAATAAAATTCTCCACTTGCCACTGTCTAACACGAAGGCGATTTTGTACGATATTCTGATTATTATAATTCTACAAGTAGAGAATTATGTAATTACCCCGACATTCGGTATAGTAACAGTAAGTAACAAAAGAAGTAACTTAAAATCACTAATTCAAGTATATTTCGGCTATTTAGACATTATCGAGTGAATAAAAAAAAATTAACGCATAAAAATATATACAACTTATTAAAAACATAAAAGGAAAAACAAAAAAAAAAAAATACTATATTTAGATATGTACAATATTACAAAAATGGCAAAGGGAAAAAACTAAAATAACCGGATAGGTTACTTTTTTACATTTTATTTTACCGGCTATTGTGTTTTTTGTTTATGTATAAATTTTATATTGCTGATTGTTTATTGTGTTGTTTACGACATTCATTCTTTGATGAAGAATTAGTTCCAATAATCGTATTTTAAATTACATTTTTATATTGGACAACTATTTCAAAAATGTTTTTTATTATTTTTATTTTATTGGCTATTGTGTTTTTATTTATGTAATCAAAAATTTTATATTGTTGGATGTTTTTATTTACTTTTATTTTATTTATTATTGTATTATTGTTATGTATAAATTTTATACTGCTGATTGTGTTACCACATTCATTCGCACGTTATTAAAAAATACTGTTTCTTTAACTTTGATTTGATTTTTATCATTTTTTACATTTTATATTTTTTTATAAAGGTTGTGAAGTTTATAAAACTCATTTGAAGAAAAAAAATAACTCTGGAGAGAGAAAAAGATCCCAAAAACGTATTGCACAATATATATCAGAAAAACAACCTCAACACACCGCTTCATATGAAGAAGCAATTATGACTCAATCTACTGAAGCAAAGCGATCATACACGCATGTAACATCTGGAAAAATCCCAGCAGATGAAAGTAGAAACCTTACTAAATACATTTTTATCTCGCTTTGAAAACATAGTCAAAATAATGCAATCGTCAACATGTTGACACAGGTAATAACAAAGTTAATAAAATGAACTTCAAATTTTCTAAAATTGCCAAATAGAATGCAAACGGTATAACAAACCACGTCAGAAGATATAACCTATCATCTAAGAAAGGAAAAAATCGATGCATTCCTAATAGAAGCTCCGCTCACTAATAAAAGCTATATTCATATCCCTAGCTACATATGCTATAATACTCTACATCCTTCCGGTAAAGCTCATGGAGGTAGTGCCATAATAATTAGGGAACAAATAAAACATCATTAAAGTAGTAAATATATTACTGCTGAAATACAGGCCACTGTGATAGTTGTTGAACAGTTGAAAAACTCTTTGACAATAGCAGCAGTATACTGTCTCCTTGATATAAAATTGAATCCAATTTTAGCTACCTGCTGTCAACATTAGGACCAAAATTCATAGTTGGCGGCGATTTTAATGCAAAACATATACACTATGGCTCCAGATTAACAACCGCAAGAGGAAATAAATTATATAAAGCAGCTATAGACCACAACTGCAGCTTTCTCAACAAGAGAACCAACATACTGGCAATCAGATATAAACCGCACTCCTGACTTATTAGACTTATTTTTGGTTAAAGGAATACCTATGAACCAAATGTCTGTCGCTTCAAGCTATGACCTCATCTTCTCGGACCACACACACCAATAATAGCAATTATGGGTACGGAAATAATAAATAAACAAAAAAAAAATGATTCACAACAGAAAAACAGACTGGGATTGGTATAGAAGACTCTTGCAAGAACAAAATGACTTGTTAGTCCACCTATAAACACAATGTCAGATAGAACGTGCAACAGAGCAGCTCCAAACGGCCGCTGCAAACTCAATTCCAGATAAGGTAAACAATTACAAGAGTAGCTATCCTAAATACATACAAGATCTCATAGCTCAGAAAAGAAGAATACGAATTCGATGGTAACTAAACAGGAACCCTGAAAGCAAACACCACTGAAACGTCCTGACCAAAAGAGTAAGGAACGCACTTCTTGATTTAAAAAATAAAGAATTCAGTGCTTATATATCTAAATTAACGCCCACATGTGAAACTGGGTACAATTTATGAAAAGCAAAAAAAAAAATAAGACCAGTAAAATGTAGTCAACCGCTGAAACAGGATGACGGTCAGTGGGCGAGAACTGCTAAACAAAATGCAAACACTCTAGCAAAATACCTAGCGGGTATATTTAATGTTTCCGAAACTACAATAAAACTGTGCGAATCCCAGCCTAGACAATATGCAACAAAAATTAAAATGTTTTCTCCTCACGAAGTGCACAAGCACATAACATTACTTTACAATAGAAAATCCCCGCTTTGACCTGATAACATCGAGAATGTTGAAAGAGTTACCTAAAAGATCAATAATGCTACTAACATATATATACAATGCAATTGTCAGAACAGCACATTTTCCAATTCAGTGGAAGTTCTCAGAAATAATTATGATACTGAAGCCTGGAAAGGACAGCACTAAGCCTACATCCTATAGACCCATCTCACTACTTTCAACCCTTGGAAAACTACTAGAGAAATTAATACTAAATCGATTAAATAAAATTGTTGAGGGAAAAAAAAGGAATTCTAGAACATCAATTTGGCTTCAGAAATTCCATTCTACCGAACAGCAAGTGCACAGAGTTGTGGAAACAATTGAAGAAGGAATTGAGAATAAAAATATAACGAAGCAATTTTTATGATATATTTCTAAAGGCTTTGACAAAATATGGCATAAAGGTCTATTATATAAAATTAGAAAGATTTTCCCGGAAAAATATTATCAATTATTGCAATCCTACCTGACAGACAGGCTATTTCATGTCAAATATAACGATGAGCACTCGGAAATATACCCTATACACGATGGTGTGCCACAGGGCAGTGTATTGGCGCCCATCTTATATTCTATCTATACTGCCGACTTACCAACTGATGAACATGTACAAGTAGCAACATTTGCAGATGACACGATGTTAATTGCATCTGATGAAGATGCTAATAAGGATGTTTCCATTTTACAGACAAACTTAAACACCATACTTAAATGAACACAAAAGTGGAACCACCAAATAAATCCTGAAAAATGTACACACGTCTCATTCTACAATAGAAAGGTTCATAATAAACAATTAACGTTAAATAATATACTGGTACCGCAAAGCAAAGGGACGAAATACCTCGGTGTATATTTGGATTCCACTCTAAATTGGAAGATTCATATACAGAAAAAGAGGAAGGAATTGAACCTAAAGCTGAGAAACGTATACTGGCTTATAGGACATCAATCGTAGCTGTCACTACGAAACAAGCTGTTAATATATAATACCATGCTAAAACCAATATAGACCTACGCTGCACAGTTGTGGAGATGCCCGCAACCATCGAATCGGATGATCATCCAACGGTTTCAGAACAAAGACCTCAGATTGGATATACCGTATGCATTGGTACGTCACCAATGAACTGATCCATCGAGATTTAGGGATTCATACCATTGACGAGGTCATTAACAGACGAACTCAAAATCACATGATGCGTATGTATGGACATTCCAATCAGCAAGCGGCAGCGATCCCGAGCAAACCAGTGACAAGACGTCTCAAGAGGATCAAGATTCAAGATAGTGTAAACAAATAGGGTAGAGCATTGGTGTGCTCTCCATACACGAGTCTCTTTTCAAACATTTGTTGATAGCCTTACTAGGCTACGTGGCAATAAAAAAAGAAAGAAAAAAATAAATGCGTATATATTTTTAGCTACAGAAAATCGCTTGGGCTAGAATCCATGGAATAAAATCGGTCCCAGGACTGCCAAACGTATGATGAATATATTTTTATAATTTATATTTTTTATATTCACTTGATAATGGCTTGCCGAAAAGCTTTATGATTTTTCAAGATATAAATTCTAGTGATTTTAACTCTTTTTTTTTCCGTTTTTTATTTTTATTTTTTTTTTTTAAATCAATACATTCAAAACATTTCAAATTACTTTTTTGTTGTTTACTTTTTAAAAATCACTACAATCGACACTGTTCAAAATATAAAAATAATACAGCAGTAAAATACTGTACTAAAAACGTTGTAGCATAGAATTTTCAATGAAAACCAAGTCTGCAATGGCGAACAAATAAATTATTTAACCATTGTTGTCGCAGCCTAACGGCGAGGCAATTATTATATTATACTTGGACGTTTACTCTTCAAATTTAACTCTACCGGTACCGAATCACGGAATAACATACTAACGGTCCGGCATCCGATTAATGATGGTAAACGGACGTTTTACATCGATCACGAAGGTTATTTCAACTGTTCACGAATTCGAAACATCCTGTTAATATATTTAACTTAAAAAAAACTCACCCTATCTAATTCTAGGTAATGTTTTAGACTGAATAAAAGAATAACTAATAAACGTCCGAACGTTCGCTTATATTAGAAATATTATTATACTCCCGTTCTGGAAGATTTCGCGCGAATAACGTAACGTTAGTCGATCGGGTAGATTTTACGCGGAATATTCAATTCGAACGAACAACCAGAAACATGACTAAGCACTAAAAGACGAGAACCGTGTTTTTTTTTTTGTAGATGAGTAACGATAATTTATTGTTGTTTTAACATTGAAAATAACCATACGCGATCGTACAAAATTTCTATTCGGTAAAAAACAAAATAGCGTGGACGCGTATATTTATTTCTGCAAATCGATAGTATTTCAGCTGACTAAAATACGATATATCATCGGATTGAGAATCGACAAATAGTGCAAGCGACATTTTACACCAAGTATACGTTATATTATAATAATACCATATAAAATAAACACTATTAATTCATGCCCATACATATATATATGCATACAAGATACCATTCATTTATGGATGATGGGATGATGATTTGTGCATCGTATTTTATATATATATATATATATATATATATATATATATATATATATATATATATATATTCTCTGTAAGTACTATAAACGTTGGAAACTGAAACTGAACACCTAGAAACGGAAGCCATTCTTTTTTCCAGAAGGCACCCATTACCCCTGCCAGAAATTGTAACTAACGGTCAAAGTATTAAATGGGTTAAAGATGTCAAGTATTCAGGCGTCACTCTGGACTCGTGTTTGTCGTTCGATAATCATATTAATCGCACTATCGATATATAAATCTATTCGAATTCTTTCACCTATATTTCATCGAAGGTCCCACCTTACTGTTACAAATAAAAAAAAAACTACAATATACAACAATTAATTCGTCCCCGGTTAACATATGCATGTCCCGTTTGGTGTTCAGTTTGTAACGGTACGTATCGTAAATTACAATTATTACAAAATCGTTGTTGCAGAATTTCGCTTAATGCCACCAGGTTTGCCAGGATTCAAGATATGCATTCTAAACTAAACCTTGAACTGGTATTTTTCTGTATCAACAAGCTTGCTAAAAAAATTTATAAAAATTGTAAAATTCACGCAAATTAATTAATTAGGGTTATAGGGACTATAATATGGCCAGCTTACGCAATCGGTATTACAAACACCGCCGACTAAAACGCCGATTTTTAACACAATTATATTATTTTATATATTTGTTTATTTATTTATTAAGTAAATTAACTGTAATCGATTTTTTCAAAATTTAATTTATGCTATTTGTATTTCTTTTTCTTTCCCTTTTTTTTGTAACAGGTTTTTTCAAATTTTCCTGTATATTATCATTGTTGCTTTTATACTTTGTTATTGTTATTATTATTGTATTAGATACTAAGGGTAATTCGGTGTACTTAGTACACAATGTGTTGTATTTCATGTTTACAATCTAAATAAATGATATTTCTTCTTTCTTCTTCTATATTTAAATACATATAAATAAAAATATATGATATACAAATGTAAATAATTAAATACATATAGAAAATTAGTTGAAAATGAATAACAAAATAGTACTAGATTAACTGAAGAAGAAGTATATAAAAAATATCCTCAAAGCCACCTGGGCTAGGTCATACATTACGCCAGAATCAAAATATCCTAAAGGATGTTATTGAAGGCAAGATAATGGGGAAAAAGCCACGTGCAAAACCACGAACAACAACCATAGACATAGTAGTACTAAAAGAAAGTAGAATACCGACTTATCCGAAATTAAAGGAAAAAATTTAGGATAGGATTGGATGGAAGCGATTGGTATATAGTGCGAACCAGCCTGCAGGACGATACACTGATGATGATATATATATATATAACGTATTTATATGTGTATATATACAAGCCGTACACATACTCATACGCAAACCTACACTATATCATTACCTATTCACCCACACTATACCATTATACACAATTAATAGGGACTGAGGTTAACGAGCCATAAACACTTTTTCTTTTTAATAAGTAAAACCAACGTTAGCTCATTTAACACAGGCAATAAAGTAACGTCATCAATAACGAAGGCGCTCTAGAGGGGATATAATAAAAATATATCATAGTAATTCCGTATAAAATAAACACTATTAATTGAACATGCTCTTATATATGTATATAAAAGTTTGCGCATGGTATTTATATATATAAATATGTAAATACATATAAATATGAATATATATATATAAATATTTAAATACAAATAAATGTAAACACATATAATAAATATTTAGATATATATAAATACAAATATATATATAACGTATTTATGTATGTATAATCAAAGCGTACATACATACGCATACACGAACTGAAAGTATATCATTACACGCGACAGACACACCTACACTATCAACTGTGTGTGGGGATGCTTCATAAGACACACTATCGATTAGTGACGATATATGTGCATCTCTTTATATATGTATATGTATATCATCATCATCTGTGACCTTTTTTTTTGAAGCGCAATAGGCCACTATGCCCTATCCATCATTGCCATCATCGAATCCTAAATTAATAGACTCATTATAATTTTTATTTGATCGATATACCGGTTTGGACACCGTCATTTTTGTTTGCAACCTTCCATTTATTTTTCTTTCCGATATTATACATTCACAACGGAGTATACGGAGAAGAGTCGATACAAAAACATGAATGAGAAGAATATTATAATTTACGAGTTGCGGTTGTTAGCCCATTCGTTGTTAATAACACAATTGTCTATCATTCGGCAAACTGGGCATTTTGCTAACTCTTCTAGTAATCCAGGAGATCTAAGCTTCGAACCAACGATCGTTCACATAGTCTATAGCCATACGTAAATAACAGCTGCTAGGACGAAATTAATAAGCGCTCAAAAGAGAGTAGTGCACATTTTCTAGCAAATTTCTGTAATCTTATTTTTATATAATAACATATAGAAACGATTTTAATAAATAAAGTCGATATTAATTATAATATTCAATTTTATTTAAATCTGTTCCAAATTGTTCGTAAAAATTTCTCTAGTTAAAAAAAATATACAGTAATTATTATATAATATTTATATAAGGCTATTAACGATGAAAACTGGCTAATTTTAGTAGCTGTCCAAAGACAGCAATATGTTAGCGGGTTCAGTTAAATTACGTTATACGGAAGTCGTATACATCATTTCGGCATCAGTTACTAAATCGGGGCATCGATAGAATTTCTTTGTAGTAATAATCACTACTAATTATATTTTTACATTTACGTGTGAAATGTTGTCTATATATTTTTTTCCTCGATTGATCAGAACTATTTTATGTTCTTGTAATTTCATTTAAAATTATGCGTATCTGACATTTCACAATTATTAAACGAGTTTAAATATTTTTCAGAGCTAAGTAACGAAGTAGCGAGGTATTAAATGCACAATTGAATCAGTTATCTATAAGCCCGTTAAAATAATAATATGCTGGGAGAAGTCGGTATTAATTGCTATTTCAAAATTTTTGTATAGATATAAAGTTTGAGTACTAGCAAGTTTTTCTATCGATTAGAACTTTTTTTATATATATATATATACATAGATTACTAGAAATAAATCTATCACGGCAATAATTGGATGTAAAAATTTTATATTAAACGAATGGAACAGGATATATTATCTAACAGAAGTTTATAGGCAAACCTACAATAAATTCCGGCTCCCGACGAGATTAGGATCTCGGTAAATTTTCTTACACACCAGGATACAGCAAATTATCTCATAGATCGAAATTCAGTATACACGACTGAATCCAACAATTACTTTCACATCGTGATTCAGCACGAAATAATTAACTTTTCCATCCCATCAAATCTTACGCGACTGAAAAATTTTAATTCCTCTCTTCGTAGACATTCATTATTCTCGATATTTAACTGTTTTAGAATCGATGCGTTGCGTATCGTCTAACCCATGAAATTCGTAATATTCTACTTCAACATGTCATTTCAAAAGCATCTACGCATAGGGCCGTACATTGCGATAAGGAAAACCAACATTTGAATTAATTTCTTTTTCATTTCTTCGGCAGTGCTATGATGTTTCTTCAAATCATAGTAAGTTGTGACAGCGCATTTTTTGTCGTCGCAATTCTTTTCTGGATTTCTTCTTCACATCAATCTTCAACCTGTCTAGTATCACTTTTTCCTTTTCCTCTATACGATTTTGAACGATCGGGATTTTTCTCCATCTATTACCATTACAAAACATTATGCTCCACCGAACCAGCTTCATTAATGAAAGTGTCTACTTTTCCTAATAGTCCTGCATTCCATCTTCAGATCAGGCTATAAGTATTCTTTAATCCGCATAATGAAAGCTAGAAAATTATCCGCCACCAATTTTAATTTCACTTTTCCGCCCTTACGTTGACTTCTTTATTATCCGCTAGCCGTAGATGTTAAAAAGAAACGAGATAGAATGCAATCTTATCAAACTCCGTTGCCAACACGAAAGTATTCTGACACTGTACCACCTTTCATGTGCAATTTTCATTACTTGCGTATAAAAATTTAATCGTAAGGAGTTTATTAACACCGAGTACATGCAATAACATGTTCCACCTGAAATTATCGAAAGCTTTCGAGTAATACAGAAAACATAATACCTTCGGAATATGAAATTAATCGATTTTTTCTAACAACTGCCTTATGATCAATATTTGCTGCTCCTGTGATATCTGAGGAAAGAGGCAATATTGCAAACGCATGTCCACCTAAATTTAATAGAGAAAGTCTACCCGATTTCTCGTGTGACCGTCTAGGAAACACTATGCCAAGAGACGACAATTCATCCCTGTCCGTTCCTGTTCCCTAATCCATATTTACCAACAACATTTTTCAAATGATCGTCACCACTAGTATTTCCTATTACCGCGTTGAAATGCTATTATGAGCATTTCTCTGTTCGAAATTTTGTCTACTGTTTCGGTCAAATTTTCGTACAAACTCCCGTATCTATTGTAACATAACTGCTAATGTTAACGTATATGCCGTATAAAATTAAAATTTACCTGCTTGCCCTGCTAGAATTTTTACTACGACAATCGTATGACTAACCGCTTCATATATGTAGACTATAGGAAGTATGTATATACTTATACATACGTGTATTATACACATACACAATTAGATATATATTTTTACACAGACACACACACACGCATTATATATTCAGCCGGTGTGAAATGGATAAACAAGGGCCGTGATCGCTACAGATGGAAAGAAAATGGGAACGATTACATGAAGCAGTGAATTGATATAAGCGTATCGTTATATATATATATATATATATATATATATATATATATATATATATATACATACATATAATGTGAATGTTGTTCATATTCATATATAATGTACCGAATCTAAACAAGATATTGTACTTGACCAGTTGAAAATGTTATAATAGACGTGAAGTTATTTAATTGCTCTTATATTATAACACGTAGCCGTTAATCGTGAATACGACTATGCACATATATGTAACATGTATAAATTAACACTGTGCAATGTAAGACAACGCAATAAGTAACTGAGATACAGTCGTAATAATAATTTAACATTGTTCACTAACCACACACACATACACATACGTGTACAACAAAACAACTTATTTAGTATAGCCAGTGATAGAAGCAAACGTAATCATAATAATAATAATAATAACATTTATCATATTATATCGTTTAATACGTGAGGAATCATGGAAATAGAGCTCGTTTATCATTAACAGATGACACGCAAACTCGCAGGTATATGTATACGGCTTAACTAAGTATCCACTTCATTCCTAACACGATCGGTGCTAATAAAATTTATAACCTACGACCGTCTTTATAGAAGATGAAGAGATGTAAGTCGGTGGATGCGAACGGTTCAAACGGAATATTAAATTTAGTCTGAGATAGATAGATCAAGACGCAGACAAGGATAATATGTTATGTGAGAGGGAAATACTAACATATCCTGAACAGGAATATATATGTATATATATAAAATAATAATAATAATAATAATACAAATATACATACATGAAAACTTGTGTGCGAAACACATCAAAAGGAAAGTAAAACAGACAGAATTTTGGCATATCTCTTGTAACCTTTAATGTTTCATCATAGATGACACCATTCGAAAAATGTTTTTTATCGACTACAACATTTTAATCAGGTATTATAAGATCCACCCGCTCGATGCTATATTATGTTATATATATAATTTCGATGATGTTTCATTTACTATTGACAAAATTATAAGAATACATCCACGTTCGTAAAATATAAATATTAATAAACCGATTTGTTAATTAAAACTGACAAATTAATATGCACCCTTCATTACGTAAATATCACTCGAAAAAGTTTTGAAAAACGTAAAAACGTATTCTCTATCTATTTTCCGATAAACTCAAATAATTAATAACGTGAAATATATTTCTATGAAAAACGAAAATAAAATACCGTTTAAATAAAATGGTGCCAGTTAAATTCACTTTAAAGCAATATTAACCACAATAGTATACACACACGTACACAGATATTACTCGCATCATGTTAAAATAAATTTTAAACAAAAAATGAACATAATGCTACAAATGTATGCGGAAAATATACTCGTCTGAAAAAACTTAATTCAAACACACAAAATAAAAACATACATCAAAAATCATTCGCGTATTACCATATAGAAATATGGTTGGAATAATGATAATTTAGTATTTCACATACATACTGAAATGGTCAAAATCATACAGGAAGTAAAAGTGGTCAGTGAGAAATATGGGTTACACATAAATATGAAAAAAAAAAATAATAATAATAATAATGATAATGAACAATAACGACTTTCTCAAAAAAGTTTGAAGCTGTAGATCACTGTACATACTTGAGTTCAATAATCGAGCCAAAAGGAGGTTTATCGAAGGAAATATGGACAATGAAAGAAACGGATAAAAGGCGAATCAATGCTTTTGAATTATGAACGTGGAGGAGAGTCCTGAAAATACCATGGACAGCGAGCGTAACTAATGATGCCATAATAGAGGAGACAAAGGAACCAAACAGGCTTATTGCGACTTGTGAGAAACGAGCCCTTCAATTGTTTGGACACATCGCAAGAGATGGAGATAACAGAATAGAAAAGACGGTATTATTAGGGAAAATGCCAAACAAGAGAAGAAAAGAACGACCACCATTACGATGGATAGACACACAATAAAAAAAGCTATATCGGTGGCACAGGACCGAACACAATGAGATGTATTTGTCACGAGTCACAACAGTCATACTGACTAGGACAAATAAGTAGAATACATAATCACGAAATAAGTCTAACAACAATTAATTATGGAAATAAATTAGACGTCCAAAATTGAAACGGAATTTAAAGTACCGCACGGTTTAGAAGACGCCTAACCAATTATTATCAACTCAAATATTGATAACGAATCCGCTAAACGTCATTCTCTAGGTGAGCAAATACAAGTTGATTTTCTATTGCTTTCTTCGTCTTTTTTTGTTTGCTTGTTTCCCAACCTAGAATGATTCGAATATCAAACGAAAAAGTTCTTGTCATCTAATCAGAGTATTTTTCTATTACTTAGCATAGAGACCTAATGCAATGCTTTAACATTATCCCATCGGGATGAGAATTTTTCACGGTAAAAAACTCAGCTATCTATCCAGTTGCCGATAATCGAGTACAACTTTATTGGGAAAGTAAAAATTAAGGGAAGACAATGGCAAATCACTTCGTATTTCCTTCCCCAGCACGCGTCGTTTTATTACTAGTCTTCTTTCAATCGTTGATTGACGGGAACCGCTTAAACGACGTCTATAGAAAATTTCCGAATAATGTTAAAATGTCATATCGTCTTCTTCAAAACGACCCAATTGAATACTTTGGAACGTAATTAAATTAAATACAACGTCTTTGAAACATAAATATACGGTCAATGACAAATATTTGTTTTTAAATTATTTTATTGAACGCAAACAAAACCTTGTCTAAATGCGCGTGCTTATATCCATAAATGAAATATTATTTCAAAAATTATTATTATTCTTATCGCTATTACTAGCGTCTTTATATAATTTAATACATTAAAAATAGATGCGAATACAGAGCTGTTCACATGTAATAAACATGTGTGTGTACTACGTTAATGCGATGTTTTTATATGAGCGCGATTAACTATGAGTGTGGAACTGAATCCATTGCGACTAGTATATTATAATTAAGTATAGTTCATTTAGAAATTTGTTGCTCACTCAAACGTGCAAAAAAGTCAAGGTGGATAGACTACTGCTGCGTACGCGATTAGTTAATTTAAAAAGTATTGTAATTTGTTTATCGATTTAAATACATAAACTGAATTAAAAAATGAAATTACTGTAGTTATCTGTTCAGCCATAAATAACGATCTGATTTTCCACGAAACAGATAATCAGACTAGATAATAATAAAAGCACGAAGAATTATAAGTCATGTTCGGCCGAGCAGAAAAATTATAATAGTAAATTTTTATTGATTACCTTGTCAACATTTATTCTGTATCTCGTGACAAAATAACGTTACGTCTGGATAAAATACAACTTTCCACGGGCAAGAGAGAGTAGAGAAAAATAAATTTATTTGATTCATATCAACTTATAAGTTTTGCCTACAGTAGTAGTAGTAATATAATAATAATAATAATAATAATAATAATAACGATAATAATAATAATTCATAAAATGAAACGATTTCTTTAATGATGAAAAACCGTAACCGATCACGCCAACAATAACCTATTCGTAGATTACAAAAATTTTGTACATCGCGTGTTTTTCATTCTCATACATAAACAATTTTGCCTCTTTAAACACACACATATGTATAAGGTTTATAACGCTTTATGTTGTGCATGTTACACACTAATAAACACACAGAAATTATAACATTTAAAGTCACGGCAATTTACGACGTCAGTTATTAGAAGGAAATTTATCAAATTTATTCGGTTATTAGTGACTCCAATTAATATATTTATATAATTTTAAATCTTTAGACTACTTTGTCCAACTGTTATAAAGTTAGGGAGTACTAATGAGTACTAACCTCCACAAAACATCCTTTATCACGTTAAATTAATCCCTAAATAATCGTTAAAGTTAGTTATGATGGGAAAAATTCTGAGCTTTCTTCAGAGTATGTAATGGACTATACATTATTTTAATAAATCTATAGTAATTAACGAGATGTATTGTCCACCAGTTATATTTAGATGGAAATTCAGTTTTTATAGTATTAGTCAATGCCTAAATAATTTATATTCGTGCGTTTAATCTATAGTTTATTATGCTGTTACAAATGCCAAATCACCATATCAAGTTTTACGACGCTAGATGGCCACGGTGGATATTCTGCATGGAAGATTTGAGAGTAGAGTTACCTCTCACAGACCTAAAATGAATTATTCACTAACATCGTGCGATATGGCATTGAAGTACTTTTCCTTATGGGATTTTCTGAAGTAGGTATACGCCAAAAAGGCGCAATCGACCAATGTCCTGATATTATCATTAGAAATGCCATTGCTCAAATTCAGGCAGATCTACGCGGCTCATAAATACGCATACTCCCTCATTGAAAAACAATATACAATAGGAAAATTCATCGACGAGGTTTTACAATCTGTGTCTTTCCAGGAGTAAGAAGATTAGCTGGACTTATTTGTACGTTTCCAGGGGGCGCTCGATTATTTATAGTCTGTATCATCGTTCATAAACGTAATCACCAATCTTCGAGAAAGCTCTTCTCGCCCCCCCAAACCGGGAAATCTTGTTGCGATCAAATACTTAATTTGACAGAGTATATCGAAGATGGTTTCGAATTAGTAAAAATAACTGGTGTTGCTTTCGTCAATGTGACAGCAATGAACTAACCAAAGATTATCAGTTGTCAAGAACAGTGGAAATGGTGCTACAGAACCGCTGGTTTTTATTTTTAACATTACAAGGGAAAAAGAGCCGATGAAGGATTCAGAAAAATCTGTCCTTTACAATATATATAATATATATATATATATTGTAAAGGACAGATTTATATATATATATATTATATATATAATATATATATATATACGAATGATCAGCCGATCAGCATACACACAAGGGAATTTATTTATGCTGATGATACTGCTGTCGCAATCCAGGAAAATAGCTTTTAAGAAGTACAAACGCGACTGCGGACAGCGCTGAAGGTGGGGAAGTATTCTGAAGAAATTCAAAAAGGAAACTGAATGTAAACTGGAGAGGAATTCGGCTTGAACACTGTGAGACAACAAAATACGTAGACGTGTTCTTGGATTGTTCATTAACATGTAAACAACGCTATGTTGCTACAAGGAAGAAAGCCTAATATAATCAGGAAACTAACCGAACCTGGCTGAGGCGCCCAGCCACACACGTTGAGGGCATCAGCAATGGCCCTGTGTGTTTCAGTAGCTGAATATGCAGCGCCGGTATGGAAAAATTCATATGATATAAAACAGGTGGATGTCGCGCTGAATGACACAGTAAGGATCGCAGCAGGTTGATTGAAGTCGACAAAAATAGAAAAGATATATTCACTCGTGGGAATAGCACCTACTGAAATAAGAAGAGAAGTAGTAGAAAATAAGGAACGAGCCTTGCAAATGCTGGACGACTATGGTCACACTGTTCCAAGAAGGCGATTAAAATCCAGGAAGAGTTTCCTGAATAGAACCACTATACCAATGGAACGACCAAGATCTATGAGAGAGCGATTATGGAAGACCGCAGTTGGAACTAAACCGCAGAGTCTTCAAGAGAACCTGGCACCAGGTCATGATTTACCGTGAAAGATTTGGCGGTCTCTTAACCGATTGGGAACCGGGATGACACGATGTAAAATTAATTTAAAAGAATGGGTTATTATTGATGACTACGGCAATATTCAAACGTTTGCACATATATGTTATGCAGTATACTAATGGACGAACATCATGATACAGCCAATTTGTGGTCAGCAAATGACAAAGCCATTTACGCGGATACATACTGGGCTGATGCGTGATTTTTCGGGACAAGGAAAAAAAATAACAGGTGAATGAGTCTCATTTTTATTCGCTTTCACGATCAAAAATATACATAATCGCCCGATTATTCCTCCACTTTAATTTTATTTATCTTTAATTAAAAAACTCTCCAGTAAAGTGAACAATCTAAAATATATAAAATAAATTGTCTAAACAAATTTCATTTGATCGGTTAAAATCAATTAAAATGAAAACCAATATTTAATTCGTCGACGAATTATACGCATAAATAAATATTTTCAGAATTTATTTGTCCTTTAATAAAACGGATTATAACAAATATATAAATAAAATAAAATATAAAACTGTTGAATTTACAAAAAAACAAAATGGAAAATAGGACTACGTCATTACGTTACGAATACAAACTTTCACATATACACAAAATAGGCGCTCAAGTTAATTTTTTTTAGTAAAACAGTAAATTTTTAATATTATAATGAATAAAACCAAAAGGCAATTAAAAATGTATGCGCATATATTCTTCTATACACGCATAAAATGTGAGGTTTTAATAGTCGATTTGACGATTTTACTCAGTTCACGTTATAGATATCGTCGTCGTTTTACGATAAAATTTCCCGTTTGCTCGTTACGTCGAAATTGAATTATATTTACTTACGCCCTCGGTTATTAATTTTCAAATTTTTGCCTCCATACGACGGTCTGTCTAAAAATTGAACGACCTCATCTATTCCGCTCGACGTCTTCGGGAAGTAATTCGCCGAAACTTCATTCAGAAGAAATTCGAACCCTTACTCAACTAGAGATAAATCATAAAGAAAGATTTATTCGGTCGAACGGTCGTACAAAATTCTTTTTCCACATTTTACCCAAACCGACGTGAAGGTATAATACGATTACGGATTAACCCCTTACCACGCCTTTATTACTCTGAACGCTCTTTAATCAAAAACTTCCAGTTTTCTCTCATTTATTAAATATATAGCTGACCACCGCTCTTCATCCATCATCAAAACCGTTCGATAATTTTAGTTTGTTATATCTGAAATAATTAAAATAAGCGTAGACAAGCTGCTAACAGTAATTAATATTAACCTAACATCTCCCATATACTAATAGACAGGAACGAAAGCTCGAACAAAATACCACACACCCCTCGAAATTCATCGACACATCATAAAATTATATATATATATATATATATATATATATATGTATGTACAAACATAGACACACTACATATATACATATATATGTTCCTTTGTTTAAAAAAAAGTTCAAAGGACGACGTAAGTAAATTACGGTGCAATTTCCTTCGTTCTGTGTATAAAAAAAAAATGTTACATTAATGGATGATAAAATTTCCCATGAATAAGTGAGTTTTACGAAAGTACGTGGTGTATGCGAAAATAATAATAAACGTAAAACTAATGATAGTAAAAATTCGAAAAAGTGAAATATAAAAATTTTCGTGTTTTGTGGGTTTTTAATAAAGTATTTTACAATGGTATCTGGAGCCAATTATGGTCAACGCGTTTACAAATTGGAGCAAGCATACAATAAATAATTTTTTTTTTGGTGGACTAGAAGTTTAGTCGAGGGTGACAATTCAACTAAGTACCTATTATCTTTCGTGGTCTATAAATTAGGGGAAAAATTCATAACACATTTTGTCAAAAAATAAACAAAATTAACGAATTTTATTTTAAAAACATAATAATAAATAAAAGTAAAAATTCAAATTTTATTTCAACTTTCTGTTTGATTCATAGTAATTTAGATATAATAATAATAAAATAGTAGTAGTAGTAGTAATAATCAAATCAAATCAAACGCATTTCAGAAAGGATTATAAACATATGTGCATATTTTTTTATTTATTTTACAATAATTGGGCTTAGGATTATTTGACAATTAATTAAAATAAACGCACCGATGCGCAATATTGCTCGAATGACGGACACGTTATTATTATATATCATGTTACTACGCTAATCGAACATAATACACAAAGTTCATAACACTTCAATGTGTCAGGTACACTAATATATACATTCCGGAGAAATAAGTAGAATCATATAACATACATGCATACTACACTTAATTCGTATATACAACATGACGATATGTAAAAAATAGTTGGTGTAATTATTACTCTATAAACATATGTACACATACGTATAAACTATATGCACGTATATCCATATATATATATATATATATATATATATATATATATATATATATATATATATATATATATATATACGTACAGTACCGATTACAACGCGTATATATTTAATTGAAGTAAGTCCACAATGCCGGTGGAACTATTGCAAATGTTGGGACATGTTGGGATTAAGAAAATAACTAAATTTCTAAATGAGATCTATAAAAAAAGGGGTACTGCCAGCAGATCGGTTAGAGTCAAGATTTATTACTATACCAAAAACAACAAATGCGTATGGGTGTGATGATTATAGACTAATCTTTTTACGAATAAATTTAAGCGAACAAAACATAAAATGGAATCATTTTGGTTTCCGTAATGATATGAATACAAGAGAAGCCCTATTTGGTATAAAAACATTAATCCAAAGACAATTGGAGTTCGGAAAATCAGTATACATTTGCTTTTGATAAAGTACGACATGTGAAATTAATAAAAACAATAAAGGATATAGGCATAAATCAGGCAGATATTAGGATAATACAAACTCTGTATGATAACCAACATGCAAGAATACTAATAGACGACAAATTATCAGTACAAGTGCACCAATAAGACGGGGAGTCAGGCAGGGATGCGTTCTATCGTCGACACTATTCAATTTGTATTCTGAAGCGATATTTGCACAATTCCTAGACGGGCGTAGTGAAGGAATAAAAAATAGGAGGTGAACGTATTTGAGTAATTCGCTTTGCTGATGATACGGCACCTACTAACAGAAAGTATAACAGACTAACAAATACAACTCGATATAGTGGCATTAGAAAGCAAGAAAAAAGGAATTAGTATAAACACCAAGAAAACTAGATTCATGGTAGTCTCAAGGAAACTTAATCTAAACGAAAAGCTATTTTTAGATGCCAAAGAAATTAAAAAGACAAAAATATAAATATGTGGGCAGTTGGCTGACACAAAATAATGATTCTGACATGGAAATACGAACTCGTATTGGACTAACTAGAAATATAATTATGAAATTAAGAAGCACCCTTTGGGATAGGAAATTAAGCTTACAGATCAAAAATAAGTTAATGAAATGCTACGTACGGTCAGTGCTATTATACGGAAGCGGGACCTGGACTATAAGAGAAAATATGAAGAAGCGGATATCATCATTTGAAATGTGGCGCTACCGGAGAATGTGGAAAATACCTTGCACTAAAAATATCAGAAATAAGGAGGTTATAAAATTAATGGGAATCGACAGAATATTGGTAGTAGTGAAAAAACGGAAGTTTTTTTGGCCATTTTATGAGAGTAGAAAAGTACAAGCTACTACCCACGATAGTAATGGGCATGATTGAAGGAAAAAAGAAACCGGGAAAAACATGTATATCGTGGCTCGATAACAAAAAAAAATGAACCGGAATCAATGAGACAGAAGAATTGGTCAAAATAGCAAGAAATAAGAACCGGCTACAACAGATTCTCCATTCGATGCATGCTGATGGTTAAACCCCGAATCGGGTTGAACGAGAAGAAGAAGTCTACAATTAATTACTAAATAAAAGGTTTTCATAAAAATACCTACATATAATGAAATTTACATGTACATACGAGTTCCAAAAAGCATTATAGGAGTATAAAAAAAAAAAATATAAATATTCCACGCAGTGAACCTGTAAAAAAAAATTTAGGATATGAAATAAATCAGCGATAAAAAAAAAAAAAAAAAAGGAATATGAACAGGATTACCTGACACAAAACTTATGATGTAGTGTAACGTTCACCAAAACAACTACAAGATCGTAATAAAAAAGGAATCCATATTGTTCTTATAAGCACTAAAACTTCTGTAATTCTACTTCGTTTTGGGCCACCTATCTGAGGCTCATCATGAAATGAGTTAATAGCTTATGACGACGTTTATAGTTTTTTAAGTCAATTTTTAGCAAGGGACGTCACGAATTGAATAATATTACACCTATATACGGACACTGTATACAACTATGGTATTTAAAATAATTAGGAATTTTGGCAAATTCAATAAACGTGTTTCTAGTTTTACTTTCACGAGTTATAATTTATTTTATTTTAATTTTTTTAACAGAATTCAATAACTGTATTTCATAAAATTGTTTAACATTACGGTATAGCTTCTTGAATTTTATTATTATGAAACACAGATTTAAATAATGCATTATGTAAACATTGCAGCGAGATAATAATAATAATAGAAACGTAATATTACGTTTGTAATAAGTACAAATTAAGTGCGAATACAAATTTATATATATATATATATATATATATATATATATATATATATATATAATATACATAAACAGATATATTATACTTGTATAACAAAACGAAACGCATAATCGGTAATTATATTTATTTCACGATATATGATATAAATGATCTAAAATAAGATTAGCTCATTTTCGAAAAGGATATTTAAAAAGATGAAAAAGAGACGAATAGATGTATAGGTTTCGTAGACATGGATGAAGGAAGTATTCTGTACTCAAAGAATTTGCCGACTATAAACGATTTACAAAGAGATGCTTCGTAATCGTAAAATGAAATCCCCCAGCGGAAAAGAAAATACGTCGGTTGATACAGACAACTGTAGAGGGTAAGGACAATAGTCAGTACGATGATTCCACGAAATCCAGGAAGTAACAGGATTAAATTTATAAATGCGCATTCATTTAACCATGGATCGTGGTTATCGAGAACGTTCAGCTGGATCATTCTTATCGACGTAGTCACGACCACGATACCATTTTGGAATAAACGATGAAGAAGTACGTTTCCATTTCTTGACACTGTTTGATTTTTTAAATGTCTTCTGTAACTAAAACTGTCGAATTCGTTACCTATTTAATCGATCCGTAATTTTCCAGTGCGTAGTTTCAGCCTGTCCTTGAATCTGACAAATTCTGTCAGTTTTGACGAGTTTCGATGTCATTCGATTCAGTTCCAAAAAACTTACCACTTCGAAACATCTCCGTATGTTCCTTAGACTAGAAATGTTTCGGTTAATTAGCTTCGCGGATTTGGAACGCTTTACGTGACCATAAAATATATACTCATATATGTTGATACATTTCACAGCTTATTTAGCTCTACCGATTCTTCTAACTTTCAATTCTCGTTTTATCGCTTCGGAATATTCTATCAAACGCACATATATATAACGATATCACGATATGTCTATTTCGAAACACTGCTAGGTGTAGGCACTTCCGAAACTTTTCCAACGACTCCTATCTTATGCAGCTCGGATCCAACTGATTCCTGACCATTTAACATCATCTCGCCATCTAGCCATAAGCCTTCCTCGCGGACGTTGGCTGCCAATTGGCCCCATCGCTGTAATATCCGTTTAGTCAATCTTTCATCCTCTTATCTTGCCAAATGTCCGGTCCATTTCTATTTTAGCCTAGCGATCCGCTCCACTGTGTCTACCAATTTCGTCAGTTCATCCATGCAACTGTCATGCGATATTTCAGCTTTATTTCAAGCATAATCCTCTCGTAAGCTGTTTGGGTTTCCTCATTCTCCTAGCTATCCCTTCAGTAAAACTCCATGATTCAGCTCCGTATGTTCAGACTGACAACACACATTGATTATACAACTTACTTTTAGGATTACTCGGTATTTCCTTATTTCTAAAAAACGTTTCCTAATTTCCCAAATACTACCCGGGCGAGCGATATCTTTTTTTAAGTTTCCAGCTGTATTACATTATTCTTATCCATAGTAATTTCCTATTCCATGTATACGTATCGCAAATTGTTCGCCGTTTACATGCTGTATCATCCGAGGTATTCATGATTATTATTTTTCTTTTTTTGTATATTTATTTTAAGTCCTATTTTCATAGAACGTCAAGTTCATTGATCATTAATTCTATATCCCCAGCACTATTGTCTCTGTTAATATTATATCGTCTGCGAAACGTAAGTGATTCAATCGTTTCTCATTTATTCTGATACTCATTCAAGCTCCAATAGACACCTTCCAGGGCAGCAATGAATAGTTTTGGGCGATTTGGTATCATGCTGTCTTCTCCCTTCACTAAATTGTATATCGCTTATGCTTTTATTTTCATCAACACATGTACGTATGTATTCGCGCTGACATCGATGTAATGTTCATCCAACCCCGAGTCATTAATATTGTCCATATTTCTACAGTATCGAAGATTTTTTCGTAATCCACAAATGCAATAATTTATAGTCTATACAATTTTTTGTATTAATGTTCTTATTGTTATGACGTGGTCATTTGTTCTAAACCTTGATCGAAACCGGGCCTGTTCCCTCGGTTGATTATAATCTATAATTTGATGTATTCGGCTCGTAATTACTCGAATAAACAATTTATACATCTGCGATAACATACTGATTGGTCTGTAGTTCTTCATGGGAGAGTAAATCTCCTTTCTTATGGATTAAAATAACTTCTGCATATTTCCAAGCATCAGGTTCTAGACATCTATTAAAAGGATCACATAGTGTATGTACCAAAATATCTCCTGCGTATCGCATCATCCCCCGGCAATATTCTGCCAGATCCAGGTGCCTTATTCTTCTTTAATGATTTCAGAGCGTATCCAACTTCATGTTTAGTTATGTCGGGAATATCCTTGTTGTTCATGTTATGATCGATGTTTCTATGTTACTCTAGTGCTATCCGTAAAGGGTATCTCTCGACTTCGTTTGTTATTTCTTTTTTTCCTTCTACAACTTTTACGCTATAGTTTGTTATCTTTGTTAATATATCTTTGTTAATATTGTTGTATCGTATGATAATCCCTTTTTACCCCTATCTCCTTCAATTGCTTTCTTTATTATATATATGCATGTATGTAATGTAAAATAAAAACTATAGTACGACGCGACAAAAAACAGGTAGCCAATAAGATTCTGGTTTGCTGGTCGTAACATCATATAATTATTTGCAAAATAAATATCTCGCGTATATGATTAAAGGGGCTTAATACGGGTTATGACGGAAATAATACTAGCCATTAACTCGGACAAAAGTTCTTCGTGATGACTATTTTTATTCGCGTTAAACGTTAATTTCAAGCTTTAGTTAAAATTTGATTTTTAAATAGGTAAATAAAATGGTTATGTTAGTTCACGAAGGCATATTATTATTACCTAAATCAGCGGTTTGCAATGCTGTTTTTTTATCATTCGCTTATTACCTAACATTATCACGGATGTAAACGTACATTTGCGAGTATGTATGCAATTATAAAGATAAAATCCGGGTTTGTTAATGTAATTTTATTGCTGATTACTCGGTAAGATTACCTAATTTTGTCCTTAAACAAATAATTCGGACAAACCTGCGTGTATATTTCGTTAATTTTTAATTTCGGTTTAATAAATAATTATTTTTCTACGGGCGAATATTGCAGACGTTCCGACTGAACGAATTATTAATTGTCGTTCGAACGTACAGACGACAAAAAGCGGTAAGATTTAATAATTATCATAATTGCGAACGAAATCAGCGCACACGATTAACGTCTTAAATAACGTGAACACGTAAACAACAAAATATTCCTGAAAACAGGTCGAGTTCGGTCGGCGCTCATTTCTCCTCGTCGCAATTCGACTGCTTTAAAACAGTCGAAATAATCTGATCGTCGTATATATTAGTGAAGAATTATTACTTCGTTTTTTTTAAGAACGGGGGAATTGAAAAATATTTACTACCGTGCTGCTGAAAGAATGCTCAAGAAGACAAAAAAAAAATTTGAATTATTCTTTATGGAAAATAAAGAAAATTGCCCCAATGTAACCAAAATGCGATTGAACTAAAGCCGATACATAGCGAGAACCGGGAGAAGCAAAGTGAGGAAATCGTCGTCTACTTCTTTAACAACGTGCTATAATAAGATATTAAACTCCGTTCTTCTAGTCTCAGTCACACAATGTTACAACAAGAAAGTGGCGATATGTCACTGTTCGAAAGGAATTCTCGCAGTACTGATGAATGCTTTTAGTAATTGCATGTTGTCGCACGAATTTCGCTTGGTCGTCGCACTCGCTAGACATAACTGCTCTAGATGTTTTTTTTTCTTATAGGGAATACCTCAAAAGTCGCGTTTATGGCACAAGCCCAAGGGATTTAGAAGATCTGAAAAACTTTAAAAATTCGGGAACCTACGCTTCAAGATGTGTTTGAAAATTTTATAAAAATATTGAAAGAATGAATTTCAAAGAAAGACGTTCACTTAAACGAAAAAGCGTTCCGCAAATAATTTTAAATTAATTTCTCCTGTGTATACATTTTTAAATGAGATTTCATTCAAGCATTTTTGTTCAGCAGTTTTTGAGTTATTCAAAAAAAAAAAAAAAGGAAAAACGTCAGTCTTCTTTGAGTTACCAGCATTGAAAACGATATTTCGGAACAATTGTTGTATTACGTATACCACAAATTGAAAAGTTAACCTAAACGGTAATACTTTAAAATATCCCCTTCACTAGTAATACAATGTCAAACAAAATGAAAAATCAAAAACATATAGAATGCAAATTACACTTATGTTGCAGTAAATTAACG
Organism: Coronaproctus castanopsis; assembly: GCA_032883995.1. Lineage (NCBI taxonomy): Eukaryota > Metazoa > Arthropoda > Insecta > Hemiptera > Monophlebidae > Coronaproctus > Coronaproctus castanopsis. Next base: position 156,338,943 of record CM065053.1, on the reverse strand, counting down.
AAATCCGATTCGTCAACTTGCGGTAATAATCGTTTATATTTTTGCAAAATTTTACTTCCTATATTCGGTATACAAATGATAAGGTTAATAAATATTATTACATCTTTTAAGCATTTTTTACGGTAAAAATACGGGGATTAAATTGTAATTCTAAGATAATACTGTATAAAGACCTTAATTCCATCAAACTGGTATATATTAAAATCGATTATAAAGGGACAGCTAGAAGCATTAGAAAAACCCAAATGGCTGAAGAGAGGATTATCCTAGGAATCAAGCTCAAAGATCGAAAGACGGTTAGATTAGAGAACAGACGAAATTGGTAGACGCACTGCAGCGGATCGCCAGGCTAAAATTGAAATGGACCGGACATTTGGCAAGACAAGAGGATGAAAGATTGACTAAACGGATATTTATCGTTATATCTAAGCAACTATCTCAAAACACAACTGTTAACAGTCAGAAATTTGTAATTTATATAACTTCTTCTTACATAACATTTATAAAAAAACAGTATAGATTGCGGCACAATCGTAAAAAATATTTTTTATCTTAATTAAGTTGATTATGTTTCCAACGTGTTTATTTGTTTAATAATGCGTGTTATTATTTTTCGATTTGTTAAAAATACGTTTTTTAAGTATTTCGGATATAGACTGTCCGTGTTTCGTGTTTTCGTGTTCATTGTTCTTTTGTCGGATAAATAAGTTCGTGTTCGAGTTTCTATCGAAATAATTTCTATTCAAATCGCAGTTCACACGTCGTAATCGCGAGTGAGAAAGACATTCAGCAACTGGTGATATCGATTTAATTTATTTCTCTTATCTACTCGTTATCGCAGTAGTTTAACAACTTTATTCTAGCATTATTATTTATCCCTTTCGTTTGTAATTGGTACCTATAACACAAACCCATTTTGATTTGTATTTATAGTGTTACCACTTAGCCGTTATCTAATATCGTATCATCGCGTATGTTTTTTTTTTTTTTAAATTGTGCGTTATGAGCACGATTGAAGAATTATCGAAAAAGGTTAAAGAGCTTTTATCAGAAGTCGCTCGATTGCGGGAAGAAAATTCCCTTCATCGCTCCAAATGCAAACCATATCCTAATCTCCATGCTCACGCTTCCAAAAGCGATAAATCAGCTAATCGCGATGCTAACCCCAAGCATAAAGGCATGAAAGGACAATCCCCGTCCTTATTTTCATTAGTGAAATTCAAAAAATTTCTGAATTTGATTATTTTTTGAAAGAGAACCGTCTTGAACTCGAACGTAAAGCTCTTGCAGACAATGTGTTGAAAGTCCAACCTAAATCCTCTGATGACTATCGTATCCTCAGGAAGTTACTTGATGAATTACCCAACTCCGACTTTCACGTTCAAATAGGGAAAATATCTTACCACACTTATCAGCTGAAAGAAGAAAAACCGTTTGTATTTTTCATTCGTTATTTGCACCCAACCACTAATGTTAAAGACATCGCTTCCGAAATATTGAAGGTTGGGCACGAAGCCAGACGAATCAGTAACATTCAAATTAAGAAGGACGGCGACCTATACTCGCTGATCAACCTTCCGCTATTTCGGGTAGAACTAGAGCCTCGTGAAAACAATAACGAGGCCTTGGACATCACTCACATGTTGTATGTTAAAATTAAAACTGAGCTTCCTAAGAAACTAAATGACGTTCCCCAGTGCAAACGATGTCAGGCTATTGGCCATTCTAAAAATTATTGCTCCAAGCCACCAAGGTGCGTTAAATGTGCTGAGAATCACTTAACGTCTACATGTATGTGCCAATTGCGGCGGTGAACATACAGCTAACTACAGAGGCTGTCCCGTTTTTAAAAGTAAACTCGAGCTCGCCAGATCCGCAGCACCCAAACCTATGCAACCTATACCAAGGAACTCATCGGTCACTGGATCCTTATCTCTTACCAGGGAACGTACTTCATACTCCGCTGCTGTCTCGCAACCTACCATTTCTACACCGGAAACTAATGAAGACACAACTGCTCAGCCGATTCACAATGAGGAAAAAAAGCCCTCCCTGAGCTAGTAGCTTTAGTGCAGAGCCTTCTTGATTCTAATCAAAGCTTAGAAAAACTGATAGATAATTTAATCAAGAGGGTTGACTTTTTAGAAAATTCAGCGAGCTCCTCGCCTAAGCGCAAGTACCGAAAACGTAAATGACAGATCCTATTGTTATTATGACATGGAACGCTAACCGACTTCTTCCGAGGCTAGACGAGTTTATAAATTTTCTCCATCATGAGAATATTGACATTGTGTTAGTTTCCGAAACGCACTTTACCAACAAAGTTCATTTGAAGAAAATCAAGGGCTATTCGACTCACTATTGCAACCATCCGAGTGGTAAAGCTCGCGGCGGTAGTGCTATTTTCGTAAAAATTCTATTATATTCGCAGAAGAAATTAATATATGCTCTAACCTCTTTGAAGCTACATGCATCAGCATTCGGCTACACAATACAAAAACTGTAGTCGCGTCGATACTGTCCTCCTAACCAAACAATCGATGATGTTGATTTTAGTGGACTATTTGCCAAACTGGGTACAAAATGGATTACTGGAGGCGACTTCAATGCAAAAAATACACTGCACAATGGGGATCCAGATCAACTAATCAAAGAGGTAAAGAACTTCTTAAATCTGTAAATAAAATCAATGGTTCATTTTTATCTCCTCAGGAACCTACTTATTGGCCTTCAGATCCCAATAGAATCCCAGATCTGTATGTATCGACAAGATATATGGATCTTAGAAATATTGTGGACCTCTCTTCTGATCATTCCCCTGTAATTGTATCCTTAAGCAATACTGTCCTATTTAAACAACGTGCGTTCAAAGGACTAACTAACAAACATACTGACTGGAATAAAATGCGCGACATTATCCACGCGTAGAATTAAACATCCGCACAATATCAACATGCCTATTCGTAATAGTAACGGTGACTGGATCTGTGGGAATGATGAAAAAGCAGGGGCCTTCGCGTCATACTTTGAAGAGGTATTCAAGCCCAATAACATAAGCTCCAACATAGAGATTAACATCAAGTCAAAAGATTCGGTAATTATTCCTCACATTACTCCGAAGGAAGTGGCTAAAATCATCAGCCAATTAAAAATCAAGAAATCCCCAGGTATGGATAACATCTCATCTAAAATTCTTCAAGAGCTCCCGAAAAAAGCAATCTTATTTCTTACATATATTTATAATGGCATTTTGAGACTTCTTCACTTTCCTGACCAGTGGAAGCTAGCTAAAATTATCGTGATTCCTAAGCCTGGAAAACCTCATGAGTTACTGCAGTCCTACAGACCAATGTCACTCCTTTCAAATGTAGCAAAAGTCTTTGAAAAACTTTTTTTACTTCGGCTTAAACCTATTATTGATCGCGCTGCAGTCATTCCAAACTGGCAATTTGGATTTCGGAACCAGCACTGCACCTTGCAACAAGTTCAAAGGGTCACTCAAATAATAGAACGATTGTTCGAAGACAGTAAATTCTGTCCCTCGGTATTCCTCGACGTCGAAAAAGCCTTTGACCGCGTATGGCACGAAGGTCTCATCCACAAACTGAGCAGAATACTACCGTATAACTTCTGCGAAATACTGAAGTCATACTTGTATAATAGAAGCTTCAAAGTTGAATTTAATGGACTCTTATCAAATCGTCATATGATTCAAGCTGGAGTTCCGCAAGGAAGTGTACTGGGTCCGATGTTGTACCTAGTCTACCCTGCTGACATTCCTACGATTCCTTCGGTAACAATTTCTATGTTTGCAGACGATACTGCTCTTCTTTCAGTCAGTAGCTCTTACGAGATGGCAGTCAAAAATCTACAGTTAGCTATCGAAAACATTTGCGACTGGGCCAAAGATTGGAAAATTAAATTAAATGAAAATAAATCTACCAGAGTCGATTTTTCTCTACGTTCCGCCGGCTATATTCCGTCAATCGCAAATGGAAAGTCTATTCCGACTAGCGAGTTCGTCAAGTACTTGTGGATGTAACTCGATCGCCGCTTGAACTGGAATCATCATGTCAAAACCAAGAGCCAGTAACTTCGCCTTAAATTACGTAAGCTCTATTGGCTGCTTGGATATCATTCACCTGTTAGTTTAGCAAACAAACGACTTATTTATCTATCTATTCTAATGCCCACTTGGTGTTATGGCATCCAACTCTGGGTCACCACGAAGAGATCGAACAGGCTCATTATTCAGAGATTTAAAAATAAAGCACTTTGCTTGATAGCTAAAGCCCCTTGGTATGTCCCCAATGCTTTGCTACATCGCGATTTAAAAATTTTGGACGTCGACGCAGCTGTTAAGCACGCGGCAAAACTTTATGGACATCCGAATACAATTGTTGCTGAACTTCTCAATACAGAAGGAGACACTCGTAGATTAAGGCGGACTAAACCGCACGATTTATTATAACTTATTCTTTTATTTAAATATTCATATTAAAATTTAGATTTATGTAAAACCCTAATTATAATCTTAGTTCGTGATAAGGCATTGGCCGAATCCGTACTTTCGCTTATGTATTTTCCTATATTAAATGTATTGTGTGTATGCCTTTGGGCAGTTCAATATTACAAATAAACAAAAAAAAAACAAAAAAAAAAACTGTTTCTATTATCCTTACTCAGATACTGCCTGTAATTGCGCTAACAATTTCCGCTATTTATCTCGAAATTGTTCGAAATTTATTTTATTTTTTGTTTATACTTAACTTAAATTAACTGTAATAAATGAAAATGAAAATAATAATAATAAAAAACATATATATATACATGTGTGCGCGTGTGTGTGTGTGTATGTGAACATTATATTACATATGAACCAAGGGAGAGACAAGAATTACTAAATTAAAAATGAAAAGCTTATCAACGTAAATAATTAATGCGCGTGAATTTTTTAATTAGTTGCGATTTAATCGGTCGATCTAATGGATAAAACCGACTTATAACTCGACAATTTAAAGTTTCAGTAATTAATTCATTCATTTTAAAAAATTCACCATTACCTGGAATTTTTCAGGTAAAAACATCACCAATTCTTATAAAAGTTGTTGATGCAAATGTGTCCACATTAACTGGGTTAAGTGTCGATAATTTCGTAATCGATATATATATATATATATATATATATATATATATATATATACACATTATACATACACGTACATATACATAAAACGTTAGAGTTAAATTAAAGGGAAACATAATTAGTTTACTGCCCATGAAGTTTACAAGTCCAAGGTTGCTTATTTCGTGCGACGCGTACCCAATTTATTCCGGTTAATTATTTATGAGTACGAATCAGATCAGCTATAAATTTTACCCACAAAGCCATGGTGTCCACCTTAGTGGCCAAACGTGATAATATTATAAACAACTTTTCATCATTTAACTATAATCAATATTAATATATCACCTAACTATTATAATTATTGCATGTGATCATTATGGTGGTTTTTTAAAAATTATTCATTACATGCGCTCTTGTGACAGTTATTTAAATTTTACTTTGTTTATATATATATATATATATATATATATATATATATATATATATATATATATATCCTCAAGTATATTATCCTGCGGTGAATCATTAAAATTAAATTGGATAGATACAAATTTTGAAAATATTTTAAAAATTAATTTTATACTCTGATTGTTGGTTTTTGATCTTATTTGACCACATCTAATAGGCTGGAAAAGTGAATTTAATATCATATAGAGTATGATTTGGTATCAAACAAAAGATCCTGTAGTCACTGTTAACGAGATTTCACCGTTAAAATTAAATTAAATTAAAAAACTCAAATAAAGGAAAAAATAACATAAATAGTTCGAGAGAGAAATAAAGTAAATTTGACATTCGATGCACGAAAGGTATATACTCGTAACCTTGAGCATATTTACTATATAAAGAAATAATGTTGTAATTCCATTCGTGCAATTGTTCATTATTCTCATACTTCCAATAATAAAATCACAAGAACATTTGCAAAAAAAAATATTCCTCTTTATCAAACAGGGTTCTTGGAAGTTACACTGACCAAATTAGAATAATAACTGGCCTAGTATAATAAACAATCATGTTGTTTATAATTTTTAAACTTTAAACCAAAACCTTTTATATGAAACATTATTATCAAATTATTATATATATATATATATATATATATATATATATATATATATATATATATATATATATGACAAAGGTACCATATAAATGCATGGGGACATTTAATCAATTATTTATCGATTTATATTTACGTACGTAAACATAAATGTCTACGCTTGTTTTTAAAAGAACAATTACCGGCAAATAATTAATACAAATTACGTTTTAAATGACTCGCCGGATATTAGGCTTAAATTTGAATTATAACAAATGATAAGAAACAGTCAATTTAATAACGTGTCGATAGCCAGCTTGATAAAACATTAACGTTTACCGAGCACGCATTGATGCCGCTGTTACAAAAGCTAACAAAATCATTTGTTCGGTTTATCCGGTTTTTAAAAGTTAGCTTCGATTAAGTATAATTAAGAAGTTAATTTTATGATCTCGTTATCTGTCCACAATGACCTGCTCTCTGTTCCAGTTAGGTACTACTTCCTAAATTGCTCGTTTTATAAAGGAAATTTGAAGGAAAATAAACAAGAAGAAAACGTTTAGACAGATGATCACCGTTGAAAAAAAAAAAAAAACAAGAAAGCTGCAAAAATAATTAAACTTGTCAGAGCTATAGGAAATACTAGATTCGATTTAGATTAACTCCCGCCAAGGAGATGCCGCTAGCGTATAATATATATATATATATATATATATATATATATATATATATATATATATATATATATATATATATACACAGTCCAATCCGCTTATAAGGGACACATCGGGCGGAAGACATTTGTCCCTTATAACCGGTTGTCCCTTAAAAGCGAATTTTTTAAAATCTCTTATTGAAGCGAGTGGGTGTTAGAATATATATAGTTTAGTAAACAATTAGCATATTTATAACATTATTAATTCGTAATATTTATTTATATAGAAATTAAGAGAAAAATACAGGAGGCATACATAAGGTAAAAGAACCTGACCTGATATTTGTAAAAATTGTTCATTTACTGTAAAAGTGCGATATAGTTGTTTGGTGTAAATTCTTCATCTGCTACGTTTGAACAAAATCTGCACAGTTATCTAATGATGCCATAGGAGCACCTTCATTATTCTGTTGCATAAAATACCGCCGGAACTTTTCAATATATTTTTTCGCCTCTGCAGTAGACACAGGAGGTAAGGAAATGTCATCCGTGTCATCATCACTTTCTGATTCTTGTATTTGTTTCTTCTTCGTGATATTTTCCATAATTTCGTTATCCAAATCTTCAATATTATTGTCACAGCATGGCAGATTGGCGTCAATATCTGAAAATTGTTCACAGTTGGTCACACATAGTAATTCATTCGGTGTTTCATTACTTTCCATTTCAACAATTTCATAATCAGGCTCCTTGAAACCACAATGAGCAAAGCAGTTCTGAATTGTCATAAAAGTGACTTTTCTCCAGCTATCAGCAACAAATTGTATAGTCTGCAGTATTGTTATTGTGGAACTGATATCTTTTTGCCATTGTAGAAACTGTTACCAGATCGTCTTCAATAGCTTGTAAGATATGCTGTATCAACATCTTCCTATATTGCACTTTTAAATTTTTTATGACACCCACATCAAGTGGCTGAATTAGTGAAGTAGTGTTTGGAGGTAAGAATTCAATTTGAATATTCTTCAGTTTAACGACAGTGTGGTGCGAAGTTGCATTGTCAATAAGGAGTAAAATTTTTCTAGAATCTATCTGTAATTCTATATCCCAGTTTTCTAACCATTTTGAAAAAATAGTAGCAATCATCCATGCATTTTTGTTTGCGTAATATGTTACTGGCAGATTACTTACATTGATATTTTTAAAGCAACGTGGCTTTTTAGTTTTACCAATAACTAAAAGTTTTTTTTTTGTCACTTCCAGTTGCATTACAACAATATAGCACAGTGATACGATCCATAGCTTTTTTCGAACCAATGAGTTGTTCGCGTTTGTATACTAATGACCCATCTGGAGTGGCTCGATAAAATAAACCAGTTTCATCCGCATTATAAATATCATTCAGACTGTAACTTTGAAGGAACTTGAAAATTTTACTTGAACTCCATTGTTCAGCTCCTGTCAAATCAGCGCTTGCCGTTTCTCCATGAGTTTTTTTGAATTTGATATCGTGTCTCCCTTTCCATCGAGCAAGCCAACCATTCGTAGCTGCAAAGTCTTCATAACCCATTTTTTTCGCAAACTCTTCAGATTTTAATTTCAACATTGGCCCACTGACATGAACACCTCTTTGTGTTACTGTGCTAAACCATAAATTAAGAGCTTCATAAATCTCTGGGTTTTTACCTTCTCTTTTCCGTTTCCTTTCCACCACCTGACTTCCCTTTTCAGTACTACTCCATTTTTTACATAAGTTCTGTTCATCTTGAGATGGTGTTTTTGGAGACGCCCATGATTTTTGCTAACTCCCGAATAGGCATATTGGGAGGTTGAATTTCGATTTTGTCTAAAATAGAAATTTTTTCCTTTAATGATAAACATTTAAATTCACCAGAACTAAAAAAAGAAAAGAAAATTTTCGTAAGGAAAAAAAACCGCACGACTCACTACGGTTTTTGCAGAACTAAACTAAGAACATAACGAGCTATCGGAGAGCGCATAATTAATAAACGAACATAGCAAAAAACAGTATCCTCAATGAGAGAATGTTAACAAAAGGACATCTCAAACAAAACGAAGAAAAAACGAAAATGTCATGTAAACAAAAAAAAACGAATTGTAAAAATGGCTAAAATATTTTACTCATTTTTATTCAATTTTTGTTTATGTAAACATTTTTGTTTTACGACCAGAAGTGTCATTTTATATCGACTGGCTTATCGCCCGTCTCACTATTTATTGCCTTGAAAGTCTGTTAATCTTTGTCCCTTATAACCGACTCGTTGTCCCAATAAAGCAACTAAAACAACCTTCATTGCATACGTTTGATTGGGGGTTTTGCTGATTGTCCCTAATAAACGGTTGTCCCTCTTATCCGGAGTCCCTAATAAGCGGATTCGACTATGTATATATATATATATATATATATATATATATATATATATATATATATATATATATATATATGTGTGTGTGTAATTATATAAAATGTACTAACTCACCAAATATTCTTAACACATAGAATGACGTCGTAAATTCTTACCTGAAACAAACAGATACAATACGTATGTAATTAGTACGCAACAATGACGAGAATATTTAAATATTTTAAAGTGTTAGTTACAAACGCGTATCCCGACAAAATATTATTTTCCAGGACAGCGCATTGTCTATTTCGTACAATTTTAGTTTAATTTTAATAATTAAAAAGAATATATTAATTGTCGTCCGAAATATAATGTTATACTTATTCGTGGAAATGTGTAATTTTTAAAAAAAAACTCTCACATGTAACTTCTTGCGATATTTCCGGTATAAACGAATAAAATAATCTAGCGCCCAATAAGTAATATTAATCTACGAACATATAACGGACAAAATTTCTGTAGACTAAAGATGTAGATATAACTTAAAACCAATCTTGATAGAGGGTGTATAATATGAAATAAGACCGCCGAGAATATACAACGTACCGAACAGAGGCTATATCGATGATAGCCAGCCTTTAAAAGCGTACCGTATTAACGGGCAGTTATACCGTAAGGAATATAGATAGGTGTACACTTCGCTGATAAGACGAAGAGAAATTTAAAAGTGGACCTGGGAAGATGGAAAGTGAAGTCAGTGTATATCTAAATTCTACCGTACGCAGTGTAAAATCCGGAATTATCAAATACAAAAAAGGATAAATAGGAAATCTTCAGTAAGCTGTCGAATTTTCTCAATAAAGCATTAGCGTATAAATTTTATTTTAGTATATACGAGGTATGATTTCTGGAGAAATATAAATATTATATATATCCAATACTATCGAGATGCAAATTAGTAACTCGGACATGAGGGTATATATATATATATATATATATATATATATATATATATATATATATATATATATATATATATACAAAACAGTGCTGATAGCTATAACCTAATTTCGCAGACGTTCTAATTTGAATCAATTATATTCAGTTACTGATTATAGCATTTTTATAGGCTACAATTATGTGTGCAGTTCGTAGAGTCCATTTTCGTATGACTCCACTTCGGTAAAAATCTGTTTTATTTAAACGCAATCTTTGAAAATAATATAATAATATAACATTAAAAAAATCAGAGCCTTTAAACTTGTAACCAATAAGTATTGTAAGGAAGTTTTGATCATTAGGTTAATTTCGAGCTTTATATCATCTAACAAGCTTCGTACTACTATAGGTGATGATAATCACGTCATCAACACGGCAACTTATTTAACCTCAAGTTAAAATTATAACCGAAACATTTATAATACGTATACACACACGTTGTAACCATCGGAATGGTAATTCCTGACACAGAAGATATGGTTTATCTTAACGTGTATTCTCCATGCACTGGCCATACGGAAAGTTCTATTGACAATCAAAAATCAACAAATTGTTTTATTTCATACATACGTATTTGATTAGATATCGAATTTTTTACTCGAGTTTGTTTATCATTGTCTAAACGATAATATGATCGACTTTTTATTAGCAATAGATAATTGCTAAAACTGATACCAAGTTCTTTCGGACTGAATATTTTGAACACACACACACACAGATATATATATATATATATATATATATATATATATATATATATTGATCCTCAGAAAGAAAGTTCTCGAAATGCATTCATTATTTAATATTAATACATCGAAAGTGTGAAAACTTATTGATTGACAGTGATTCAGAGTTAGCTTTTTCGATACCATAAGAATTGGTTCGTTATACCTATTCTTAATCTATACTATGATTGGTTATTTTAGATTACGAGATTTTTTATTTACATCAATTTCATGCGGGATGTGACACTCCGTTTATGTGTCCACCTTCGCTATCACTTCACGCATACCGACAAGCATGCCGGTGTGTTTGGAAATATATCGAATCTATTTTAGTAATCTCTAGCGTTTGTATTCCATTATAAATATTTTAATTTTGTAGCTCTATTAAATTTAAATTTTTTTTCTCAACACTCTTCGATTTTCCAGTTTATTTCGGTTTTAAATTATTACAACTCAATCAGTGACACTAACCGTGCATACGTTTTGATAATTATTGCCTGTCTTTCCAACGTAAACTGCTTTTTGACAAAATACTCATTACGCTACTCGATGTATTTTCAGTTATCCGTCGAACTTGAAATGTTGTAATTGTAGTGATCTTCCTTCTCACGCTATTTTTAAACTCACCCTCACGTTGATACACATACTTTGTGATCTTTTCCGCGTAAGACTTCACTTGCTATTTCCTCGTTAATTGATGTACATTTATTAATACAATCCGAGATATTTTCTAAGAATCGTCCCGCTTATAATCGTTTTTAATTTTTTATTCTCCACCGGTAAGCGATTGCAATATTCTAAATATTACCGTAATAAGACTTTTATTCAGTTTTCTTATACATTTTATATACGAAAAAAAATTCCCGTATTATATAGTTAATCGCAGAAAATGGGGTATAGAAAAAACCGATAAGTGCAACTCTGCGGGCAAACACAAACTTTTTAATGTTCAATGATGGATCAGAACTGTGATGCAGATGACCTGACTGCAGCAAACGATAAAGCCCCGTCTACATCGCTACATATCGGGCTTAAGCATAAAATATAAGTACGAAAAAAAATAAAAAATAGTTAAAATCGCTAAATTTCTATTAAAATATACAAAGTAGTTTTCCGGCTATTAATCCTTTTCCGAGTGCACATAAATTAAAATAAGTAACAGATAACAATAATGAAAAAATATATAAAAATAAGAATAACACGTAAGAAAATACTTAAGAAACGTAATACGAAATAACAGATTTAATATATAAAATAAGCTAACGGTGAATGTGGTAAACAACAAAATTAACCAGTCAGCGATACACATAATAATCTATACATTTCATAACGTTTTTCTGTACGTAAAATTTGAAAATTTTAGCTAATATTATAAAATTTCGCGTTTTAATTCTTTTGCGATGTTTACCGAATATTATATATATATATATATATATATATATATATATATATATATATATATATATATACATATACATATATATATAAAATCACTAAATTCACACCTGTTCAAATGATTTCACATAAGCTACCGTTATTAAATGGAACTAAATCTTTTAATACTTTCTATTACATACACTCGGTAAGTTCTGATACGAAGTAGAACAGGCGCATAAATCTAAATATTCTTCAACAATATAAAGACGTAATCCACGTGTACATTTCAAGAATGTAGAATATTCCGTTTACATTATTCCATCCAAGAGATTACAAGAAAAGAAGGTCATGCGAATCAAAACTAGCGTAAATATAGCGATTACCCACATAATAAACAATTCATTAGTAGTTATATTATCAAAGATAGAAAACTTTTTCTCTGGCTCTTTTACACGCACGCTACATATAAAAAAGATGAAAATATTTCAGAATGAAAAATATTACATATATATATATATAAGTTAAGTAAGATGGTTAAAAGGTTATTGACCCTTTATGAACATATTTATTATTTTACTTTATAATTTTTTTGCAAAGACAATACTTCCGTCTATATACCCACATAAACCTACGAACGAATAACATAAACTAAGATTACTTCTGGTACGTCAATTTTTTTTTTTTTACATTATTTTCTTACAAAAACAAATAAGCTCGTAATATGCTAGAAGGCTATATGCCTAAGTATAAGAATGGTACAGATTCCAAATGTATATTTCGTTCTCATTAATAAAAAAATAACAACATTTTTAATAGGGAGCACAGTGAAGCGTAGCACAGCAAGATGGAAAACGGCCTGACGGCCACATTATTCGTTTAGTTTAATGGAGGTAAATTACGAGAATCGGCCTAGCGAACGTAAACGATGCGGTGGGACTGCTGTAATTAATGAGAAATCGTTTCATCACAGTACGTCCTTAAACGAAGTTAAGTAGTGGTCGTACTAATACTATCAGCAGTAACAGTAGTAGATACGTTGAAAAAAAAATAATAGATAATTATCGTTCATTAAAGACAAAAATAGTTCCGAAAAGAAAACGATTAAAAATCATAAATTTAATAGTCGCGCCAGCTGTATACCGAGTAGTTTTATTCCGGCAAAACTAAATACATGACAGTGTTTAAAAAGTATAATTTTAATAATCTATTTCTATGGATGATTAATAATAATAATAATAATAATAATAATATTAACGATATATTGCGTCATAACGTAAGAAATAGGTTAAAAAGTTTAAATCACGCACGCGATACAATAATTCTTATTCGACGCGCGATATTATTAAAGAATTCATATAGCGCGGGGCAAGTCGAATTTAAACTTTGGAAAAGTTGGACGAAAGTCGAAAAATTATATCAGGCGAATGTTATTTACGAATCGACAGCTGAAATTATTATCTTCGTTCATTTGGGCACGCTACAAAATTTCAAAAATTAGCCTTATTCACGCGATCACGGCGGTAGTATTGGGCGTGCTGGGGGCATTTTGAAGTATTCAACGCAATATGCGGATACCGCAGTTTTCGGAGTACTAGTTTTACGATATATAAATCTGAGTTTCGATCGCAACGTCACCGTCATGAACTTAAAGAACCAATTCAACGTAATAATTAAAATTAAAATTGACCCCGAATATTTCAATTTTAAAAATATTCATAAAAAGCGGTAACGCGAAATATATTACTTGAGGTTTTTCTCCGGGTTAATTCATTTTTACCGTATATGAAGCACTATATACATCTTCTCAAAAAACATAACACGAAAATAGGGTTAATTGTATTTTCATTAGGATTCTTTAACTAAACTACCGAGATTCGTCGCGTAGAAAATACGCATTACTCTGCAAGGATTAATTAATCCTTATCGTAGACTACCAATTTGAAAATATCCAGCATTGCGCTACTATTTCAAATACGTATCATTCGACTGATATCCATCGTCGATGCAAACAACGCATTTGATTTTTAATCTTCTCCATAGTTTTCTACCCCGAAACACGTTATACAATCAAATCATTTCTCCTTATTCATATCCACATTTTTCTAACTCGTTATTGCGAATATTTTACATTTATCTATATAAATTCATTCGCCATTATAACTTAGCTCTATACGTAGCTATAATAGTTGTAAATTATCTAGCAACTTGTAATAAGTAAATTTTTATAGAAGCCTAATAAAGGACGTGAAGGATTGTAGAAACAATTTCATGTTAGAATACTGCACGAACTTGGATAACGACAGTTATTGCAGACAGGTCAGGATAACGAAACACGACACCGATAGATGTAAGTGGACGAGTACGTTTTACTTAGTACAGAACATATTAGAATCGTGATATCCAGTTTGATGCCCCGGAAAAAAAAAAATTTTTCGTTAATGAATTTCACTTCCGTATATTGAATTTTTGCCCACATTTAATCGATAACAATAGCGATAGATTAAATTATAAAAAAGGACTAATCTTGTATAAGTCGATTATCATTTCGCAATCGTCGTCATTATGAACTCGTTATATATAGGACAATATCTAGGATTCGAATCCATGTTAGCGCTGCCGCTGATCCTTTGCGGACATATGTTCCTGTAAAAGCTCCGTTTGCGCAACCATAGACGACGTGCTCGATGGTTTGGCGTTGATAACCGCAGTCACAGACAGCGTCATTTAACCTGAATGCGCGTCGTTTACCCAGGGCGACGCTATAAAGTTAATAATAGCGACTAAAGCATTCGGGACTTTGAGGCGTACTGTAGTAATACTTCACGCCGAGTGATGCGGAATCGAATTCAATCTATAACGGTAGCTCATACTACTTAATGATAAAAAAATCAGAAGATTTGTAACACGAATTAGCGCAAACGGGTCCAAGTTATACTGAATAAATATTTAGAGCGATATCAAATCATTTGGAATGATTAACGTATCGATATTTTCTTAAGACTCGATAATAATCGTTTCGTTGCTAATTTCTGTAATGCGCAAGCAATTGTAAAAATATACATAAAATCGTATAGCGTGTAATGTTGCGGATACGGTTTACCATATCCTAAGGATGTAATTGGGGAGGGATAGCTTTCGATTGTAAATGGAATTAGTAAATAGCGAGTATAACGAATTTAATAAGTTAGCCATCGAAGAAATAAGAAATAGAAAAAAAAACATTATAATTTATTATTAAGAAAATAGCGTTCATTTTATGTAGATATTGTCGTTAAGTTTAAAATTATAGATACCGGACAATGTAAATAAAAGATTATAAATGAAGTTTATACCGGCAATAAACTTAACTGGATTGCCCTACCTTAAAGTTTCACGACTTATTAAATAAATATATTATTACGAAACGAAAAAAAAAAACAACTGTATTTAGTTGTGATCGTTATCATATTTACGAATGATCGTCAGCATCTATCTAAGAAGTACGACAAGAAGTTTCCTACAATTTATTATGGAATTTGTTCTTTTACGAATCATTCATCTACATTACTAGGAATTGACTTATGCACCGTTACGATTTTTTTTATATTTCCATTGAAATGGATGACAGTAAATTCCAAGATATATATATATATATATATATATATATATATATATATATATATATATATTAGAAAGTTCGTAGCTCCATTTTTAAAATTAAAATTTTTCGCGTATTTTAGAAAACTGCTTATTGGAAAAAATATGTAAATACGGAATATCTATTTAACATGTTGTGATCATTCGGATTCGACAAAACGTAACTGATTAAAAACATCGTCCCTCCGTTAAAGAGCGGATAGAAAACTTTGAAAACCATCGTACCGGTCAAACACAAAATAGAAAGTAGCATTACGTACATACGTACGTAATGCTACTTTCTATTTTGTGTTTGACCGGTACGATGGTTTTCAACCAAACTCTTACTCATTCCTCCTAGAAAAATACTCACCGACTAATTCTCATTTTTCAGACGGTCATCCGCAAAAATATTTGTACCTGTTATCCTCATTGAAAGAAATTCTGAACGATAGTCGATATTATAAATCAATCCATTTCTAATTCCAATTATGAAACTATAATCCTATTCATAGTACACGTGTCGAAGTGAGTTATTTGCGATAGATTTGGCCAAAACATTTTTCATCGTTCGCTACTTCGTTAATAGCTTCATATAATGAAGTAGATAAGGAACAAGGTGAGCACGACCATTTCGATGGCAATAATTTTACAGATTTCTCACACATCATTCAGCAAAATTTTCTACTAAGAAATGCGAGGCTGTTCAGAATATTAGCTTAATACGTTCGTGTGCTAACAGACGAGTTCGGTTTATTTATTGTCCTACACATGTATCATCGGTAACAGTTTGAATGTAAATTGTTGTGTATGGAGCAAATATGTTTTGAGATTATTTATTTATTAGCAATTTGCAATTTTATTGATACAAACGTGTGAGTGTGTATATCTATGTACGTAGGTAACTATCTTTATATTTCCAATTTTCATATAGATATATATTGTGCCGCAAAATAACTGGCCTTTAGGCTGTTGTAGGAGTAATTTTTAAAATGAATAAATAAATAAAAGCTTCCACATATCTTTGGCCTTTGCAGCAGCTCATCGCGCGTAAACGATGAAGAAGAAAAACAGAATCTGGAAATATAATCGCGGATTATATTTTTCATACAATATTTGACATGCACAAATAAAATCAGCTTTATACGGTTAATTTCACAAATTTTTGTCTTTTATTTGTAAATTTTGCAAAAAAAACTAAGTTATATATCTTTTAAACATCAAAAATCAGATGTATAATAACACGTTTAATTTTTTATCGAAGCAAAATATTATTAATTAATCGTTTCGTCCTTAGTGCTTATCATTATCGTTTATCATCCGAAACACGAAGTTGCGATAGTAATCTCTGTTTCGCGTCCAACGAAGGCATCCGAGAAAGCTACGATACATTTTTTTACACAGATGATAATGCCAGTCCACCTCATAAAATGCTAGACTCTTCCTCTAGTGCTTCCATTTCCATCGTTACTAGTCTAATCACAGATGGCAAAAGCTAAAATACATGTTAAACTCACCGGTAAAGATTTACCTTTTAACCCAACGCCAAAATATCTAGGCGTCGTTCTTGATCGAACTCTCACATACAAAGAGAACTCCGAAAAAATAGCTCAAAAAGTGAAGACAAGAGTAAACCTTATCGCTCGCCTTGCAGGTACAGCTTGGGGAGCAGAGACAAAACTCATCAGGACTGCTACACTGGCACTAGTGTTTTCAGCTGCAGAATATTGCTGCCCCGTTTGGATGGCCAGCTCGCATGCTAAGAAGATCGATACACAACTGAACGTAGCACTATGCTTAGTAACCGGTACGCTAAAATCTACTCCTACTATGTGGCTTCCGTGCTGGCAAATATATTTCCACCGCACATCCGCAGAGAAGAAACATTCAAACGAGAATGGGCTAAATACAACAGTATGCACTCTCACGTAGAAAAATTTATCAAAGATCCCCCACCTACACGTCTCAGCAGCAGGAAACCAGCATGGCTGACGGCTAACGAACTACAGAGCAGTGTCGACGCAACTACGAAATGGAAGGAAATATAGGTTAAGCAGACTCCAACAAACGGACAATTAATATAAAATCCGGCTAGCAGGGTGCCAGGATTTGGTCTCAACAGAAAAACATGGTGCAATTTAAATCGCGTCAGAACCAACCAGGGTCGTTGCAAATATTTAATGAACAAATGGAAACTGTCGGAAACGGAGCTGTGCAGCTGTGGCGAGATCCAAACGATGTCACACTTTATAAATTCGTGTAAAGTAAATAGCTTTAATAAAGGACTGATTGGGCTACATTCACTAGAAGAAGGCGCAGAAGACTGGCTGTCGAACGTGAATTTATAATGCAGGATATCTCTAAATAAGCGCGTAATTGTTACGATAATAATAAAAAACTAGTCTAATGAAGATGTATATTCCAATATTCGTGTGCAGATAATTTGTTGTTCTGTAAGCCGACTTCCATCAGATTCGAGTCATTGATTTTTTTCAGTCCAGTAGCCGATCCCAGCATTACAATATTTCTAAAGCATGTATATTCTTGATGTTTCAGAAGAATGTAAGATGAGGCACGAGAACATATAATAAGCGTATCTTTAGTGTTTGCCTATCGTTCGTACTGCGTGTCATTTACACTTTGTGACGAATCATAGCTTCGTTTCCAACATTATTTTTTCTTCCCAAATATGTAAATCAATCAAGGACATCAAAGACATTTCTCAGATTTTTGGTAAGTCGTTTTTAGGACGGTTTATCATCATAATCGTTGTTTTAGATTTATTTATCATCAAGCCGATTGAATATTTCTTATGTGGCTATTAATGTAGTGTAGGTGTGTCTAATACGTACTCCTAATAATGAAATGCGGTATTTCTATTCCTCTTCGCTTTCATTTTCGACGCTGGTATTTAAAAATTCCTTTACAGTTTCACGCATTACCGATTATGCTGAACGATGGGGATATCACGCAGTTTTGACCAACTCCTCATTCGGGATGAACGTTTTCAGAGGATATGGATTAGTTCACGCAAATATTTGTTCAATTTATTTTATATAGCCACACATTTTCTAAATCCGCCATAATTTTGTATATCGAAATTTATTTTATAATCGACAAAGAATACTATCAATTTCTTGCAGTTTTTATTTTTTTGTCTGAAATTGGGAATTTTTGTTCATGCTCGTTCCTGTGATATTCGTTTAACGGCATTAGAATGGATGTAAATCATTGCATGGAAAATCGGTGATAGTGTACAGTAATTTTTTTAATGACCTTTTTATTTGTGTAGCGCGATGCGTATTGCAGATCGCCAAATAGTGTTACGTATATTAAAGATTTACCGGTAATTTGCTGAAAACTTCAGCTAGGATGCTATCCGGATGAGGAACTTAATTCGTTCTAAAGTACTTTATTGCACTATAGCGATCTCCTGATATAGTGTTGTTGACTATAGTTCATCGCTTCTTTTGATTTGTAATTCATCAGCATTATTACTTTTTATTTCCTCGCTCTATGATTTCTGCAACTATATCCTCCTTCAATGTTTATTTTACCATTTTCATCGTCTATAATTTGCGTACTAAACTTGAATTCTCTTTTGAAAGAGAAGACGCGTTTCAAAACAAAATGGATGCCGTATTATATATATATATATATATATATATATATATATATATATATATATATATATATATAAAAGACAAGTTCTTTGCTGCAAATTAATTACAATCTTAACAGTCAGTATACAGTCGAAAACAATCAAGATTTTTACGTCAACAGCTTCCGACTTGGAAACTAAACTATTAATAATGCTTTCAACGCAAAATTACACAATGACAAACGATATCTATAGACAAACGTTCCCAGATATATCGAGTGCGCGCTCTGCTACATCCGAGTTTTCTTTCCAACTCTCGAAACATCGTAAAATAAATCTTGTATACACACTTCGAGAAATAATAACAAAATCCTTAAAGCAAAAATCTACTAGAAAGAACCTTTTTAATCAGAAGTAGACATCTACCTAAAATCGGCAAAATGACCTTTTCGAATTTCTACAGTACAAGTCTAATATTACGCGTAACGTGGTAAATTACCACAGCGGCGAAAGTTGATGTACTACTTCAACGATATTACGACACTAGCGGTTAAACTGAAATTAGTAAGAGACCAATTATTATCATCGTAATCATGTTCGACCGTAAATTAAGATCGTAATTTTTATTAAAACTGAACCAGAACGAAGTCCATCACGTGTACGATCGTTGAAATCGCGACATTTAAGAGGTTGCGAATATGATAAAAGTTATTTTATTTTCATCGTTCGGTTTTTTTTTTTTTATTACAACCGCGAACATACTCATTATTCATTTACTATCGTTAATAATAACTACCAGTTCTCGTTTAGAGAATTGTTCCATAATTTAGGATATATTTTACAACAAATATACTATACGTATGGAAAAAGTTTATGAAATACTTATTTTTTCAAATTATATATTTATTTCAATACGCTCGACTTATAGGTCATTTGCGTCTACGATACGATACAATTTAGATAATTATAGATAACTTAGTAATTGAATGAAACGTTATATCTTCTACAAATAATTCGACCAAAAAATACTTATAGATAATTCTATAGAAATTAAACGGAAAATTTACATAGTTCGATGAATTAAAATTTGGGATCTGAGGCTATAGAAACTGTTTCTCGAATAAGATATCTTGGACTGGTCTTTGACAGAAGGTTAACTTGGTTGGATCACATAAATTACCTTCGAGCGGCTTGTACGCAAAGACTAAATCTGATGAAAAAGTTGTCACATACCACCTATGGTGCAGACAAAATTTATCTTCTCCGAACATACAAAGCCCTAATAAAAGCAAAATGTGACTATGGTTTTCCTGCCTACGCGTCCGCTACACCAACAATCCTAAAACGATTAAACTCAGTACACCACTCTGCACTACGCCTAACACTTGGTGCAATGTGATCAACACCGATAAACCATTTGCTATATGATTCTGGAGAACTTCCCACCAATCTTCATCGTTCTTACATCCTACTCAAATTCTACCTTCACTAACTCGCAACTCCTGATCTTCCCGATGATGCAGCATATCACCACAATCATCAAACCACTCATTATTCAAACTTACTTGTTCACAATAAAATTACAAACATCCTTCATAATCTTTACATCAACCTGCCTCCACTCTGCAAAACCAACCATCTGTCTATTCCTCCTTCAATTACCATAATCTTTGGCACGTCTCTCCGAAACTGCCTCTCATCGCCACAATCCATTATCGAGGCCTCGTTCCAAAATCTAGTAAAAATGTATGGTAGCCATAAGGTACTATACACGGATGGAGCCAAAAAAGGAAACCCCACTGGTTGCGCCGTCATATACAAACATGGGACAATCCGATGTCCACTTCCATCCACATTCTCTGTACTGTCGTCAGAGTTATATGCAATCTCCTGCGCAATTATTATTGCAGAATCGGAGCTAAACCATGACATATTAATTTGTACAGATTCTCTCAGTTCAGTTAGAAACACGAACATCAGCATCCGTTCACGAAAACTATACTAGACAAATCGTTTACCTATAAGCGACAAATTTTACTTGCGTGGATACCCGGACATCGCAATATTGGTGCAAACAATGAAGCTGACACAGCGGCAGCAGATTCATGTACTAAACGCCGGTTCCGGCCATACCAACGACATATAAAGATATGACGATCCATATTTGGAACAAGATGAAGTCGATAGCATTGAAACGATTCTCCATCCTTCCTTATTACGATCGCAGCATCGCAAACCCGATAATATCAACTTCCAGACGGAAAGATGTGCTCCTCTTTCGTGTTTGGTCCGGACACACACGTCTTACGCAACAGTTCCTGTTCAGCAAAGATGGGCCTACCTGTCCTGCATACAATACTCCTCTTACCATCACTCACATCCTAGCTTCTTGTCAGCTCAACGTCAGCTTGCTGGCCTTCCTCACAATCTTCCCAACATATTACAACGCATATCTTCCGCCGAGACTAAACTTCTCCTATCCCTAAAAATCACAAACATCCTTCCTCTAATCTAGTTCTTAACTCCTTTCTTTCCGTGCCTCTGCCCTAAGTAGCAGGATAACGGTCACAAATCAAAAAAGAAGAAGAAGAAAGTAGAAATAAAAACAATTCTAGAATGATTAATAATTTTATAGTTTTTAAAAATCGGAAAGGCCAACTTCGTCGTTTCCAGGTGCGTCTTCTGCGAAGGATCTTGTTTGTTCGAATGAAAAGGCTTCTTCACGTTCTTTGTTCAGTTTTGGACATACGGAGATTATATGTTCAATGGAGAAATTTTAATTCACACAAAACATACATGGTGGTCGAAGTTCATTTTGCAATAAGTGCTCGTGAGTTAGTCTAGTGTGGCCGATGCGGATTCTATTTAATCTCTTCTCGCCTGTTTACGCGATGCGAAGTTTCCCAATGTTCTAGTATAACTCTAATTTGTCGTAACTTGTTGTTAAATGTTGTCTCCCATATATTTTGAGCGGTGTTCTTGATGAATAACATTAACTGTTTTTTTTTTTTTAATTTAATAAGTCTTTAAAATACGTTAATACAGTCTGTATAGTATTATCCCAGGTCGAATTAGTCGGTTCGAGTGAGCTGACGGTAATTCGATTTAAATGTAGGTATCTGAAGTATTCAGTACATCTGACTCCGAATGGTTTATTTCTATCGCGATAAATTATTTATTTTTTCGTACAGATTACGATCTCTCATGCGTCGTATGTATAAAAGACGAAAAATTTCCAAGTTAAAGTTTTTAAATAACTCGCGCAATGATCGCGTTAATGAAGAATATTTCGCAAGTTAGTTACGTAGTACACACTCATAGGATGAATACTAGAATGAATCGCTGTTTATTGCAGCCGCGTTTAGTCTACGTTTCAATTCACCGTTAATGTCTACTTTCCGTCTGTATAATTCATTTCTTAAAATTCGCCTATGTTTAGATATACATTTTCAAAGCAGATATTTATACGATTCTTTGGTTAAACTTCAACTCCATGCACTGGTCATTAATGTAAGAAAGGAGGACAGCTTGTTTGTGTTACTTATTTTATTAAATCATTGTAACATTTTACGTAAATACGCTTAAAATTTTCGTTAGCCTATATATTGGTATTTCTGTTCATATGTAGAATTATGTAAGTACTTTCCGGTGTAGTATGTGTATCGGTGCTTACAATTGTTTCCTTTTCCCGTGTTTAACCCTTTGACCACCAACAGGACATATATGTCACAGCACCACATTAATCCATTATAGAGTGCAGGAAAATGGACGAACTGACTGTTCTCCTTTTAGTTATATGGATTCTGTTCTTATATTTACTATCACTAGATACCAATAGAGCATACGGTATGCTTGAAATACTTGTTTTCTTTGTGTTAAAGTATGGGGATCAATCTTTTTTTTCCCTACTAAGTAGGTGGTGTATATTGTGTTCACGTTCGCTTATCAAGGTCGTAAGACTGTTATACTTTGCTTTTGTTTGTACATTCATCATCAGTGTAGAGTGCGGTGAGTGAATATAATTCTTTTTTATCTAATATTTTTCTGCTTTGGGACAAAATTGTCCCAATGGTATTTATTGGATAACAAGTATTTGTCCCACTGGTATTTAGTGATACACTTTTAAACAAAGCTAACTTAAACGTAATAACACTAATTATTATTTTATTCCAGCTAAAATTATGAATAATAAAAGATTATCTGACAATGATATAGAGAATTTAATTGAAGATATAGATGGTAGTGATGATTTCTTTTATGAATCTTCTGATGATGAATATCAACCTAGTCTTACCGATAACAGCAATGAAACTGCGTCAGAAAACAATTTTTATGCCGATATCGATAACAAGTGTCCATCCCCGCAATTGATATATATTTGGTATGTGTGTCACATACACTGAATACTGATTGTTTCTAATTGGACTGTTTGAATGTAATAATCTAATTATTTCTGAAAAATACTTGACTTTTAATTTAACGCCGTTGAATACCAGTGGGACATATGAATCTATGACCAGAACTGCCAACAGTACAAAAAACTAGTGCATATAACAAACCGTCCCACTATGAATAAATATGAAAATAATTGGTAGGACCACAATTGACTAACATACTATAATATTTTTATTAACTCATTTCCAAATGGAAAAGAGTCAACGACTATGTATATATTATCCCTTGAAACAACGCCCTACCCCACATACACGGGTCAGGTGTGGAGAACACAAGTATTGATAATATTGAATACTTCAAACGACGTCGTTTAAATATTCCTTTACAACTTCCGGAAGTACATTTGACAATATTAATAATTATAAAATATTTTAAATGGAATATTTTTCATTTTTTCGTGTTTTTTTTTTAACGTTCGAAAAATATCTTAACATTTTAACGTAAATTTCAACTAAAGAAAAAAAACCTTTCTTGGGCACTACCCGATTATTTATATTTTTTACAGCTAAATAACCGGAAGATGATATTATCTTCCATATCGAATTACGTAGAAAATTTAAATCTCAGTTAATAACTGCGCGTAAACGGCTAACTTCCACGCGTCAGTTAAAGAGATAGGGATAAAAGTAGAGAACATTCAACCCTCCTCCGTAAAGCTAAAAAAAAAAAAAATCTAATCTGTATAGGCTTTCGCGTATGTACGTTGACGTTGTTGCGTAAGGATCAAGTAACCAGAGGAGAACAGCTTAAATTTGGAAACAAACGTAATAAAAAGGTCAAACGGAATAATAAGTCGTCAACGTGCTGCTGTTTTTAACTAAACATCGGAAAGACCGGCTAATTACAAAAGACTTTTACACAATAATACTACCCGACGGTAAAATTTCTTTTACTTTTCTTCGTTTCTCTTTTATTAGCCGTTTTAATTTTATATATATATATGAATATATGTATGTATGTATGTATGTTGTGTGTGTGTTCTGTTTAAAAAGATGGTTGAAGGATGGAAATGGGCAAACGGACTTCAACATAGATAGGGGTGAATACAAAGAAGCCTATGCGTAGAAAACGCAACAACGTTCAGTAAATTTGCTAAGTCATTGTGCAAATATCTGCCAATGTAACTATACTATTACTACTGCTGATAATGATGATAAAAATAACGATAATCATAATAATCACCATCATCGTGATTGTAACGATAGACCATTCTATTTCGTTCTAACAGTTTTTCACCCGAGGGTACAATTACCGAGTAACGAGAAAACCGCTTCTTCTTACGCAACGATAAACACAGAAAACACGTACGACCCAGAATAGAAGAGGTAAAGAATAATACGCCCGTGTAATATTATGCTCTCTCAGAACGGCTGGCATACGCAATGTAGAAATGTAGCTCACCCAATTTTACATAACATTACCGGTAAGAAAAAAAAAATTGTTTGGATTACAATGGTCTATTACGAGCCGCGATATATCTCCACAGTTAATATATCGTCTGAAAATGAACAAATAATAAAATAATAATAATAATAATAAAAAAAGAGTTAAAGCCGTGAAAAAGAAAGAAATATGCCATAAAAATTTTAACAGAGGCCGTCTTCGTGATGAAATTAAATATATAATAACCGAACCGTTATTTCGAAAATAACAACGCCAACATTGCGCAATAGACAACCACGGAATTTTTCGATTCGAACAAACACCCTACATATATACGATATTACTGTCGACAAATTTTCAATTCCTTAATTATCTTTACGATGTTGCTAACACGTAATAATTACAGCCATATCATTTCAACTAAGCGTTGATATCAAATATACCAAGCTAATAATAATTATCGAAATTGTCTTATGCAAAAAGTAAAATTAATTTATTCGTTCCGAGCATAAACCTTCATCCGAGAAAAACTAATAAAATTCAGACTTACACGATACACCAGAAATACGCTTAATGTACAAAAAATATGTCGCGGCCACGTAATTGATAAAGTGCTCGACTGAAACCGAAGTGCGACATTTTAACGTTTAGCACATCTTTACGTATTGATTATTATGCATACACAAACGAATATTCTAATAGACGTAATTATATATATATATATATATATATATATATATATATATATATAATAAAAAATGAGCTTAAAGGAAATTAGCAAGATTTCTCATGTACCCGATTCAAAATTATACTATTATACTATATAATTGAATACCTACTTATCTATCATAATGTAATAATAAACTTGCTATATGCTTGTGTGAATGTGTAATAAGAAACACAGGTAACTTATCAAAACGACGATACTAAATCCCATCGAAATAGGTATACCAAAAGTTAAATTAGAATTATATATATATATATATATATATATATATATATATATATATATATATATATATATATATATAAAGTTGGACATCAACAAAGACATTAGGGAAGAAGTTAGAGAGGCCTTCGAAATGTGCATATATCGTAGAATATTTACAAATAAAATAACGTACAAGATACGAAACTGCGAAGTATTAAAGTCAATTAAATAAATGTAAAAAAAAAAATGAGAAAAGAAGTTAAGCGCAAAAAGTTAAAATATTTCACACACATAATGCGTTACATAGTACACATCACCTTCTTATAGAAGGAAAAATCGCGGGAAAGAGACCGCCAAGGAAGAAAAAGAACAAGTTGAATAGAAAATTTGATATGGTGTAACGTGACAATTGAACTATTCCGAAGCGTACTAGACGGAAAAAGAATTTGTAAAATGTTGGCCGACGTATGGTACCGGACATCACCTGATGGTGATGGTGATGATGATGATATATATATCTTTGTATACATAAGCATAAATGTATGAGGTAATAAATGTTTGGCTTTGAAGAAAATATCTGAAAGTAGTCAATTTTCCAACGATTTCGTTCAGTTCCCGGCAAGTAGAAGACTTTTCGCTATAATTTCCACGCAAAATCGGTGTATAAAGGTGAACATCTAGTGCAATTTTCTCTTTATGAGACTTATTTTATTCCGGATTCGTACACGATATGTTCAAAAATAAAATAGTGTAGAAGAACGTTGGTTTTTTTTACATATCAGATTTGTCCAGTTCTTGCGCAATTACATTTAGACGCATCTTACCGTACTAAAACGTATAAAGTACAAATGCATTCGACCTTGCTAGACTATATTACTTAAATTTCCTATCGAGAATTGTCCTTAAAAAATAAACCGCAGATTAGATACCGCGATGATTTCAAACCACCAAATAAAGTTGTCATTGGCGGCTCCGCGTTATGTATATTTTATATACATCGATAATATGTTATACACAAAAAAAAAAAATAGTAATAATATACACTTATGCATTCACAATCTCGGAGCACAAGATTTTAAAATAGCGTACTCGAAAGTCCTTAAATCTTATTTGTTTGTATTTTATTTATCTTATATATTCGCGTATTTATTGCTATACGTAAGAACTTATATTGGCAAATTTAAAGTTAGAGAATTCTAGATGCCGGTTAATTATCGTTAGGAAACTGTGCCAGAACTGTAAATAAACAAAGTACGCCCAACTTTATTTGGAACCAGTTCAGTCGATAAAACCAATTTATTTCCAGGCACGAACAATCGATCAGATCGTTATGAAATACGATGTAACGTAATCCACCAAAGGAATCACATTATAACGAGCGTGTTTAGACTATTTCATAAATCGACAGAACCACGCAATATATATATATATATATATATATATATATATATATATATAGAGAGAGAGAGAGAGAGAGAGAGAGAAAGAGAGAGAGAAAACGTACGTGATTAAACGTATATATCAAGAGCACACCATCGATGAAGAAAAAATATACATTTGGCTTCACCACCGACTATTAATCAACCAATATATAATTATATATCATATATTATATTATATTGTATAATAATACTACGATAAATTAAGGGATAACAACCGTTGGGAAGTGTCCCGTTATAGCTTTTAAACAGATCAGTGCTGCCTATTGTTCAACCGAACAGATTGCACGCATCTTTAAGCTTTAAAAAAAAAAATATATATATATATATTTATTTATTAATTTAAACTTTTAAATTTTTCATATATGTTTTACGTAACCGTAATAATATTTCGGATACATATTTTCAAAAACTAATGGACGATGAGAATTCAAAAACTTAAAAATAATAAAATAAATAACGCCTATTTTGACACATTTATTTTTATCAGTTGTCCAGAACGTACACCCGTGTCCATTTATTGTTCAATTTGCTTCAAAAGAAGAACTTATATTACGCACAATCTGATGTGTTAGTTTACGCGTTAAAATAATAATTATTACGATTTATAATTATATAATAAAGATTTTATTATTATTATTATTTTTATTAGGATGCCTGATCCGAAATGAATTCTTCGTTAAAATCACGAAGATCTAATGCGCAACCAAGGGATATGGACTTGGACCTTTTTTCATCATAGTACACTAGAATTTTATTTGATCTTTCCTTCGTATTTTTTTCTCTCTCGTGTTTTCTTAATTGTATCTCCCTTTCTGTTATTTTTTTCATCTTCCTCTATTTTTAAATATTCTCCTTTTTCTGTTTTTATGTCAGCCACTTTCTTTTAAATATTATCTACTAAAATTCATATTTTCCTTTTTTAAACATTTTCTACCTAGATCGTTTTTTTTTTTTTTTGTTTTTTTTTGTTTGTATTTCCGTCTAATCCAGAACTAATTTAAATAATTATCTACTGGATTTTATGTTGGTAAGTATCAGGAGATGGTGATTTTGCCCATTAACAAATCCAACCGCCTTAGAGTAGTATTACATTTTAAGCCAGACCCATCATTCTTTTCCGTTTTAGTCTATTGGGTATTTCATCATTAAGTAGATTAGCTGCCAATGGATTTGGATGATGTTGTATTCTTGATAAGTATCTATGGATTGCCGATTTAATCTCTTCAGCGACATATTTTACATGTAGGTCGGTGTGTAATGTCCTGTTGGAGACGTACCATGGAGCAGCAACTATCAACCGTAGTATTTTATTCTGCCTGCGCTGGATTCGTTCCACGTTAGTGGCCGAAGCAAATCCCATAGTTCTGCTGCATACAACCATAATATTAACATATTATTTATATTCAATTGCGAACGAGGTCCTAATAGCCAATACAATTGTTTCATCTTAAGTTCTAGCTCGATATTTTTGGCTTTTATATGTTTCGCCCAGGTTAATGTTTAATCCAAATGAACACCGAGATATTTAGTAGACTCGCTTCGAATTAATAACTTTGAATTTATCGTAACCTTATATTTATCACGAGCAATACGTCGTTTGGTGAATATGATGTGATTGCATTTTTGCTCATTGATAACGATTTTCCATTTATCCGACCATTCAATTATGTTGTTAATAGCCTTTTGAACGTGCTGAGTGCATATTTTAGGACATCGATGAGATGACATCACTACCGTATCATCCGCAAATGTAGCTACAAATACGGTTTCACTTACGGGTATATCATTGGTGAAGAGGAGAGTACTTCGGGGATCGCTGCCACATTTAAGATATTATTACTCTGCCTAATTGTTACTCTGGTAGATTGCAAATGGTTCTTTTGATAGTTTTCCATAACTACATGTGGAATACACTGCTTTATAATTAGAGCCGTCCCAGCATGAGCTTTTTTGTCCGGATGTAATGTCCAATAGATGTTGTAGTTTGGAATCTTGATGTAACTTTCGTCTGTAAAACGGGCTTCAGAAATTAACAATATGTCAATATCTTTTTCATTGAGATAAAATTCTAATTCCAGTCTATATTACAGCAACTCATTTGCATTCCAGAGTGCTATGTTGAGTTGATTGTTGAAACATGTTTTGTAAATCATTTTTTTGTTGATAAGAGCAGTCATGATTGTAGAGATTAGATTATTTATCATTGTGCTTTGCTGCTGAATCATGTCTTTGAATAATGATTTTATTTCTACGAGAAAAGCATTTAGGCTTTGTTGGATATCTGTAGAAGATGAAGAGTTGTGAACGCTTGAGGAGGTGGCTTCTGCATATGATAATTTTTGTACGGGAGGTGTCGGTCTCTGGTTAATTGGTAGAACAGTTTGTATTTGATTCGGTGGAGACTGTAGTGCCGGTTTATTTAATGATTCAAGTGATCCTAGGTTGTTATTGCCACGGATTTGTTGGAGCTGTTTATACAATTGGCAACCTTTGTAATTTGCTGGGTGATCATTACTGCAATTTGTGTATATGGCCGGTAACTGCTAATCCTTGGTGCATTCATGAGTTAGGTGAGTTTATGCACACTTTACACAAGTGGCTTGTCGGTTACAATATTTCTTCGTGTGCCCATACAGTTGGTAACGTACACACTGAACTATCTCATGTTTAACATGTGGAGCTTCTACACTTATTTTCATGTTCAATAAATATTGAATCTTGTAAATTTCTTTATTATTGTTATCTGGTTCAATATCGACGAGAAAGAGTGGTAATGGCAATTTTGTTAATCGGTGTTTCACATTTACGATGTTTCTGACAACATGTCTTTTCTCTGCTAAGGCTGAAGTTATATCGTTTAGCTGAAGACTATGGTGTAGCTTCTTTATGACTACCCGGAAGGCTCTTTTTCTGATAGGTATGGAATTCAAGATTATTACTCTTTAAGTATGATACAAGTTTCCTGTGTAGCTGAAATAAATTACGACAGTGTTAATATAAATGAATAATTTAATGATAATAGTCATATGCACGAAATTTAAGTTCGAACAAACGCTGATAATTACGTACTAAAATATCGATAAATAACCTGTCAACAAAACTATAAGTGGCTAAGTCAATTTATCTTAAAATAACAATTTCATTTTTTGTCGATGTAAAAAAAGAAAAATAATAAACAAAAAATGTTAAATAGTCCACGAATAATTAACTAATCGAAACTTTTTTTAATAGTATACTTTATCTTACTCGACGAGTAATTCCTTTTACGTTAATCAGAAAAATTTGAATAATCTCATTTTTCCTTTGACGAATAATACTTTTTACGTGAAATATATATACATATATATATATATATATATATATATATATATATATATATATATATATATATATAAAATATTGAGAATCATCAATTTAATCTCTACTAATGGCCTCCATTTATCTGCCATCTTAATACACTCGTTGACTTTTTTTTTATCACTTTAGCACAATCGCGAAACTAACTGCCATTTACTTACATATCATTCTATCTCCTTTATTGGTTATTTTGTAAGTTCCGATTATTCGGTGTACCTGCACATCTCCGTCGTGGGTCTTCAAGATATAGTACAGATAAATCCGAATCACAGACTTTAGTTCGGAAGCTTTTTTTCTTTACGCGTCTTCCTCGCGGATCTCCAAGGTAGAGGCTTTCGAAATTTATTAGCAGGAGAGTAGAGACGAATTGTAAAAATCAGCTACTGATTTCATCTACTTCTAATTTTCTGTACCTACATTTATACCCAAAATTTTAACGAAGAATCGTAAAAAAATTAAGCTTACTCTCCAACTTATTGATTCATATCCGCTCTTGACCTTGACGATTCATCCTTATTATTTTCGTTCTTTGTCAAATATTTGAATTTTACTTAACATATCTATCTTTATTTTATCACGTGTCAGATTCTACATTCATACGTGTGTGTGTGTGTGTGTGTGTGTGTAGTTTGCGAGAATTTAACAGGAACGAATTTGATATTATGAATAAATTGTACGAATATATAGCGGCTGTATACTTTGCTTAATTACGATTTTAATAATAATCAATATGGTGTATGTGTATATATAAATAGATCTTTTTTCGTTTATAACGAAGAGAAAACGGTATAATTATTATTTTAAATCATCGCGCATACAAATGACAGAATAAAATAATCATGTTTATACTAACAATGATAATAATAATATTAATTAAATAGTTAACAATATTGACCCAAATAACAATAATAATAATAATATAAATAGAAAGGAGAAAAAACGCGTCAAGGTAACGTTTACGAATACGGTGGTTTTGTGAATATCGCGTTGTTTGTCGGTAATTTGGTTAGATCAAATTTTAAATGATATATTTTCTAATGACGGCCGATTTCATTTTATTACACAAACACAAAATGTTATTTCCCCGCGCGATTCTTTCGGGAAAACCCTTAAAAATACACCAGTCGTATTTAATTGTCCATATCAGTTCATCCAATTCTGCACATTCCTTAAATTTATTCAATTAAAAAAACAAACAAAAAGACAATTCGTTTGACAACAAGTAAACGTGAAATTTTTATTCTTTATTTCATGGCAGAGTTAAATAAATTTTTACAATTTTTCCCCAATTAATCACCGTCACGTCCTCGTCATGCACCTGTTAACACTTAATAGTGGCTAAAAATACGTAAAATTATCAAGTGTACCATTATTTAATAACGATTTACTGAAAACGATTACCCCTATACATACATTAATAATTACACGCGCCCGTCCTTACCTACATTACAATGGCCTAATGCTCTGAACCGTACACAATTATACTGATTAATATAGATAAAGGGAATTTTTAATACATACAATATATATATATATATATATATATATATTATGAACAAAAAATATACAGGTGTAAATATTAAATGCCTCCGCAAACAATGAATAAATAATAATAATAATAATAATAATATAGATATTTAGACCTTCCCCACCAAAAAATCGGAATAGTCAAGAGAAAAACAGCACAGATACTGGACAAAAAAGTTATATCACTTTCACCGGCGCGTATATCCCTGACGATTTTCTTGAAAATAAAATCGATTAACATTTTTAATAATAGTAATAATTAATATTACTATAATTTGAAAAGTTTGGAATTTTTTTAAAATAAACTATAAAAACTGATTAAAACAACTAAAAATTAATTGTTTTTATGAAAAAACACAAAGATTTTGGCTATCAAGTGAAATATAAAAATAATTTTAAAAATACACAGAGTTACAAAAATATAAAATGGAAAAAAATTACTATATACACAAGTGTTAAAATAGTATTTTAAATATATGAAAGCGAATATGGTAAACAATCCAAACAACAATCAGTAATATATATATATTTTTTTTTTTTTGACACAACAAGAACACAAAGCAAAGTACAATAATATAAAATTTATACAAACTAATTTTCGTTAAATTATTTTTATATTTCACTTGATAATATCTTAATAGCCGAAAATCGTTGTGTTTATTCGTAAAGAAAATAACTTTTTAGTGATTTGAACTATTTTTTATCGTTTATTACTATTATTATTGTTGTTGTCGTTCAAAATCAACAATATTTACAGGATTAAAAATTACTTCTACTATCGATAAAGTAAATTAACGGAAATAACAGATTCTAAGCAATATTGTACATACTATTAGGCTTCCGTCTAGTTTGCCAATATGATAGAATCATAATATGTATATAAACATAGTTTCAAACTTGATATTAAATAACGTTTGAATGACGGTTTCCTTACGTCATATTTAAATGGAATTAAACACTATCCAAGGCCTAAATTGCAATTGTACCAATGTAAATAATTCTGCAGAAGTTATCGCGAGAATTTTGAATTACCTTATGCAAAACTTTTATGTGGTCTTTTATATTGATAACCGTTATCAATCTTTTTCTTTCCCCTAATATAAATAAACAACTAGACCAAAAATTCGTAAAGAATTTTAATACTAAAAAAATATGAACTATATAAAAAAAATTCCTCCGGATGATTATGTTTCTTTATTAAGTATCCTATATTTAAATAGGACGTCACGCATCTTATTTAACATGTTCCTAATTATAAGTCAGAACAAGGTCGCTACGGTGGTTCGAAGTAAACTACGAATAATAGTAAATGTGGACAACAATTACACAATCGATGAAGAATACAAGCGAAGAAGAAAAGGAGTCTTATTCTAAACCTACCATCTGGGAAAAAACAAAATTTTTAAATAATATATATAAATATATAGTTATTACATTTGTTAATATTTCATTAAGCAACGGATAAGATACACCACACACACACACATATATATATATATATATATATATATATATATATATATATATATATATATATATATATATATATATATATATATATACGTCAGGATAGTTCGGAAAACAATTTTAGAACACATGATCGAAGGTAAAAAGAAAAGAGAAAGCATAACCGTAAAAATAGGCGTACGTATTTTTTCTTCAGAGCACTTAAAAATAATTAAATAAAAAACACAAAACCCATGTCGCTTAAATAAGTTTTCGCTGAGCGCAGGAGACAGAAATGCGAACCCAAATTTCATGATTTGAAGGTGTTCGAATCGAGCTCACGAAGTAGATATGCGTATTATATATATATATAATATATAACATATATTTGTATTTGGATAGTATAACACGTGGAATTAAATCATTTTATTTATATACGAAGCTTCAATTGAACTCATTCAGTTTAAAAATTATGAAGAAACAAAGAACAAATTTAAAACGGAAAACTAGTGAATGTATAAATTTAAAAAGTTTAAACAAATCATATTTGAACATTACGTAATGCTTTACGAATATTTATTCCACGTTCAGACGCACACACAAATATGTTCTCCGTATTTTCTATATTGATAAAACGGAATTGTTTAAAATCAATTAAACCCGGAATTAATTTATAAAAACGTATATGAAAGTAACGAAGCACATTTTCAATTTCAAATAACAAAAAAGGAAAAAATAAAAAAATAATCTATAGACACATGCCGAACCTCCGCGATTGATTTTAGTTTCGGCACGTAAAGAGCGTTAGTAGTGGTAGTAGCAAGGGTAAAATTTAAAGCGTCAACTTTCGCCTATCATCAACGAAGCGGATATTAAAAACAACAAAAATCTATTTCGACGGAATCAATCGAAGTTTGTTCATTTCTGTGTATTCATCGAGGTAACGACCTATCCTCCAAAAAAGTTAAAAAACAGACAAACTTTGAATAACTTCGTTTCGTACTCATAGTAATTCTTTTTTCTTTTTACATTTTTTTTCGATTAAAATTTAATAAACGAAAATTCGTTTTTTAAAATTCAGAAAAATATAAACACACACTAACACATATATACATATAAAGAGAGAAAGAGAGAGAGAAACGCGTAGAAAATCGATACGAATCGGAATAGAAATATAAATATTTCAAATGGCTATAAAGAATGAATAATATCGTCCAACACACACACAACATCTATCTATCGATTTATCGCAGAGAGAGAGAGAATACAGAGAAAATCACAAAAACATCTTCTACATAAAATATAAATTTATATATATTTAGTGCACATGCTAATATTTATGATAAAAATTTTGTCCGATTTTAAAATAGATTTCATAATTGGCCGCCGCGATGCGAGTACTGCATTCGTATATATATATAGTCGAACCCGCTTAAAGGGACACATCGGGCGGAAGTCATTTGTCCCTTATAACTGATTGTCCCTAGAAGCGAATTTTTTAAAATCTTTTATTGAAGCGAGTGGGTGTTAGAATATATACAGTTTAGTAAACAATTAACCATACTTACAACCTTTTTTTTTTTTTTTTTTAATGGGGATGCCTTTACAGCTTACCCAACGTGGAGCCGTAATATTCACTAACTCATATTCTTATGAACTCGGATAACTTCTCGAGAAAAGTCGCTATGTCCGGGAATAAATCTAGATTCTCACTTATTAATGCGTAATATTTATTTATATGGAAATTAAGAGAAAAATACCAAACATAAGGTAAAAGAACCTGACCTGATATTTGTAAAAATTGTTCATTTACTGTAAAAATGCGCTATAGTTGTTTGGTGTAAATTCTTCATCTGCTGCGTTTGAACAAAATCTGCACAGTTATCTAATGATGCCGTAGGAGCACCTAACTGCCCTTTTCAGTACTACTCCATTTTTTACGTAAGTTCTGTTCATCTGTTTTTAAACAGGAGATGATGTTTTTGGAGACGCCCATGATTTTTGCTAATTCCCGAAATTGGGAGGTTGAATTTCGATTTTGTCTAAAATAGAAATTTTTTCCTTTAATGATAAACATTTACGCGACATTTTATTCATACAAAAAATTCACCAGAACTAAAAAAAGAAAAGAAAATTTTCGTAAGAAAAAAAAATACAGTTTTTGCAGAACTAAACTAAGAACAAAACGAGCTATCGGAGAGTGCATAATTAATAAACGTACAGAGCAAAAAACAGTATAGCGTCAATGAAAGAATGTCAACACAAGAACATCTCAAACAAAACAAAAATGTTCACTTAAACGAAAACGAACTGTAAAAATGACTAAAACATTTTTATTCAATTTGAGTTTATGTGAATATTTTCGTTTTATGATCGGAAGTGTCATTTTATATCGGCTGGCTTATCGCCCGTCTCACTATTTATTGCCTTGAAAGTCTATTTGTCCCTTATAACCGAGGCGTTGTCCCTCTAAAGTGAACTAAAATAACCTTCATTTGATACGTTTGATTCGGGGTTTTGCTGATTGTCCCTTAAAAACGGCTGTCCCTCTTAACCGGAGTCCCTTATAAGCGGATTCGACTGTATATGTATATATTTTAAATGTTATTTAAAGGATTATACAGAATCTATATAATAATCAATGCCATTAGAAACGAAAAAAAATATCAAGAATTATAGAAAATGTGCTTCAGGCCAATAGTATTAATTTCTATATTGCCAAAGTAGGATACGTTGTGTGATAGATGTTGCAACTTATTTCTCATATAAACAGCGCTTACATATTTTGGATGTATTATTTCGACAACTAGATTAAGGCCGCTGATTACAATTATATATATATATATATATATATATATATATATATATATATATATATTTTCGACCAAAATAAATTTCTTGTACACAGAATATATCGCAACTATTCTACTTAGATAAAACTAGTAAAAGTACAGACTTTTCTTTTGTCAGACATTCGATGTTTATCGAAATCACCGTTAATTATTTTCAAGCTAATCTCATCAAAATGAGGAGCTAGACCAGAAGCCCTGACAGTAACAGTGTTCGCATAGTATTTCTCAGCAAGAGAATATGGAAGTTCATCGCAGGGTAGATCAACTCATGTAAAAGAAGTGGATATGGCGTTAAACGATACATATCGAAAATGGTTGTCTGAATTATTATACATATCATGCGGTATTGTTTCGCCTTATATAAAAATGAATATTATCTTCAGGAGATGCCTGTCACCTAAAGTTTGCACAAACTATAGTAAATGAAAGATCGAAATCACGAAAATCATTTACTCATAATAGTATCGGCGCTATCTGACAAGGTAAGCACCATACGGAAATTGAAAAATTCTGATTCAGGTCCTGTGTTGCCAAAGGAAAAACTGCGTCCAAATGATCAATTTCCAATGGAGAACTCTGAATAGGTTATGAACTGGCTGTGGGAAAACAAATGCAAACTGTGTCAGATGAAAGTTAAGCACGGATGATAAATGTCAATGCGACGAAAAGCAAGACTACCAGCATCTGTTCCATTGTGAACGTACTAAGCCTACTACAAATATTATGAACTTATGGGGTACTACTCGTAATGACGATGTGATCAAACTGATCGACGCATCGAAAGATCATATATAGATTAAAATCTCGGATTAGACAACAACAACAATAAAAAATGTATTATCCGCTATAATCTTTAATATTCGCCGGAAAAGAAACTGTTAAAAAGAATTAGAAAATTTCAAGAAATATTACATATCAATATATTTAGATTTGTCTATGACATCGCCATTTTAGTCAAAACAGAAAATAACTGAATAAAAGAAGAAGGACACAAAAAAAGCAAAATCTTTCAAACCAAAACAGCATTCTTTAATGAATCAAATTTATCAACATCAAAGAATATAGATTTAAACATTTAAAAAAAAAACAAAAAAAAAAAATAAATAAATAAATAAAACGATGCAAGTATACGCATATCATATTTCAACTTATACAGTGAAGGCATTCGAAGTTTGGCGTACTATGAATAAAAATAATAGAAGCATTTAAAAGTAAATATCGAGAAGAATTGGTATAGAATCAAAAATTACGAAAAATAATTATAAAAAGACTAATACTAATCGTATACTGCCACACGAAAGATTAGTACTTAACCGAATAGAAAGGATATATTCGGGAAAGAATGCAGTTGTAAAGCCACGAACAAATTGTACTTCATAGATATGTGAATATTTAACAGCGTCATCATACGGACAACTGAAACTAATGGCAAAGCATAAAAGTGGAAACCAATGACAAAGAATATATCATGACAATGACGATGACGATGACGATATAATATAAATTATTTAAACATATATCTATAACATCTATATAAACAAAATGGATATACAAATACATACAAAATACCGTTCCACATAACTGTATGTACAAAATTACAAAAAAAAAAACAAAACCACAAATGGCCTAAGGTTATAACAACTCTTAAATTATTAAATAATAATGTACTAAATACAATTCTAATAAACCTATTTAAAAACATATTTCTCAAATATTGTTGACAGAATGACAAAAGAGGTGGAATGCTAACGTCTTAGGAAGGAAAACATACTAATTCTTCCACGAAAAAATTAAATATTAACTTCTACAATTCTCACATCTTATATGGTCATGGCGGGCTTGCTATATAGTTTCGATTTTGTTAAGATGTAGCTGTTGTTCTGGAGATATTATAGATGAATTGGAACACATTATCTTTGAGTGTCCTGCATTTGCAGATCAGCGTCCTAAGTATGAAGTAAAGTGTATTTGAACAGAATTCATCGAGTTCTCTGAAAGTGCAATACGACATAAATTTAATATCATGAGCTACTTTTTATCTCATCCTATTTCTAACAACAATAATTTTTTAGAAAAGTAAATTAATTCAACTGTGAAACCAGCATCTGTAGCATCTTCTGTTACTGCATTTATTACGTGTTTAAAAAATTAAACTTGTAAATAAATTATTTTTTCACTTCGGAATTATTATATAGATCACTGGTGGTTTTGGGAACTATGTTATTGTCATCTAAATTATAGGCACACTTGCAGATGGCAACATGCACACACAAATATGCATTATACTATATATCTATGTTTTTTTTTTTTAATATGGCCTGGCTGTACGTGCCATCTGGCCACCGAAGGGACAAAAATAAATCATAAATAAATATAACGAATGAATTAGATTAAACTAAAAGAAGAGAAAAACTATAAAATATTAATATAGCAAGAGAGGATAATCATAAGAAAAAGAAAGATATAAAAAGAGGAAAAGGAAAATTACTCCAAAACAAAAACCAACCGTTAAATTAGAATATGACTAATACTAATGAATTTAAATAATACTATTAAAACACAAATAACAAGGATAGGATACAGTAAGGAGGGAAAACACCACGAGCGAATAACTTCTCAAACAAATCCATATATGTTCGAACCAACCACAGCTGAAAAATAAATGGTTAATATCTTCTCTAAAATTAACGCTACTATGATTGGTACAATGAATATAAGGAGGATTTATAAGATTGAAGTTCAAAGCTACTCTAGAATGACCAGAACGTAGCCTACATATGACATATGTATGTTTCATTATTCTTTTGTTATGCTTTACTTCTAATGCACATGTAACACAAGCGCATCTGTACATTTATATACAATTATTTGAAAAATACATTCGCTTCACTCGTTTGTCGGAATTGGAGAACACACACAAAAAAAGTGTATGCACACGAATTTTGCGTGAATACTTATATTTAATAAGTTTAGATATACATACATATATATATATATACATACATATATATATATATATATATATATATATATATATATATATATATATATATATATAATGTATAAATGTGAAATAACAAAATAATATTTTGTCTAAGATCAACGCAAATAAGGGGCATCTGTATGTATTTAAGTGGCGTCGCATCACCGGATAAACCGGACGTGATCGCTAAGAAAAAAAAAGTGGAAAACACCTCAAGATAACCATCACCATCCACTTTATGGCCACGCGGACTTGTCGGTAGACGAATAAAATCTAGGCGCAATTTTCGGAGAAGAGCTGAGAAGCTAAGTGATAGCACGAAAAGTTTTTCAGCTTGGTACGCCAGTGGAAACAGCGGCGCAATAATTAAATTACCAGTCATCAGCAATATAAACTATAACTTGTGTAAAACTTTAAATCAGATGATTGTCTATATATATATAACGAGTGTACAACTACTATAATTATACTCATGATTTCGGGTATATTTATCAATTAAAAGTTGAATATATTGGAGAGTAGTGATTTTATTAATTAATTATAAACGAACAAAATAAAACACAATCACTAAAAGTTTTTAATCGCGAAGCTTTTCGACAGTTACGTCATTTTCAAGCGCGAACTAAAATTATTACATCTTTTTTTTTTTTTTTTTTTTTTGAAAAGATGTAATAATTTTAGTTCACGCTTGAAAATGACGTAACTGTCGAAAAGCTTCGCGATTAAAAACTTTTAGTGATTCTGTTTTATTTTGTTCGTTTATAATTAATTTATCAATTTATTACGTAATTTTATAAATTAATATGTAATTTCTTAATCAATTTCCATGGCTTATTCTTCTAGTAATTTTTTGGTGTTCTCTTTCGGCACTTATTTAGAATGTAATCGACAGTTTGTTCGTCCTTACTCAGCTGCATGTTGCCTTGTCCCTGATACCCAATTTTCCTTCATCTTCCGCATTACGCTCTGATGCGATTAAGGTTAATCTACAAGTTTAAGCTCTGGTGGTTCGGTACACAAAACTTGAATTTTCTGTCAACTCTTCAAGTCTTTGATTATTAGAAATTAGCTGAATCCAGTTTTTTTTTGTGTGCAGGTTTCTTCGATTTTAATCGTTTTAATATATCTGTACCTAGACCCATCGCGAAGTCCTCATTTCTGTTCGTTATTTTCCGGCAGTCTTTTTTTCGTCGGATGTCAGGCGACGTTACACTGCTTAGTGATAACTATGCCACATCAGTAGACTTTAGAGAGCCGGTTATTTCGGTATCAATTTTATCGATACACAAGCACTATTAAACTGAACCTGTGGCTTATAGCATTTAGCCTTACAATTTCTATAATTAAATAAGCAGTCAGTAAATTACGTACCGGTACGTATTGTCACTTGTTCCATCGATAATATTGATTGTCTACGGTATAATTTCGTAAGGATGTACGTTTTTGTATGTAAAATTGCCGCTTAAAAAATTTTGTGTGTCATCAAGAAATGAGAATAAATTAAAATAGCAAAAATCTGAAATTAATAAAAAAAACGAGAACCAAAATAAACCGTTTTTTTTTTCAAAACGAAATTACATAAACCGATTTTTTATTATAGTAGTAAGTTACAGAAATAACTTGTCCATTAAACTAAGACGATAAGTAAAAAAAATACATTATTAAATATGCGCAAAGATGCTGGAAAAATGACGATCGTCTTGTAACAAATGTATAGTAAAAAAATCACAAATTATTTTTGTAATTATCACAATTTAATTGTTAAACCTTGTTATATGTGCTCCCTCACTCACACACAAACAATATATATATGTATATTATTAATAATTCATAATGGTAAAATATATACGTAGTTGTTGCCGACAAGCTTTTCGATTCTCTTCATTTTAGAAACGTCTACTGATAGGCAAAATGATAAACGACTATAACTAATATTTAATACGAGAACTTAATCATTCAGACAGACAGTCAGCCAGCTAGAAATCTGGTTTTGCATTTTTAATATGCGAGTGTATATATATATATATATATATATATATATATATATATATATATATATATATATATATATATATATATAAAAACAAACATCGTTAATGCGATAACACGTATCCGACGAACAATTTAATCCACTTGTACAAATAAACTAAACTAAAATTTAAGCTCACATGTTCCTCTTCGCTAAGACAAAGCATAATACACCTATATATCACACGTACATATTTCTGCTCGTAGGATAATTATTGTAAGCGAGCTATTTACCAAACCATTTTTTGATTATAAACCACAAAATTATATTTGATATAGTATTAACATTTCGAAATCATGTACAGTTTTCCTGTAAACGACAAAGTTTTACATTTTATACAATATCAACATTTCAAGAGCTTCAATCATGTACAACACTAATTTAAC
This sequence comes from Coronaproctus castanopsis, assembly GCA_032883995.1. Classification (NCBI taxonomy): domain Eukaryota; kingdom Metazoa; phylum Arthropoda; class Insecta; order Hemiptera; family Monophlebidae; genus Coronaproctus; species Coronaproctus castanopsis. The sequence continues at coordinate 156,296,644 of CM065053.1, read as the reverse complement.
AGAAAGTTCGCTTTTATTTAATCTTGTGAGATTTTCATAACGAAGATCTTAAGAACCAAATTCAGATTATAGGAGCATGTACGTACACAAAATACATATATATCATACGTACATTGCCGAGATCATAAGGCCCGATGATAACTTCTAATTAGCGACTTCTTCCAAAATCTCTATATATCGGTAAAATATGTTTTATTTATTTATTTATTTTTTAATAAATAGTTCGTGTTTTCGCTTTTTTTTTTGTTTAAAAAAAAAAGAATGGTTAGAACCAAAGAAAAATATAAAAATATATAATAAATTAGTAAATTAAAAAAGTTAAAGCACAAAATTCTCTAGAAATAGAAATGAAGGAGGTAGAAAGAAAATCAAATATCGCAATAAGTAATAGGCGTGGAATTTAACGAACACCACGTGTAGATACGAAAGAAAGAAGAATAAACATAAATCGATTCAGAATAAGCGAAACACGCACATAAATAAAATAAAGTAATATTTGGAATTTGTGAATAAAAACGGAAAATATGGTCGTAATAAGTAAATTATATTTAAGAAAATATTCGTCGAAGAAATCATTTTTATGTTGGGGCGAGAAAATGTACGCCAGTACAATATTTAGCACTCGAACAATATAGTATTTTTAATATATGATTTTTTTACAAAAAAAAAACTAATAATTTTTTAAAAATATAATTTAAAAAAAACTGTCGTTTAAAAAACTATATTTTTTTTAAAAAAAAAAAGACTATATATATATTTTTAAAAACTATATATTTTTTTTAAAAAACATATTTAAAAAAAAACTATAATTTAAATAAAAACGCATATTTCAAGTAATTTACAATTATACAAACATATTAACTTACATATAATGAATACGAAAGAATAACACAAAAATTAACATACGCGCATGCAGGCATATTTCAATACACAAAGTCATCAAAATTACTTATCCCGTTAAGCTCTCGCTTGTCGACAGGTTATAATAACTTATTTCTTTACAACTCATTTTCACATTCATGTGTTTCCTCATTGCACCTCTCACATATATTCTCATTTCCACTGTCATGTACGCTCACATTTACAACTTATTATTTTTCCCTTCATTTTGTAATAGCAGCCTGCGATATCCGTATTCCATCTTTCGCTTATTTTAACCTTATTATTATTATTATTATTTTTTAAATTTTGTCAAAATTCCGTCCACTTCTCGCTTAATTTCTTTACTTTAGCATGTTTATAAACAGCGACCCTTTTAATTCTCGTTGTCCTCTCAACGATTTTATGGGCGATTTTTTCTGGTAACACGTTGAGCATTTGATTTTTTTTTTTTTGGGGGGGGGTCCCCCACAACGATTTACCCAATTAAACTTTATAACATAATTTTAACAAAATAAAATTATTATAATTTTAATTAATGTTACAATTAACAATAAACCTTTGTAAACAAATGTATATGTGCATGTTACATGTAGAGAGTAAGAAAGTTATATCTACAGGAAAAGGAACCTGTCGAGAGATGAGGTGATTATAGATAGTGACACTAGAGGAGAGGTAGTGTGAACATTCCAGGAAAATGTGATTTGCGATAGAGAAGCAACGAGATGCATTTGAAAAGTTTAGCTGGTAGACGATTTTTTCCAAAGCGTAGTCTACATAAAGCGGCAATAAAACCACGCTGCAGACCAACTTTTTTGTATTTCGATATTATAGAACCCGGGTAGACAAGGAAGATCAGGCTGAATCAGATTATATTGTATAACATTATAAGGATTATTCCAAGTAGTTTTCCAATATTCTTCAGAAGATCAATGCAGGGTGTATAAGTAATAAATGAACACGGTATGTTGTATATTTAGCATAATGATCGGCAAGTAAATTCCCTCTAATGCCAGCGTGACCAGGAATACATGTAAACTTAACAGAGATACCGGCAAAGGTTACGAATTTTAAGTATTATGAGAGAACTTTGAAGCACAACTTTTAAAGGTCGGAAAAAATCATAGCCTTTTGAGTTATCGAATTTAACAAGATGAAACGCAGAGCTCGAAAAATAGCCACAGACTCTGCTGTAAAAATGGAAGAAACTCGCTAAAGGTTAAATTTTTTTAACTATGTGGAAGGAAAGAATTACAAAAGTTGCTCCTACATGATTCTTCGTTCTTTGATTTAGAACCGTCTATATATATATATAGATATATATATATATATATATATATATATATATATATATATATATATATATATATATATATATTAGATATACATATATACATATATATACATATATACATATATACATACATACATATATACATATATACATACATACATATATATATATATATATATATATATATATGTGTGTGTGTGTGTATATATATAATACGTATATATTTATACATATATATATATATACATATATATGTGTGTAGATATATATATATATATATATATATATATATATATATATATATATATATATATATATATATAGGAAAAAATTCTAACCAGTTATCACAAATGTGGGATGTAAAAAGAATATTAGCGATTGAATCCGGTGCAGAAGAACTTAAATCTATATGTAACAAAGAGATCATTATTAAGAAAGGAGAAGTAGAAATAACGGGAATGTGAAGAACGAAGTATTAATTCACTGTACATGGAAAGGTGATGTGCAGAAATACATAGGATTGGTCGACGATGAAGAAAAAATCTCCAGTTCTGAAAAATTTCAAAGAATGAAAGAAATAACGAGTATAAAGTAACTGAGAAGGAGTTAAAAAATTTATCAGCTAAATAAGTCCGGCGCATAGATAAAGGATGGACTTTTACCTCCACCCTTAAACTGGATATAGAAGTAAAGCTTCTAGGACCAAACGTAGATGTGTGTTTTGAAGTTTTTTCAAAGTTGAAATATATCCGGATGGTGCTTTGGCAAACAGAAAACTACAATCACAATCCAAAACTACCATAATAATATATATTTATCTGTCTAGTTTCCATATTCAGTTCTAGGCATTTGTATTTGATAATTGAGATTATTTCTTAGGTCATATTTTACCGTCTTCCTTAGCTGAAGAACACTCACTGCTTTTAGAAGATAGTTCATCAAAAAGTAAACCTTTTATATCCAGCACATTTCTTTCCTTGTTAATCATATAGCGTGGAACAATCTTTTCTCGTCGCTAAGTGTAGTAATTTTTTCTGTAATTGTACAATAATGGCATTATATAAGACTTCTTTATTCCCAAACCTGCGCACCGTATCTTAATCTCGAATATATCAGCGCGAAATAAAAAACATGTTTAAAACATAATTAATTTAACATACACATCGACGCTAATATTGCGTGTATATAAATACACAGTATCCTCATTATACCGTAAATTTTAAACGAAATTACACGCTCTATCGCATTATTAGGCGACTAAATTGTCTGTTTTCATTTGTCGAAATTTCAGAGAGAAAAATGGCAGTACATCACGTAATCGCGCAAAGCGCGTTTACCTTAAAAATAATTATACATCGTATTAACTCAATGTCCGTATATCGTAACATTTCTGGTAGAACTTGTGATATTACAAGTGTTTTCAGGTTGTTACATATTGCTCGGACTATAGTTAGATCAGTCAAGCAGGTGATGGTGTATTTTTTACCATTTATTTATAGCATTTCGCGGGATTAAACACAGATTTGCGCGCAATATGATTATAATACTTTAATATATTCTGTTAGCACCGAGTGGGTAAACGCTTTTCAATTTTCACCGAAACGATACATTTGTTCTGTTCACAGGTCACGATATCCTCTGTATTCGGCGCCGTATCAATACATCGAATGCACAAATTCTTTTTATTGCGAACAGTCGATATAGAAATATTGCAAATACTGGGATATTACAAATAAAACGAAATAAAAATACATTTAAATCGCGATAAACTTTTATATTTAAGCAAAACTTTTCGACAATTACGTCATTATCGAGCGTACAGAATGAATGTTAAAGATAAACTCAACGACCTATATTCTGTTAGCGAGTATAGTCTATGTGACACACCAACTAATCAGAGGCAACTTACTTTTAAATTTATTTTACAATAACCTTAATTTATAGAACTGATTTTAAAATTAATTCATCCTCAAAATATTTATTAAATAATAGGATCAATTTTGACGAAGAATTAATTTTAAAATTAGTTTTGTAAATTAAGGTTATCATTAAATAAATTACAGAGTAAGTTACGTTTGATTAATTGATATGTCCCATAGACTAAATTCACTATATAGGTCTTTAGTATATATAAATATTAGAGTTAGTTTATTTGTAACATTCATTGTGTACGCTTGTTCGTTCAAATATAAACGTTTATGGTAATTTAAGAACTGTATTTTTATTTTGTTTTATTTGTAATTCATAAAAAATCACTACTCTTCGATAATATCCGCATATATCGGGATATTAACCGGACTTAATTGTTTTTCGCGTAGTAACGGCATAATCCTTCCAGATTATAGGAACGGTGTAAGACAGTTTATTCATGTCGGTTGGAATAGGGAATAATTTAAATATAAACAAGTATTAACTGTTTTATTCGAGCATTATTAATTTTTTACACAAAATTATACAATTTTGTTCAAAATGAAAAAAAAAAATCGAACAGATGAAAATATACATTTCGTGTATAATATCGCCTTTTTAGATAACTAGATAACGTTTAATGCGTTATATATATATTTCTAGAATATCAAATGTCCGTCATTACGAAAATATAATAAATAAAGTTTATATAGACCGTATAGAGGATATTGTGATTGAAAGGCTTAAAACGATGCAAGATTACAAGTAATTTTATAACAACAGCAGTTTGTCAGATTTTTTATGGGAATGTGATACTGTGGGGCTATTTACATTTTAATCAAAGATGTTGAATTCTCTATACACCATGCAATATGGGGAATAATTGTAGATTATCCAGATGTTGAAGGGACAATACATTATACGGAGGTGTCATACATGAAGAACGTATCACGACAAGATAAAGTTCAGAACGTAACGGTGTCACAGCGGAGCATTAAAAAAAAAACCTGTCAGAATGGAAGGGACAGAATGAACTTTCTTTGAACTGCATACGGAAAAGACGGTCAGGTAACACATTTTTTTTTTTTTTTTTTTTTTTTTTTAATGGGGATGCCTTTACAGCTTACCCAACGTGGAGCCGTAATAATCACTAACTCATATTCTTATGAACTCGGACAACCTCCCGAGAAAAGTCGCTATGTCCGGGAACAAATCTAGATTCTCAACATGCAGAAGGGACATTACATTATAAGGAGGACCACCACGAGATGCGTAAAGCAATTTGAGATACAGTTCAGAACGTAATGCTGTTAATGAAGAACATTCGAAGAACACGTGATCAGGGTTGCAGACTACACGACCAGCATATAGAGGACAATACGGATTATCTCTAAGCTGCATAACGAACAGCATTAATCTACTGATGAGTACAGTTCCTTTGCGATTATTATTCTTAAAGAAATAGAACCACGGAATTTTTGGGGAGAGACGGTTGAAGTTGATAGTAAGAAGTGAGAGGTGATTTCTATTATAATAAAAAATAGTAAACAATATTTGTGATTATCTCTCAGAATTTTTTTTTTCAAAATTTATTATTGTCAATTATTATAACTACGGGCATAGCACATTGAGTACGGCGGCATTCCGTCTAATTGACAAAATTAAGCAACGGACTTGGATGGAGTGTGTTGTGTATTGTTGGTATATCCCAATTTATCTGGCCCGCACAGGATCTTAGGCTCTTTTCTCCAGCAGTGACCGATATATATATATATATATATATATATATATATATATATATATATATATATTTATTATATTATAGCTATTGTATATCACATTTAAGAATGTTATCTAACGAAACAAATTTCTATTCGTCTGTAGCAGATATTATTATTATGTAAGTAGAGTAATAAATAAATATTGGTTTCTTTGTAACTATATATACGTTGTTCCGATAATACTGTAGAAACCCCGTCACACTTTATCATCGAGTGTCCAGATTTTGTATCTCAACGTGCCAAGTATAAAATAACTGAAATATATCATTTTCATTTCGACAACAGGAATGAATATCTTGATAAGGCGACAACTTTGTATTACGAATTAAGCTATTCTTACTTGACATTATATTAATTAAGAAATGTAATATTACCTTAGATGATCAATTTTATCTTTGTTAGGAACCGTTTCTAATATTACAAGCATTTAAGAAATAGTATAATTATATACATATAGATATATAAAAAACTATCTATTAAGTAAATACTGCGTGCCGGAAGGTTGTGTGCCACTTTTAATTATAAGTACATTTTGCAGATGGCTCTTTACACATAAATACCATATATGTTTTTTTTTTGCTAACTTATGAATCATTCCATTAAAATAATTTCAACACAGTCCGAATTCGATAATTGTGTTTCTACGTCATTTAGTATATTAAAAGTCGTTAGGCATGTTTGTATTAGCAACTTCTGTATAACGTATATGCAGAATACATAATGCAGCTCAGCGTGTCCATCAACGGGCACCACACATACGAATACTTCTATCGCGATCGCTTATTGACTATTTCATAATTAACAAGCATATTTTTACATCGGACAAAGGCGACGCCTTAATTGGTGGCGTTAATACTAATAATTTACGATATTTAATTAGGAGGCATATTTTCGCATCGGGAAAAGACTTAATTGGATATTAGTAATTTACGATATTACGATCTTCGCATCATCCAGAAAAGTGTTGATAAAAATTTTAAACTATAAAATTCGGATCGCAAATAAAACAAAAATTAGATAGTCGATCGCGCGAATTAAAATGTTGCTCGTTTTTTGTACAAAAAGAATGAATGTGAAGTTCTTAAAACGATTTCGAATATCTGCCAGTTCATGTTTCACAACAATGGACAATCAAACGCGGAAATAAATAAAAAGGTGCAACGGTCATTACTAATAAGTAGTGGGGCGCATTGGACGGTATAGAAATTCACAAAAAGTATAACAGATTCCTAGTTTTCTCTATCGTTACATATGGTTGGGCATTTTGATCAGCGACGTATAGATGCATTTGAAATGAACCGTTACCGTATAATACTGGGAATGAAATAGTATGATAGAAAAAATAACGGCGGTTAAATATACACAAATTGATATCAAGAGAAACTAACCGCAAAATACGTAAATTATTTTGCACTACAAAGTTCAGATAGAAAAATCGTATTCTGCGAGCTATGGGGATGTGCTTCCAAAAGCAACAAACAAAAAGTCCATCAGTGCCAAAATAAAATTTTGCGTATGATAGCTGGTGCTCCATGGTACATGTCGAACGACACGTTGCACAGGGACCTCCGGATAGGATATGTAGAAGATGAAGTCCGCTGTGCTGTCCGAAGGTATCTGTCGAAACTGGACTTTCATGGGAATCCGTTAGCAAAGATGCTGCTAGAACAAGAAGAAACCAGAAGATTGCGAAGAAAACGCATCACCGATTTCAAGTAGAGTCGGTGTAGATAATTAATAGGACCACCCAGGTGTTCGGCTGTTGGGTCGACTCCTATTAAAATAAATTTCGTTCACCAAATCTAGTTGATGATGAGAGTCTCGTCAGTTCTAGATCTTAAAAGTTTATAAAAAAAAAAGAATAATTAATGAACAAAAAAGGAAAAACTATCGATAGACTAACGAAGTCCGTGCACGGGAAACATCGCTCGATATATGATCGACAGCTATAGAGAGGACTTCATCGGGATACGATGACAATCATGATACGCATATGAAATACATGTGTACTTATACTAAGTAGACCAACGCACTTACATGAATAAATTAGCTAATAAATTTCCAACCCCGTTTATCCAGGTCCTGGCTATGAATAAACGAATGAAAGACTTATCGTAATAATTGCGCCACGTAAACAATGTGTGTGTGTGTGTGTGTTGAACTTCACACTTTATAGACTAAAGAAAATAAATCACAGTAAAAGTTCCTTTTTTCGAGGTCGCCTAATTTTGTACAATATGCGAAAAATGCTTTCCGATTATACAGGCTACTGCAAAAGAATACTTAAAACATTGCGTTCAACCTGAAGACGTGTCTGAGTAAAATTTTTTACTACATCACTACATTCAAATATGCCGGAACATAAAGCGCACGAATTAAGGAAACAGCGTAAAACGCTTACACTACTAACATAATAACACGCGTATATACATATATATATATATATATATATATATATATATATATATATATACATGGTGGTATACCGTTTGAATACATGCACTGTGTAGAGTAGTTAATGCAATAATTTTTTCTTAAAAGTCCTATATTAGGTCGCAAGTGTATTAATGACTAGCAAACACGCGATTATTATATACACATAACGTAAAAATGACGCGAACCGTATAAACTATTCGAGGGTGGCTGGGTTGCTAGCGACGCTAGTCGTTCGTGTTGCCCTTGTATAGACTAACAAGAGGGTCGCAAAGCCGACTTAAACCAGATAAAATAGTTTATTTTTACATGGCGCACGCGAACCGCTTTACATTTTTCTCCATTATTATTTTCATATAATAATTATTTAAACATACATATATATATAAAAATTTCGTCGAAAATATGAAATATAGTTCCGAATAAGATTCGGCATGTTTCCCCCTCTAACATAGAGTAAGTCGGTAAACAGTGGGACAATGTTATTCGTGCACGGCAGAAAAATTACAGTAGAAAAACCATTAAAAATGCGAATATATTTCCAAAAAGTCTATAAAACAAATTTCGAAATAAAATACAACTTGATAATAACTTAATTTTTTTTTTAAATCCTGTTCTGAATTGCAAAAACGTACACCATAATTAACCTGTCTCGCAAAATCATTAAACTTTTAGTCCAGTTATCAAGAAATTATCGCAAGTTAAACGAATAAATAAATATATATGTATATATATATATATATATATATATATATATATATATATATATATATATATATATAAATAAATTTGAATTACAATAGAAATTGGTAATAACTAATTTTTAAAAAAATGCACATGAAAAACGTATTCCCAAATTAAATTAAATTGTAATTTATATATTTACATTCGGTTCAATTTCAGACTTGTCAGATCATTAAACTTTCCGTCCACTTACCAAGAAGTTATCGAGCTTATAAAAATTAATATAAATCACATATACACGCGCACACATGTAAAACAAATTTTTAATTATAATAGAAATGGGTAATAAATAAATTTTAAAAATACACACAAAATTGTGTTATTCACTGAAAAAATTAAATTATAAATGACAATTATATATGGTAGATCATTTGAAAATTTTAGTCCAGTTGTCAAAAAATTATCACAATGTAAATATATACATACGCAAAAACGCTGTCATAATTTATTATGCAATTTATGTCATACGTCTCTATTGTATACGCTTCATGAACAGATTGTAGCTTTTCCCAGTAAATTCACGAATTATGTTCGACCATCTTAGGATCGCGACTACGTTTTCAACGCGGTTTTTACTAAGATGAAGAAAGCCTCCAATCCATTTGCACGGTTCGCATGACCGAAAAATCTCCAAATTCTGGTCATTACTTGCGTTAATAAATGTGTTATAGTTCGCCATTTTCAATTAATATAAACTCGTCGGTCTTGTTGGCTGTCCATGGGACAGGCAGCATTCATCTCCAGCACCATAGCTCGAAAAGAATACACGCACACAACATTTATGATAGGTAGAGAGTATAGTAATTGAATTTAAATATGAATATCGCGTTAAAAAATAATAATAAATCATTTCAGCGATTATATTATTATGAAGTAAATAGGAAAGTAAAATTAATTGCAATAATATTAAATTACATCTATAATAAAAACAACCTTATTTATATAATATTTCTTTAAAAATCAATATTGAAATTCACCATTACACATATAATATATGTATTATTTTTAAAGATATACACTTGAGATTACGTACTTTGATTGACTGAGCGACAAGTATATTTGAACTAGTGTTGACGTCATTAAATCTAATCTTACCTTCTTTTAAAAATAGAAAACAGTTTGTTATTATGTATTTGTGTCAGTCCACAATAGTGAATTCCTCCAACGATTTTATAGTGTCATAAAAATTATACAGAATATTATCAATTTTCGCGACTAATTAATATTAATTTTTAGTTAAAATATAAAATCGAACCGATTTTTTTTCTCGAACATACAGATTATAGAAATTTATTGTATGGAATTTTTACTTCTAAATCGATTCATTTCACCTTAAATCGAAGTAAGTAAGAAAAACAAAATACAAGAAAATTAGTCAAATGATATAAATTTCGTACGAAAAACCAACACATTTATTACGATGAAACATTTTAGCTGAGCATAAACCTGCGTCAACTATGATTTAGACACGAACGTCAAATTAATTTTAACGTGCTTAACGTAAAATCAAACAATTTAAAAAAAAAAAACGACTATTCCGACGTAGAATGCTGACTATCCGATGTATGTGTAAGAATTTCTTGGCGAAAGTTTGTCTTTATTATAGTTCACCGATTCGCAGAAATGTTGGTGACAAAATGAACAAAATATGGGAAGAATAAGTTCAATGAGCAAAAATCTGTCCACTTAATAGACCTGTGTAGGCGAGTCAGCATGTAGTTTTCATAAATAGTACCACTCACTAACTGTACAAAGTAATTGTAATTCCATCTGGATGAAGCTAAATTGGAGAGCTTACAAAGCTCACCAGATCATGAAATGAGTACGTCAAAGTATATCGGATCATAGGGCGACACATTCTAAACTGAAGCTACAAAACAAGCGACTTAATTATACGGTCAATCTGGGCACACGCAACCTACCTATTTGGGTGTATCAAAGCAGAGACGAATTATTCGAAATAAATTTCTTCTTACGATAACCAATGCTAGATGGTTTTTACTAAAACGAATTCGATTTACGAATCAAATTACTTAATAAAAAAAAAAAAAAAATGAAAATGAAACACTTTTTTAACGTCACTCTCGCCGACTAACAAAATAACATATGAAAAACTAGTAAAAACTCATTCAGACCAAGTCAATCTTTACCGCCTTGAATAATCCGGTAACAAATCAGCCGGAATATAGGTTAAATGGCAACCTGAACAATACTGGCTTCTCATTTTTCTGATACGGGTACCTGTCATAACATAATTCCTCGTACTCGTTAAAGGTTAATGTGGACGTTAGGTCTCAACTATACTTCTTCCAACTTTTCCGTCAGATATTTACCACTCTACTGAAATTAATAAATATTTAACAAAGTTAAAAAACAAATCACCCTGTGGCGATGATGAACTTCTGCAATAGTGATTAAACACTTACCTCGTAAGGCAATTGTATATTTGACAAATATTGCGAATGCTGCGCTCAAAACAAGTTACTTTCCTAAACAGTGGAAAACTGCTGGAATTATAATTACGCCTAAACCCGGAAAAGATATTTCAATAATATTCGTCCAATCAGTCTGTAAGCTCTCTTAGTAATATAATTAAGAAAGTCATTTTATATCGATTACAGTTACACTGTGAAAATAACGGAATTCTTATAAACGAACAGTTTGGATTTAGAGCGGGTTATTCACTTGTATAACCGACAACTTTAATCTTAATATGTATACCAGATTATTACTCATTGAAAAAGTTTTTGATTCGGCTTAGCGTAATGGTATAATTTTTAAACTCCTTAAATTAAAATTTCCCTTATATTTAATAAAGTTAATTAAATCTTATTTTGTTACTATGTTACTCTTAATATATATATATATAAGTCCCCTGTCAAAATTTATCGTTCAGGTGTACCGCAGAGCAGTGTATTAGGCCCGTATCTATTTTTAATGTTAATAAATAATATACCCAAGTTACCCTATGCTGTAAGTGCATTATATATCCCGACGATTTAGCGTTTTATATTGTAAATCTTACAGGCCAAATACCATAAGTACAGATTACAAAAAGTTGCTAGCTCTATAGTTTTATAGATGGTGCGAGTTAAAAATAAACACTAATAAAAATGAAGCTCAACTAGGTGGCGACGCAATTGCCTTCAGCAGATATTGATGGCAAAAGTATTGAAACCAAGTTCGATATTTAGGCGTCACTGTGGATTGTCGTTTATCCTTTAATAATAATATTAATTACATAATCGATAATAAAGCAATCCGTAGTATACTTACGACAATCTTTAATCGACGATCGTATTTATCTGTCGTTAATAAAAAATTATTATATACACATATTATTCGGCCCATATTAACCTACACGTGTCTTATTTAGCTATCAGTTTCAAACAGTATACTTAAAAAATGGCAATCTATTCAAAATCACTGTTGCAGAATTATACTAAATCGTCGCAGGTAAAAAAAAAATTACTGATATGCACACAGAATTAAACATCTATCTTCTTATATTAGTAAATTATTGAAAAAGTTTTATGATATATCTGTAGAATAGATCAAAATAGATTAATTAATTTTATAGGTGATTACGATATGCTAAGCCTCACCGTGCGTTATACTAAGGTACAAACATCGTAGAATTAAGCATAGGTTACTTATTTAATTTGCGTCTATGTCGATTATTTATTTTGTGTAGTTAATATGGTATGCGTGTATGTGCATATATATGTACATATGGGTATGGGTACCTCGTATGTTTTTGTTTTTCTTTTACCATATTTTATTTTTTGTTTGTTTTTTTCCTATAGCCTAACACATTTGTCATATTAATTTTCTAGATTTACTAATACTATATAAGTTAACTGTTAAGATATAACTTAACTTTATGAACCCCTTGTTACGTATTTATCATTACGAAACAAAGCTTCTTCTCTTCTTCTCTAGTTAATAAAAAACATGATCGATTTGATTTATCGACATGAAAAAAGACTTCGTAACCATCAAAATCCTTAAGTATCAACCCTTTTTCCTGAAAATAATCAGGACATAAGATTCCTTAAATAGCCTCCTTCTTTTCGTGCAATCCGATACGGGTACTGCTTAATCATCGTGTATAGATTGAATAATCTGTTATATGCGAATTCTGAATAAACCTACTGTTTTCTTAATTCCTGCCCATTTTAAAATATTATTTATCCACGAGGTCCTTTTTTTCTTCCCGGATTTCGATATCATGCCCATTGTTTTTACCTGCAATAACTTATATAATTCACCTCACACAAAGTGTGCGAAAAAAAATTTATCTTCTTTCGTTTCACTATTATCAACTCCAATTAGTTGCAATACTTTTCAATTTTTCGTCTTCCTCGTCTAGGGTATTTTCCACAGTTTTCGATAGAACAACATTTCGAACGATTACATACTCTCCGTCATATTTTCTTTTACGATCGATGTCTCGCTTCCATATAGAGACCATACGTAGTATTATCATTTATTTAATTCTACACTCTGTTAGTAGTATTATACAATCTTCACCAGCATAAGGATATAGCGAATAACTAATTCTAATTTTTGTCAGATGTATCAGTTTAATGAATTGTAATTATTACTTTTAAAATTGTAATATTTACACACCGTCTTCTAAAGAACTGTAAAAACGTAAAAAAAACACGTGCAATCGAAAACGAGAAAAATAAAGGTAAAGTACCTTCGATAGGGCGAACTTCTTCCGTCGGAATAACGAGTATATAGAGATAAATTGCCAGGACCGACTTAAATGTCAGTCGATCATCATAAATGACGTACGACTTAAACGGCAATATTGGATTCGTAAGTTACAGAGAATACTCACATTTAACACATACAGAAATACAGCCGCAATTAATGACCATCTTTTGTACGCTTCATCGAGAAATTTGGATCTCGAACAACGCGTTAATTAGTCGGAAAACACAAAACGTATTGTAAGAGCGAAAAATTAGAAAAATACGCACTTTTGAAACATTATCATTAAGGAAACAGAATAAACACACACATACACACATAAATAAATAAGATAAGAATAAAGCGGCAAAGTACCAAAAGGGCAACGGCATTACGTAAATTTATAAAAATTATTTGAAACGATTATTTACAAAAACATTTTAACTTTATTCGAACTTACTACAATTTTACAAGACTTTATTAACTGGCACCAGGATATTTGTGACACAGAATATGAAGCAAACACACGATGAAAATAATCAAAATTATAGCATCAATCGTATTTGAACATATTTATACAGTTATATTTGCTACATAGAAAAACTACAAGAAACGGCCAACTTATACTACATATCCGCATTATATTATCGTATTATTCGTTTTCGCGTTTTTAAAATTAAATTTAAAATAAACACACACACATACATACATACATATATAATAGCTGTGAGTTCCTGTTTATTTATTTTTGTAGTTTTACACAAAAAAAAACTGCAAAAAAGGGTTCAAATTAATTACATAGGTTTACTATCTTGTAATATACTTTGATTGATTACTGTTTTATATATATATATATATATATATATATATATATATATATATATATATATATATATATTACATTAATTCGTTAAGTGGCTGTTTTAGTGCAAAGAACAACCGAGATCTTATCGTATACTCGTAGCGTGTAACAAAACTAATTCGATTTTCTTAAAACAAACAAAGGCAAACCTCATCTATTGGACGTAATAAATTTCGAGAAATTATATTCGGTTTGAAAATGAATACGATTCTTCGAAATCCGTCTCAGTCGTCGATTAAAAACCCTAACCAGAAAACCACTACCTACCGTCATCAAATCGACTATCCATATATATATATATATATACGCATATATTGCTGACTTAGGCTGGTGAAAGAGCTGCTTCACAATTACAAAGAACGGTCAACGAACTGACATTTTGGACTGGTATTCTTTTAGCGACTATAGATGCTGTTAATCTGTTGCTAAAACTAACTCAAGCTATACTTCAACGCGAAAAGACGCAAAGCGTGACTTCTAACCGTATATATAAAAGCATACATGTCCTGCGGTTATCGCCGACTGGGGTCAGACAGCCTCTTTTTATTTGAGCATAATTACACCTTTCTAAATTAACATAAACCATGACGTTAATTACTGTGTGCATTCACACAGACACATATATTTCGCAAACAAAAAACACGATACGTAAAACTACAGACCATGCTGAACATTATATTCCAGACATAGAGGCGTACACGCAAAATTAAAGAAATAACAAAAAAATTATCGAAATTGAATATTATGTTTAAAAAAAAAAGAAAGAAAATAATGCAAAAGAACTAAAATGAATACACACACACACATATATATATATATATATATATATATATATAAAATAAATGTAGTAATTACCCAGAACGAGATTTTTAAGTACTTCCTTTTGTTTAAATTCGTCATTAAATCCTGACAACCGGTGTTAACCTCAAATACACATACGTAGCACGCAATACAACTTAGAAGATATAATAATAGTGAAGACGTAAATATAAGTACGGGAAAATGGAAATTATAACTTTCAATAGCAAGAATGGAAGATGACTTCCGGATCCTGAGAATAATTATTACACATCATTCTGTTAAAAGCCAGACGGTTCCATTTTTCTAATGGCAACATCCATTATTTTATAATATTTTAAAAATTAATACTGCTAATAGTTAATAGTATAAATTACCGCTAATAATAGTAGTAATAGTAGTACTAACAAATAGTAATTGTCAGTGTAAATGTGAGTAACTGAGGGATAAATAAGTGCGCGTGTGTAAATGAAGGAATAAAGATAAATTATATATACTAAAATAAATATTATAAAATAACTTTAATTAGATTATAAGACAAATTGTATACTACTAAACTAAGATATTATAAAATAAATAGATTATAAGACAAACTGTACATTTTGCACAGATTGAATGCGGGAGAAGGTGAATAAATTTAACGGAATGTAATAAATTATAACAAAAAGGTGCGTGAAAGTGCGAATGTGGATTCACTGATTCTTGTTTATTTTACAAATATACGTTTTTTAAAAAAAAAATAATAATAATATTTTTTTGCAGACTTATTCATTTGAATACTGTTCTATAGCAATAAAGAATAATAATAATAATAGATATATATAACAAACAACAGTAGCAGTATTAAGAACAATAGTAATTCTCGCAGTAATAACAACCACAAAGACCATAATAATCATATATTTATTGTGTATGTTTGGAAATGACGTAATTGTCGAAAAGCTTTGCAATAAAAAACTTGAAAGCTTTGCAATAAAAAACTTTTATAGTGATTCAACTTATTCTTTTGTTTATAATTCATATCACTACTGTCCGATATATTCAACATTTAATAATAATCATAATTATAGGACAATCGTGTCATATTTTATTATCAATAAAAAAAAAAAACATGTTATTAAAATTTCTTCGCATATTGCTGTCCACGCAAAGCAAAAAAAAAAAAAAAAAAAACCCTTACCTCGCACACGGTTTGTGTGTAAAGTTACTGAAAGACTGTGCGTTCGCGAATTTTATATAAATAAAGGTTACTTTATAGCTTAAAGATATAAACTTACTAATGCACTGACCACATTTGAAATGCGTACACTAATTTATTTAATAGTTAGTATATGTTTAGAAATGCATATACATACAAGTAGGCATGTAGGTATATGTGTATATAATAACTAGTTAAGCACGTATAAGATAATAATCATACATTTTAATAATAAGTAATAATAATACACTTTGACTATATCTATATATATATATATATAAAAATTAAAAAACTAGTAATAGTATTTATTTAATAATGATAAAATTTAAAGTAATAATAAAAACAGTACGCAAAAAAATATTAAAATATCGTAAATTAATTATGTTTTTAAAAATAAATAAATGAAACAAACATCGAACGATGAAATAATTTTGACACGAATTTTATGACAGCACCTATACAAAGATAATAATTACAGGAAAAACGAACAAGGAAGAAAAAGGATTCCTTTACTTCCAAATATTGAAGTACGGATAGAAAATACAGAAGTATAAGATTTATTCCACGGTATAGGGAAGAAGACGGGGATCATGTATAGTTCGAATCAGATTACACGAATTAGAGGAAGAATTTAGGCTAGCATCGTTTAATACGCTCTCCATTCTCGTCTAATAACAGTCGCCAAGGGATATTTAAAAAAAAAAAAATGTACAACTCCTGTCTTGACCAACTCTTTATATAGATAATAAAGCTGGAAATTTAAATTACGCTTATAATCTTCTTAGTTACACATTTTCAGATCACTCGAGTGTATTAGTGCAAAGGTTACACTTTCGCTTAAGTCGAGATAAATTGAGTGCGAGCAAACATATCTGATTTATATGATATTTTTCTAAAAATATTCTTCTAACTCTACATTTAACCATATGTAAATATATCAACAGCAAGAATTCTTAGAGTTTGTAACCTTCAAATCACTGATTTCATTATTACATGCAAAAAGGTACAGAGAGTATGGAAATTATTTCGTAAAACGACTGTAACTAATGAAATAATTGTTCGAACGTAACAAAACGAATAATTTGTACGAGCTAAATAAATTACTTCCTCACGATGTTAAACTACGTGCTGAATATCGAAATCAGTTTCACGACAATAAATCAGTATTGTACTAATTTACTAAATAAATGTGTCGATCATTAAGGGGCCGTTGCAAATCGTGTAATAGAGAGACAAAATAACAATTGTTTTTTAAAATGCGGACAAACCTAATGTGTCCGATTAATACTTGCGTTACATTTCATTTTTTGGTAAGTACGCAATTTTTCCTAAACTTCATTTCCATATACTGATACCTGAACAAAGAACAATTTTCAAATTAACAATAAAAGATAATTTCTTTGCGCAGGATGAACACCCTAAATCAGGTGCGCCGACTTTAAAAAAACTTTTTTTTTGGGGGGGGGGGCAAAAGAATATTTTTTTAATGTTCCCTAAAACATAACTCATTTTCTTACATATAAAAATCATGTATATATAAAATGCTGATAGTGATGTTATGAATAAACAAAACCATAACACAATTGAATCGCTATAAAAGTTTTCTATTGCAAAGCTCTTTTCGACAGTTACGTTATTAACAAGCGTACACAATAAACCTTACATATAAATTACCTGAAATATTCATACAACAACATTTTATATACTTTTACGTCAAACTTACGGTACTGAAATTGAATAATAAACATTGAAGGGGCAACGTCCTTAATTAATAACCGTTAAGGGGCATCGCCTCGGTATAATAACTTTAAGGGGACGACTGCCTCCCCTCTCAACATAGTCGGCTTCTATGCCGTACATTTTGAGTTAAATCTAAAACGATACGAAGGTGATTTTGTAAGTACATAACTCTCTTGCAGAGCAAGATTTGGCTATGTAAATGGGAATGTGTTTAAAAATATAATACGTATATAAGATATTTTCCGGATAATATTAGTTTTCATTATAGCAAAATGGCGAAACTCTTTTAGTTTTTAATTATGTATTTCACACCTCGATGGCGCATAACAAGAATTGTTTTTTTTTTTTTGTCCATTCCAACAACAAAAAGGCATTACACGATCATTATTTTGTCTAATCTATATAAAAAATTAAATTACTGTTTACATATACATTAATATTTGTGTGCATGTATACTTTTTGAAGATTATTTTTTACTTTCACTTTTGTTTTATTTATTTAAAAGGGGGGAAACGATAAGTTTGTTTTTACAACCACAAATGCATTATTATTATTTAAATTACTCCTACGTACCACACGCATGAATATGTGTCATATTTATGCATATATATATACATTATGTGTTTATATATTTATATGTTATGTTTCTTTATACTGATATGTAAATTCTAAATTTTTCATCTGTTATAAGTATTATTAATTTAATTTGATCGATATATAACTACTTCCGTTTAAAATAAATTATATATTTATTTTATATATTTTACTTTTTCTTAATTAATTAATTATTTTATATTATCTAAGTTTATTTGATGTTTGTTATTATTTTTATATAAAATGAGCTTTCCATCTTGGACTCGATGCAACTCACTTTACCCATCAACATATCAACTAACTATAGCAACAACATCTCCACGGGTGAACCTACATCTCAACATAGACCTTCAGCTGCAGCAATTTTCAAAAAAATAATATCAACACGATCCTTTCTGCATATAAACATATGATCGGGAAATACGACAGTTTCAAAATATTCTTTACTGATAGTTCCTAAACACCTCAGGGAACAGGTTGTGGAATAGCATCAGATAAAGAAATCATTATCGGTTATTCTCTTCCAAATCTATTTACTATTCCTTCGGCAGAACTATTTGCTATAAAACTTGCTATAGAAGGTCGTAGTTTCATTTTTGCACAACTATGATTGAGTGATGACCACAATGTCACATGGTAAATTCTCGTATTTTCTTTTTTCTTATTATTATTATTATTCTGTGACCTACGATCAGCGTAGCGGTTAACTCACGAATTCGTGACACTAACAAATTGACAGTTTCTTACTTCGACTAATTTTTTTCTTCGGTTAGGCCATTTATAATCGATAGGAGTAAGTGTTCAAAATTTCTTCGCACTGTGCTCAACCGAAAACTTTCTGAAACATAAACCTCATCCCGCATTATGAAGAAATCGTGTGCAACATCGGAGAGCTCGAACTGCGATATAGACTATTTGCTACGTTTCTTTTATATCTCTATTTTCATTGCGCGTTAGTTTAAGTGACGCAACAGCTCGCACAACGCCGAAATAGACAACCAATTTTAGAACTCCTAATTCGTGTAGCTTGCCTGAAGTCCGGAATACGATCAGTGTAGACTATCCCTCTGCAACGAAGTCGATAAAGCAGCAAAATACATTTACAACATCATGATATAATTACTTCAAAATGTTGTACGTTAGCAAGAGTTCACAACGACATAAGGAAATGTAAACGATCCCACCTATTTTCACCGAGAAAAAATTGTTCGTCACGAAGCGACCGACGGATATTTTAAAAAAATTATTCCTAAATTTTAAACACAAACGAAAACTGAATAATTCACGTAAATAGTACTGAAATTAGAATAACTGCGCTTTATGACACATAAAGCAATAGCGGGAGAACAAATTTTACATCAGTGGTACGAAATAATAATAATTATATTAATAAATAATGATAATAATAATGTTCAAAAAACTGCATATTTTTCTCTACATACATCTAATTCCAATAATTTTTTTTATTTAAAGTAAGTGGAAAAATGTGTGTATCACAAGAGATCCACGAATAAAACCAATTTACAATCCGTATAAGACGGTTAGGAGCAGCAAACTTTTGTTTGCACATTGTTGAAAATTCAATTTTATACGCAAAAGGATCTAGAGCTTTTTAACATTTAATTGGAATAACCGCAACTCAACAAACATCGTTAAAGTATTCCGTCCTATCAACTATGAAGATAGTAAAGAGAACGACACATTATTTACCTTAGCTGGTTTCATTGTTTATCCAATCATCGTAAATACACACACACACATATATATATATATATAACTTAAGTAAATTGTGTGAAAGTTATTTTTAAAAAAAAAAAATGAAAAACACCGATATACGAGCGTTAGAATCGCGAACAAATTTCTACTTTAAGACTTACCTGTCTGCTAAGAGCCGTTAACGTTTGCGGTTGTAAAGTAAACGTCGCCGTCGGTAGAAATGTTTGCAAAGCTGCAGCTGTTGGTAAGGTTTGTTGTTGTGGAGCGGTCGGTGTCGCAGCAGCCGCTACCGCCGCCGCGTGATGATGCAAAGTAATTATAGGCGTAGGTGCGGCTGTAGCCGAAGCCGACAAAGCTGCTTGATACGGATGCTGAATCGGAAACGGTAATGCTACCAATTTTTGAATCGGTAAACCCCACGGTAAAGCTACCCAAGTACCGTTAGGATGATGCATTTTGGAGTAACGCGAATTTTTATTTCAGTTATTATTGGTATTAATATTTTAATATAAATATATTATACGCGAAGGTAATCAATGAAACGTCGTTGTGTACATGGCCGGTGAATATGAAATTTTATAATCACGATACAGATTTATAACATACTAACCGCAATCGTCGTCATCGCGACAAACCTTAAAGTTAGAAACACGGACACGCTGATGACTGTTCGGATAATGGAGCGACAGCGAAGGTACCTGGAAATCCGAATTAAAAATCTTTACCATCAGATCTTTTAACATTTCAATTTACACCGACAGGATGTTACCGTAAGCGTATCTCGCGGGAATCTCGCAGAGAAGAAATATTTCCCAATTATGGGATATTTCATTATTATATATATTTTTTAAATAATAATAATAATAATGAGTACTAATTTTTTAATTTAATATTTATTTTAACTTACGGTTTTTCCCGTATTAAATAAAAGATTATTTAAAAATATTAAACTCGGACTAAACGGTCGTTTAACAAAAATAAATTTTAAAGGGCGACGAATGAAAAAAAAAATAGAAATTAAAAAAGAATTAAGTAAATGAAATACAATTCTAAACGTTCACGGTTGATTGCCATACATTCAGAATTTTTTTCAATTTAAACCATGTCAATTTTATTACCTCTCGACGTTACGAGAAAATTACAACGAAAAAAAAGAACCAAATTAAAATTAAAATTTTAATGGAAAAAATTACTCATTTTCTGACCACGAAATAATTTTGCCAACAATCGTGCAAACTGTATACGCTATAAATTAAATTCACGTCTCTTATCTTAATTCAAACAATTTCAAGTTCCTTAAATCACTCACTCTTATTTACACGTATACTCGTATTTATACAACACATACATAATGTCCATTATATACGAATTTTATATACATGAATATGTGCATATATAAAATGAAATATATATATATATGTATATATATATTAGATATATATATAAAATTATTATTCTAGCTCTAGAAGTTTTCTCCGAAGTCTACACATTATAGATGCAAAGACGCATAAAGCCAATTCTGAGTTCTTGCGCCATTCCCAAATTTGTTGATGTTTTTGTCAAATCAGAGTGATATCAATGATTTTATCCGGTGTTTGCCTCTTTTATTTGTATTTCTCCTAGGCGGCAAGGAGAGAGGAGTCAATCATTTTGGCCTTGGCTACTACGACCCTGGTCCTTCTTTTTTCTTACAGTCATATTGGAGTAATGTTTGCCTAGCGCATTGTGATCGTGATATATATATATATATATGTGTGTGTGTACGTATAGATAGATAGATACAGCAAAAAGAGAGACAAATATATATATATATATATATATAGATAGATAGATAGAAAATAAATACCTACAGGATAAATGAATAAACAACAGTAAAATAGATGATTATATAGGCATATAAAAGTATACTTGAGAGTGTGTACTATTATATATATATATATATACATATTCAAATGGTAACAAATTTCTACACCCGGACAATCGTGAATTATAGATACGTTCGAAGGATTGTCGTGCATTCATGCTATCGTAAACGAAGTTATTTTTGGATTTCCATAATTGCGGTCAATTTTTGTAAGAATATCAAGGGTGATCAAGTTTTGACACATTCCGATCCTTGCCCCACTTCTTCAGAACCATAAACTTCCTAACTAATAATGTTTACGCTGTGAAAAGCTAATTTTTACGATCGGAATCGCTCCGATTTGAACGCGCCCGTATTTATCGGAACATTCGATAATTTGTAGCGAACTTTTAACTATTCTAAATTCATTGTCGCAAGGATATCACCGTGCAATAATATTAATTCATACGGACGACTATGTTGTAACAGCGGACGTAATTCTTCCAGTAATCAGCCTCACCGTCGCGTTTATTAGATGCACATCTATCTGGTGTTTTTGCAAGGCGACGATTAGCTGTTTAATCGAACGGGGGCTCTTAACTGGATATATTATTCGATTATTATTATTACAGACAAGATTTTAATATTAAATTTTATAAACCAAAGTATACAAAAAATATATATATTTTTTTTAAACATCCCTAAACAAATATCACTGGTAATAAGATCAACGTTTAATAATACTAGGCCATAATCGAGATAATGACTATATGACAGGGCAACAACCTAGCGTACCGACCGACGATTTACGAAAACGAGACAAACTTGAGAAAACCGAGTTTTTCATAAACTAAAGTAAAAATAAAAACTGTAAAAAATGAAAAAATAGTTCTGACGAAACTGGAAACAAAGTTTTTATCTCACCATAGGACACTGATAAACTTTCCAGAAATTTCTCTCTCTCTCTCTTTCTCTCCCTATATATATATATATATATATATATATATATATATATATATATCACATCACTTAAGAAGAGATGAACAAATTTGTAATCAAATTTGACCCTCGATTTATCTTTTAAATTAAATTTTAGACAATTTAGGTAAAAATCGTCGTACACTTCACGACCGGCTAATATTGTTTTAAATTACAAATACAGAATTAATAAAGGGTTTCTTATTATTTGCTCCTGCTATTATATCATCATAAGCATCATCTTCGTGTTCGTTGCCAAACATCGTGACTGGCAATTGTACGTTATTTTAAGTACAAAATGGGTTGACATTCGAGGCACTAATTATATGCAAAGCAGATGCGCGATTATGCGAAGTGAAGTACCACTACCATAAGCGTGATAATTAAAAGTAACGTAATGATGAAAAACTATAAGCTTTTATGTCGCGAGCTGGTATCAATCCCTCGACCTGACAGGTTGATAGTCGAGCGCTGTAGCAATTATGGCATCGCGACAATAATTTTAAAATTCTCGTCATCCAGTAAGAGCTAAAATCGATTTCAGTTTACGATAGATTGGTTTCATATTTAACGTACATACATTTACATCGTCGCAACAATCATATAATGAACATTTTAATAAATATAATACTGTGACGTTGGCTAATGACAATATTACGAGAATAACGTGCGCAATTTAGTATAAATATATATATATTATATATATATATATATATATATATATACATATACATACGTAAAGAAGTAATTTGATATTAATGATTATCATCATATTTTTTGTCTAGTGAAAATTTAATTTCGAGATTATAATAATTTTTTTAACGAATAGGTTTTGAAATAAAATATTATCAACATAGAATTGGAACGTAATTATGGCAAAAATCATTTTATAGGATTTTGATTTTCAATCAAGTTCCTTTCGCGTTGGAATACTTGTAACGATATTTAAACCAGTAAGGTAACATAATAATAATATGTGTTTAAATATAAGTTTGTTTATACATACATATATATATATGTGTGTGTGTGTGTGTGATGCATAATATTGTAAAACCTATAAACCAGTTTTTATTCGACGGTTACGACAGAAGCTGTTTAGTGGCTCCAATTGAATATTACAAGTCGTTTGTTATGAAATTGTTACCGAAATAAGTCAAAATTTAAAATTAATACTCACTCGAATATATTTCGTCGTAACCAGCGAAACTTTTGTAAACAATTTTAATGCGATTTTATTTAATGATCAGCTGCCGAGTAATGTAATAATGCGTTTGATCGAAAGACTTGGTCAGACTAATTTTAATTTAAACCCTGCCGAATATTAAATACAATATATTTTGTTCCGCGTTAATTACAGTGCAATCTTACATTGTATACGTATCGGTAGACACGTCGTGCCTTCCAGTAGAATAATCGACAGGTTTCACGTTTACTGTTCCCCTGGAACTGTTAATATTCTCGTGGTAACAATTTTGTCAACAACTTCGATCATTTATTGAATATAACGGAAGTGTAAGAAATTCACGCACTCTAACGATTTTAAATCAATAAACTACTAAAATGACAATTACAGTTAACGTGAATTTCTTATTTCATATTATTTTCCATATACATTAAATACACTATATCTTTAATTTTTAAAGCTTATTAGGAACAATACGACGATGATCGTGATCATGAATTAGAGATTCATTATAAAACGGATAAATACAATTCCAACGTTATACATGATTTGTATATTCACACACACACACACACATATATATATATATATATATATATATATATATATTATCAATAGGCAAATTATTTGCGAGAAATCATATTACATTAATCTACATAATGAGATAAATAGCGACAGAGTTGTTTCTCAGCTGCCGCAAATAAGATAAATAAAGGAACATTCTTTTGCCAAACAAGCTGATATTTATAAATCTGCGATACTACCGACACTACTCTACGGATCACAAATAAAACTGCAGGATGTAATTGAACGTATAGGAATTGGACAGGCTAAGAAAAAACGACAATAAGTGAACGAAAAGAATAACGAAATGATTGCCTAGGGGATGACAAGAAGGTCGCGGTAGGTCGAACATAAAGGTGTCATAATGGTATACAGAGTTCAACCATCGTTACAGGTAGGAGAATATGTATACCGTACATCAGCAATGAACAAAACTATTGCGATTATATATCCCAATATTGAGATGTAGTTACCCGTTTATTTATTAAATTTTGTTTGTCTTTCTAAAATAATTATGTCCCAAATATAAACGTTTTAATGTATTGTACGTTTCCTATTAAAAAAGAATTATACCGTCTTAATCCCTAATCAGGATCTTGCTTGACTACATGGGGTTCAAAATACCACACACACATTTATTACATAGATCGAGATATCACAATCAGGATATGCTTATATCAACTCACTACCGAGTGTAGGCATTCTCCAAAAATTTCTAACGTAATATAAATTACTGTTCATTTCACAATGTCATCCGTCCACTCATGGGTATTCCCCGTGTACGACGACTATTAATCGGCTGCATCACACGTTTCTTCCACCTATCATCATCTTGTCTCGCGATATATCCCACCCTTACCATTTTATATACATGTATACCTAAATTTCCAGAATTTGGATTTATAGTGTTTTCTTTTTTTTTTTTAATCGTCGTCCCTGAAACATCAGTTCGATGAACTGACGACGATCATTCGTTATGAATAGAAAACGGTTCGAAGAACAGCTTGGGTTTATTTTTCTATAACGGTCGTCATTAGCTAAGAAACTTGTTTTTTAAGGGCAGACACGCACTGACGTTATAAGTAAACTTGTTCTAGATGACAAATGTGGAATAACAGAACATCATCATCTCGCGGTTAGATTACCGGTCATCCATAATGTCTTCGGTATTGACCGTAACGAAACGTATTGTGTCCCTTAAGTAATATAACGAGTTTCAAAACACGGATTGCGTCAATAATAATTTACTACACAGCCGTCAATTGTATATTCTATAATAATTATCAATTTCCATGATATTTCGCAAAATACGAATTCGCGGAAGACGTAATTTCTTCTAAATTAACTACTAAAATAATATTTTTTAAAGATAAGTTTTTCAGTTTATTATTATTGTTGCCAATCCGAATAATTTTCTCGCTCATATATATATATATATATATATATATATATATATATATATATATATATATATATATATATATATATATATATATATATATATATAAAATGGAATAATTGCTAAAGCACCCGAAGGTTCGATCTCGCGTCGCGACATAAAATTTTTCATCAGTGTATAACTGACAATTATTACAGAGAAGGCCTGGTGCTCTATTATATGAAATGCGCGCGTATATGCGCCTTCAATGATCTTCATTTTGTACAAACAAATAAGATACAACTGGCTAGTCACGATATTCGGTATGATACAATTCGAAAATTTGACGATCGTCCTATTACTAGTTCAAAAATTATCGGATGAATTCTTAAGAAAATACCTTCAGATCGTAATCATTTCCTAGTAAGATGACGAAGAAAAAGATAATTTCGTTCGTTTTCAATAATTTCTTATATTCATTCAATTCCGTTTAATTATAATACACGCGTAGAAATGTTTTATATATTTATTTATTTTATTTTATTTTTTTGAAAATCCAGAGTCATGTTAAACAGTTAATTCGTCAAATTCTAAAAGAAGTAAAAGATCCAATATACAAACACGGAGATAAACGATGAATTAGTAATTTACTAACTGGGCTTAAATTTCGAATTGAACGAGTTATTACGTAAGTAAGAATCACACCGAACACCAGATCGTTAGCTAACTCAGCTATCCATTCAATTGATCGGTAAATAAGTATATCAGCTTGTTGAGAAATTAAAGAAACCGTCTAAAGTAATTGCAGACCACCCGATATTGGCTTGTCCTCTGTCAATCATCTCAGATTGACTAGTAACTTTCGAATTAATGGACTTTACTTACACCTCTTCTATCTTCGTTTAATGCACTTTTAACGTGTCTACAAACCAAACTGTTCCCGTATTCTGGTTTTAATTTTTGACTGCATTTAAGACTGACATAAAATTCGACGCTTCTTTTAGAGGCAATTTTATTTTTTTTTTTAATAAAAACACAGTTTAATCGCTATATTAATTTTTATTTGTGCGAAGCTTTTCGACAATTACGTCATTATCAAGCGTACATAATTTTTTTTTTTAATAAATGATTAACGAATCATTCTTTCTATTACTTTTTTTTGCGTAGTATTTCCATTTAATTTTTTATTTCATTTCTGATGTATTCATTAAATCTGACGGTGGATTCTTAATTGTTTTGAATTGATTATTATCGATAAATGTTTGCGTGTTTTCTAAGTAATAGTTTTTCTTTATTATTGATTAACCTTTATCTGTTTTACTAAACATTACCATATTGTTCTTCAGTTTTTCTGTAATTTATTTAAGGCTTGATTTGTGTTTTTCTGTTTCTATTACATTTTGTTTCATTTGTATTAAAACATTGCTAACTTCTAACCCTCAAATTATTTTTTGTATATTCGGATTAGCATTTGTTATAAAATATTTTCACAATCGATTTGTTCGATTTCTTTAGGACATTGTTTCTCATTAGTTCATCTCTTTTCTCTTTAATAAATGTATTCGCTAAACGTGACATTACTGAATTTATTACTTCATCTTTGAAAAAAAAAAAAAAACATTGTAAAAATTATTATTATTGATTTTTGTTATTATCTAGTTTATTACTCGGAATATGTTCGGTCAAAATCGATTATGTAGACTGGTTAAAAATATTACGTTCGCTTTCCTTATTCAGGAGGTAGTTTTGTTATTTAATAAAAAAAAAAAGTGTGCACTTGGTAGCGAAAAAACAATCTTTTACACGGTACCTAATCAGATGAAGATATGCAAACTCATTCTAACGACGTCTACTACTAATTGTTCGACTTAAAATAAACGGACCATCAATTAGAAAGACCTTGAAATTCTAAATCTTCATAAACGATGACAGACACGACGGCAGTTTGCCATTAATGATTCCACCTTTTATTTTCTTTTACCGCGATGCCGCCGCTTATAATCCTGTTGTACGCAGTTTGTCCACTCGCGAACTCTTAGGTATAATCACATCATATATAGACCGAATACAATTTGCAGAGCAGACTTTCGTTATACATCCATCCTCACTAGAGATGGGTATAAATTCTTATTATTGTTTTCAGATATATTCTACTAAAGAAATTTGTATAATATTAGGTATTTAGGATTGACGAAAATGTTCACTATCGACTTTATCATTAAAATGTAACAGGTTGTTTCCTTTAAAACAACAGCAGTACTAATCTTTCAACGACGTCGAATTTTAGCAAATCAAATTTCAAGCAATCATTTGGAATCTTATAGTAAAAAAATAACAAACCTCTAACAACTTGAAAGTTACTAGGATACGTAGCATCAACGATTCCTATCAATATCGACAGCATACTATCTAATCGATTCTGGACAATCCAATATATGGGTTTATTCGTATGTACGGAGTTAGAAAAAAATTAAATAACTATGGGGAGCGTTATTCGTGAAATTATGCGCACCGTGCCTAATTGCGTCGCTATTTAAAAAGATCTTGCAGTTATACAAATGATCCAAGGTTTGAAACTCCCCCATTTGTACGTGTGATTTGAAGCTATCTGTCTTTACATATTTGTTGCACTTAAATAAGAGGTGGTGTACGGTTACAGGTTCATCACAGAGTTCGCACTCTGGAGGTTCGTCGTGTTCGAAAACATATGCATGCGTAAGTTGAGTATGTCCTATTCTGAGCCGGGCTAGTACTTTTTCATATATTCGACTTTCTTGAGTCGTCGTCCTTAGAGGATATATATTATTTTTTACCGACCTCAGCTTATTTGTTATATCGGAACTGATCCATATTTCGTTCCATTTCCTTAGTGCGCAGTCCATGGTGATCGAACCGATCTTTGCCCGGGGCAGATGGAGAAGTCTGGTTATTTCAAGGTTCAGATCAGAGAGATCTGCTCGGACCCTCGCTGCCATAGAGCTCGTACCTGAAAATTAATGCTAAATTAGGATGATTTATCTTCGTCAGCACGGTTGCTCCGTAGTTAACGGTAAGTACTTCTCTTCGGATTTGTAGAGGTGGTTCTCCTGCCAACGCTAGTATGCTGCATGATGGACTAGTAGGATACGCACCTAACGCTTTATTGTTTGTATAAAGATTGTTCTTATCGCGTTCATTTAATATTTCTTTTGATTTCGTGTTTACTATTTAACCGTACATTGCATTATCGCAATGTATAAAACCCCCCTGGCCGTGTCCAGCGCGGCGCCCAGTCAGAAAACGGAGAGACACGATCTGGTATCGCCGACGAGTGATAACGCCGAAGCAGCAGGTAATATTAATTTATATACTACTACTACTACTAACACTCATCTACCTGAAACTAACCGCAATTCAACATTACCGACGTCGGTAATTTCACACGAAACCACTAATAACCGAACCAACTTTATCGCTCGTACTTATGCATCGGCTGTAAATGAGGCTTTCCCGACCAAGAATCAAGCAATAATAATCTAAGTTGACAACGAAACAACGTACACCGACGCTGTAAAAGCGATAGCAGCTATAGTTCAAGGGAAGAATATTTTATTTGCCTCAAAAATTTCCAACAATCGAGTATGTCTTTATCTTAAAAACATTTCGCTAGTAGATAAAATTACGGCCGAATATCCAGCAATAAATGTAAACGGTAAAATATTCAAATTACGCAGATACGTAAATACGTCGAAAAGGTTAATTCTATCAAATGTCTCGCCGGATATACCGCGTGAAATAATCAAAAACCTACTCCTTCAAAACAACATCGAACTGACATCCGCTGTGGCGTTCCTCAGAGCCGGATTGAGAGAACAAGATCTCAGCCATATCTGCAGTTTTTGCAGACACGTTTACATAAAAGTGGCGGACGAACAAGTCCAAAAAATCCCTGATTCCTTACTAGTTGAATATGATGGAGAAAAATCGAGAATATTTCTAACTATCGATGGCGAGAAATTTAAGGAAAATGGGAAAATCATCCTACCGCATCAACTATGGATGGCAGATCTGATAAAGAGGAACAATCGGTAGAGGTCAAGAACACTCCGACCAAGACTTTAACGCCTTTAATAATAAAAAGAGCTGATAACCCTTCGAACACAGAAATGTCCTACGCTCATGAAGGCTTAAAATCGGCACAAAAAAAACCAAAAGAAAAGACCCCCGATACACAAACTCCTCAGCTAACATATTACATCTCAATGGAACCATCAACATCCAAACAGCCAAAAATTAATCAAGCCGAGGACATAAAGAAAAAAGATAAAGCTTTACTACCTTTCCAAAATATGATAAATGAACAACATCGGACAGCCGGTATGCTGAATATAGAGCAACTTACAATGCTTCTGCAAGAGGCCAAAAAATCGGAGTCAGTAA
This sequence comes from Coronaproctus castanopsis, assembly GCA_032883995.1. Lineage (NCBI taxonomy): Eukaryota > Metazoa > Arthropoda > Insecta > Hemiptera > Monophlebidae > Coronaproctus > Coronaproctus castanopsis. Next base: position 156,265,631 of record CM065053.1, on the reverse strand, counting down.
CAAAAGTAATCAGTAAACTAAGATTATCAAACGTATCTGCAAGCAACATATTTACTCAACTAAACATAATTTATGAAGCAACGGAAGAAAGGTCGTTAAAAATTACAATAACAAAATTTACAAAGAAATTGAACGATGAATTGCAACGAATAAACAATCAAAATCAGGATGATAAGAATTCTGTAGTGGAACGTTAGTCCTTACTAAATTATTTTAATTGCAACAGTTAATCACTTTCTACCAACCAACAGTTGTCTACAAGAGACTAGATTAATACCTAGCCAATCTTTCGCCGTCAAAAATTATAATATCTATAGAGCAGACTTCCTGAGTGGCAGCATATCTTCTGGTGGAGTGGCTACTCTAGTGCATGTTTCTGTAGTTCCTACAATGCATCAGTCGTTAGCGGTAGACATACAAAACATTATACTACAGATTAACGTTCCAAATTCAACATTTCTCAAACAATTTACTATAGGTAATATTTACATCCCTCCAAACCAAGAAGTTACAATTAATGACCTACATTCGATAATTAGACAAATACGAGGTCCCCGGATATTTGCCGGCGATGTTAATGCTCATAGCCCCATGTGGGGATCGCAAACGTCTAACAACAAAGGAAAGATGTTTGAGAAATTTCTCAGAGAGGATGAGCAGATGGTTTTTATTAAATAATGAAGCACCAACTCGTTTTAACTCCTTCAACGGTTCCTTTTCAGCTATCGACCTGACGTTGGCTTCGGATACGTTAACTCCGTTCTTGGAGTGGTCCGTTTACAATGATCTGTGTTCGAGCGACCATTTCCCTATTATTACCACTGAGCAGTGTACTAGCCAAGACCGAACTCAAAAACCACCTAGATGGATGTTACAACTGGCCGATTGGAATCTATTTACGGAAATATGCGCAAATATACAAGTGAACGAGATCGGCAATATCAATTTGACGCTAAACAACCTCAACAATACTATATTAGAAGCAGCCCGAAGAGCGATTCCGCGCTCAAAAGCAATAGTCAATCCAAAGAAGGTACCATGGTGGAACATTACTGTTCAGCAAGCCGTAATGAATAGGAAAAAAGCACTCGCTAAATTCCGAAACTACAAGACTAATAGAGGATCTACAAAACTTCAGAAAAATACGTGAGCAGGCACGACACATCATACGGACCGAAAAACAGAAAAGTTGGCACAGATTTATAGAATCCATCGATCCGCAGACATCCAATCAATACATATGGATGAAGATAAAAGCCTTAAATGGATGCAAAACAAGCTTCTCAATACCATGGATATCAGTTGGCGACACTGCAATTACATCCCCCGGAGAGATCGCAAATATTCTTGCTACTACTTTTGCGGACAAGTCGTCTAATCTTAACTATCCGGCGGCGTTTCAGGAGTTCAAGATAGAACAAGAACGACGTAATATAAATTTAGACGATAGAACTTCAGATTCGTATATACTTTTACTTTAATGGAACTGCAGGAAAGTTTGCAACACTTCAAGAAAAATTCATCCCCGAGTACGGATGATATACCGGCTATCTTTGTTAAATATCTGCCACAAACTGCAGTCAATGCGTTATTGCAGATATACAATAAAAGTCTGGGTGGATCGGACTTTCCCTGATATCTGGTCCACATCAATCGTCATTCCAATACTAAAGCCAGGCAAAAGTGGACACTTACCTACCAGTTATCGACCCGTAGCTTTAACGTGTATGCTATGTAAAATTATGGAAAAAATGATAGCAAATAGACTAATATCGTATTTAGAAACAAATTCGGTAATTAGCCCATACCAATGTGGATTCCGGAAAGGTCGATCAACGCTTGATCATCTGGTACATCTAGAATCAGAAATTCGGAACGCATTTAGTAATAAGCAGCATTTATATTCTTTTTTCTTTGACCTTGAGAGGGCCTATGATACAACCTGGGCATACAGGATAATCAAAAAATTTAAAGATTGCGGAATAAATGGAAATATGTTATTTTTCATAAAGAACTTCCTGTCTAATAGAACGATCCATGTCCGGGTACAAAACTCGCTATTAAATCCTCAAAAGCTGCAGAACGGCATCCCACAGGGGAGTATACTTAGTGTATACTGTTTTCTATCTGTCTTTGTTCAGCGTGTAGTTGTAGTAAATCTTCGTTGATCGGTTTGCTTTTTTGCTCATTAATTTTCCATTATTTCTTCGGATTTTTAAGACGTACTTCTCCTGTTTTCCAAAGTTGCTGTCTAGACTTTAGTTTTCTTATTTGTTTGTAATTTTATTTATTTATTTTATTTATTTATTTAATGAAGCCACACAACGCTAACAGCCAATTATAGTGTAGGCATATAAATAAAATAATACAATAAATAATTTTTTTCTGAATTATAAAATTAAAAGTAAAAAAATAAAATACAAAAAAAAATACATTGAACACATTCACCAGCTTCACACTCATTAAACACACCAGAAAAACTACACGCATTCACAAGTCTCACACTCATTAAAACATACATCATTCACACCCCATTCACACAATCTTACTCGAAATAAACGAACGAATAATCTTCAACAAATTAATAAATACAATATAAACCTTAACGCATATACTATATGTACATTAGTAAAGGAACACATATACCGAACACACACCACATAATAACAATCTAGAACCATTGGAATAGACAACAGCGAAACTCCTGTTCTCATCGCAAAATATGTTTGGGAAGCAACTTATTAAAGAAATATCCGTTATCATAGTATATATCCATACAGGGAAATATGTTCAAAAGAGAATTATATAAACGGAAAGCTGACGGCAACGGAGAACTTAAACCGAGGTTTGTTCGTGCACGCGGCTCACCAAAAAAACGCAGTTTGTCAAAAAATCTCCCGAAGTTTATGGAAATCATCTTCTTGTCCTATTTGCGAAGGAATAATGTGAACAAAAACAGATAGTTAGTCTTTATATGCTAATCTTAATTTACCGCCAACTATTGCAGCTCTAAAATATATATTTATATTTTTAGCCTGTGCACTGTTCAGCCAAACAAGTGCACTGTAATCCTCTGCTGAGTAAACAAGCGCAAGGATTGTGATTCCTAGCACTTTTGTTCTAATTCATCATCCAATGCGGGGTGATTTATTATCGCCACGTCCGTTTTTTTCATTTCTCAGTAAGCTAGTTCATCGTCCAACTGGATGAATAATATCTGAGTTAACTAAAACCGCCGGACTTCGAACTCAAGTTGTGAATAGAACGTATAAGTATAACCCCTACGTCCCAAGAGCCATTCTCCTATTAATTTTCAAGTTGATAGAAGGTTCGTTATATATATATATATATATATATATATATATATATATATATATATAGATTGATAGATAGATAGAGAGAGAGAGAGAGAGAGAGAGAAAAGTGGATAGATGAAAAAAAACATTGTTTGCAGCGGTGCTGATGAAATGTTGAAAGAAACAAACACACTTCCAAGGAAAACTGAACGAATCAACTTAATCGAGGTTAAACAGAAGATGAATAATTCGAAAAGTTTGGGACATGCCAATAATGGTTTCTGAAAAATACAACACGATAATCATAAATATATACATAACCAAAATATTGTTTCAGTAACTACCGTTGTCTTAATATACTATCGACAATTTCTACATACGTATGTACGACTTGAAATGTGAAAATTCATTCATCCCGTGTATATATAAAAAATTACACTATTCTCTTTAATGATATTGCTAATTTTTTATCAACACATTCAAAACGTTCAATAACTGATTTATATTTTCATATTGTTATTTTATCCAGAAATAAGATTGAGGTAATGTATATAAATTTAATTTATATATACGTACACACACACACACACATATATATATATATAAAATACATATATATAGATCGTATACCAACCTGAATTTTAAACCTTATTCTGCATACAAATTTCTGGACTGTGAAGAGTCAAATCAATTGCGATATTATGTATTATGGAGTAAATGAGATTACTTAGAAACCCCGTTAGATCTTTCCAACAATAGACGAAAGGCGATTCACGAAAAGTAAAACGATTTTTATTATATAGGACAGAATGGAAAAATATTGGGCAACTATGTATCACGCTATTTTAAATACTAACATTAATATATATAGGCGCCTACAAATATCTGTATATATATATATATAAAATTTTAAATACTGAAGTGACTATATATATATATATATATATATATATATATATATATATATATATATATATATATATATATATATATATATATATATATATATACAGCGCACAGAACGGGAGATTGACAAGGTAAATAAAAAAGAAAAAAAGGTAATAAATTTCTCGGATTCTCAAATAAAAGTGAGTAGAAAGCAGGCGATAAATTTCTCCAAAATGGAATAGGTTAAAAGGGTAAACTACGAGCGTTATATAATGTATGCAAAATAATTTCTTTTGCCAAACGGATCCAAACGGTAAAACTGGAGTAATAATAATAATAATAATAATAAGTGGAATAAGCGCAGAAATTAATAATAATAAAATAATAATCCCGATAATAAGCGTCATAATAAAATAATAATCTCAATAATAAGTGCAATAATAAAATGATGATCTCAATAATAAGTGCAATAATAAAATGATAATCTCAATAATAAGTTTTTTTTTTTTTATTATAAAGATTTTATTGGAACTGTAAAACTAATTACATTTACCATAACTAATTATAGGAGAATTTCACATGTAGTTAAATTATTTTATAAAAAATAATAAAATTAAATATTAATAAGATCCAGCTGATGTTTTCTTTTCAGCCGTCGGGTATCATTAGAATCATCTAATAGTAAGATTGCTTCAACGTTCGGATTAAGGTGAAGGCGATTAATGTAGCTGTTTGACTTCTGGTGGATAATAACAGGAACTGGATCGATTTTGAGATCGATACGAAGTTGGGCGTTCGAGACAAACCAAGGTGCTCTTGAAATCATACGCATGAATTTGTTTTGAAATTTTTCGAGAATTTCGAGATTAGATTTGGCTGCGGATCCCCAGATCTCTGCACCATAGCTCCATGCTGGTCGGAAAATTGACGTGTAGATGAGCCTCTTGCTTTCGAGACTAAGCTCAGAATTAGGCTGAAGGAGCCATCGAAAGTTGGAGAGCAGAAGGTCCAACATTTTCCGTTTTCTTCTAATATGCTCGTGCCAATTGAGCTTACAATCAAGATGCAGACCTAAATAGCGAGCAGAGTTAGATACTGGAACCGGTTTACCATCCAAATAAGTTGGAATGTAACCATGGTGTCGGAGAGAAAAGTCTACTCGTACTGACTTGCTGTCATTTAATTTAATTTTCCAGGTATGAGCCCAACTGCGACTATGTGAAATTATTGCAGTGTCGTCTGCAAAAAGACTTGTTGTTGTCTCAGGAGTTTGAGGAATATCCATAGTATAAAGTAGGAAGAGTATAGGACCAAGTACAGAGCCTTGTGGAACACCAGCGCGAATGCTAATGTAGTGCGTAGTCGCTGATCCAAAATGTATGTAGAACTGTCGATCAGTTAAGTATGACACGAGTAGTCTGCAAAAGCCCGGTGAAAAATATCTTTTAATTTTGTGAATTAAACCAAGGTGCCAAACTTTATCAAAAGCTGCACTAACATCTAGAAAAACTGCTGTAGCAGATTCTTTGTTCTCAAGTGCTTGAGTTGCAGTATGTACAACACGGTGAATTTGCTCAACGGTTGCGTGCTTTTCACGAAATCCAAACTGAACTTCTGGTATCAAATGTTTGTTTACAATAACTGTTCGAAGACGCTGCGAAATAATGTTTTCAAAGATTTTCGCAATGATAGGAAGTAGGGAAATGGGCCGGTAAGATCCAGGATCCTCGGCTGGTTTCCCTAGTTTGTGAATCATGATCATTTTCGCAATCTTCCAAGTGCGAGGTACATACCGTAGACGAATACAAGCATTTATCATCGTCGACAGATAGACAATCCCCTTCTTTGGCAGTTCTTTGAACACAACAGGAGAAAGCCTATCATGTCCCGGTGATTTGTTAGACTATAGGCTATCAATAACCTTGGCTACTTCGAGGGGAGAAGTTGGTTTAATTCTGCCATTAGATGTACTAGGACAGGAAGGAGCTATTGAGGATTGAATGCTATTATCCTCAAAAACATGCTCAAAATGTTTGGCAAAAACATATGCTTTTTCAGAATAAGTGCAATAATAAAATGATAATCTCAATAATAAGTGCAATAATAAAATGATAATCTCAATAATAAGCGCAATAATAAAATGATAATCTCAATAATAAGCGCAAATAATAAAATAATAATTACGATAGTAGGTATTCGTCATTGTAATGAAAGAAAACAGTATAATATCCCGGTTAGATGTTAAATCTGAAAATCGATCCATGGCTCCGTCAAGAAACGTCTAACTACCGATAATAAATATTTGCCTCTACTACGACCAAGATCGACTGTAAAATTCGCTATTTATTTACTTATTATCAAGTCATTCACTATCAATAAACGATATTCGACAAATAAAATATTCAAATCTACGGATATTCCACAAACAAATTTTGAACTATGCGACACGCGAAGAAATTTCGAGTAATACGCATCGATGAGTTTTTCAAATTTTGTATCTAAGTAATATTTTTATAAATTTGTATATATTTTTACAATTTACATTTTTTTTTTATTCACTCGATAATGGCTTAACAGCTAAAAAGTCTTGCGATTTTTCATTAAAAAAACAATTTAGAGATTTTGACTCCTTTTTTAGTGGTTTATGGACAAACTTTAGTTATTCTATACATCGTGGAATCGAGTTTTCTAGATTTGAATAGTCCCACCCCTCTAATTTAGATAAACGGATAAGTTGCTTAGAGTTAAAGAAATGTTTGTCTCTAATGGAACTTTCAACTCAGATTATGAGTACAGAACGCACTACAGATGTGATAAGGATTCGTGATAAGTTTTAGAAATATTTATTTTTTCGTATAACGAATTATTATCCAGATCGCATAGATTACGATCTCTTATGTGAGGTTATGCTTTACGTACTGTTGTATAAAAGACGGAAAATTTGAAAGTTCAAGTTTTCACGCAATTCGTGTAATGAATGACGAATATTTTACTTCGCAGATTAGCTACGTAGTAAACCCTACAGGGTGAATACTAGAATGAACGAACTACTAATCCCCGTTTCAGTTCGCCAACTCGTCCATGTTTGGATATACATTTTCAAAGCAGATATTTATATGATTCTTTGGTTTAGCCAAATTTCAGCATTAGCTATATTTTTCTATACGTATACGCAAATTTTTTTTAACGTATCCTAATATATTTCTGTTCATGCGTAGGATTATGTAGAAGATACTCTCCAGTAACTGGTAAATGTATGTGTGCATGTGTGGACATCTGTGATTTTTTATATTTAACATAGAGTTGCGTAAGCGTTTTTTTTTATATCACTTTAATAATTTAAAATCATAATTTCATTTTTCTTTTTAATTTTTTGCGGTTTAATTCAGTCGTATACTATTCAATTACCTACTTATCGGAGTTCGCATTTTAATTGTATAAATAAATAAACATCATTTCTAACGCCGGAAAGCGGAGGACTATGGTTTTACCGTCCATATTCCAACCTAGGTATTGTAAAATTTGCTTACAACTCCCACACAAACGTACACACATAAATTTGTTTCAGCTACATGTGCACTAGTAGTACCCTTAAGTAGTCTCTTCATATTTACAAACACTTTTGTAAAAATTCGAGAATTGTATAATTAAAAAAAAATGACCATATTCAACATACTATTACCAAACTAATGAATTATAAAACGACTTGTTCGCGCTATTTGTATAAAGAAATCTACGCTAAATAACGTAATTAAATATGGCACGACAAAGAACTAATTTTAAAGACGATCATAACACCATGTAACTAAACTACCGTAAAAAAATAGTAAGTAAAATAAAGCGACCGGAGCAGTAAAATGTAGCCGCCAGACTGACTACCGACGGCCAAAAAGTTTCGACTAGGAATTTTAACGTACACGACGGCAACAGGACGGCAGATGCCGATCAGTCAGATATAGTGCGTAAATTAAACGATCGTAAAATGGAAGAATTTACCAACTTAGTTTCGTTGGCGAATTATCAATAGTAGTCGTAAAAACAACGCCTAACCAACCATGTTCCATGTTTATCAGTTAGTTCGCCTGTTTACACATTATTATTATTATTATTGTTATCATTATCATTATTACGTGAAATAAACTTCATAAGACAAATTTATGTGCTATGAAGTCGCCATTGACTTTTAGATATACTTGTCTCGTATTAAATTGAATCATTTACTATGAAAAAGGAAAGTAATTAATCTGGATAAAATATAGCGATCTAATAAGAGGATGTTATGTAAAATGGATGGAAATTCAGGACGCTTCTAATTGAATTGTACTGAGAATATTCCGTAAGGATATGGTTTATATACATTACAGTGTAGAATTGATTTCGTCTGCAATAGGTAATAACGCGCGAATTACGTATGCAGAAGCCTGAGGTCGGACAGATTGTTTAATTTAACGAAGTTTAATTGTGAATGGAACAGCCAACGTTGTTTCCACAGAGCTGCGGTAACTTTTTTTTAAGTCTGTAGCTAGTAATGAAAATCAGGAATTGGAACAGCGGCATGTTCGGTTGACCTGTCAGCCATTTCATTTCGAATAATTTAAAAAGTAGACTGAAATCCAATTTCGTCCGCAGAAGGATGTCATTTTTCGTTGTAAACATCATTTACATGCAGTACATCGACTAATTTTATCATACGTTACCAAAATTCATCCGTAATTGAAAAAAATTGAAAAATAAACCAGCGCTAATATTTATCAAATAAAAATGATCGCCTTAAAAAATAATCATTACATTCGCATCATCTCGCGTATTTTATCCCGATTTGACCAAAATATTAGCCTTCGACGAAACCAGTGGACCAGCCACAAGTACCATCGATATAGATGTTAGCATGGTAACTAAGTTGTATTCTACTATTATCGTTCCAGCATTAGACATTCATATTAATTTATTCTTTACTAGCGTCGCCCGATCGCTTAGCTCGCGAACTCCAAGTCAATTTCTTTGGCGTGTGAACCCTGTCGCTGCAGTTGGCTCAGCAATTCTTCGCCAGTCATCGGGAGTCTTCCTCACACCTGGGCAGCGAACGGGTCGTGTCGCCCGATCGCTTCGCTCGCGAACTCCAAGTCTCGGTATTTCTGAACTTTTTCCATGAACTTACAGCTGCAACGGCTGGACATATTTTTCATAATGATAGCTTATTAGACTTGGGTGAACATACCCTTTCCAAAACTGTACATCTTAATGAAATCGTCCAATTAAATTAGGCGCAAAATCAAAAAAACACCATTTCTGGAAATAAAGGTAAAGCTGCAAAGACTAGACCGATTTTTATACCTTCCGGGATTGGTGGTAATAAGGTTGCAAAATTTCATCCCAATCGGATAAGCGGTTTAGCCGTCTATAAAACGGAAACAAACAAATTATTATTTTTTTGTTTTTGTTTTCAACAATATATATATATTGTAAATGAGAATTGTTTAGTAAATACAGTTATATACAATATGAATATAACTATATTTATGTTTAATATGAATTATGGTATTTCCGATTTATTATCAACAAGGCCTAATTAAATTAAATATTTCAGGCTGTTATAAGTAATTAGTCTACATCGAATTTGGGGATTATATATATATATATATATATATCGCAAAATTAAATATATAAATGTGTGAAAAATTTAGAACGTAATAAATTGAAAGGAAAAGGAGAAGAAAAGATGCGACAGACCAGCCGTTAACATCCATTTCGTTAATTAGAAATTTCTGGTTGTAAATGAAAAACTTGATTCATCACACAGATCGGCGAAACGATCTTATCTCTCTTCTACAAATACTACTCGCCAAGGAAGCGCCGGGTGACAAGGACAACGATTAGATGTTTTCGTTTGAATGAAAAATATTTCTCTCCAACGAGAAATTGGACAAAACAGAAAAAAGAAAATCTAGAAATGAAAAGGAAAATATACGGAGGAAAATTCGTACGACGGATAATGAAAATTCAGAAATGGGCGACCCGGGTAAAATAGTGGAAAACGGTATAGTTGAATACAATACAATCTACACACAATGCTCTACTGAGGATATGCGTGTGTACTCCGTATCATCGGCATTAAATCAAATAGATTAACTTCAACTAAAAATATGTACTATGAGCTTACATTCATGGTCATTGATACATCGCATTTATATATACATATATATATATATATATATATATATATATATATATATATATATATATATATATAAAAAATAGCTCATCGAAAAAATGGGAAATCAAGGTTGGAATGAATGGGATACGTTTTAGGCAAAGTCGTTTACTGGCGGATATTACAGACAGGAATATACCAAACGTAAATCGGAAGTAACACGAAAGACGCAAATATTAACAGTTATACTAAACTGAAGAGATTATCAGTACATCGGAAGAAGTAGAATCTAGTTACAAGGTGAAGTAGTCAAATGATGACTGAAACACCAGATGATGTATCGAGAACAAACCAATACTTTAAACAATAATAATCATCAGCTGTAAATGGCGTAAATAAGTTCGGAAAGGGTGTTACAAACAACAACAATATTCATTACGACGCGAATATTTATTAAGTAAAACAGTTTACTACAATTTATATCTGTGACTCTACCAGACTATTGCTGAAGTTGTTGCAAGAATAGAAATGTAAGAATTATCGATTTTTTACTCGCGTAATTATATTAATGTCCAGCGTTAATAATACTAATTATTGTAATTGCGAAAGTAACTGAAAAACCTATACCGCGAAATAAACCATATTCTTCGGAATACTGACACGTGAATAATGATCTATATTTCTCTAATCGAATACATTACAATGATTTATATAAAGTATCTTCTATTATATAAGTCACCCATCTAATCAAAAATGGGCCATCTCCAATTCCAGTAAATGAAGCGGTTCACGACATCCCTTTGCCAACTGTTTCCCATACGCGACGATCAATCACAACTGAACGTAAAAGTGGAATTCATCAACTAATAATTCCTTCTACTTTGTGACGATCCCTCCATATATATATATATATATAATGGCGTGTTCCAGGAGGTACCGGGAAATTCATCGTAAATATGGAAAATATAAAATTTAAAAAAATAGGACGTTTCTAGCCAAGAAAAATAATTAAAGTTAAACAAAATTCGAGATATCAGATAAAAGAGTATATGTAAAGTAGGCTGGTGATCGACGTAAATATACACATATATATATATATATATATATATGGTATAATTACGTTATTTCGCTATAAGTAAGATATAACAATAATAATAAGCAGATCGAAGAGAATAAATACTCCATATCCGTAATAACGTTAAAGTACAGATAATATCTTGGGAATTTTGAAGATAAAAGACGTGTAAAGCGGACAACAGAAATATCGTATGATCGTTTTTATTCGTAAGGTCGTTTGAGTCGTATCGTTAGAGATATCCGTGTCGATACGGAGAAATTTCTAGTCGCAGTTACGATAATTTAAAATGATTTGCGGAGTATTAATGTAACTATAAAAAAAATACTGTCTCATAAGATATAATTCAAATTTGATATAGTAAATAATAAACAATAAGTACGGAACCAGAACGATGATAATAATAATAGAATACACCTTCGTCATCCGCCAAGACCATCCTGCGGTATCCAGGTCGTACGAAATTGTATTATTTTTTATGATAATTTTATGTATATACCTATATATTTAATGGATTCGTATGAATATTGTTTTGTTGTTTTTTTATTATTTGTCTGTACGTGTAAGAAACCATATATTGAATGTATTCTGTTTTGTTAAATGTCCAATAATAATAATAATAAACGCATAATTAAAACGAAACAAAGATTAATCACGAGATCATAATATCGATAGTTGTTTGTTCTCTACACGTGGAAATTTTAGTTTACGTTAAAATTTTCAGACTATGTCAAATTTTTAGACCACATCGTAATTTCATAGTAAAAAATTCAAATAAAAAATAAAACAGAAAAATAATTTAAATAACGGTCTTATTTGATTTAAAGTTAAAATTATATCAACCTCACAATAGTTAAATCTGTACATTATTCTCGATCTTTTAAAAATTGCTCTATTAGGCTCCAGTACGAGCCCCATAACCTGTTTAGTACGTCCAGCGTAGAGAACGTTATAAATTGACATCCACGACGCGAGATCAAGCACAGTGAATGTCATAAATTGACGATTACCACGCTAGACAAAGGAGCTAGCCAGTGAACGTCATTTTATATATATATATATATATATATATATATATATATATATATATATATATATATTATATATTATATATATATATATATATATATATATATATAATATATATATAAATATATATATATATATATAAACTATACATATATAATATATATATATCTATTTAAAGTGTTATACTCAGTATAAAATTTATATAAACAACGAAAGTGCTTTTTTTGCGATTCGCTCGCACGACCTGAGTTCGATTCTCACTAAGGATGAGAATTTCTGAGAGTAAAAAGTGCTTCAGCTAATTCAAATATCAATCCAATTTAGTTTAGGATGTGTCGTTTGGCCCGGTCCTCTATCGATCTTAGAATTTACATGGTTTTTTAGGCGACGTACACTTATCAACTTTATATATATATATATATATATATATATATATATATATATATATATATATATATATACATATAGCGTGTATCCGTGATTACTAAGGATGCAGAGGTAAGTAACAGCAATGCGTAATAAAAATCTGTCTTTTAAAGTGATTCCCTTTCTACGGATAGGGACGTGCTAGTTCGAGCTCCGGCACTATGACATTAGACGCAGCTATGGTTTTATCGTCGCCCGCGATAAAACAAGCGGTAAACAACAATTTTATTAACCCGAGAAAAAAGCGATAAGCCTACAAATCTTTCCTAGTAAAATCACCGCTGCTGCGACTAGTAATACCTGGATTCGGTTTCGAATTTTAAAATTAACGCACGTTCACTCTGCCGGGCGACAGTAATAACAATTTTATTAGCGTACCAATCCGCGTCGACGTTGGGACAACGTAGGAGAATAAATTTCCGGGAGCGAAAATCCGAAGTAACGACTTTTCAGCTGAAATAAAGTAACAGTCGTCGACGCTGAAGCTTAATTTAAAAAACAAAAAAAAAATAAAATAAAATGAAAACAAAAAAATAAGAGCAGGATGTAAGTTATAAGTTATAAAAAAAAAAAAAAAAAAAAAAAAGAGGAGAGTGTAAGTTATAAAAGCAAATTGCCGTAAAGACACCGTTTTCAGTGTTTCCGCTTAAAGCCTGTGTATCTAACACACCTCCGCTTTTATACACGCGCCAACACATACACACGCACAATTTCATATATATACATGTAAAAGCGAGAGAAAGAAAGCAATTTTTGTCCAGTTCATTTAACAAGTCCAATTTTACCGGATTTAACTTAACCACCCTTTTGCTAATCAGAAATACTAGTAACGGTATATGATGCACACGCCGATAGTTATAAAAATTTTCATTCGCTTTAATCCCAACGCTCCGTCTATGCGAAAACGAACTAAAAACCTGTTTGAGGATGTTGCGTATACAGAAAAGATTTTAAAATAAATAAATGCGACCGTGTAAAAAATGTAAAATGGAAAAGGTAAAAGAAAAATTACATTTTCGAAAATAAGCTTTGTTCGTGGTCTTTCGAAATTTATAAACTTCATTCATCATCATCGTCATCATTATAGATACGTAGATAACGAAATAAAGCACCCGAAAGCGGAGCCACGATTTCAGCATTGGCACGATGATGAAACCTTGCGACATAAAAAAAAGAGAGAAAAAAGAAAAAAAAGAAAAGATACATTAACCCGAGGATGTAGGCGGCTTCGACGCTCTATTGTATCGAATTTCAGATAAAAGTTTAAGTTCTAAAAAAAAAACCTGTTAACGTATATACATTATCAACCGAAATCGATACTTCCCGTTCGCTTTAAATAAATGCGCATTTGACGTTTACATACGGATACGATTTCAAAGTAACGGACAGAAATGTTAGCCGCATTTTGACTGTATTATTGAAATCCCACTCCCCAAACAACTAGATGATCTAATTCGAAGTTTCTTAGTCACAATTGATCTCACTTGACACATTCAAATAAAAGTTTCCTCTCATATATATGTATTATTGCAACCGAAAACTATAAACTAAGTAAATTTTTGAGAAAGTTGCATCCATACATACGAAATCGTATTAATGTGCGTACAATGGAAACAATAAATAAATTCATAAAATACAAATCCACATCACTTACATATATTACGGAGATGATAAGCAAATAATTAACGAATCTGTAATGCGCGATTTATGAATATACATATCATAAGATTTCCTAACAGTTTTATAAAATGGTATGAAAACGATCTTTCACCAGAACTTGTTGTGACAGGGGTAAAGTACATAATATCTTTAGGAAAATGCAGACGTGCGTGAAGGTGGTTTCATTGCACATATTCAAAGCAATATTCACCTTCTTTGGAGCTTTGTCGAAGTTTAAGTACCACAATTCAATTTGCGAGCTAAGTGTTGAATTTGTTGCAAAAGGCAAGTCACTTGAATAAAATTCGTAAAGCTGCAAGAACTGGTTCCCTCAGTAATTGCTTCTCCGGTTGGTAACAAGCAGGAAAAACTGGAGAGTATGTCATCATGTTTCAAAAATCTTGAATTCAGCTGTTCGATAAATTTTTCTACTCATGGTATATAAACACTGCATCGGTAGTATTGTTCTGGAGTTTCAGATTCAATGTTGCTTCTTGCTGAGCTATTCGAGGTATTGCAATAATATTCAAGGTAGCAGCACTATTTTGAGCTGCTCCGAATATTGCATGGAACAGAAATCAGCATTTCTCGCTCTCCTTGAATTCGTTCTATAACGAATTTTGTCAAATCAACAGTTTCTGCTAAATCAAAGTCCTTCTTTTGCCACGTTTCACTCAAAGGCAAAATGTAACTCAGTACTTTTTTCAGCGCAAAGTAAACATATAATAAATTCCCCTCACTAGATGGAATTGCTTAAGGTAATTGCATCGATTGATGTAGTTCTATCTATTCCAGTATAATATCTCTCCGAGTGCAGCTGCAATGGTTTTGAATAATTCTACAAAAATTGTAATAGCATTATGTGTCTCCACCCATCTTGTTGGGTACAGTGCCTTCAGTTGCCTTTGGCGAGTCTCTGAAAAAGACGCCGTCACGTGTTTCATCGATACTTCCAAGCGCTTAGGTGAGTTAAAGAATGCAGCTACTTTCGGTACCACTCCAAAACAATACGTAATGGGAGCAATATCTATCGCATGTGAAATTGCCAGATTTAAGGAATGTGACATATAACGTACATATATTGCCAAAGGATACTGTTCCGATATAATAGCTCGAACACCGCTCTGCCTGCCGCTCATGGCAGCTGTTCCATCATAACGCTGACCACACATTTTAAGTGAATCCATATTTTCTTAAAGTTGATAAAATTCCATTTGCCATATCTGTACCAGTCTGTCCTTCGAGCTGTTGTAATTTGAAGAATTGTTCGCAGATTATATATCCGAATCTAATTTCCTTACGTACCGAAAACAAAGTGAAAACTGATCGATTTTTGAAATATCTGTAGTTTCGTCAGCTAATACGGAATAAAACTCCGCTTCTCTGATTTCTGCAGCAATTTTTTGTTTTATGACTTTGACGCATGCTGAGATAATTTGGTTCTGTATTTTCCAGCTAATGTATGTAGCATTCTTTCCGCAAGTTTTGCGCTCTAAAATTACCTTCGTTTTCTAATGACGGATTCTCTAAATCAAATTCACCATAATCGTGATGGACACACAAACCAATTCCTAACTCCTACATAAGGTGACGATGTCTGCTATTGCTTTGATTTTTCTTCGGTTTTCCAGAGCTCTTTTACTGCCTTTGTCAATAGATCGGTGGATAGGCTAAGCTTTTCCAGCCATTATATCTTTAAAGTTATTCGCATCAATAAATGCACTTTTATGATAATAATTTGAATAATGTTCAGCAAATCGCTGAAGAGCATGTTTCCAATTACTGCAACCCTCTTTTACAAGGCTTCCAGTATTTTGTTTCGGCGTGACGTCAACGGTTGAAGGCGCAAAAAGTAAACAATACAAGCAATAAACGCTTTCTTCAGCTGTCGAATAAATTAGCCAAGGATATTTTTCCAGCAAATAATAGTTAAAACTTCGGGTTTGTTTCCCATACGGTTTAGTAGGGAAATTAAAGCTTTCACTTCATTAATTAGTGCATTCAACTTTTCATGGTCAGTTTATAATTTGATACATCCGTGAGAGTGGGATACACATTTATCAGCGTGGAATGCACCACGCGTACAACTGTAGACCTCAAAGACAGCGATTCAGTCGGATGTGATTGTACCCCGAGGCCATCACGTCCAATGTGCCCGTTTGATTATTCACTATTTCTTTCCTGAATACTAGAAGCATTTGGCTTTGGAGTTTTATATGCCTTTAAAAAAATCAGCAAAGTGCCTTTTTCTTTTCTTATCCATTGTATGAATATTAAAGCAATGTGCAAGCAAATAGGTGTTAGATCTAAGTTAGACGTGGAAAACATATGGAGCTCATATTAAAAAAAAAAAAGAAAAAAAAAAAGAAAGCATCAGTAAGGGTAGAAATTTCTGAAAACCAACAAGTGAAATTATACAATTAACGTATATAATTCGATACTACTTTTAAAAAAATTAAAATTAAAATTAATTTAAAATACTTGCGTTAGTTGTCTATACAGTCAAAAAACATAAAGATAAATTGAACTAATCAAGAGTTATAGCGTTCTGAGTAAATTGCCCCCTCAAAAATAAAAACTTTTAACCTTCAGTTTGTAAACAATTTACAACAACTTTCGTCTTTAAACCTGGGTTGTTTTAGATCTGACTTTTTTTACATTGTTTAGGTATCTTGAAAAATCTACAAAAATTCATGAAGTTATATCAATCCTTCAATTAAAAGTATCAACCATAACTTTGTAAAAAAATTAATTTTTTAATAGATATTTTTTATTTAAGAAATGACTAAATGCAAAGTTATTTGTTCACTCAAAAAAACATTCTTCATGAAAAATAATGATAACGAAATAAGAATAAAAGAATAACAATGAGAAATAGTAGCTTTCATATAAAAAATATTGCGCTAAGTTATTTTAAAATTAAATTTTTAAGTTTTCGAACTCATAATCATCAAAAAAATAGCTTTATATTAAAAAAACAATAAAAAGTATATAATAATTCAAAAATTCAATTTCAGCTCAATTCAATTAAATTTTTGTTTATACTTATATACAGATTAAATACTAACATTATAAATTAAAAAAAAAAAACAGCTCAGAAAACAATATATCTAATATGGTTCCTGTGCCACGCAATCATAAAAAAGTTATACATTACGTCGTAAGATAACAAATAGGAAAAGGTAATTAATTTAAAACTAATTACTAACTTGACATTTCCACGAGTTAAATAAAATTGAAAGAAATTGTTTGCGATTAATTTGAAACACTAAACAAAAAATCGAGGAAAGTAACACTTTATTGTCCAGAAAGAAACACTAAACGCCAACTTTATCAATAAAGATCAATAAAGTGTGCACAGCCGAATTTGTAACAAAATTCGATAGGCAAAACGAACTATAAACGATCACGAACAACAACGAAACAAATGATAACAGCAACAAAAAAACGTACTGGTCACGACCTGAGTCAGATTCAAATGCCAAACGACCAAGGACGATTTTTTTCTTTGTGTTCACAGTCAGCTGAATTTTCAATGTCATTAGCAGACAGACTGTGACGAATATTTTCTAACAGTACTTTTTCGCAATCTAGGCTGTTTTGAGATAAGGTTTTATTAGTGATAACGCCAGCTCTTTCAAATATTCCTTCTGTTTCAACTATCATTTTAGCGGCCAAATTGTTTGGAGCTTACGAGGTACGCGCCTTCTTCATATGTATTTTATACTTTTCTAGGCCCTCTGAGGGGCTTAAGCCTGGTACCCACTTCTCTCTCACACTCTCTCTCTCTCTCTCTCTCTCTTTCTCTCTCGCGCTCTCTCTCTCTTTCTCTCTCTCTCAATATATATATATATATATATATATATATATATATATATAATATATATATATATATATATATATATATATATAGTAAGTAAAACTCGTATATTTGACATTATTTATAATAATATTTAATAAATGTACCGGAACAAATGCCCTCTCTATTTATGAAAATAAAAATTCTAATAATATAAATTGGTAAATAATAAATGTACAAGATATAAATAGTATTTATGGAAAAATCAGACAAAAAACCATCACAAATGAAAAGCGGTAATTTAAAAAAATAATAAATATAAGTTTAATTAAATATGTAATATCATTTATAAATAATGGAAACGAAAGCAAACAAATTATAACGATATGAGAATAATACATTATGCTTATACTTAGTATATCTAACACTTAGTTCCCTGGAATCGTAATTTCCTATTGCTGTAAGTAAATTATTACGGTGCGCACTTGAGAAAAAATTTTGACGATAGTTTGAGGATATTTACATATGGTACCTGCAAAGCACTATGCATATATGAAATTTTAGTGTATACGGGAACATTGAGGATACATCTAAGACATCGATTTTAGACTAATTGCAGTCTATTAAAACTAGCATTTGAGACATATATATATATATATATATATATATATATATATATATATACTGTTGTCGCTTTATAAAATGAATTAATGCCTACTTCGTTAGAATACAATTGTGCGAAATCCATAAATAAATACATTAGAGATTAGTCGACAAAATTCACCGCATATCAGGTACTTATCCTAAATATATGACTTAAGATACGTTGCGAAATGTGATCGGCGTGAATTCCCTGCATTACAGAAGGAAAATAGAAAAAATTATTTTTCTCCTGATATGTGTAACAGTAAAGTGAGAAGCGAGTATTTAACATCAACAATCTGTTATATAGTACCGAGACCAAATAGACGATTAAATCGATTTCTGATTGAACCGTTTCAATTCCTGGTGGCCGCCAGCTTTTAATTCGTATAATTCTCTTCTAAACACTTTTCAACTATGGACCATGTACTCTTTAATTTATTTTATTTAATTCGTTAAAAGTTCAATTGTGAACGTGATGTCGTTGGTTCTATATATTCCATTTTCGAGCGTTCTAATTATGTGGTCCCTTTGTTATTAATTAATCGGTCGAGGAATACGCGTGCGTTTTTAGAAGTAGGATTGTGTAAATAGAGCATAAATAGCATAAATATTCCGTGTGTTTTAAAGTGTGCTGGTACTTGTGAATATGTGTAACTGTTTTTTTTTATAAAAACTCAGATACAAAAACTAGAAACATTGCAATTACATATACACACACACACACAACACTTATTTTGAAAATTTATACGTAAGCTATAAAATGACACAATTTGCACACGTATAAAAATGTACCAAAAATTTGACTGATTTCACTATCAGGTTATTTATAAATAGTGGTTTTTCACTTTGCTAATTTTTCAAATTGTATATCTAAATTAATGTTTTTTACATTTTTTATTTTTATAAATTGTATATATTTTCATATTTTATTTTCACTTGATAATGGCTTGACAAGCGAAAAGCTTTGTGACTTTTCCAAAGAAAATTTTAGTAACTTTTAACGCCTCTTTTATTAATGGTATAATGAATATCAAATGTATACAATGTTTTTAATGCTAAGCACCTTATATATAACCTTAGTAAATAATTTTTAAGCGTCGTCTTGCATAAAAATTATTTGCTACGAACGCCGGGGTCTCAATATATTGGTCGGATATATTCATTTTAAACTGATTTGTACGTTTAAATAATACACTATTAAATTTGCCGAAACGTTATCCTGTTTATATCTCTGTAATATTATTTCCCTTTTTATATTAATGTTCTTGGTTATATGTATATATATATATATATATATATATATATATATATATATATATATATATATATATGAATACACATATATATTTATGCGTGTGTAACCATTCAGTTCTATTACATCCGCATTTATTGTTATTGGTGTTCGATATAATATATGTATACAATTTGAGAAACTGTTGCACGAGAAAAAAATCAATTATATTAAAACAATTCCTCTCTCCCTCACTCTCTCTCTCTCCCCCTCTATATATATATATATATATATATATATATATATATATATATATATATTACACACATACACATTTTACATACATGTAAAATTAAAATTCGACATTACTTCAATAAATAATGGAAAACATTAAACACCCACTGTATCCTTGGAACAAAACGATTTTTTAATCATTTCGTTACACTGACGCCTGTTGAAGCAAGCGATTGATCGTTGAATTAAGTCGTTAATTCGCACATATTAAGGTCCCATTTAAAACACACCATTAAGGCGGTTATTTTGTTTATATTGTTTTTAATTTTGATTAAGCAACGTATTCGATTTTCACGTACATTTCCACCACTTTAATCAATACGTTCTGAGTAACCGAATTACAAATAATACGTACCATCGCGCTAAAAACTTTTGGCGCCTTTTTCCGCCGATCGGGGCAAGGGTATAATAATAAAAGCACTGTACAGGTTTTTCTGCGTTATTCAAACATCGAAACAGGAAATACAAAAATTTCAGAAAATAAATTTGGCCGAATACGATGGCGAAGTATTTTTAAATCATAACAAACCGATAACCGATACAGAACCGATCGTTTAATTTTTAAACCCGTTAAATCGCACTAATACAAAAATGTATAATTCCGAACGGAAAGAGGGTGAACATTTATCGCGTTGTGACGCGGACGCAAACGTTATTACATGCTGTTTACGCGTTAAAATAGAACAGAAAACAGAGAAAAATAGACAGTCGGTATTGATTAAACTATCAAACGACGCCTTAATTCGTCACGCATCCCTAGATAATTGATAAGTTAATTAATTTAAATGAATATAATTCGAGTGACTAGTTCTAACATAACAACGCACTTTACAAGCACACACTATATAAACATCGTAACTATACCTTTGAAGGCTATTTTTGCGTACTAAATAGGCAAGCAAGGTATCAATTATATGCAACGGAAATGGACGCGCATATGATGTTATAGCGAGTAGGATAGGAAGTAAAAGACTTTTCGAATGGACCCAAGTAGCGGATAAGCGAACCTGGATATTGTGGTAAATATTTGAGAAACATACGCTTAAACGAAAAATGATTGCCTTTTCCGTGATAATTAAGAGTATATATATGTATTCATAGTTGGTTACTCGATTGAGTATCGCGATCTCTATTGTAATACATCTGATATCCGCATTTGTTCGGTTGGCTTATTCATTGAGTTCTTGCCAGTCCAACGAGGGACTTTGCACGGAGTAGATATGGTCTGCATTTACTTCTTTCCTCTTCGACCTGTCCAATTTATAAGTATTTTTAAGATTATAATTTTTTTCGTATAATACGCTGATAGTATTTCAGAATTTTTTGTCGACACAGCGCAAAGAGACGTCATTTAATAATTAGCTGTTCTAAAATTTTTACATTCGTGCTCTTGGCAGTCCGTGGAATATCCAGCACTTCGCTCCATGACCATATCTGAAAAGCGTCAATTATTTATTTATCTTGTTTTTCCGCTCCGTATGAAAATATCGCCAATACAAAATATTAACTCGTTTTATTTTCGTTAATCTAATAATGGAGCGTTGCTTCCAGATTTTATTTAGTCTTTGCAGAAACTATCCCGCGCATGATTTCTTCTATCATTTCACCGGAATTGTTCATTAATAATCCGAGGTATATGTATGAATTATAACCACTTCTACCTCCTGTAGTGTCACCAGTTTCCATAAACTGTTGTTTTTATATACAGTGAACTCCCGATTATCCGTGTGCGAATTATCCGGTTCGCGGATTATCCGTGTAATTCCGGAATCGTAAAAAAAAATAATATTAAAGATAAACGTATTCAAGGTTATATAATTTTGTTCGGTTTAGCTGACAGTATTGTAAATAATTAGCTAGGTCAAGATAGGTGGTCAAGTGCATAGAGGTAAAAATGTAAGTCATTTTTATGTTTTTGTACGGATGTTAATTTAATGAAAAACAATTTTCGGATTTAACCCGGATAATCGAAATGTCACTCTATTATCATAATTCTCGTCTTGCTTTATATATATTCAAACTGCATCATCTTTATAGTGGAATAAGATGATCATCGGTTAATATAAATCAACTTTTAGAACAATTCGAAAAGCCGTAACTAACCCGTCATATAACCTATAACGAAATTACAACATACCGTCGATAATATTAACATTTATTCAGATATTCATCTAGAAAAAATGATTTAGCAAAATTATCCGAAATTGCGAACGAGTCAATTTTTTTTTCGTAATAGATAAAATAAATATTTAAAAACGATATGCATTGAATATATATATATATATATATATATATATATATATATATATATATATATATATATATATATATGTCTTATTTCTTTACACATCGTCGGGCGATTTATTTTCTCTATAAGCAGTTTGCTACAAAAGGCATTTCGCTGATCCTATTAGGTTGAATTCGGTAACTTGTCGTTTTCTTATCTTATCGTTGTATTAGCATATTTGATGGCATATTTTATTCGAAATTCGACAGGCGTACACGAATTAATTCTGGTTACTGTTATCAGGTACTGTATTAATAACCGCGATAAAATGCAGCCGATAGAAGGATGTTTCATATTGCAATATAGGTAAATTAAAATTGAATAAACGAAGTTCAAATCAACGCAACCATACACGCGGTATATACTACGAAACAGCTACTACTATTCTTTTGGAATCTATTTTAAAGTAAAATTTACAACAATTGGAATGCCTACTTGTTATCATTGGTTGATTCGGTTAAAGTAATACTACTGGACAATATCCCTATCCTAAATTGATTATCAGATTTTTTAATATTTATTTTCATTTTAATTGTAAAATTGTGTTGTTTTTTTTAAGAATTTTGTGTTCGTATATTTTTATACTTTATATTTTACTTTTGGACACCATACATCGCAACAGTAAATGAAAAATGAAAATTCTACCAGTATACAACTTTTACAGAATCCGTGAAAATAATATTGAAGAAAAAACTTAATATAAAAAAACAAAATTAATAAACAAATATATTGATGTTAAATTTCAACAATTCAAAAAATAGACAGAACAGAAGCAGAACAGAAGCAGAACAGCATTTTTGGAGTATATTTTCACAATCACCATCAAATATTTTAAAGTAATTATATTTAATTTATATTTTTAAAATTATGATTTGTTAAAAATGTTTCACTTGATAATGGCGTAAATGCCGAAAAGCTTCGTGTTTTCTTTAAGAAAATAAATATTAGTGATTTAACTAATTTTCAATTGATTTTTTCTAAAGATAGTGTTAACGGGATTAAGAATGAAATTAAAAATATAGTAAGGAACTTACAACGCGATATGCGATGGATTGAATTATAGACTATTTTGTGTACGGAAAAATAGTGTACAATAGTTAGTCACGGATCTTAAAATATTTATATAAACGGATGTCATAGCAACACACCGAACAAAAGAGTTACTTGGGCATAACCGAACCGCTCGGTTAAAAATATAACGCAGATATGTCATTTACATAATAAGACGAATAACCCCCATGAAAAAATGATTCTAGAAGGGATATTAAGGGAGGTCAGATCACGATAAACATGTCAGATGCATTTATGTACAACAGGCAAGTTTAGAAAGTAAAAGAACAAGCATAATATCACAGAGTCCTGACGGAGAACAAAGGATTAGGAGTGAGAAGAGTATATATATATATATATATATATATATATAAATAAATAAAAATGCAGATAAATTAAATAGATAAATTAAATAGATAAATAAAGGGATCAAATAGAGAAAATAGATATTTTAAAAAAATTTTCTAGAAATGTTTAAATTTAAATGTCGTTAAAATGTATTAAATTTCACATATATTAATTTTTAACAAATTTAAATACCGTCCGCCAATTAATCAATTACAAAATAACGAAGCTATCATTCGTACAACAAATTATGTTCAGTACGACGATGTTTGTACATACATGAACATAAGTTGCCTGGGATCGTAGTTGCTAATTGCCGTTATTAGTTCATATGTATACCGCAGTTTTAAAAAAATTTGTTCGCTAATTTAAATATATAGCCTTTAATATATGTGGAAAAATATTTAACACGCGGTGCATATATGATATTCTGGTATAACGAGATGCATTTAAAATGCATCCTATTGATTTTGTACAAGTTGCAGTTTCCTCAGATAATAAGTGATGAATGGATATTAAAAAAAAAATTTTTTTGTGCCCGGCGATTAGAATTATTACCACAATATAGAATAATCTCCATATTATATATATACACGTGTGTGTGTGCAAAAATTAAACAGGAATAATAATAAAGAAGAAACTATTCCTCATTAAGTTATGACGCATCCGTCATTTTTAATATTTCGCGGAAATAAGGCAGTTCCGGGATCGAAGAAAAAAGAGTAGAGAAGATTCCAGCTAAAGACTTAACCCTTTCAGTCACAGTGTCCATTATATGGCACATAAACTTTTAATGCTAAAAAATGATCTGTTTTTATAATAAGGGAAATTTTTGCTTGACATAGAATGTTCCAATTCTAAAAATGTTTATACAACGCATTAAAAATTATTTAGTTATTTACAGAGCATTATTATACACAAAACTTTACTCATTAATAAAATGTATAATATTCTGTAAAAAAAAAATAATAATATGTGAATACACGCGATCGAGTTACTATTTTTTTTTTCAATTAGGAGATGATCAACAATTTATTGAAGGTTTTCTTCAAACATTTTATAACGAAAATAGATTACGAAACAACAAAGAACAGATTACGGACGTTCGGTGGCCAAAAATAAGAAAGGTAACCGGAACAACTATACACGTTTAGTTTAACCGAAAATACAAAAAAAAAAAAAAAAAGTGATGAAAACGTACTGGATTATTGCCAACGATATTTCGTCATTATTATTATTATCGTTTAGTAAACCAAACTTACAACGCTAATGTTTACTTTCGAAATATTTCAAAAAGGTGCGCAAAAAAAATATTATATTAACTCCTCTACAAAACTCTAATCATAATAATAAAAGAAAAAGAATTACCAACATAAATGACGAAGTGTACATATAAAGAAACCTATTCGTTTCAAAGGAATAATTTTGAAAAACGTCCGCGCAACCAGTATACATCCTGTTTCACAAAAATCGAAGCTACATGTGTATGGAGGGAATGAGAGAGAAAGATAGAAAGACGGATAGAACTAGAAAGAGATTTAAAGTAGAAAACTATTATATATTAGTACTGCGTGCACACACGCAAGCCTCCACGCACATAAACATCGAAATTTGTGTACGTATACATACAGATAAATACGTATATATAAATATAAATATATAGATATATACATACGCATAACTACGTCATCTATATAAATTAATTGATTTTAAAAAACCTCTTAATTAAGAATTTTTATATGAGAATCATTAAAGCTTTAATTTCATTTGAGGAAGTATACGAATTAAATAGTGCTACATACAGTACTTGAAAAATTGAGAGAATACGATTAACACATTCGAAAGAAAAAACTAGAGTTGGTGGACCGTGAATATAAATTCATCGCTAGTTCTCGTGCTCGTCCTGGTGTTTGAACAAAAAGGAAACTGACGATTAGATGCTCAGAAAAAGACTGAAAATCAATTGAAGAGCGGAACGTTTGTAGTAAAGTATTAATATACATATATATATATATATATATATATATATATATAAAATAATGCAACATTTAAGAAGACGCTGAAAAGACAACGCAAGTATTAACAGGTAACAAGATTATAATTTGCGCATATTGCACCCCCAACTTGATTATTAAGCAATTAATTTTCTATTTTAAATTTCTTATTAAAATGATCGTATTTTGTAAATGTATATATATTTTTTAATAAGTAGGCAGGTATTATAATGCATCGAATAAAATAAGTTTTAAATAATATATATCGTTTGAAGTTTTTAAAATTAAATAATTCAATATAAAGTATATTGTATAATTATAATACAAGTCATTTAATTAATACGAGTTGTTTCTAAAAACATAATACGAAGTCCGAATATATTCGTTAGCTTTATCTGAAGTTATATAAAGCAAGTCCATATATATATAATATATATATATATTATTGTAATTTCATTTTAATAATAATCATAATCATAATAAATAAATAAATATAATAAAACAACAAACGCAATAATCAATATACATGCACATAAATGTGCTCCTATTATAATTAGCACAATATGATATATGTATACACACGTTTATTTAATAAGCACGCCGCACGAAAATCTCCGAATTATTTACCAAATAACCTTAAATTATATATACAAAAGTTCAATAGACACAGAATGCACTATAAATAAACATAGTATATTTAAGGTTATGGTTTGATAGCAGAAAAAACAAAAGCTTTTACTTATAATAATTACTTTTCAATAAAGTCTCGTCTAATCCTCATACACTTCAACTAGTGCTGCTACAACTTTGCCCTCCAAATAGTATGTTAAAGCGTAATGTTTCACCAGTTTTCTTCGAGTTATTTAAGGCAATTTAACTTTTAAAAATAATTTTTAATAAACACACGGAATTCTTTTTCATTCGTCATAAAAATACATCGAACTCACGCGATTAAGACAGATAACAAACACATACTCATAGGTAGAATTGGTAAAAACCTGTTTAGCGTTTCTCATAAGTCGGCTGCAAACGAATAATAGCTCAGTTTGGAAAAGTAACGCTATCTCTTGGAGTTTGCACGGACATACCAAATCACCTTTATTACACAAAATGAAATTATTTGATAGAAAAAAACAAAAAAAAAAGGTTCGAAAAGTAAAAAAGAACTGGTGTGAAAAAACTTGGTAGAACAAAAAAAATTACAAACGATGAAGAATCTGGTACAAGTATGTAGCTCATAATATCATCATTGACTGTCAATAACGATATTGGCACAAATTTGTACACACACACATATATATCTTACTGTTAAAATGGAATACTTATTAAATAATTAAACTTGGCGATGCGGCGGAACAAATTACGAAGTTAAAATAGAGTAGGACGGGTCGAATGGCCTGAAGAAATGACGAAGATCGTCAATTCGTTGGGGTCGCGAGATAGTAAGAATAGCTGGTGAAAAAAATAGATTAGGAGGTAAAATCAGTATAAATTAAGTCATACATTACTATATACATATATATATATATATATTCTCCGAACCAATGATTATTAATTCAGAGATGAATATTATAACTAAGAAATAGTGTTACTTTCAATTAATAATAAATAAAGAAATAACTAAACAGCGCGATCGGCTCTATATTAGAAAACAGAAATCTTTTTATTAAATTAAACTATCGATCGAATATCGTTTACCATTAAAATTATAATTGAAACAAACCATACAGTCCGCAATTTATTCGCGTTATTTAATTCGTATTATTTAACTCGAAAAATCGTATTTTCGAAAACTAAAATAATCCTAGGTAATACGCGTATTGAACGTAAATCTGTGACGAGCTAAATTACTTCAGCGTGCGTATAAATATAGAAAATAAAAAAGTTGTGATACTGCACAAAGAATATTTCCATTATTGAAATCAAGAGTTCGAGATATTATAATGCAAAAAGGAAATATATCTAATTTTAAAATATTGAAGTAGCGACGATTTTTCTTTTGTAATTAAAGTCTAATGAAATTATTTTTCGTTCGATTAATTTACACCCCCATAAACTCCGGCATAAACATCCGGTACACGTGAAGGAGTGAAAATTAATTTTATGTCGAACATTATCTAAAAAAGTAAAACACGTTTTTTTACACTGAAATCTATAAGTTTCAATTTGTTTTCGAAGTAAAATTTACATATTAGCACCGAAAATAAGATTTTTTAATCGTTTAATTAATTTATTTATATAAAACTGTAAAATACGTTATTCATAAATTGCTACTCGATCAACGACCGTTTAAATAAAAGAGTATAAAGTAAATACTTATCGAGTTGATTTAGAATTACTAAATGTAATTATGGAGAATGATTCGCTTCGGTAACATCCCAGTGTACATACAAACATACATAAATACATACATATATATATAATTAAAATAATAAGTTCGTTTATTATATAAGCCAACTCACCGGCTCGAGAAATACGAAGAATACAATTATTATAATTTTGATTTTCGGAAATTATTAATTATATTTTAGTTTAATAGTTTTTCTCGTACATAATAATTTTATGTTAACCTTTTTTTCAATAAATGTCTCGTTATTGTTTTATAATCAATTTAGAAGCGTGATTTTTATTTTCAGTTCCGACAAATTTCTTCGAAATTTTAATTTGTCGCTGATTCGTAATTTTATTATTCCGATAAAAATTATACTATATTTTCGAGAAATATTAGTCGATCGTTCGTTTTTCCGATAATATAGGACGCTTTCAAATATATTTTCAACTATATTAAATACCGAACGAAATAATTGTATTCTAATAATAGCTCGATATATTTAAAAAAATGATTATTCTTTTTAACACTTGTCTATAAATTGAGGCGTCCGAATTAACTATTAGTTATTTTTGCCTTTTATTTTAGCTATTCTCCCGATAAAAAAAAAAAATTAATTTTCATTTTTCAAAATGTACAAATATGCGCGCAGTTCGACGGGAACATTTAAAAAATTCGATAAAAATTAAAATGTTTCTTAATATGAAAAGTACAATATTAAAATAATATACGGAATAGTATTTTATAATTTTTATTTCAGTTCGTTAAAACGAAGGTAAATTTTATAATTAAAATTTTATAATTAAATATAATTAAATTTACGCCGCAAAATTAAAAATTTTTCATCCACTTATATAGTAAAGGAAAAATAGCAAATATTGCGAATCTCAAGCCGGATAATTACGCGTACACATAACCGTTTCAGTCACACGCAACTTTAATGTTAACAAAATTGTATAATTTCTGGCTGACGTAAAATGTCTAATTTTGAAAATTATTATACGAATACATTTTGAAAATTATCTAGAATCATCTCGCAAAACCGTATTATAAAATAAATGTACAAGAATCTATGATTTTATGTGAAAAGATAAGTGTGACTGAAAGGAATAAAGTAAAAATTCGAGATTATTTTCAAAAAGCAAATACTTACTAAATTCGAAATAAAAACGCTGATCCGAACGTCCAGAAAAAAATCAAAAATTTAACATCCTTCGAAAAACGCGGGGAACTATATTTCAATAGCGAACGAAAATATATATATACCAAATATTAAATTAATAAAAAATCACAATACATTTTCCCGTTAAATCCGTATAAATGTAAATAAAATAACAACAATTTCGATAACCGGTCGCGAAATAATGTAAATATATTTCGAGAAAAAATAATAATTTCAAACGAACGCACGATAAAATACAACCTAACAACGCTTAGCTAAACCGCAAACTGTTGATGTCGGCAGTTAAATCTCCGAAAGCAGACGTTGGTCGTCCAGGCGTTTTACAACAACCACGTTTCCCGCCATTCGCAGATCGCACTACCATTACTAACGCAGATGTAAAATGCCCGCCTTTTTTTATCAACGATATTTTTTTTTGGCTTTTTATTTATATAAAACTATTAGGATCGTATTCTAAATGTGCCAGCATTTATTTTACGTAATACGATCCGTGGCTGAAGGAGACGCCAGCGTTTGGAGTGATTATATATATATATATATATATATATATATATATATATATATACAGACACATACATATATATATGTTATGTATGTGTCTAAACCTAAAAATCTGAGAAAGAAATTAAACAACACCGGTTAAAACTGACGTGGGATATTAAAATCGTCTGTTCTATTTCTACACTGTAAGTTGCACAGCAAACTGATTAGACGCAAAAAATCCCATAGTGACCAGGAAATTTGGCTGACGTAGAAATATAAAATGCAAGAGGATATTACAAAACATTAGTACTTCATGTGAAACTATATCATATACATATATATAATATTTGTATATCCCTACGAAATATACACATTCTCGATTAACAGCAGTATACTTTTTACATTAACTTGATAAACATTTTTTTTCATCTCCAACCGTTTTTATTAAATCGTAGTCACAACTTTAGTCACAATCGCTATTAAAAAAATAGTGTATAACAATTATCTGTTAAATTGATCATTTCACTTTTTCGGAGATAAATTCATGAACTTATGGTATTGTGATAAAATATTTTTATAATTGTCCTCATTTGTTTACAGTAGCATGGCATTATTTTCTTCTTTCCCTTAGTCGTTTCAGTTTCGATTAACTACTGTATCTCAAGTATTGCGCGATCGGCGACAAGAATACGTGTAACATGATTTTTCTTGTGGACTTCATTCTTATATCATTCCTTTCATTATAGTTAAACGATGTTTTTTTATAATACACTAATATCGATAAGGTCAATATGGCTATTTCAATGTACATATATATTTACTAGAGCGTTCGATGACCAAGGTTTCGATTCTAACTGGAAACATAAAGTTTCTTATTATCATACAAGTTTTAATTATCACGGGGCATCACACTCCGTATAAATGTATGGATCTAGCAATTTAAACGTCATAACCGTTATATAAACGATTAATTATATATATATATATATATATATATATATATATATATATATATATATATGTATATAATTGTGCCTAAACTGGATTAACATGCATTCAATCGAAATATCCAAAAACTATTTCGTCGACAGAACGCGGTAAAACTAGATGGCATTAACAATGAAAAAGTTAGATCGTATGCATGAACCGCAAAGCCAAATCGAATAAAATAAATTTCGATTCTAATAAACTGGAAATATTTCCTTGCTTAAACAATACTTGCTACATATGTGTTTACACACGTGTAAAGTAAACATAAGGACGTATGGTATTATAGTACGTAGACAAGTGATAGTGAAGTATCGAGATTTTATAAGATTATTTTCACGTCAAAAAAGTAAAAATTCATTTAATATCTAAAATAATCTATTTTAAATATCACATTATAATTGGGTGACATTTCCGAAGGAAGATCATATTAAAAATTTATTCTCCATAAATTCCATTCAATTATCATATGATGTTCAAAATTCATTATTATTATTATTATTATTATATATAAACCTACAACAGCAATCTGTTTGACGCGAAACGAAGTTTCTTCAAAAATTTACCCTCATCTAATTACAATCTTTGTCGAACATATTAATATTGTCAACACAGAATGTCAATGGTGTTGTTCTACGCATGATATAAAATTTTTTATATGAGATGAGATTAAAAATGAATCTCATAAAATTTTTTCTCGTCTAAAACTATATTTAAGGTACATGTCGTTTATTAAACATTCTTCAAATTTTTTTCATCGATAATTACACCAAAAAATTGAAATGTTTTATTTTTAATATAATGTTACGAATCGATTTATTATACTTGTAAATTGTTATAAATATATTATAAAAATAGCAGTATACGAGAGTGAGCTTGGGGCGGGATAGCACACATCTTTAAAACTAATCAAATAATTTTTATAAATATAAATAATGTTGATAAATAAACACGCCGTCTTTGATGTACTACTATATAAATAAAGTACGAATATGATAAATAATTGTTTCTTATCGTCTTATATATACGTTTAAAGATTTAAAACATGCAGAATGGCTTATGCCAACTTTATAACAACTAAAATTGATGAACACGATTAACGGATGCTTACAACGATATTTTTTATACGCATACTCGAAAGACAGAGTCCCCGGAACTAAAATAACTCAAAATTATTTGGCACGCGATGCAATCACAGATTTCTCCTTGAAAACGGGGTGGTCCGCGCAGACAATAAATAATTATCATCGCAGCAACCGTACCAATTTTATTACCGAACATCCAACGAACAAAGAATCAAGGTAAAATTATAAAAAGCTAAACTTATTTTAATTTCAATAGACGCACAGACAACCAGACAGGCTGAAAAAGGCGACAGATAAAGAAGCAGACAGAAAGAGACAGATGCAGGAACAACGGAAAGTTCACTTATTTAAATCAAGGCTTATAAAAATACTTTTCTATTACAGATGGCAAAATTCATTGTTTCATATATTATATATATATATTTATATATCTGTTATCAGTGTGTACGAGCGTATATATATGCGTACGTGTAAACAAATAAAAACGAATCAAAAATTATTAAGATCTAGTTATTTATTTTACACCAAATTAAAATGTTCTTTAAATTTAATTTTAAACGTTTTATTCAATTCCCCTCATCATTGTCCCACGCGGCATGAAGTATGAGGGAGCCATTATTTGTGTGTTCGGGAGTGAATGATAAGTTCGATTCGTGGTACACATAGTATTCCGCACTCATCGCAGATATACACGTTATCCGCGTTACAATCTGCTCTACTACCATGTAGTCATTTCTGCCTCTGCATTTTGTTTCGCCGTCAATAAGCTATCCTATAACGTACGTTTGCACAGAGGACGATCTTGTGCGCTCTCATGTCACTGCCAATCTCCGTATCTCCAGCGAGAACACCTGATATGTTCATTTCCCATCATCATTTAGCTGAGTCTGTTTTAGCAGAGTAACGTCAGTAATACTGTTTGTTTCTGAAAACTCTTTGGTTATCGCTGAAGCTGTCAGTAATCTGCGCTTCACTATTCAGGCGAATCTTATTGCTTAACAGGCCACCGAAATGCTTAAAAATTTCAACGCGTTCGGTACATTGTAAAAAAAATAGATTTGGCACAATTACGAAAGTTGTACCTTTTATTGACAAATTTTTTCTATGTTCTTACTAGCACATCATTCTGCAACAGTCATCTGTATATTGAAAGTCGAACCGTTCTATTCATTTCGTACGAACTTCGAACCTTCGGGTCTTAAATAATTCACCATCAAAACGATGGTACAATCTCACCTACATAGCCGGAATATGCACCGAAAATAGCGCTGAAAGTAAAATGGAGCACTGTTTTACACACGTGTTATCGATGAACGGTTCAGTCTTGCAATTATACAAAATTGCTGTATTTTCTATACCTAGTCGTACACATACATTTAGCAATATAATGTCAATTTTGTTCTCAACATTTTTTTTTGGAATGTAAATATAAAATCTACCCTACCGCGAACCGAAAGAAAGTAGTTCTTAGTCTCGGGATAGGTATATTCGAGAACCGGCTTCATCCTCTTCAACAATATTCTGGGAAATAATTTCCCAACTGATGAGAAGTACAGAGAAATCCCTCTGTAATTGTTGCGGTCGCTTCGATTGTCTTTCTTTCTTTTTTTTTTATTATAGATCGGATTTATAGCGACTTGCTGAAAGTATTTTTTGGAATAGACTCATCTTTCTTCACCATCTTGAACACGATATGTACCACACTATTGATCAGTCCATTCGAGTATATCGAGTGGAATACTGTCCAGCCCGCCTGTTTTTACCTTATTTCTTATATATGAATCTCTCTGAAACATCTCCTCCAGTGTTGTTATATCAACAATGTCTTAAAGTGTAGTTTCCATCTACGTATAACATAATATAAAATTAAATTACGGTAAACTCATTCGTACTTATTGATTTTAATAATTATACCGATATTTTAAAATATTCAATATACCTTGTGATTGCGCTCTTTATTCGTCGTAATGAATTTTTTTGTCATTCGAGTTATTTTTAGCCGTCGAGCTCTCTTAATAATCTTGTTTTATAAACGAATTTCTAGTTCTAAATGATGTAATATCATAACGTCTAGGATAATTATCTATCCGGTCTATTAATGTCCTTTTTCTTTTTTTAAAAAAAGTATATGTACGTTTATTTTTAATATAATTTCCGTAACATTTATGGAAAGAAATTATTTCGTCCGTATTCATTATCCGGATCTACCTAAATATTTTGTATTTCACCCAGTTCGATTTTAAAAGCTGACATTGCTGGCAAGTGTAAACGATAATCGATATAACTGTTGCAATAAAACGAGTTTCGATATTTTTCAATATTAAGAATACTTGTGACACCACTTGCACGATTTATAGAAGATCTACGCTTACATTGTATTATTTTAAAAATCATATTTTATTAATACGAAATTTATACGTTATAGTAATAGCATGTAAAATACAATTTAAATTCATTCCGCAATTTGAATTACTTGTTTTTTTTTTTTTAACGTTAGAGATGGAATAAATAATGATCCATGTAGGAATAGGAAAACATTGTGGATATGGCCGGAGACTTAGATAAGAATTGAGGAAAAGAAGAAGTCTGCTAGGTGCTAAATGTTATGAGTACACGACAAAATATTAGTGCGTGGAGAATAAGCATTGTGTCATTAGTCAAAAGGGACAAAGACGACGGTCCGTGCCATAAATAGGATAGGAACGGGGTAAGATTTAAGTAGAATATTCAAAGCCTGGTAAGGATTGTCGTTATTATTAATATTTCATTAATATGCTTATTTTTACCATTGTCATTATTAAAAATACATATTATTAATAAACGGTTCATGCTATTATAAATTATTATTTTTTACATCGTTATTATCAGAGTATATTTATTAGTTATTATTATCATATATTATTATCGTCATTATTATTATTGCTACTATTTATGTTGATTGAGTCGATAACAACTAGTAAACTAAAATTATCCCTTTCAGTCACAATGTCCACGAAACTTTAATACTACCAAAAAAGGTTTATTTTCTGGTTGACGTGAAGCGTCTTAAACATATTTATGGAAGTGGATTGAAAATTATCTACAAGTCACCTAAGAAGCAGTATTGTAGAATAAACACCCGTCTAAACTTATTAATTTTTTGTGCATAATTTTAGAATGTGTGGCTGAAAGGGTTAAATATAATTACTTTGCAAGTCCCGGGTTCGCGTAAATATATTCACAAAAGTTCAGTCCAAGGTATACGTTAAATTGAAAATATAATTTGGTTTGTGTATCGATTTAAAATAAATAAACCAAACTAATTCGAATTATTATTATTATTATTATTATTAGTATTATTAGTATTAGTAGTACTGTTACATTTTGTCAGGTATAAAGGGACGAGGAAAATATTATTTTCTTCTTGAAACACACATTCCAAATTCCATTAACTTTATCAGTTGAAACCGGATGGATGACTTAACTAAGACTAATAGAACTTATCTTACTTGCATTAAGACTTACTCTTATCGTTTTGGTTGATAAAAGAAAAAGAGTACGCGTCAGTAGTTTTCTTTAAACATAGAAAAAAGAGTTAAACCCCTCTAAATAGCAAAAAGCTTCCACTCCGTAGGCATTCTTACTATTGTATAAGGCTGCTGCATTACTCCATTATGTTACACGCTTCGGTGATATCGGGAAAGTTTCAAGTTTCAACTGGAAATTTTTTAGAAAGAAAAATCAACTTTCAAAAGCATCGAAATGATATTATATATATATATATATATATATATATATATATATATATATATATATATATATATATAAATAAACGTTTGAAACGATTTAAATTAAAAAATATTTTTCGAAAAGAATATCTTATTTTTTCACTTCTTTGTTAAAATGATGAAAATTTTTATTTGCTATTTGTTACTAAAATAGGAATATATATATATATATATATATATATATATATATATATATATATATATATATATATATAATGTTTTAAGAATTGTACAAAAGAAAATCCCCCCCGAAAAAAAATCAACAAGCTTTCGACGACGAGTGAATTTTCGATAAAAAAAAAAGTATAGATTTTTTATCCGTTTCAATTATTTATAGATAATCAAAAATCCAGAGTAATTATAATCGTATAAATAAAATAAAATAAAATCGATTACATTTCGATTCGATAATAATATTTATGCATCATCACGTATTTCCTAAGATTGCATACACCAACATCTATATATCCGCGATTAATTCGAATATCTGCCCCTATAATCGTCCGCTCCTCGCGCCATCCACTGTGTTCTTAATAATTTTTGGCTCCATTCCTAATGTTACTTTTTCTTCCCTCCTGGAATTTCCATTCAATATTATCCGGTATAGCCAGCGTGAATAATCTTTCCTCTTTGCTTTCGCGTGGCACGTACTTTCTTTTCCTCTTCAGGATGTCAACTGCAAGGATCATCTTTTCTATTCCGCTTTTTTGGAGCACAATACGTTTAATCGTTACACACATTCTCGGAGTTTCAGGTCATTGTCTTTGAGGCATATTTCGCTACCGACATTACGTCGCATCGATACATATTTAATTTCCGATCTTTTAGTATCGCCTGAAAATTACGAAATGCCTGTTTCGCCATTCTAATGAGGGATTGAATTTCTCTAATATCTTCTCCGTTATGGGTAAACGGCGCTCTCAAATATCTGCACTATTTGACTATATCCACTGTTTCCCCTCATTATGTTTATCTTAGGGTGTGACTTGTCATTGTTCGCGTGAAACTCATTATTTTAATTTTTCCAAAGTTCATTTTCAATCCCCTAATTTCTTCACCTCACGATTTAATTTACTCAACATACTTTACAGCTTTTCGGTTGTGCGCGCAAGCAATATTTTATCGTCTGTATAACTTATGCATCCCATCGGGTATCCATTAATCTTAACACTAACATTTTCTATCATCGCATTCTTTATGATTTCCTCTACGTGTATGTTAAATAATCCCGTCGAGAGTGGCCATCTCTGCCTGAACCCATGTTATTTCGAAACGCATAAAATTCGTTATTTCTTTCCATTATATGCCCGCCTATCTTTTTTCCATATCAACACGCATATTTATACACAAAAACCTATATATGACGCCGCCGTTCAACATACACGTACGTGCGTGTTATATAAATATGCGCTATATAACTAATAAATATAAAGCAGTAAGAAATAAAACGAAACTTATTCAGATGCAAAAATTACACATTATTCGCTCATTAATGAAACTGCGGTAAATTTATATACATTAAATCATTTAAATTATGAACGGATCCAGAATTAAGTTTTCTATATTAAAAATAAAATTTACAATTTTTCATTTTTGTTTTTCTACAAATATATATATATATAGGTATATGTCGCAGTTTATTTGAAGTAAAAATTGAAAACGATGTCTGAAGATACAGAACAGCTATTAACATTAAAAAATATTTATGTTTCACTGTAAAGAATTAGAGAAGAAACAGGAAGGAAGAACTGGCACACTTTGTGGACTGAAGAAATGAAAAGAGACACAGTGAAATGATGAATATAGTTTTGTAAATAGAGGAAGAGAAATAGTCGAGGACAATTTGACAACGTCGTCCATCAGTCGAAATTATACACACTCGTTAAATTCTAAAAAAGTCTCTGGAAGCACTACATTTCAAAACTTCTGATCATTTTCTTTAATGCGCAAGTATCCGCTGTGTACAGCAACGTCGGAACAAGCTTAATTTTATTTCTGTGTATCGATGGTACCTTCCTGATAGAATATCGTTATCACGTGGGAAATAGATCATCGAGTTCAATCGACTGCACAGCTCTCGCTCGTTATATATACATGCTAAAATTCCTCATTATATCTATCCAACACTGCGACGGCTGGATTTTGAGTACTTTTGTGTTTGTATTATTAATGTTTCTACTTTTCGTTCACGGCATATATTCTCAAAATACTTCTACGCAACCGCTGTCCAAGAACAAATTCGTAGATTATGGATCGCACGTTTCGCCATTCGTAGTATAATTTTCCAACACCACATTTGCAGTTGTTAAGTAGATCTATCTTGTGATACTGTACAAAATATTAAAGTTTCTACTAACTTTACTTTAATATTACTATTATTAAACGATCTTTATCTTTACGTCGCCAGATAATCCATCTTCGAATGAAATGAAAGAAAGGAAACAATTCGCTTGCAAATAATAAGAGGATACAAAACAAAAACAAAAAAGTCAAAGTTTCAGTTATAACGCAGCTCCGATTAAAAATTCCATTTCGACAATGTACAAGTTTTAATCAGGCACCGGAATTGTATTGTTCACGATAGCGGACGGCATGCTAGACGCGAGAAAAAAATGAAAGTCCCTTCTTAGGGAAGTATCCGACATACTTGTCGTATGAAAACAACGGAACAGAACAAAATAAGAATAGTTTCAGGTAATGAAAGTATTACAAACTGCTATACAGCTTGCCACCGATAGAATATTCATTTTCGCTTTCCAATTGTTTCTCAATACCTTCACGATTTTTTTTTCATATATTCACTTTTCCACACTCGTCTACCGAACGAATGTGTTCACCTGTTGAGAAGTTAATGTCGTTGTTAATAGCTTGTCCCGCTACACTACTAATTATACATTCATATATTCGTGATATATATATATATATATATATATATATATATATATATATATATATGTTATATATGTGGCTACGAATGAATGAACGGGAAATAAATTGATAACGATATAATACAAAACGGCACGTAGGACAGATTCTTTTTCTTTGTTTAATTACGGAATTCAACACATCGACCACCCTTTATTCAATTACCAGCATCTTTTCACACTCACGCACCCAAAATCTACTTATTAATTATTATTATAGACGTACATGTAAACGAAATTAAAGGAAACACAACCAATATTGGTGAAATCGAAAGTACTCGTCCGCGAACATACTCATATACATAAACTCATTTATTCCACGGCGTTTAAATAATCACAATAATGGTCATACCGACGAGTCATACTATTTATCCAGGATTTTTAAAGTGTTTTGTTTACTAAATGTTCGAGAAAAATTAATTTACACGTTAATATAACAAGATCGTCGATACGAGAAATAATTACAAACCTGAAAGCAAGATAATTAACTTGCGCAGAATTGCCTCGGCTGAAATGAACGATTAAAAATTATATAATGGGACGGGGAGAGGAGATAATCTTGTACGAAAAAACTGGTAATGTACAGGCCTAAATGGCAATCAGCTGTCATATATGTTATATACATACATTTTTGATATATATATATATATATATATATATATATATATATATATATATGTGTGTGTATTTATTTAAAAAAGAAAAGACCATAAAAATTTAAAACCACAAATGAGAAAGAAGGTTACAATAAATCATCAACAACTTGTCAAACGCGACTTTTTAATTCTAACGTCATCTGCAATAATTCCTTCAATATTTCAAGGTGATATACATATATATATATATATATAATGTATTCCATGTCGGTAACCTACGTTGGGTACCGTGATCATGTAACAAACCGATCATAGCACGCATTATCCGACGATCCAATACATAGATGTAGAGTTCATCCAGTTTGATTTTTTAGCTCAACACTGTGGAGAATATTCTTTAGGTCCCTGTGAGACGTCAGCTTGTATTTTTTTCATTTTTATTCACTGTTCGAACTTTTTCTTTACCCGAGCACAATTAACTAATCGTCATGTTATATTCAAGATTCGCGGAATATCGATTCATTCATTTCGTAGTCCATGGTATGCGGTTTCATTTAAAGTCCATGATTCATCTCTCTACACTAATATCTGTCTGTTACGGTTTTTCCATGTTTTGGTTAATCATCCCGTTTAAATACTGCACTTTGTTTCCAATTCTGAATCTTCTTCATTGAGTAACCTTATGTAAAAATTTTTACTATTTCACATGCTGCAAAAACATTATCATGAAACTCTAGTAGTTTTCCTCCGTCTACAGTCGTGATTTTTTTTATTTACCTCATTACTTCGTTTAAAATTCAGAAGATTTTATTCTTTCGCCTATTCGGAAAACATTACAAGTATTTAATGAATGAGAATATATGTTCCGGAACGACCGTCTACTCCATGTTACATTATCGATAACTTATAAAACATGTAACTAGCGATATATCGAGATTTTTTTTTATTATTTGTTTCACGCTCCGTGTTCCGCAGCCATTCTATAAATCGAGTTTTGTTCCTGAGAGATGTTTGTTTTCTTACTGATTTTAGACGTTTATGCAATACACGCAGCATTATTTTGTTCGTACGTGGCAAAAGGATAAAGGATAGTTTTCGCATTTTGTTCTTTTTTCATATCTTAAAATAACGGTACACACACACTGATGAGAACCACTCTCTGGGCCATACTAAAGAATTCCATATAGAATTGCATTGTGAATGGATTTCATCAACGCCGATATTTCTGATGATTTTCAGGACTTCTGTAGGTAAATTGGTTTTTAAAAATCTTATGCATTCTAATCCTCCACTTTTTAATAAGGTTTTATTATACTAATTTCATCCCTATTAGCACAATCGCACAGATTTTACCAGTATTTTCTGCATACTTCACCTATTTCTTGGAAGTTTATTTTATGCAGCCGTCTTTATCTCTAATCGTTCAATTTTTAATTTTAAAATCTCGCCTTAACATTCCGATTTTTCCCGAAGAAATCTTTCGCTCTATTACGATACGTGTGTTCCTGTATTTCACAGCATATGAACTAAAAAAAATTGTTTTTTATCTCCCATGCAACATTCTTTTTTATCTTATTGCTAATTACCTCCTTTTTTATATTCGGTCTACACAGCAGACATGCCGACTAGCAACAAAACCATCTTAGCAACATTCGCTGATAACATTGCTATTTTTGCATATAATTCAAAAGCAATGTATGCAAACATTGAGGTTCAAAACCATAGCCTTACACGGCGACTACATCTCGCACACACACTAGAAGAGCCATCATTATGTGCGTTATTGGGACAGAAATCAGTTCTAAATTTAATGACTAAACCGGACTATCTATCTTGCGGCAATCGCTTCCATTTGGCGCTATGAAGTAGAGTTGTACAGTAGCACTTGCAAAAGTAATCTTCGAAGAATACGGCAACAACAGTCCAAGATACTCCGTACTATTACGTCTGCTCCACATTATGTTTCTAATTTGACACTATAAAATGATCTCAAGATTCCGTATGTCAACACGATACGTCGTGCAGTATAACAGATCATTCGGTAAGTTGAATGCACTCAGACAGTCTTCCTGACAATCCAAATACTATTCCTACATACATTCCATTCTCATCAAGTTATTCTTTTCCCATCCTCATAGTCTAGTGCGACACTAAAGTCATTAGACTAATACTAATTTCCTGTTTATCTGATCAACGTTGTTTGCAGTAATTAATGCTGTTGTGATGTTAAAAAATCTTCAATTTTCTTCTATTTTTGATTTTTATGTTTTTTTTTGTTTTTGTTTTTTTAAAGGTGTGTTTAATGCCTTGTGGCTATTACTCGATGTACGTGATCATTAATTGAAATACATATAACTATAAACTATTCATAATATTAGTCTTGATAAGGAAGTCTGTAAGAATTTTTAGGTTGTAGACGTCCGGGATAGCTGAGTTAATCTCCTTAGTACGATATTGAGCGTATTTTTGGCAGGTCTTGAGTATATATGATTGATGGTTAGTAATGCTTTGCATTTATCGCATACAGGTGGTGGCTGGTTACCAAGCCGGTACGACTGGGTGTTTAGTGTATGTCCAAGGTACACTCTATTTATCGCTGT
The DNA here is from genome assembly GCA_032883995.1 of Coronaproctus castanopsis. NCBI lineage: Eukaryota > Metazoa > Arthropoda > Insecta > Hemiptera > Monophlebidae > Coronaproctus > Coronaproctus castanopsis. Next base: position 156,223,508 of record CM065053.1, on the reverse strand, counting down.
TTCCATTCTAGGTAGAATGAGTTTTGGCCATACTGCCAGGTACTTTTTTTATGCAACCCAAAATACTATGTTTACTATGGAAGGCTCGACTTCATGATCGTAGTATGCTCTGGACTAAATCTAGAGCATACTCTGCACCCATATGTGTTGGCGGCATCGTGTAGTGAAATATTACGATGGCTAGGAATCCAAGCAAATATGATCTTATGTTCCGTTTATGCAGCTTTAGTATCGACAAAAGAATATGATCAACAGTTGCTACCTTGGTGTTTTTGTCTTTTGTTTTCTAGTTTTAAGGTTTTCATCGGCGTGATATCCGAATTAGATCTACAGCAGTTTTATGGAATGAATAGATCTCCCTTTAAGGCGGATATAAAAACTCTGGAGATATTGCTGTAAGCGCTTTTTGGCATCAGCCCTTACAAATAAAAAGAAGAAAATCGATACAAACGAAATGTATATTATACGATATTTATTATTATTATTATTATTTTAAAGCGAATAAAGCGCGGACTGAAAAATATCAGAAATCTTAAAAATTTATTTATTTCTGTCCGTCATGTATATTTTTTTCTGTCTACTGGTAACTAATGCATTCTTTAATATAATAACAATTAATTCCTATTACAGTAGTACGTATCCGACGACTCGAAATGGCTACCTTATGTAAGAGATGAAATTATGCCCGTTATTATTAAAATTAAAACGCTTATAGATCATAAATATTCTCACATATTTTCAACGGATTCTCAAGGAGGATGTTTACTACTATTAATATTATTACTATTATCGTTCGTATCTTTAATAATTAATCTAACGAGAACTCTTTGTGTACGAAATAAATAATAAACAAACGCTTCTTTAAAATCTAAAACAACGTCTAGAAAAATTCCTTGCAGCATTCGACTAGAATAACAATTTAAATCACTTCCACTAGCCGGACAATTTACACTTTACTCTATTTTAATTCGCGTGATTTCTACATGGCCGACCGTGAACCAAATCGCACGTAATTCAACGACACGTAATAATAATACCTGTTTTCACAATCCTGACGAACAGCTTTGGCAATTATCCAGTCGCACCTCGACCATAATATCAATATAATCTTCTTCAACAGACACCATACTCTAGTTATATATATTTAGACATATTGTATAAAATATATATATATATATATATATATATATACACATTCATACACGCAATAATCTGACGATCGTTGACATTTCCACGTACGCGATATAATAAAAACATTTTAAAGAACGTTGTCGTCTACATTTTTGGCATATAAACGAAATACTTGTCGATTTTGTTTGACAGGGGCCAACTATTTAATTTATTACCGTAACTGTTCTATGGAAAAATCGTAATTTACTCCAATTAAAGCGTTTATTAATTGCTCTTTTTTTTTAACCAAATATACTTTCCACTACCGTACTGAAAAAAACATGTATACTCATCGGTAAATATACACACGCACATTCGTCATCATTGAGCTCGTTTCAAGCGTCGTGATACTTCTAATCATCCTAAGCAAACGTGTCCAGTTGCCCATTATCCATTGCTCGATCGATCGTCTGACGCACAGCATCAATTATGTTTTTGACACTTTTATTTATCCTATTGTGACGTCTTAATTTTCCCGGCGAATTTTTATAACTACATTTTCAGTCCATCGTATGATTTGTCCAGAGAAATATCCGTCCCCGTTCAACATGCCGCAACCTTCGACTCAAAATTGACCTTTTTTAATATCCACAAGTTAGTGACAATAAAGTGTATATATATATATATATATATATATATATATATATATATATATATATATATATATATAAATAAATACCGAGGGAATAGCATTTTTCCAGAAAAACCGTATATTAATTTATCACAATTTTGTATTATCGAAAACGAACGAAATCATTTAAATTACATCTAGCTTTAACGTTAGTTTAGACATTTTTATTCCGGTCCGTATTATTAAATAAAAAATTAATAGTGTCGAGAAATAATAACTTTTTTAAGAATAAAAATTATTTATTAATTTCGTTCAAAGGTCGTCTGAATTTAACAACTCCTTTTTTTTTCTACGTGATATCTTATTCTTGTTATTGTATTCCGTTTACACTGGTGATTTGCCTATTCCAAACTTAACATTCTTAGTTACTTTTGTCGATAATACAGCTATCATTCTAACGGCTGATTTAAATCCGGGGCAAGTTAAAAAAAGAAAATTATTTCAAAACCGATTACCTAAAAGGACATTTAACCCAGGAAAATGTCAAAATATTCGATTTACCAATCGTCAAACGAGGTGCGTTCAAAGTTGACTAATATTGAAATTCTTAAGTACCCTACTCGGATGTATGTATTACGCCGTTTTCACGTTCGTCGGTGTCGTGTTCAGGACACCCCTTATTATTATTATTTCTTCGGATCCGTACTCTGCTAATCGTAAGGCATATTGATTTACGTCAATAAAATTCGTTATTCCGACAAGTCTGCATTGTAATAAACGATTCATAGTCTGGATCTATCACACAATGGCAGGTTGGATCCTCCGTTAATGACCACTTCGAGATGTTATCTTTTGTTCGCGCACACCTAGCTCGTATATTCAGAGTACCCCCTTATGATTGAAGTCTGGTGTAGGGATTTCATCTGCATCTCTTGTTTGAAAGTTTTACTTCCTTAATCTAATTAGATTTTCACGTTCTACCGTCAGAATTTTCTTTGGTCAACTGTAAGAAGTTTTCTTTTTTTACCTTAGACGCGCCTTTACTGCACCTTGTCCATACACTGAATGACGGGAGTTGTTTAGTTATTTCTTCTACATTATCAGCTACCTTCCTGTCTTATATCAGGTGAGCTATTTCGCTTAAAAGATATAAGCTATTAACTTTGGTCGATCTAAGACACCTAATAAGTATATTTACTGCCACATCAACCTTTTCGTCTATGTGCCGATTATGCCCAAATTGGTCAAGCATATTCCACAATCAAAATGCATAATACTATTGTTGATGTTCGTATACTTCTGTGTGGGTTTTTTCCCCCAGGATATTCCAACTAGCTTTCTGTTAACTCCATTTCCTGTGTTTATGTTTCTTTTCTTTTTAAATTTTCAAAATGTTAAGTTCCTATCCAATGTAACCTACAATATTTAGGATTTTCCTAACATTATTATTAGACTATTAAAGATATTTCTAATTTTGGAAATAGTTGTTTTGAAAGGATTAAACGTAGAGAATGAAAAAGCGGCCAAATACTCCGCAGTAAAAATGCAAAATACATTCGATAAAGATGAAACTTGCTAACAATTAGGAAGGAAAAAGTAACGAAAGCATATGTGGCCGATTCAGAGTCATCTATGTAGATATTCAGATTAATGTTTATTAATGTGAGATGTAAAGGGGGCGTTAAGAATCAGAAAGATCGCATAGAAGTTGGAAAAATATCGAAATAGTCTAAATCTATATGTAATATCTAAGACTACATTATCAGCAAAAAGGAAAAAGAAAATAACTGAAACGAGGAGGAAACATTAATTTTTTTGTAAAATTAGATAGACGACGCGCACAAAGGCAAAGAATTAGTTAGCGATTAATAGTAAATCTGAATAATCTACACAAGGTTAACAGTATAAAAGGATCACCACTTTAACCAGTACTGTATAGATTACGTCAAATGTTAATTGCGCGATTAATAGTTGTTAATAAATTATCGATGCGCGGACGCCATATTAAACGCGCATCCGAATTACTAAACACCGAACCGATGTGCGAAAGGAAATATTACCATTTTCCGTTGCAATAGACAAATTATTGATCGCTTTCCGCTACATAATTCATTCCATTAAATTTATTCCAACTGGCGAGTTTCAAATAACAAGATACCGCTGCTGTCTTCAGCTATACCTAGATTGAATGAATTTCAGATAGAGATTACGCGAATTTATATTCCTTTTCAATTGATATTACTACCGTATTCGTACAATTTTTCCAATAAAAAAAAACATCGTTTTTTCTTAAGAACTACGTCCTATCCACTTACATTCAATAATATTATTTTCGAGAATTTTCGTATACGTTTATTCATACAGGTGAAGCCGGCTCGAAGAATGGGAACAGTAATGTTCATTCTATTTCTTAATGTTGGTAACTAATACAGATTATTCGATATTTATTCGACATTCACCGCCGAGTGTGTAGCGGTGTTACAAGTTTTATCGTTCTTAATTGCTATAAACCTTCCAGGTAGTTATTTCATCATCACCAACTCACGAAGCATTTTGAAGGCTATCGAAAACAAATGGAACGCATCAGATACATTGATTTCATTCATCGTATTACAACTTAATCATCTGGAATGCTTGGTCTTTCTTACGAGTATCGGAACATCGAGGAATCTCCGACAGTGAAATTATAGATTCATTAGCTAAAGTAGGGTGTTGTAATCACGTTGTATTCTCTTTAGATTCTGCACGTGATATCATACATTTCATACAGTCGGAACGTAGGAAAAACATATTCGGAGAATATACAGCATCCCTTACTCAGTACTATCAACTTCAACAGCCTCTTCCTAAATTTCCAATATTATACTTTTTTAAAAACATTAAGCGTAAAGAAATTTTACTTATCCGTAGATTGCGATTCGGGTATTTGCCGGATCGCCTATTCTTTATGCAACATAGACAAAATTCCTTGCTGCTCACTCCATGCTAGACGGGCAATTTGCAATCCTTCCAATTCCTTCTTTAGTAACATCGCGTTCTGAACTATGTCTTAAACTATTGCGCTCCATCGTATAAAGGACCTCCATACGATGCATTGTCTCGAAAATTTACATCCGTTTCCGGGGATGAATGTTTCTAGAAAAATTATCTACATTCATAGAAATATGAGTTAGTTCGTAAGCAGAGTATCAAATTGGGTAAGCTGTAAAGGCATCCCCATAAAAAAAAAAAGAGTAAATGTCCAGTTCTCTGAAAAATATCGAAATAAAAAACGAGTAACAAAGATGACAAAATATGAGGAAGTGTTAAGTTCAAAGTATGAATAACGGAGGAATCTTCGTCTATATGAAATAGAGACAAGTGCTTCTAAAGACAAACGTAGACATACATTTTGAACTTTGTCTAATGTAAACATGTACTTGGCTGAAGAATTAATAAACAGGTAATCAATATTGTACAGTGTCAACAGAACAAGAGGATTACCTCCGAAAGTTGTATAATAACACGATTTTAAAAGAATTATAACACCAATGTGTTTACACTGGACACATCCACATCTAATGCAAAACCTAAGTATCTGTGAAATGTAGAAAAGGTAATAATAGTTGGAATAATGTTTTCTTAGCTTCATTACGAAGGTTCTCTGTTTTTTAATTCCACCGTAATATAATCAATTCCTCGAATTTTATTATTTTTAATCCCCTCATCGTTTTATCAAATTCTACTGGTAATATAACTTATCATATATACGAAAAATAAAACGAAAACTGCGTAATTAGACAATTTTGTCAAACGAAAAATACGAAAAATACGAAAAAAGGTGGGCGTTACGATTCAAAACAAATTAAGGTCATCATCGATATTACTTTTATATGATCGAAAATTTAAAATTATGAAATAACTTATATCGCATATATGAAAGAAAAAGCAGTGAAATTGTACTCGACAGGCATCCGATTTTATTCATAACGGGAACGGCATAATTCTTTTTTTACATCTATCTAATCACGACATCTGTAATGAAATAACGAGGAAGAAGAATATATATATATAATTTACTTTTGATCATGTAAGCCTTGTTAAGTTTACGTAAATATTACCGCAGATAGGAATAGACCTGAAATCTGCACAACTAATAAAAAGATTTTACTTGAAGATGACCGCCCGCGTAAAATCGAATGACAGATAAAAAAAAGTAGTCAGACAAAGTTCACCATTGCTGTTTAATATATACTCCGAAACGCAATTTAAACAAAGCAACAGAAGGCACACATGTTCTTTTGATAAACAACTTAATTTATGCCGATAAAAACAACAGATCGGGAAGATGATTTGCGCAATTTATTTAATCGTATGAATATGTACAGCAAAGAATACAATTTTCCAATTAATGTTATAAAAAAAATAAAAGTGATGGTGGTGAACAAGACACACACCACGAATAAAAATTAAAATTGGGAATAAAAGAAACTGGACTAATTTAAGCATATCGGTTTTTGGATTAAAAGTACGGGCTCCTTAAAAGGGGAAATAAAATATAGAATTGAAACGGCACGATTAACATTTCATACGACATTCTGCAAAGTCACGATGTTAAACTCGAACTACGGTGGGCTATAGTTAAACGCGCTGTTTTTCCCTAACTATTATACGCCGCAGAAACTTGGCCTTTAAAGGCAGATCAAAAAATCAGAATCGTTTGAGTCGCAACTTTATACACGATAATTGGCAATACCATTTATAACGAAAATAAATAAATAAAATAAGTAAGTTATGGAACGCATGAATAATAACCGTAAACTGACACTAATAAAAATTACGGAAAATTAATTATAGTCACTTGATGCGAGAACCGAAGTATAAGTTACTCCAAACAATACCGGTGGGAGGTGTTCGTACTTCGTAGTGTTGGCGACAGAAGGAAGTCATGAATTTCCCATAATGGATGGTTAGATACTGGAAGACTTTTCATCTGGCACGAAATCAGCAAGCATAAATGAAAGAGCTGATTGATGTGGACGCCAAATTTCGTTAACGAACACGGCACAGAAGAAGATTTAATATAGAACGATGATTTTTCTAATCAGATAACTAATTTAAAAAAGTACATATATATAAATTTATTTATTTATGTTTACTTATGCCATTATTGTTTTCTAACAATATTATTTTTTAACTTTTCTACAATCATATAATTCTGAAGACAAAAAACTCACACACAGAATGTTTGAAATTGTTCAAAGTTCAATTGCCGCAGCGTCGTCTGGTTCGATGTTTTCTGATTTCTTATCTGAGTATTGTTTGACAGCAATCAGATTCCTTCTTAATGGTCAGGCGATCGATCACACTACCAGTCAGGCGTTCTAGCGTTGGTATAAATAGACTTTCCTTAAGGATGCCAGCGTCAGTCTGTTCGAAGTCTTCTCAAAGTTAAGGCGTGTTTCTAAATTGACGTTCGTTTTCATTAATTGACATTTTCATTTATATATTTCAGTTTTTTTGTTTTACCTCAGTTCTATACATTTGATTATCTTGTTAATTTATTCGAAATGAACTGATTGTTCTTACGCCGTTGTTAATCTCTGTTCAAATCAAAATCAGCTGAATTCTGTATACCAACATTATTTGCATTTTTGAAGATTTTTCTTACACAGAATCTAGATTTAAAATGTTACAATAAACAAAAAACCATTTTACCATCATTATATAGCATTAACCTTATAATCTTACTGGGGTGCCCTGGTTTCGATGTAGCTTCTCACACGGTATGAACCAAGTAAGACACAGAATATAGATTTAAAAGATTAAAAAAAAAAAAAAGAAGAAACAGTTTTATAGATCATTAAACTTAAACTATTGTATAATGAGGTAACTCTAAAGAAACAACTAATACACAGAATCACGTTACAACAACAAAAGACATAGTTTTGCCTCTTTATACAGGACCAAGCCCATGATCTTACTGTCCCGTTCGAATTATCGGATTCTACTTGCTGTTTCATCGAGAACAAATCCGAGGCAATATTATTTACAATGCGCAGAGCAATTATCAACCATTATGTTAAAATCGAGAACAACATGATTAACTGGAAAGATGAGATCACTCATATAGGTATTAAGCTGGATAAAAAATTAGCACATAAATCGATGTACTTATAAAACTCAACGTAAGATGTGTACATTATTTCCCATTTTAATAAAAAATTAGCATTAAAAATATCAAATTTTACCTACATTATTATATGCTTCTCTAGTTTGATGTTCGATCAACCATACTAATTTAAAGAAACTTCAGCGACTTCAAAACAATTGCTTTAGAGTCATCTTAGCCGTATTACACTCGTATTGAAGTAATGCATGATTAGCTTCATTTTACCCCTCGGGGACACAGATATGTGTAACCGAGGGACCTTGAGCTCAAGGGACGGAACGCGTCCACAGAATGACCCCCAGATATGGAGGTTAGCTGCGAATAAGTCATGGACAAATAAGCAACCGCGAACCACGTGCGGCGATGCAGGGTGTGGTAGGAAAGGCTCTGGAAACCTTTTCTTATAAAATGCCGCATGAACCCGATAAAGACATCGTGTCAAAGCGAGTATGCCGCTATAAGGCTAAATCCCATATAAAATTTGTTGCATATATGGTCAGTGTCAGTTTCCCATGTTAGGGGCGGCTGTTTAACCCTGATGCGGGGCAGCAGCCAACACCAGTACCTTTTTAGAGCTGAAGACAAATGATGTCGGCAAGGTCTAAATAAGGATAATTATAGGCAATAATCAGTATAAAAATTTCAACGACTATAATACTGTGATGAGGAAAGCAACGGGAAACTGCCTCATTACATCTCCCTAGTAAACCATCATGACAATCAAAATAGAAAGTATACTTGTGCCAGATATCCAGTTTCCGGGCCTGGTGGTTGTAAAATGTGTTACCGGCCATGATGAGGTAGGAATCAGGCCACACATGGAAACCATACGACAGCTCAGTAAGAACAAGACTAGTACATGGGAGAAAATTACGACGTAGAACGTACACTTTATCAAGCAGGAAAGATAAAGAATGTTATCCTTAAAATGGAAAGACTTCAAATTGATATATTACAACTGAATGAAGTTCGTTGGGCTGGCAATGGTATAATTTTGAAGATAAAACTATGTTTTATTCTGATAGTCCAGAAAATGATTCTCAGCATCGACATGGAGTAGCTGTCCTTTTAAGTAATGAAATCGTCAAATATGTCAAACCTTATTCAGAAAGATGCTTGTTAGTACAAATTAATGGTCATCCCTTCAACATAAATATAATTCAAGTCTATGGGCCAACAGCGGAAAGTAGTGAAAGAGATTCTCAGCTGTTTAATAAGGAAATTGAAAAACTTATTCAAATCACCAGAAAGACACATATTAATATCATCATGGGTGACTTCAATTCTAAAATACGGAAGGGACGTGTTATGAAATGTTGTCGCCGATTACGGGCTATGAGATCGAAACTCTGGATGAGACCAGCTGTTGGAATTCTGTCAAGAACGAGTTTATTATTATAAACACATGGTTTAAACTTTCAACCAAGACGGCTTTATACGTGGAGAGATTCGTCAAGAGATAAAACGGATTTAATAGTTAGAAATCAAATAGATTTTATATTGGTAAATTCTCGATTTCGGAACTCTATATTAAGTGTTAAAGCTTGCTCAGGAGCTGATATGAATTCAGACCATAATTTACTAATGGGTTAAATGTCACTAAGATTGAAAAGTGTAATTATGCCACCAATAAAAAAATAAAATGGATATTGACAGGTTAAAAAATGAAATACAAAGAAGTAATTTAGCATACACACTTAATAATAATATTAATAATATCACAAACACGGATTATATCGAAAATACATAGACACAGCTGGGGATGTAATCAAAGATACAGCAGAAGAACAATTTGGTTACCAAAAAATAAAAAAGAAACGCTGAATGAATGAGAGAATATAACAACTAATGGAGAAGAGAAGGAAACATAAGAATAAACCGAAATACCGTAGTATACAGAAAGTGTTAAAAATGGGAATAAAACATGCGAAAAAAGAATGGTTCGGTACAGAAAATTCTATTGAATGGTAACTTTACTTTTTTGTAAACAGAAAATATTTAAATATGCAAATATATTATTGTTCATTGTTCAAATATATTGAGAAATTAAAAAAAAAACATGACAATTTTAATCTGCATAAAAATATTATAGAAATAACATATACGTGGCGTTAAAAGAAGTTTAACAAACTTCTGGATAAACACAATAAAGTGATTATAGAAAAAGACAAACAAATAGAGATATGGTAGTCATATATCACCCAATTATACAGCGACACCCGAACTGAATACAAAGTCGAAACAGAAACTAGAAGGCCCTGAAATATTGAAAAGAAAGCAGTAGAGTAGTCAAAAAATGCGGAGCCAGATGAAATCAGCGCATAATTAATTAAACTTATTGATATAGATAGAAGCAATATTTTGTTAAAATTGTTTAATCAGATATATAATACAGAACAAATTCCTAAGGATTGGTTGACATCAACTTTCATATAATTACCAAAACGATCATTTTCCAAGAAATGCAGCGATTATAGTCTTATAAGCTTGATGAGTCATATGCTCCAGATATTTTTGACAATTATACATGCTCATATATGGCGTAAAATAAATGACATATTTGGGGAAATGTAGTTTGTTTTCAGAAATGGGTTTGGAACTCGCGAAGCACTAGTGGCTGCTCAAGTTCTTGTTCAAAAATGCCTAGACAAACAAAAACCCGTTTTTGCATGTTTCATTGATTATGAAAAGGAATTTGGACAACGTAAAACACGATATTTTGTTAAAGCAATTAGAGGATATAGCACTTGATAGCAAAGATATTAACTACTAAACAGTTATATTGGAATCAATCAGCCCACACCAAAACCAATCAGATGACAACTAAAGAGATCAAAATACTTAAAGGTTTACGGCATGACTGTATTTTATCGCCAACACTGTTCAATATTCGGAAAGAATTTTTGAAACTGCTTTGAATAACGTAAAAAATGGAATAAAAGTAAATTGCCAATGGATGAATAACATTAGATATGCAAATTACGCATTTATTTTTGCTGATTATGTGCAGATTCTATGTTGAATAAAATAGAAAATTAAATATTTAGGATATTGGTTAACAGATGATTGGAATCCTGATTGCGAAATTAAAGTCAAAATAGAAACGGCGCGAAGCACGTTTTAGAAAATAAAACGATTACTGTGGAATAGAAATGTTACACTGGAAACAAGATGGCGAGCTACAAAATTTTATGTGCTGGCGCTATTGTTTTATGGAGCAGAGAGTTGGACGCTCAAGGCTGCATCAATCAAGAAAATAGATGCTTTCGAAATAAGATTTCTAATGAAACTATTTTAAAACAAATGAAGAAAAAATGCGAAGTCATGGCGTCAATAAAAACACTTAAAGCAGCCTACTTTGGACATATAATTCGGAACACGAAATACGCCACATTGCAGACCATAATACAAAGCAAAATAGAAGGTAGCAGATGTCCATGACGCAGAAAAATGCCATGGACCAAAAATCTTAAAGATTGAATTAATATGCCTGACACGGCTACACTGGTTCATACGAAATATATCGTCAGATGGTCACCAACTTCCGGAAGGAAATGGATTTACAAGAAGAGGACCTTCATTTTCCATTTATCAGTGATATCAAAAAATAACGTGCAACTAAATTCTTACGTTTGACGTTGTGATTATAAATAATGTAGGTAGGTAAGTTCTTAAAACATAGATAATGAGCAGTATAGATACAGGTGAATTAAACAAAATACTATTTTGAATATTTCATATTCTGTATTTCTTGTTTCTCTCCGAATTGGTAAATTCGATCAAGCAATCCTTAGAACAGTGGTGCGCAAACTTTTTTCGACTTCGACCCCTTCAGCAGAGAGAAAATTTCTGGCGACCCCTAGATAAATGTCCACAAATACGATGCATATTTCGCGCATTTCTATCGGTTTAATTGAATAAAAACATCATCTCATATCTAACACATATTTATTTTCGTTTTATCATTTTAAGAAAATACTTTTTATATAACATAGAAAATCAGTAAAATTACCCGTTAATGAGATGTACGAGGTTGTGAGTTTCTAATTATTTCATCGATTTTCGGTTTTATGTTGGTAATTGCAATTCGCATATCATCTTCAGGGTTTAAATGCGAGCGGCATTTAGTTTTTATTGTAACTAGTTTGCTAAATCCAGCTTCACACGAATAACTGGTGCAAATTGTATTAAAACTCTCATCGCATTCTTGCTTAATACGGGATATTGCTCTGCCACGAATAACCGAAATTTTTGGAAAGGCTGAGTCTTAAATTGATTTCGAAGAGTATCATCACTAATCAAATCTATTAGTTGCTCTTTCTCACTAATTTGAATAGTTGAACTGCATATATCGTAGGAAAATGGATCACGAATCCAACCGAGATCATTTTCAGGAAAAACTTCAAATCTTGTCGAAAAATTTTCCTTTAACTTTTTAATATGGTTGGAAATTATGTTTTTAAATGTAAATATATTTATATTATTTTCATTGATAAAATCGTTAAAGCAAGGGAACATTCAGTTCAGTTTGCCAGAGATTAAGCTTATTCTTAAAAGCTTGAACTTTACTAGCTGAAGTTATGACAGTTGGATTCCCACCCTGCAAGTTCAAATTTAAGTAGTTAAGTTTTTCGAAAATATCAACTAAATAGCTCAGCTTTCCTAGCTAAACTTTATTGATAAAATGACTTGCCAATCTACGTTTCTTTTCGACTAAAAACATGTACACTTCATTTCTCAAATCAAATATCAGTCGTAGTATTTTCCCACATGAAAGCCATCTGACTTCGGTGTGTAACAGTAATGTCTCATACGTAGAGCCCATCTTATTGCAAAGTATTGAAAAGAGACGGCTATTGAGGCTATTGCTTTGAATGTAGTTAATTGCATTAACAGCATCTTGTAATATGTTGTGCAACTCTTCATCCATATCTTTTGCAACAAGAGCTTGCCGATGAATCATACAATGATTGAATACCATATGAGGCGCCATTTTCTGAATTAAGCCTCTGAGCCCCTTATTCGAACCCGTTAATGCTGCAGCACCATCAGTACACATCGCAACATACTTTACCCAGGTAAGGGACTTTGCTTCAAAATATTTATTTATTACTTCAAATATTTTTTCTCCGGTTGTTTTCCCTTCCCAGCTTTTGCAACATAAAAACGTTTCTCATTAAAAATAAATCTGACGTAAATAATTAGTTGTGACATTTTAATAATATCGGTAGTCTCGTCCACTTGTAAAGCAAACATAGATGAATTTTCTATGCGTTTTATGACTTCTGACTCGATATTTTGCGATATTTCGGAAATTCGTTGAGACGCGGTATCTCTTGATAATGGCATGGTTTTTAGTTCATTTTCATATTTATCAACATGCATAATTGATGTCATCTTAATTGCTGCAGCAAGGATAAGAGATTCTCCAATTGTATGGGGTTTCATTGTTCTCCCTATTAGATAAGAAACTTCTAAAGAAGCCCGTAATGCTTTCTGAAGTATTGTCATAAATTCCTTTAAATGTACACCTTGAATTTTAAGATTTTCAGCTCGTCTTTGAAAAAAATCTGCACATTTATTTTGAAGTTCTTTATGTTTAGTTTCCATATGCCTTTTTAATTTAGCTGGTTTCATTCTCTCATTTGCTAATTTTTCATTGCAAACGACGCATAACGGGCGTTCTTCATCATCAACAACACAAAATGTGAAACCATACTTAATAAATTCCTCATTATATTTTCTTATTTTTTTAGATCGGGCATTTAGTTCAGTATTTTCCGATTCCTCATCAGCCTTTCTTCGTTTGTTAGCTGAAGATTATACCTGGTGTAAGTGTTATCCATTTATCCATTATTAAGATAAGAAATAAATTGTTAAACCTAAAACAAACAGTATATTTAATTCCATTGTGTTTTGGTGTACAATTGATAAGCTATTGCGTTCATAAATTCGAGGAATTCAATAAATTTAACAGAGAGCTATCCATAACGATAGTACATACCCCCTGATATAAACAATAACAAAGTCCGATAAGAATATTAAACATCAAATTACACATTATCAAACGATAAAACTAGAACAAAAACTGCTACACGCTACAACTTCACATGGAAACGCGTAATAAAACCGGTGAATTACCGTGAAGAGGGCGCCATCTACCGGGCATGAGAACCTTGCATGTCTACACTTTACATACACCATGGTTAAAGAACGGCTGGACAGCAGGCAAAAGGAAATAAACTGGAGTGACGGCGTTTCACTCTTTATATGTACACTGTATGCCGTACGCAGCATACATAATGCATTTCATAAAAATTTCGTGACCCGCCAACAATCTTTTGACGACCCCCACAGGGGTCGCGACCACTAGTTTGCGCACCACTGCCTTAGAACATTAAAAATATAATTTTTTGTACATTTACGTATACTTATGCTACGTTTATTATAATTTAAATCGATAATAAGCTTACGTATCAGATTTTTTGAAACTTTTCCTGGTAGTAATTATAAAAATTTCCCTATTACGTTGCTATTACGATAATGTGTGAATATTAAGCTTATCGGGTATGATAACCAGATTTTTTCGTCACAGATAATTTACTAACCGTTTTTTACTGTTATCGTGTTAAAACTGAGAAAAATATACATTTCTTTCTTCTCCTTGTACTGGGTCGTTCTAATTTCAACATAGCTCCTCCAGGAACACGAATGAACAATTGGAAATTAATATTTTCTACGTTAGCTAATATTTATAATTCTTCCCCTTGGACTTATTTCAATCCTGCGAAAAAGATCGTAATAAAAAAACAATTCTATTTGGTCATAATCACGCGAATAACTTACGTAAAATGTGTAGGAATTAGAAATAAAATAAAAAATTCTAATTTTGGGTACAAGCCCAGTAAGACAGACGAGGAAAATTTTAAGTATACTTTTCCATTGTATTCTCGGTTGGTTAACCGTAACCGTCGTTAGAAAGTCGAAATTCGCTACCCCGTCAAATTTTTTGGCAATATAGCTATTTTGGCAGCACGACCTAGTATCATTACGATGTATCTTCGGCTAGTATCGCCGTCAACGCGAGACGCTTTTTTTAAGAAAATAAAAGAAAATCTCCCTTATCCTTGACTTGTTTACCTATATATACATATATATATATATATATATATATATATATATATATATATATATATATATATATATATATATATATATATATTACATTATTTAAAATATCATCGTCGGGAAAAAATACACGGTCAGTGGCAATACAAAATCATATATTATTCGCGGAAATGAAGTTGTTTAAAAGGAAAAATAAACTGAAACGTTACTGAAAATATTTGTAGTATAAGTGACAGATAAGATATGAAAAAAGTAATAAGTGAGAAGAAGATTTATAATGCAAACAAAAATTTTTGTACAAAGTTAAACAAAAAATGGAAAATTTGAAATTTAAAATTTTTCTATTATCTTATTATACTAAGTATAAAAAAGGCAGTTAACCGAATAAACACGTAAAAAGACAAATATGTATCGATATATATTAAGAGGAAAATCATTTATATACATATATAAATACGTGAAACACCAAATTTACAAATAAAAATCATGACTAATTAATTGATTAAATGTAAACAGAGCTGTTTCGCATTTACGTCGTATTATAGTTATTAGAATTAAATAAAATAATAACATTAATAAATTATGTATAAAAACAATTCATTTCTTATTACAAACAATTTAACAGTAATGCATGTAATCCGAAATAAGTTAATTATATTACGTAGTTCTCATTTATCATTATACCACAAACATAGTGTTTGTATACATCGGCGTCTAGGTAACTGAATTAATCGGTTATATATATATATATATATATATATATATATATATATATATATATATATATATATTATATTTATATATGTACTTTTCATAGGTGGTTTTCAGTCTTAAAACTAGTTCGTTATCACTATTCGTCTTCCACTGTTCGCGATCTGCCGTTCTCCTCTTCAATTGGACATATGTCAGTGCTCCTATTTCTTCTTTTATGATGTCCATTAGTGTTAGCCTTGGTCTGCCTTTCGATCTTTTCCCCGTTATTTTGCCTTCCATTGCATCAGCTAGCATTCCTCCATGTCTCAGTACATGTCCGATTCGTTCCAACCTCCTTGTTATAAGTTCTGAGCTTTCCAAGTCCGCCATTGTTGTTGTTTCGTTTCTCCGCCAGTATAACTAGCAGGATATGGTCCAGCTATTTACTAGAGAAGGTGACTAATTACAACAACCTGTGCTGCACAGGGCATATATATATATATATATATATATATATATATATATATATATATATATATATATATATACGCAATTAATTCGTACATTCGAGATAGGTACTTTCATTTTTTCTTTCTCTAAGTATATCTTTCTTCCAATTTTGCCCGGCGTTCACAGGAGATTCAGGTGTTTTTTTCCCGGTATTGTACGAGCGATATATTCAATTGTGCCTTTTTTAATTGCAACCCGAAAAAAATCGAAAAATTTTATGCATCATCTTTTTCTGCTGATCACCTTGTTATCTACCAACAGAATTCTGATTACACGCGCCTGTGTCCATATTTTAACTGCTTTAATTATACTTTCGGAAGTTTGTTTCATTGTAGAGGTTTCCACTGAATAACACAACAGGTAATATTCAACTGTTGTTCCTAAGAACTTTCTCCGAATTTAAAAAAAAAAAAAAAAAGTATTTTTGCTGTCGTTATTCCGGAAATTATTTGTGCGTTATTATCTTAAGTAATGGGTACTCATGAATATTTACACTGTTTTACGTTTTTTCCCTCTTAATTTTATGTTTACTAAATTTTATCATTTTTTTTTTGTTCATTTTATTTACTTCTTCTTATTATTATTACTATATTTTTTAAATTTAATTTCAATGACGTAATAGCTGTAATGCTTTGTTTAAATTTAATTAAATAATTATTAACGATTTGCACCGGTAATTTTATTGAAATTAATGAAAATCGTAATATAATCCATATAAAAAAAGTACCATATCGGATATATATATTACACAATGTGTATATAAAATACTTATATTATATAATATGTATATAAAATACATATATATATATATATATATATGAGTGTTGGTAGAAAGTTACAAAAAGAAAAAAAAATGAAAAATTAAAATAGCATAGCTTGTTTTGATAAAACAGAAAGGTAGATATAATCCATATAAAAAAAGTACCATATCGGATATATATATTACACAATGTGTATATAAAATACTTATATTATATAATATGTATATAAAATACATATATATATATATATATATATATATATATATATATATATATATATATATATATATATATGAGTGTTGGTAGAAAGTTACAAAAATAAAAAATAAATAAAGAAAAGTTACAATAAGCATAGGTTGTTTTGATAAAACAGAAAGGTAGGTAGATGCATTTATTTATGTTCGACATTTTCAACCCTTGTTGCCGGATTTTTACTATTTTTCATATGTTCTGTTCGGGATATCGTTATTGCCCAAGATATTTCATTAATCGAATTCCGTTATTTTTTTTTATATATTGAATATTTTAAATGTCTACTAATAGTTACTTTTTCAACTACCATTTATCATTGTTTTCATCTACATGTGTTAGTGTATTAATTGCAGGGGGGGAATATGGAATTATAAAAAATATATGCATCACCGTCGGTGTTGGACAGTTCAAAGTTATTTGGTTCCATCTATAAACAAAAAATGAACAAAGATTACTACTATATCTACTGGAGTTGACTTTCGATGTTGCAATCAACGAGATACAAAGCGCATTGTAAATTTTTTATTTCATATTTAGAATAACGTATTCGATAATTTGTTGTTAGGAAGATAAACAATATTTGTTGGACAATAAAATTTTGGGACGATTCCATTCTATCGCTTCTACAGATTTTTTGTAAGATCAATTACCGATTTTTTTTTTTTGGTTTACTTTAGAACACACGTCATGAACGAGGAAAGCATTTCCTATCGTCAACAAAAGAAGCGCTGCTGACGAATCGGGGAAAATTAAAATAAACAAATAATCAAATCGAGTTTTTAACGACTCCTGGTACAGCTCGGATACTAAATTAATTTCGTGTTCTTAAAATTTTATTCGCCTGCTTTAAATATTTATCATTGCCAATAATATTTTTTGAAATTTCGTTTGCTATTTCACTCAAGTCGTCTAACCGAAATAGATCGCGTTTATCGCGGGATAATGTGTAATAGGAACGAAATTTTATACCCTTACTGTTAATTATCGTTCGTAATCGTACTTGGATTATCGAGGAACTTGTTCGACGTACTATCAAGGATATTCTAAGTGCCTCCTTATAAACCCACATTTCAAACGTGTCGATTCCCCTATCAATATATGTACGTTTTACAATTCGGATTTCCCACCCGCATACCGAAAGTAGATTAATTATACCTGCGTTTCTTGATATATTGTTTCCGCATCGTTATATGTACACTTTCTTCATCGCGTTATCAGATATTTTCCAAATAACGTGATACAGTATTTGCAATTTACACGACGATTGTTTAAAAAGTTTCCCAAACGCTTCATATCAAATATTAATAATTCAAATTCAAATTTATTTAAAGTTTCCGCTTGATTCAAAGTAATTTCGAAATATTAAATAAAACGCCTATGTAATGCTCGAATGGCAAAATACAATCTTTTGTTCACTCACGTCGCAAACACAATACATACATTCATATATATATATATATATATATATATATATATATATATATATATATATATATATATATATATATATATATATATATACTTGCAATACAATGAACACATAAATGGCATTACTGAACAAAAAAACGTATAAAAACTACAAAAAAAGCTTGTTATATACAATTCGAATAAAAAGTAATGCAACAGCATACGATACAAAAAGATTCATATTATGATGGATGGATATACGAACAATAAATAAATTGCAATCGTAATTAATGTTCGTGAAACATAATAACACTGATTATATAAAAAAAGAAATGTTTAAGCGTCGGTTCGGTACATGTTATCAAAGTTGATAGTGTCAGTAATAATAATAATGGGACTTATTGTTTATATTAGTTTAACTGTGTTTTAAAAAAAGATTATAAGGGAATGGAGTAAAAATTTAGATGAAAAAGGTATCATTAAAAAGATTCAAATAGGTAGAAAAAATAATAACATAGAAGTTGACTGCATAGAATTCGCGAATGACTTGTTTGCAGAGAACATAGATGATGGCACAGAACAAATAAATATCCCTAAAGAGAAAGCAGAGAAAGCGGGACTAAAAATATCATTTGAAAAAAAATATATACGACTTATATAAAAAATGCTCCTTATGATCAGCAAATATGGACATATTAACAAAGTGAACATGTTCAAATATTTAGGAAAATTTATACAATCAAACTATTCCGCTAAACAATATATATATATATATATATATATAGATAGATATAGATATATAAAATAAAAAATCGATGTCCATAATATTAAAATTAAGGCATTATAATACTATGATTAAAGCGGAAGAACTATATACGCGTCCGAACGTTTAGCAATGAATGTAAATAAAGAGCTGAAAGAAATTCTAGACCGAGATGTGATCGGGGACATGTGGAGAAGTAATAAGAAATATACGAGCGTATTGAAGATATTATAATCACGAGAGGGAAAAAAGAGGAGATTAAGCTATTATGATCACTCAAAAGAGGATGGAGACGGTTAACAAGAAGAATTTTCGAACATTTTGATAAAAACCCTAGGACGTAAATTGCGGTTCCCAGAAGTTAATTAACGTCAAGGATGAAGACACTATGAATAGCAGCAGGTTCAGAAGCAAAGTTAATACTTTCCAGAGCTTTGAAGAAAATACGAAAAAGAAAACTGTTATTAAATGGAAAGATGAAAGGAAGGAAAAACACGGCGAAGCAATGAAGAAATACTGGAGTGAAAAACTAACAGAAGTCACGAAGATATTTTACGTAGTTTATAGCTGGCAAATTTAAAAAAAAAATAATAATAATATTAATTCGATTTATGATTTCAGATTTACAAAAATAACCACAAAAAGTTGAACAGCATAAATAATTATGTGTAATAAACTACTATGTGCATAACTGCACGACCGTCGGTTCGATTATACGAAATTAAAGCTTTTTCGCATTAAATTAAATATAATTTCTTAATATAAAATAATATTCAAACAAATAAACTTTAAATAATAAAAATTTAATCAACGAATACCTTATAACTTAGCCTTGCTGACCATCAAAGAGACAATTATATTTATATAGGACACTATGCGTACACACACAAATACACGCATCTATATGTACTTGTACAAACGTACTCGTGTATCGAACATATATATATATGATATATGTCCCCCCTCACATTAACATTCAAACAAACACATATTCATTCAAACACACATGCACAATCTCTTCATATTCATATACTCTCGTAAAAAGTATTCTACGTCACATATACATTTCATAGAAATAATAATAATAATAATAAAATCAAATTTATTTCCTTAATGCCATACAAAAACTACAAACAAAATATATAATGTGTAAATCTAATGGCGCCAACGCCGGTTGAATAATATGAATAAAAATGATGAAATATTACTTCCGTTACGCTGAATTAAAATAATTTATTGTTAATGTGACGCTTATTAGTAAACAATATACAGTTTCTTATAATAAATGTATAAGAAAGGGAAAAATTCACGAAATTATTTGGAACGTACAAATGCGACACTCTAACATTCGCACACAACCGATCAAATAGAAGTAAGTTTTAATGTATAATTAAACATAAGTACGGATATACAAAACTTTGATAATATTTATATTCTTGAACAAAGTATACTAAAAAAGAGCGTGTATATAAAAACAACTTAAACTATATCACAGTACCTATATATTCAAGAAAATTTATAAATACGTAACACATGAGAAAAACACATATATTAGGTGGATAAAATAATTAAAAATAAAAGTTTGCCAAAAATTAAGCAATTTTAGTCAAATTTATATACTTTATAAATAAAACTGTAAATACAACAATTCAAATTAAATAATAATAATTAAAATAATCAAATCAAGTACATTATATTTCAAACATTTTTACAATAAAAATGTTAATAAACAAAATAACTTTTTAAACAAAATAATGCAATATGTAACTCGAAAATAATCATAATAAATAATAAAAATTGTAATCATTATCAACGCATTTCAATTCAATTCGCTTCAATTTATTATTATCGCGTTTCATTGAAATGTTTACATGTATAAGATTACGCATAGACCGACTATGAGCATAAACTGAACGAGCGTCGGTAAACAAGTTACAATTTATTATTATAGAAAATTTAAATCAAAAATAGATTTACGAAATAAAACAAAACGCAAGTTCCAACGTTAAATTGTGTAACATTTGTTTAACCATTTCAGCCATGTATTTTATACATTTTACTTAAACGAAATAATTAAAAGAAAATTGATCGAAGAGTAGGTGAACATGCAAAACAAAATATTTCGTGTATAATGTTTTTTTTTTTATGACTCGACAATTTTTGATCTGTTATATAAATATTTTCTAGAATGAAATATTTAACGTCAACCAAATGTCCAACATTATGAAACTATTTACGCTAAAAGTTGATGTACCGCATAGGAAACATTCTTAGTGAAAAAATATTACAGCTGGTACGAATTAACTATCTCTTAAATTATTTATTTATTTCGGTTTTATATATATATAATGAATGCGGAAAGCAATGTGCGGCTAGAATTGGACTCATCAGTCACCTAAGAATCCACAAATAACGGTGCCCCCATACTCGATCTCGAGGGCCAATGATGATGCTGATGATGATAATATTGGAGGTGCTATTGCGGATTACCCAACATGATATTGTGGTAGACTATTTATATTTCAACCAAGGATGCTAATTTATCTAGAAATGTTGCTATATGAGGGAATAATTATAGTTTATCCAAATGGAGAAGAGACGGCACATTAAGCGTAATATATGGGAAACGTAAAAGGTCAGAAAGTAACGGCATACCACAGCAGAGCATTCAAAAAAAAAAACAATCGGGATTGCAAATTGCCTGTACAGGTTGGAGGAGACAGAAAAGAATTTGCATGTGGAAAAGACCTAACACCTGATGACCAATTCGTAATCAGCTGATGAGTACAATTCCTTTCCGATTAATTTTCTTAAAGAAATAGAGCAACGAAAGTTTAGGCAGACACGGTTGAAGTTGACAATAATTGGTAAGAGGTGACCGACTTATCCTCTCAGTGTACATCAACGATCCTCATGCTCGAACAGAGTGAAAGAGACTATTTTAAGGCGCCAATCGGTGCAAGATAAGAGATACAGGCTACATCTTAAAACGCGTAATTTGTTTCCAATTCTTTCAGTCACGGTGTTGCCTATGTGCTACGTGAAATTTTAACGCTTAAAAAAAAAATGCAAATTTTCTGGTTGACAATCAAATGTCCCAATTTTAAAAATATTTTTAGGAATACGCGTTGAAAATTATTATTATTATAAAAAAAAAAAAATGTATATTTTCTGGTTGACGATCAAATGTCTCTCAATTTTATAAATATTTATACGGACACGTTGTAAATTATTTAAGTGACCGAAAGAGGAGTGGAAAAAAGTAGTCTATACGATTTCGTGTTAATATTGTCACATGATGTCACCGATACCTTCGCTGTATAAAGGACACGGAAGCACGTATATGAATATATAAGGTTAGAAATGAAGTAATACGCACCAATGGAAATTAAACTCGATTTAAAATACATCGATGATAATAGTTTTAATGATTGTTGCTTTGAAGAAAGAAAAATATTTCGCTTTTTCGAAATAGAAAACCGTTTACGAGATTATCTGGACATCGAGTTTTCTATTTATCATAAACACCGTCATATTTTCAAATTAAGAGTATCGTTACAACTAATTTCAAAGTAAAATTTATTAAAATTACGAACATAAATTATTAATTAATGTAGCCCTTCTAAATTTCATATTCATAATAATAATAATGATAAATAATAAGCGGAACTATCCGTACAATACATAACGACCGCGTACAAATCAAAATCGAAGGAAACCTCAAACTACGACCACCTACCCGATTAATTCAGATTTTTTAATTCCTTTTTGGTCGAAGGTCGGCGAAAACAAGGAAGAACGCCTAACGGATGGAATCAAAGAATTGCTAAACATTACATCATTAAGCTTTGAAAACGTTGCTAATTTGCAACTACAATGTTGTATAGATTTATGGAAGTTTAAACCTTCTCCTTTTAACTATAGGTTTAAATGCAATCTTGTACTTTTAACTACAAGATTTTTTGTTTTATATATGTATATGTATATATATTCAGTAAAAATCACATTTTTTTAACGTTTGCGTACTATTTAATGAATCTTGTTGCATAATATCATAGTTTTTAGGACACACTCGAAGTATTAGATTGATATGTTTGCATAATTTTAGTTTTCAACTATCGTACGACAGTATTTAATCGTATCGTATCGTATGATGCTGATTTATAGCTCGAGCTCTAAACGGGTAAGTCAGTCTAAACACTCGACGTGCAAATGATGTAAATCTTCAGTCGTAATCCCATTTTCCGAGTATACTTTGTATTCTTCGACGATATGTTTTATTGTTTGTCCGGGATGTCCGCAACAGGCAATTAGCCGAATCAAAAATACCCCAACTTCTACAGGAGATGGTCGCATCTACCACTACCAGTTCGGATCAAGAGTGGCCTCTCCTTTCGTCGAAGTTCAATTCCTATAGGTTGCTCCGTAGGTTTTCGACGGGAACTTCATTTGTGAAGCAATTACATACCGATTTCCATTTCTTGGTCCATTATTCTTTCCAATCGAGTACAAATCGTACTCGATCCAAGGTTGACCATGGGTATTACCTATATTTTAATCTAACTGTAGGTGCTTCTTTTATAGGTTTCATAATTAACAGATTTTCGTTGTTTGTTGAGTATTTAATTAAAGTAACTTTTTTAAAAAAAATAAGACTGTACGATTAATTGTTTAAAATTTGAATTTTGCCTCGAAAAACGTAAAGAGAATTAGATACGTAACGATCGTGGGAATGTCGAAATAGAGGTAATTACATTTTATTTTCTGGGGTGTGATAAATTACTAACTTCGCGTCGAAATTAAAAGAAACGGAATTACGTGTGCAATATTTCTCTTGGAACAGTCGAATTTAACCGTAAATTTTCCAGCACTTACGATTCACTAAGAAACTTAATGTTGAAGAAGCGCATAAAGCTTAAAATAGCTCAATCCGTATCTTTATAACCGAATTGATTGAGCGTCGTCACGGTGGTGCGACAAAATTATAGCCTTACTAACGAATGCGCAAACGATAACAGCTACATTCGCCGATGATACAGCTATATTAACCGTTAGCAGTAATCATTCTGAAGCTATAAATTGCAAATCTCTTTGAACGGAGTGCATGAATTTGGCATCAAACTGTAAAGTTGAAATCAATGAAGAAAAATCAGCGCAAATAACTTTCACATACCGACGAACAGATATATACATTACCAAGTGCACTTAGGAGGTAAACCTGTTCCACAGGTCGACTCAGTCATGTACCTTGTATGCACATGGATAAACGGCTGACCTGGGAAATACATGCCAGAATGAAATGTGAACAAATAAAGAAAAAAAAACTCAACAGTTATATTGGCTTATTGAACGGAAATCGCCTCTAGACGTAAGGTACAAATGTCTACTGTATCGGCAGATCGTAAAACCAATATGGACTTATGGTCTGCAGTTATGGGGCTGTACCAGCAGGTCTTCTAGAGCAAAGATCCAAGCTATACAAAGTGTAATACTAAGAGCAATTGTCGATGCATGCCCTTATTCGAGAAATGATGATATTCATTGAGACTCGCACATACCGCTTGTAAACGAGGAGATTAGAAAACTCGCTACAGCACACAGAAGAGGTTGCACCAACATGTCAATGTGGAAGCTACCAATTTACTGGATACTAGTCAAGACATCAGATGTCTTAAAAGGCGCCACCCGGCGGACTTATTATAAAATCATTAAATTCTACTAGATAAAAAAATAGATTAATATGAACTAATTTTCGTAGTCATGGTCAATGGACTACTGACGTCAACCCATAAGCTGGCTAACAGGATGATATATTGTTAGTAAGCTACGCTCTGCTAAATTTGGTACTTATTTAACTTCAATGAGTTAAGATCGTATCTTTATTTAAAATTTTAAAAAAATCTCAAAAACACGCTCTAAGAAAATAGTTTATTCATTTTTTGATTTCGTATCGAAACTGAAAAAAAAAAAACAGACTTTTGGACCAGTTTTTTCGTTTGTTGTGCTATCAACTTTTAATTAAAAGAAATCACGTCCGTCAAAAGAGCGCCAAGCACTTTTTCTCATCGTTGATAATATGGAACGATATAGCTTTCAAGATTCCTTTACTGAATACTTGCTCTTCAATCATCAAAGCGAATTATTTCTTCAGTATAAAAGGAAGTTTAAAAAAATTATGTTCAATTTTTTTTATCGGACAAATGAATTTTTTTTCAGATTATATCCCAACCATTAAAAATAAATGGGGTAATTATTAGCCAAGAAAAAGATGTCAAATATTTAGGCATGTATTTAGATAGTAAACTGACATGGCACAAGCATGTTAATCAAAAAAGAAAACAGTTAGATTTAAAACTGCATGGATTAAATTGGCTTCTTGGCAGGTACTCATGTTTATCACTGGAAAATAAACTTCTGGTCTATAAAATAGTCTTAAAGCCTATTTGGACATATGGTTTAATGTTGTGGGGTTGCGCAAAAGATGTACATGTAAATAGAATTCAGCGATTTCAGAACAAGGCCATAAGACTCATTGTTTCCCCACCTTGGTACGTATCGAACCATACATTGCATCGAGACTTAAACATCCCATATGTAAAAGATGAGGTTAAACGTGCTGTTGATCGATATGTAAGTCGTTTGGAGACACACACAAACGTACTGGCGATCAGTCTACTTGACACTAGTCTAGATGTTCGCAGGTTAAAACGTAGACGACCGTTTGATCTAGCCTAATTTCTCAGTGGGGTCCATTATTGAATGCTAACCCCTAACATGTTATTTCGCGTTTCAGTCCAATTGCTGGATGGCTGCCTGGCCAGTCGTAATTAAAAATATATTTATAAAAAAAAAAAAATTAAATTATCGAGCTGGTCACCTGGTAGTTTTGATTTCATTGATACACTAATGTTGAAATATTTCAAAATGCAAAATTTTCCATCCTTCAAATGAAATACCTATGTGATAAAAATTACTTAAGAAACTAGGCTGCGTTTTATCAAAACTCCGCTCTTCCTTCTTTAAACTCTACCGTAGCCAGTACTATATAATTTTACATTAAAAAATGTGTTGAAAAATATATAAATTGTTTAGTTCATTTCAAACGGACACATATATAATCGGTTACATTGCACATAAATAAAACGGATTAACGCTCGCTGCGTCCAGACACCCTTAACACTCCGAAACTTACTTCTTGAATGTTCACAATACTCCATTACTCCGTACACCGACCTCAAAAATTTAGTTGCAATTCGCTACGAGGAATTTTATCCAATGACCCAATTGCAGTTCAAGCACTCCTTCAATAAAATAAAGATATGTTCAATTCCATATATAATGCCCAATTAATTATTTTTAGACGCTTAGCAGCAGTACATGTTGACTGACGAAGAAAAAACAACGAAATAAAAAAAAATTAAGTTCTCGAGAATTTTTTATACATATTTAATAGCTAGTCGGCGTTCGCTACGGCATTAGATCATTTCAGTTAATTGAGAATCTTTATAGATACACAATTTTTGACACTATATAAAATTAATTTTAGAAAAAAATTTCCGGTTTTTTGGGGATAAACAGTTGCACCTCTATGAGTATAGTCCTAAGATAACGACATTGTTTTGAAATTGAAAGCGATTAAACATAACGCGTTCGAGTATACGTACACACGTATTATTATTATTATTATCATTATCATCGTGATAATAGTTAATCACAGTGAGCACGTATAGAGAAAGGTAATTTTAGTTTTTATCTATAAGAGAATAGTACAACATCACGAATGGCCCAATTTATATGTTTATACACATTGTAACGAGAACATGCACAGAGAGAGAGAGGTATATATTACTTTCAACATGTGTGAGAATCGTGATCAAACACGTCGTTCGCATTGTTTTGTTAATAGTAAAAATTGTGACGACTACTCAGGTAACTACAGTTAGTTACGTAATAAAATTTTATTAGGCCATCGCGGTTACAAAAATCGTAAATCATCGTGACGAACAGTTTAATATGATAACGCGTTAGCATCTCATTACTAAGGTTGCGCGATGAAATTATTAATTTTCACTCGGCACGAAATAACAACACACGATAATTTTACTAGTCGACCAACGTAGACAGATTCAATTATCGGCGAGGACGATAATTATTCCGTACGACTCAGACGGAATTATCGATAAAAATGGAAAAATATATAGTCCATATTTCTGAACATTTCGTTTCAAAGCGAACGATCAATTCCTTCTTCGGCTTTACTTTTGCATACTTACCTCGTATCGATCTTTATTATTTACTTTTATAATGTCGTGTGTAACTACCGAGGTTATTATGACACTCATGACTGAACAGTTACGAGTAGTAAACGATGTTAAAAAAGAAAAAGGATTGTATAATTTAGAGAATATGTTGGAGAAGAAACCACGGAAGGTTATGGGGTCGATAGAGATGGAGTGTAAGGCAATGTAGTAAAATATGATAAATAAGAGAAGGTATTATAGAAGAAACAGACAAAAATCAGATGGGTTGGTACGTTGGAATAGATGGTTATGAGAGATGATATGTGGCGAAGCCTGCTGGTTGCTATATAGTTTGAACGGGATAAACTGACAAATTATTTCTAAAAGCAAACATTGGTTTTGATAGTAGGAATGAAGTTACGGTGATACGAACTCCACTTCTGTTACCAATTGTGGTGAATGAAGTATTTAAAAGCTGCGCTTAGTACTGGAAATGATCTGCTTTACAGGTTGTTCGGGAACACACTATGGAATGGGTTGACCTATCCACCGCTTCGTTTCCTACGATTCCCTTACGACCTGGAACCCATAACAGGGATACTGGATCTGTATCTTGTGATAATTGGTAAAGTAGGGATTTTACGCGATTAACAAGAAGATTTTTTGACTTTATGTCCTTGAGAGCTGATAGAACGGTGAGGAAGTCTACTAGGGTTTATAAAATGTCGAAGACAGAAGAATATATCGTATAATTTTGCATCATACGTAGGCTGAGAATCATGCAGCCGGTTGGGATAGCATAAATCGTTGATGGAGAATGCGCGTGCTATATGATTATTAATAAAACGGGATAGGTATTTAGTATCGTCAGTAAATAACATTTCCGATAAATAGCGGCTTATTAAGTTATTTGCTTTCAAAATGAATTCATGCTCCGTCATATTCTTGTATCGTAGAAGGATTGTATCGGTATGTATAATCTCTTTCCACATAGCAGGAGTTGGATAATTTTATAAGACGAGCGAGAGGACCAAATGGGAATTTGATCGAAGAGCCATGCATAGGAATGTAACGAGGTATTAGTTTAAATGTTAGGTATTCTCTACAATCATGAAGGAGAAGTTCCCCTAGTAAGGAACACATGCTCGCAGACGATGATGTTCGGTGAACGTTAAACAGCAGAATAAGATGTAGACATTGTGGAAGAGTTTAAAAAACCTAGGAATTTGATTTCTGTTTTTTGAAGGAGTTATTTATAAAGTAGTAATGTTCGAAACAGGGTAATGTTTCTATCGTTAAAGCATCACCATAAAGAATACTGAGACTGGCTGCTCTAATAACTTTCCCCCTTATAAAAGAATTTAGCCCGATTATTTCTGATCTTCCCCGCTATTCAAATATTCAAATTTCTATGTACCATGTTATTCGTAATTTCATTATCATTATCATTATGATTGATCTTTGTTTTGACAGAAACCGTCTCTCCCTTCTAATATATTTCGTATATGCTTTTCATTCTTCTACTATCTTTCCGATTTTAATTCCGTCGCTGTTATTTCCTTCGATGTTTTAAATTACTATTACTTAGAAAACAGTTGTCTATAATCAACTTACTATCCTATCCTATAAACATATCCTACTTGCTCTCTACTCGTAATACTGATTTTACCTTAGCTCATATTATTTTATCCGCGATTGTAATTATATTCTCATGTAATTATTCATAACGTATTATCCTTTTAATATGTACCATAATCGGCAGAAATTGCAGTATTAAAAAAAATTAATTAAACAAAAAATGCAAGAACAATTTATTTATTATTTAATAGCACGCCTTAATTTGTTATCCAGGTTTTTAAAAAACATAAATTACCGAATGGGTTTTATTACCGATCTGTTCTCAGTACATTACTTGCTGTATTCTTCTGCATTATATTATTATTCGGCTCATTCGCAATCGCTTCAACTGGTCCTTATGAATCAAAAGGTGCCTTGCCTTTGAATTTGAATGTTTCCGTGGTCTTAATTCGAGTTTAAATATATTTCTCGTCATGAAGATCCCGAAGAATATCGTCAGCATTTTGTTCCGGAACGTCTTGAATTTTAACTAATTCAATGCAACCACGAGCAACATTCACGAAAACTTTTCATTAAGTCCGTAAACGAAAGAATAAATTCGCCATCACACCGCATAACGAGAATATCGCGTAAAATTTTGGCGTTTACAAATTTTCTTTGGCGCACTTATAGATGGCTATAGTTAACCTTTTCATTGAGAAAGCGATCTATACAAAGTTTAAACGACCACAATAGTCGAACCCGTTTTGATGAGCCGTGACGTAAACAGAAAACTTCTTAACAATCCCTTTATTAAGTATTCTCGCCGTTTATTTTAAAATCGGGCTAAAACTATAAATTATTTTGCTAGATCATCTTATAAGAACATAAGCTATTTATAATATTCTGCTACTCGATTTGTAACTAAATTTAGTATTATTTCAAATTAAGAATAATTAAGTATGCGTTGAGATTTTTCGTGCACTTTCAAAGATTAAAATTAAATAGCGATCGTTAAGGAAGCTTTAACGTGTCTTTTTATGCGGGATAGTTGCAACAGCCGTAGTAAAACTTATCAATTTTTCCGAGTTTATGGAAGCGAATATAATTTTTAAATAACGCACGTGCTCTCTAAAGCCGATAAGTTTAGTCATTATTTCTATGGATTACATTTTTCTAGTAGACAGCAGAGGTTTTGCCGTAGTTCTCTAGATAGTATTAAAGATTTTTTAGTGCCCTGGAATCAATCGGCAATTTCGAATGTGTTTCAACGCGTATCTGCAAATATATATGGTAAAATTATTTAAACACCACACCTGCGCGCAGATACACGAACGCGATAGCTAAAGTTTAATGATCGTATTCGTCCAATTCTTAATGTTCTATATACAGTCTGTTTTTCTTCCAAGAGCTTTATGGTCTCAAATTTCGTCCAAATTACTTTACTTTCTTATTCATTACTTAACTAGTTTTATTTCAGTCTCTTTGAAATTTTCTAAACATTCATTATTAAGCTGTACGTAAAATCGGTAGTTCATCTAGATTGAAAAAAACCCAATCACACTGACTTCCACCGATACATATCATCGTCATTAAGTGCTGTCTTCGTATCGGAGAGAGGTGACTACTTAACTATGCATATCTTGTTGTACCAGTATATGTAGCGTACAAAGCAAACATAATATGGCGTTCGTATCATTTTTAGGAGAAAAAATCTTAGCCGTACAGTATAGTTTGAACGTAAAAAAACTGCAGTTTAATAATGACAAAAAGTAATAATAAAATAAACAGACTTGGAACTGAAATAAGGAAATACTTATCCTTCGTAGATCGTTATGACGTTCTTACGCGTTTTTTTTTTTTTTTTTTTTTTTTAATGTTACTTCTCAGATATTTAAAGTTTATCTCGTAGAGGATTAATGCAAATAAATAATAAAAATACCAACGAGTTGAATAGTAAATCTTGCTCAATGCGTACGATATGCGCAATATGTACAATATAAAAAACATACACACCAACACACACACATATATATCTAATAATAACGGCATAGTGTAATATACCTGTTCACGTGAAACGTTTTACGTTCTTACCTAGACGCATTACATAATAGCTTAAATAAGCAATTGCATAAGTCCAAAATTAAACAATCCGCGCTGTTCTGAAAATATCGGTACGTCGAAATTATTTATTTGAAGGTACTACACATCTATAATACACGGCCGTTCTTTCGTCTAATTCCTACTAAACAAGATTAGATGCGTTAATACCAACTATATATATAAATATTATTTATGTATATAAGAGTAAAGCCAAATAAACTCGAAAGATGAAATTAAATAAATGAAATTCTTACGCACTAAATGTATTCAGATGCTAGAAAAACTAAATATGTCGCCTATTAATGGGATTCGTGATATGTTCCAACGGATATTATATTAACGAGAAAGCGAAATTCACTTTACTGAAATAAATAAAATTTTATCGCGAACTGAAAATTTTAAAATGAATAATTTATTAAATTATTTGAAATTCTTAATAGACCAATTACAGCGTCGGAAAAATGATTAAAGACATCTAACTCTGTAACAAAAACTTACGCGCATACAGCTAAACATATACACACCACGTACAGTTGCATATTATTTCCATAAATGAGCGTGCAAAATTCAGCTACTTAAAACAACAGAACTATCAGCTTTCGAAACATCGTCATACACGACGATCACAAGAGATATTTGCCGATAGACCCGGTAGATTACTGACACGAAAGAAATCTGTCCAGCTCTCCGCTGGCACACTAATAATTTGATGATCCGGACCGAAGGTAATGACGTTAAATCTCGCTAACTCGCAGCTATTCTAACCGATCGTCCTCTTATCTGCATGTACGAGGATTTATCAACCATAAGTTTGTTCTCACACAAGAGTAATTGCACCGACACGTCAACATCGAAGTATTGCAACTTCTTCATATAACATTAGATTTAAGAACAAATCAACTTAGTGAACGTCAATATTAGTTTGTCGTTTGCTGCCGAAAGTACTTGAATTCTGGCTAATTTCACCGTCTACGTGTTATTTTACAGATCATCACGGTACTTGAAACAACTTTCAACGCGTACTATACTTCTAAGACGGCTTAATTTCGAACGATATTTTTTATTCAAAGTTATATTTAGTACTTCCGTTTTATTCGTATTTACCGATAAAATAGATATTCTTACTAGTACACCTTGTAAATCTTGCAGGACGTGCGGAACCATAAAACCGTCGTCTGCATATTGAAGGTCGAGAATTTTTGACTACGAATCTCCGAATATCAAAGAATCACAAAACGTTCAACTTCGTATTCAGCAATGTCTTCAATATGACGTAGAACACGAAAGACATAATTATTCCAAAGATGCGAACTAAATTCAAATTCCGAGAGCGAATTCAAAGTTTAATTAAAAACGAAAAATAAAAAAGATTATCCTGCCGAAAATGTTAAACATAAAAAATGTTAGATATATCGAGGGTTGAACATGTAATGCGAAAAATTTAAGAGAAAAACAATTTAACAAAAAAATTATAATATCGACGTACGACTTTATATTAAAAATAACTTTGAATTTTTCTTAATTCAGCTGATCTCTGGAATACGAATATATATCGGTGAGTGGCTAAACAAAGCCGGGGATTCAAATGAAGAAATTAAATGCAGGATAAGACAGACAAGAATAGCATTTATAAAAATAAAAAAAACATTAACTTCGTATGGAATATCTCTTGAAGAAAGACTCAGAGTTTTAAAATGCTACGTATGGTCAGTGTTGCTGTATGGCTGCGAAACATGGACGCTGAAGGCTAAAATAATCAAAACTATAGAAGCCTTCGAAATGTGGCGTTACCGTCGTATATTGCGCATATCGTGGACAGCAAAGAAGAAGAATAACGAAGTATTGGACCTATTGAAAAAAGATAAAGAATTTTTGAACACGATCAAACGAGGGAAAACAGTGTACCTGGGACACATATTAAGAGGCCCAAAGTATGTACTGCCGCAGACCATAATCATGGGAAAAGTAGCAGGAAAAAGAAGAGTAGGCAGAAGAACGATTGCTTGGATGGATAATATCCGAAAATGGTCGTCGATTAAGATGGAAGAATTGTTTAATAAGATCAAAGACTGAAAATTATATCAAGAAATTGTCGCCATACTTACTACCAACGACGTAGAACAGTCAATTGGACAAAGAAGAAGAATATATATATATATATATATATATATATATATATATATATATATATATATATATATATATGGATGTTATAAAGATTTCATTTTGATTAAATTTGGCATATATGTTTTTTTTGCAATTTCGCGAAAACCCCCGTTTAAATATTTCATCTACGATACGAATTAAATTTTTCCATTTGTAGTGCACCTATATGAATCTCGGTATTGGTAGCGATTATGACAACGGCAGAATAATGATAATTTATTGTAAACATAATACGCGACAATAAAAACCAAACTACCGAACCCGGGGTGATTTTCGTATAATTTGAAGAATCATCAATCACAGTCGTAGTCAGTTTTCTCCGGTTTTACCATTACAAGATTTCTCATATATAAATATATATATATATATATATATATATATATATATATATATATATATAATAAAAAAATGTCATCGCTCCGTTACAACAGGCGCGGTTGGTTAGTTTTCCATTTCTCTTGAACGTCGTCTAACGTATCTTTGAAAGTTTTATCATCGTCAGTCGAAATATATTTCCTCCGGTTGTACTAACATAGCGAGCGATGTGTATAACATGCGACACAAGATGGTTTCTACAATCGAAAAGTCGGATTCGCCTTTTTCGTTTCAAGAGAACGCGCGACATTTAATTCTAAAAGTCTGCAAAATAAAAAGTTATTTTCCTCGAAAATTCATTATAAAAATCGCGAAAAAATTCATGGGTTGGAGGGAGTGGTTAATTCGATTTCAACTCTACTCGCGTAAAACGGATAAACTCCTTAAATGCCGGTTCGTCCATCTGCTTCGGTTAAAAAACATCTCACCATGGACGGAATACTACATTTTTATTACAAAATTACTGCGCGCATGTTAACAACAACAATAATAATAACGACAACAGTAACTGTAATAAAATAAACAATAATTTATTTATTTCCAGAAATATTCTCGAAAACCCTAAATAAAATAAAATACATAATACAGTAAACGACGGCGATGGTTTTCAAAAATTAATTCAGTTTTTACGACTAGAAATATATATCATCTTTCTGATTATTCCTGAAATATATTGATCGCTTGACTGATTATTATTATCGTGAATCGGTATCCTGTCACGATAAATGATTTTCAAGGCAGTACATTTTATCGCATCCGCTGCTATGAAATTACTATTACTATGTTCGTTTTTTTATCGATATGTCTTCACCAACTTTTTTTTTTTTTATATCTAAAATTAGTTTATGATAAATAATCTTCAAGTCGATCGATATGCTCCATCATTCTGGGACGAATTTCTTCATTTACATCTATCATTATCAACAACATTATCAACTTCAAGATTGCATTTCCGCAATGATGAACGCTCTTCAAATCAGCCGATTAAATGACGTAATCGTGGGACTCGCCCGAATAGTAAATTTTAAAAACCCAGTAGGTTCCGACATCGTTTTCACGTAGATCGCGTAACTATTAGCGATTTCAAACTTAACCGCGATACATTTTATCTTTCCGGACTAACTTAACTAATCACATCAATGCCGGTATTCAGTTACTGTTTGTGCTGGATATTTTTCTGCTTACCCTCCGTTTCCTCTAAATATTCTCGAATTATTACTAATAGTGCGAGTATATTTCAAAAAATGTACAAATGTAAACGATGTTTTTTTTTGTAACGTACTAAATTCAATAACAATACGAGTAATCGAAATTTCAACGTATTTATAGAATTAAGTTCGAATACAGAGGATGAACCCATCCTGATTCTGTTTGCAACGGCATCTATATTCGCCTTCAGCAATCTGTGTACGATTTATCAGCGTTAGCGACGATTCGCTTCTGGCTTCTCGAGCACGTAGTACATGTCTAAACGATCTCAGACGCCGGCTCTATTCCAGTTTGTTGGTTACCTATTGTTTTTCGGATAATGTCATTTTTAATTCGATCCGATAACCGGACACCCAATTACCACCCGAGAATCCGTATGTCCATCGCTTGTAGCGAATGCACTCCACGCTTACATGAAGGCTAACATTCACCGCTTTATAGGGCCACTAGACGGATACATTCCGATAAATTTCTATCTTTAACTATGCCATTGACCTGTTAGCCAGACTGCATTTATACGAACACGAACTGCACTGAAGCTAATTATATTTACCTATATATGATTTGATCATCGTGAGAAATATGTTAATGCATTATAAACAAATAATTTGAAGTTTCAGGTTATAATTCAATTTATCAAAATTAATAATATCTTTAAAAATAATTTTTTCTAATGACTCCCGTGTTTTCCTCCTTCTTTACAAATTCAAAAAAATACAAAAAAAAAATCTTTAAAAAACTTTCCGAAAAAACGATTTGCCCGATTTCGGGGTTAAAACATAGGTGATTTTTTTATTTTAATTATTGTTACTTATAGTTTATTATGTTTATGGCTAATAACAATAATAATAATAATAATAATAATAATTTTGTTCGAAATTATTCATTTTACCTAATAGTTACGTGGATACGAGGAAATAAGATAAAATAATACGACCCAGGAAATGAGATAATTATAAAAGAAATTTCTGACAAATATAAGAAAATATCATCACGTTCGTCTGTCCTGTTGCTCGTTTGTTTTATTCAGACGTTGTGAGATCTGGTAAAGTTTAATAAACAAATGATGTATATATATATATATAATATATAAAGGAAGACGAGAAATAAATTAAAACGTTATCATCGTCGACGGGAACATTCGCCAACTTTCCGAGAAGCCGCAAGTACGGCCCAATAAATTCTGCTTGAAATAATGCTAGCAGCGTAGCGGCAACAACAATTGTAAATACGAGAAACGTACTAACGACAGTAAACGACGATAACTGTAGCGCCAATCTATACTTGTTGTTAAAGTCGCCTTTGAAAGTTGAAAGCTTAACTATGAATTATTACATTCGAATTTTGTTGTCACAGTTAGAGTAGAACAGACGCTAAGAACCAACTCTACACGCTTATATACATCGTCTTTTATGTGTACGAATTCGTAATTAAAACCTTTGAAAAATTTCCATATCGTACAAATATAACGCGCGTATCGTTATTAAAATGCCGTTTACAATTCACTCACACCCTTTCAAATCTCGAAACTACCATACATGCAACTACATACATACAACTCTACTGATGCCGCATATTTAAATTTCGTATACCGACCATGTATCATTACTATTAGCGTAAATAAACGAGGAAAGCAAATTTATCTGGGGGAAATTCGAACGAAAATCGCCTTACCAAAGTCTATGATAATCATACTAAATCATCATCACCACCATCGTCCTAACTATAATTCTCGTTAACTGCGACCATCTTATTTTCTTACATGTGAAATCAGTCTTGAATAGAAATAAAATATGGCGGACTGAACATAAAGAACTTACATATCGTTTGGTTTAAATAAAGTAGGTAACGATAATTTTGCGCGGCATTTATTACAACTTATATATAGCACCTCGGGCGACCTAGGTATAATTTTTTTTTTTTTTTAGGAAAATCGAGTTTTTTTTTTGAAAGTACTATATTTAGATGCGAATCGCAAACCATTCAAAAATGCGATATACCTGACTAGACTATAACTAATTTAATCGTGTAGAATTTCGTTTAATAAATTTTCGATTATAAACAAAAAAAATTTAATATGGAATGTAGTAATTTAAAAAAATAAATAAACAATAAAAAATGATTTCAAATCACTAATTTTTTTTTAATGAAAAATCACATGGCTTTTGTCAGACCATTATCGAGTGAAAGTAAAAATATAAATTATAAATGTTATATACATAAACTTTATATAGCCGATTGTTGTTGTTTACCACATTCGCTATCAAATTATTTAAAAAATTGTTTTATCGTTTTGATGATTTTTGTAAATGGTGCATCTTCTTCTTCTTTGTTGACATGTCGTGTACTATCGCCTAGGCCAGTGAGAATATAGAAATTAAACGAATTGAAATAAGATCTTGAGGAAATGAAGCAAATATTATAGAAACTGGGGATATTAACTAAATTAAACCGGTTTGAATATAAGTTTAAAACGTGGTGTTATAGATAATTATTTATAAAAAAAAAAAAATATATCGAATAAATTTCTTTTCAAATTATTAAAATAATTGACTCAACACCGCCATCTGTAGAGACTTAAGCGAACTATGTTATAATTAGAATAACTAAACGAGGTATATTAATTTTAAACGCGCATATTTATAAAAATTACAAATAAATAAACAAATAAGTATAAATAAATCGCGCATCGTCTGCTCGCCGTAACGTAAGTAATTAAGTGAAAAAACATTTTGTAAATTATTTGTAAAGAAATCGGAAAATAAATCGAAACCCTTACTGACAGAAAAAGAGAACAAAAATGATACAAAAATGATACAAAAATATCACACAGCACTGAACCGATATGTCGGAATTAACGCAGTAAAAAAATGTACGAAAATCATAAATAATAATAATAATCGTAATAGTAACGATAATCGAATGTAGAAAATAAAACGATCGAAACATTAAACGAGTCTTTATCCGTAAATTACGCAACAAATTATACTTTAATCATTTATGTTTATATTTACTGGATACGAACTTAAGTTCGCTTACAATCTAAATTATAAATATTCGAAATATAAGTATTATTATAAAACAACAGACATTTGTCGTAAAATTTTGCGTACTATTCGCAACGTAATTTTTTAAAATACTTACTTTCCGTGTCCGGATACTTTATGCTTCAGTCCAATATGTAAGGATTTAGACGGCTTTATCGTTTGCTGCAGTTAGATCATCTGCATCGCAGCACGGATCCATCATTGAACATTGGAACGGATGATCAAAAGTTTGTGTTTCCCCGCAGTTGCACTTATGGTTTTTTTTTTCTATACCCCATGTTTTAGGATTAACTATACATGGTTCTACGGTAAGTTATGGCCAGGAGGTAAAACTTCCTATAACACTTGGCTGAACTGTTTAGTGCATATTCGTTCCACATCCTAGCTGTTTCTGATTTGGGGTGAGCCAACAGCATTTCAGTTGACTTAAGGAAATTGTTTCTCGATTTTAGTCGACTGAAGGAGGGCGAGAAACATTATGTCAAATAGTGGGTGTATATTATCCATCATTCTGCAATCTCACGTCCTATCTCAGGCGGCGCTATTCCCGCCAGTGGGTAGATTTGATTTATTCTCGTCGGTTTCAGCCATCCTGTTACTATTCTCATTATTTCACTCAGTGACATCTATTTGCTTTGTATGACACGAGTTCTTCTATACTGGCGCTGCGAATTTGGCTGCGGAGAAACAAAGGGCTGAACCAGCTGGAGCCAATTAGCTTTCTGATTATATTATTTCTAATCCTTCTATCTATACCATGAAACATGAAGAATACAGTTTAGACATCTATTCTGAACCAGTTGTAATTTGTTGAAACATGCTTTCAAAACGTAACTGCAGACTGCGGGCAAGAATATGTTATCATTGATCGGATAAACGTTTTATAGATTATTAGTTTATCGTTTATAAAATTTACGATTTAATAACGAACGTTATGTTACTCACATTTCGTTAAAACTTTCTTATTTAAACAAAAAAGAAATTACAGTCGTAAATTAAAATTTTCTTAATATTTCCCGACGTAACCTTTATGCAAAAGATATAGAACACAAAATTATTATTATTTTCCGCGACCAATAATTTAAATAAACTAGGCAACAGAGCCATCTGTTGAATTTTAAGTGAACTATTTTATAATCTATACATTTCGAATATTACGAACTACGTAACGAAATGGATACAATACTTATATATATATATATATATCAACGTTTATTTCGCAAGGTCAGTTATAACTACAAAGTAAATGTTTTTTAAATGAATACGGAATACAGTTATTACACTTTTTAATGTAATTGCTCATACATCGTAGCACAGGGCATTTTTAATTATCATAGTCAGTAAGAACTTGTGGAGATGATGCGCAACAGGAATAGATGAGTTCAAATGAATATCATGATTCTGAGAATATGTACAGCGGGTGATTAGCGAAAAGTTTTGGTCACGTTTACGTATTCCGAGGTAGATTCTGTTTATTCTTATTTCCAACCTGGACAAACAAACGATACTTAAAAAAAAAAAAAACTTCCAACCCGGTTTTCCTTCTTAGTAAAACTCAAAAAGTTTTGTCGAACCTGAAAGGATCGATTTTACGAATTCATTATCTGCGGATTGTAACAATTTACGAGGGCCCGTTCTATAGCGTTATCGGCGAATAGGACTGAGTTGGCTTTACCGAGACGACCGAGGTTATTTTATGATAGTCGTTGTGTAGCTAATTTCGTACTTTAACAACCATCCGCGAGTGATTCATCTATCTTAGGTACATTTTATTATATGATCATCTCCGTACCACAGCTCTTGTTAGAAATAGTTACGAGGCGCTTAAATCGTTACCTCTCTGATACAAACGGAAAACGTAACAGCCGACGCTAATGTTGTTAAACGAAATTTAGATAATTAAGAAGAAATGATAAGAGCCGTCTCGGGGCTTTAACGATAAATTTTACTGAATAAAGTGCGTCGGATAAATAAAACTATAAAAATGTCGTTAGAGCTTTCACCAGTTTTTAAGGACAAAAATAAACGACTATACCAAACAACGATTGTTTAAACAGCTGGAAAGTTTTAAAATTGTATAATTTGGTTTTTTCGGCGATTGTAAATCTGGAAATATAGTCTTGATTAGACCACGTGTTAGTTGTTTTTCGTACCCCGAAATATTACGATCATCGTGCAGAAAATAAATAATTCGGCGAATTAATATGTTTCGCAAACGACATTTATATATATATATATATATATATATATATATATATATATATATATATATATATATATATATATAAGAGGAAATATAAAGCGTCCTAGAAAAAATAAAAAGGAGGTTTATAAAGCACTTCGATCCTCAAGAAATAACAAGGCATCCGATCCTCCGGATGTTGTATATTGGCTGAAATGATTACACATGGAGGGATCATATTAGTCAGTAGGATATGTGATATATTTAATAAGTCTAGACGGAAAAACTATTCCACAAAAATGGACGGAAATGGAAATAATTCAGACTGTCACAGTGGATTAGCCGAAAGAGCAAGCTGAGTAAATTTATGGAATACTACTTTTAGAAACTATTTATTACCGCATTGGAAAACCATATTCGGGAAGAGGTTCTATGTATATATTTAAACTATCTAAATATTTGCGGACGATTTAGCGCTAATAAGCGTTAGCGTGAAAGATCTTCAAACGATGCTAACTGAATTAAACATACATTCAAATAAAATAGGACTAAAAATAAACTTACATAAGACAAAGCAATGACAAATACTGAAAAAAATGTATAATGCCCATATGTTTAAAGCGGAAACTATATAATTAGTCTGTTCTGCCTGGTTTTACGTATGGCTCACAAACATGGTCTCCACAAAAACAAATATTAGAAAGATAATAAGGGCGCAAACAACGCATGAAAGATTAATATAAAATATAAGACAGCCCGACGGGAAGCAAAAAATTTGGATACGGAAGAAGACCCGGATTTTGTAATTAATTTGGTGGTGCAGATGGTCAAACTAGAGCGAACCTGGGCGGGGCGCATAGTCAAAATAAATGAAAAAAAAAGAGTGTTGGAATGGTGGTCGCTTCATAAGTAAAGAAACATTAGCAGACCGCTGACTCTTTAGTATAATGGTAAAACTTAGCTACCGGGGAGGAAGAACTGAATTATATAAAATAAAAAAATTACGGGATCTGAATTAGTTTGAAGTAAACATTTTCAATGCGACAAATGTATCTTGAAACGACTTTTTTAACGATCTAAATCGTCAATGAGAAAGAAAGAAGTAGCACGCGGTATCACATCTAAGTTTAAAACAGCACTAAAAACTATTTTCGGTTCGATCGTTTTTGAATTTTTTACAAGCTACACAGTATCCTGAATTTCGCTTTTAAAGACATCATGGTATAATAATAAATATAATAATAACGACAACAGTGTTTCCAGCATAATCGAGCTTACGCAATGCTCGAGCCTCTAAATATATTAATAATGATGATATCCCTTTTTACTAAAAAATATATATATATATTCAAAATTACTGTGTTCTTTCTGATAATAAAATAGACCGACTAGAAATAGTATTCAAATGAGTTGAGGCTTATTTCTCGTGATTCTCGTAATAGAAAGTCGTTGTCAGTGCCAAACAGTAAACACGATTTTCAGTTTATGCTGTTCTAAAAAGTTGTCACGCAAAGAAACCATAAACATTTTTCTTTCGTATATATATATAAATGTAAATATAGACCCGTATGTATATGTATTTGTGCATTAAATTTACACTTTTATATATATTACATGGGTCTTCTTAAAGATCCATTTTGACTAATAAAAAATTCTTCAATAATTATTAAAGGTGAAAAATACGTTCCTATAGTCATGATGTAAAAGAATAAAATGTTCGATAGTAGGGTTGACAAAATCTACATATATAACAATGCCGCTAACTACACCAATTCAAACGCTTCAAAAATTTTAAACGGAATACGTACACAAACAAACATACAAATACATATATATATATATATATATATATATATATATATATATATATATATATATATATCTATTTAAATTCAAATACCGATATTGAGACAAAAAGCAAGAAATATGTAAATAAATATGTAGCTTATAATTCAAACTTCCCTGGATCCATAAAAAGGAAAGTTTTCCTTTAACCGTTCCTACGGCTTTTTATCGATAATTTCGAAACTAAGAACATTGTTTACACACCATTCTCTCCATGAACTCCTTGGATATCTAATTCTCTTCCTACGCTGTGAAACATACCAAAAAATTACCATATAGATTTCACAATCATCTTTTAACCTAGTTACGCAATCGGATTTTTCATATTAGGTCCGTTATCTTAACACTAAGCACAAATCTTAGACTCTCAATAGATATTTAAATATATTTCTTTCAGCTCGGTATGAACTAACGAACGTAACTTTTGCTATACGGCTGCTTTAAAATTCCATTCATCTGATAATAGAGTGTTCAATTTTTCAGTCGTTACAGCGTCTTCCTGGGTTCGCTGTAATTTTTTTTTCTTTAAGTAAACTTCACATTTACAATATAATTTGTCATGAACTAGATTTATTATTTTATTTTATAATTTAACATTATTTTTTATTGTACATTTCTATGTTTATATTAGCAAACCAAAACGAAGAAATATTCATACGAAGTCAAAAGAATGAAATAGATTTTAATGTGTGTGTGTGTGTTTGAAAATACAAAACGAACGCTCGAAATATTTTTAACATTATCTTTGTAGCAATTAAAAGACACCTGAGAAGACGTTGGATGTTAACAAGAAGTCCAGTTGATAAATCAGCTTTAAATAGAGAAGTTAAAAAACTTAAGTTGCTGCTTCAAAATTATAAAAATAATTCATTTACAGATTATATTACAAGACTGTCACCCTCGAAGGAAAATAATTACTCACTATGGCGAGCAATAAAGTACGGACGTAAACCAATACTTAGAAATGAACCGTTAAAACCAGACAATGGGACCTGGATTATAGATGACACTGCTAAAGCAGATTTCTTTACCCTACACCTATCTG
This sequence comes from Coronaproctus castanopsis, assembly GCA_032883995.1. Taxonomy (NCBI): domain Eukaryota; kingdom Metazoa; phylum Arthropoda; class Insecta; order Hemiptera; family Monophlebidae; genus Coronaproctus; species Coronaproctus castanopsis. The sequence goes on along the minus strand of CM065053.1, from coordinate 156,180,333 downwards.
GAATCTTTAAGTCCCACGATATAAAATCGCTCGCCGAAAATGAAGTTCATGACTACTTAAAACAATCTCCTAATAGTTCAACAAATAAAATCAACCTAACTTCTCCACGAGAAATTAATGGGATAATAAAGAAGTTAAGCAATAAGAAGTCACCCGGTTATGATCTCATAACTGGACGTATTTTAAAAGAATTACCAAGAAAAGCGTTAGTTATGCTAACCTATATTTTTAATGCTATTTTACGAATTCAATATGTCCCAATATTGTGGAAATTTGCTAATGTAACAATGGTCCCAAAACCGGGTAAACCTTCACAAAATGTCTCCTCTTATCGGCCGATTTCACTCCTTTCAATTTTAGCTAAAGTACTTGAAAAACTTCTGGAAAAAAGAATACATACGTGCTTAATTCCTTGATGTGCATCAGGCTTTTGACAAAGTTTGGCATCCAGGAATTCTTTACAAGTGTAAAAAACTATTTCCGACTCAGTATTTCAATATCTTGAAATCTTATTTAACAGACAGGTATTTCCGAGTGGTAGTAAACGGAACTGAATCACAAATACAAAAAATCGAGGCCGGTGTACCGCAGGGAAGTGTACTCGGTCCACTATTGTATCTACTGTTTACCTATGATATGCCAGATGCTGATGATGCACTAACAGCAACGTTTGCTGATGATATGGCAATTATGTCAACACATGCGAACCCACAAAAATCCACAGAAAATCTACAAAATAATTTAAATAATATCCTGACATGGTTGAATAAGTGGAAAATTTCAATAAATGAAAATAAAAGCAGTCACATCATTTTCACAAAGAAGAAAATTGAACGTAATAATTACCATATAACTATAAATAGCAAACAAATAAACATCTGTTAAATATCTTGGAGTACACCTAGATGAAACACTTACATGGCTGCAGCATATTAAAACCAAATTAACAGAACTCAATCTAAAAACAAAGCAACTCCATTGGCTGCTTGGACCGCGCTCTCAATTACAGGTTACAAACAAAGTGTTGGTATATCGCATGGTACTAAAACTAATATGGTTGTACGCAGCCGAACTATGGGGATGTGCGTCCAAAAGTAATATTAGTAGAATTCAACGCTACCAAAACAAGACGCTGAGGTCGCTGATGGGAGCACTTTGGTATGTATCCAATTATACGTTACATCAAGATTTACAAATCAAGTACGTTACAGAAGAAATAAAATTAGCTGCCGCCAATCATTTGTCGAGACTGGAAGGACATGAAAACGTTCTTGCACTAAACCTTTTACATCAACCAGTAGGACGCAAGAGATTGAAAAGGAGAAACGTTGTTGATCTGGTGTAAATGATTCAATTAATAAAATCGAGATCGTGCTGATGGGCTGATCTTGATAATCATGATCCTGTCATCACTACTATCTAGTAAATGACTATTATTAGTCAGTTCTATATGTGAAGAAAAAAGGAAAAAAAAATTTCAAAGTTAACGGTAGAAAATAAGTGTGTATAACCTAAGTTTGTATTATGAAATGTTTACAAATATGAATCGGCCGTCATTATTTCATTTCCACAGTATCAAATTAGAATTTTTTTAACTTGAACATATATCTTATGGTATTGATCGTACAAATAAATTTCCACGATTTATTCGAAATTTTCAATCCATAATTTCCTTTTATATATAAACATTATATATATAACTATAATTGCGACTATTTTTCTATTGTAAAATTAACACTTTAAAATCGTGCAAAACGAAACGAAACGCTATATTTAAATTTTGACGTCTTTCGAGACAGAAATTTTGGTGCCCCTTTTTTATCGTACTTTTACCGCTCATGTAGCCGCTATTATAGTACCAGAGACAAACTGCGAAATACAGCTAATGTAGCCTAAACAGGTGCTATATTTACTACCATTGAAAAATATAAGTTATATAATGCACAATTAAAGACCCTGTGGTAACTATTAAAAAAAAACCTTTTACAATTTTATATGTCATATTTATAAAGCGTATGTATAGATAAAAAAACCCAGAAGAAATACATAAAACAAGTACTAGAAGACGCTAAAGTAAAACATTAGACAATACCAAGAATGGCTTTATTCGGGAAATTACGAAAACATAATTGTCCACTAATCTTCTAAGAATACGACGACGTATGCGTTTGTTAACCTACACACACATATAACGACGCATATATTAATTTAATCATATCAATGAAAATAAAAAAAAAAACAATTGGCACTCGATTCCGTTTTTCAAGCATTTACCTCATTCAATATTTTCATTTTAGCATATAATTATATAACTCTACCACACAACATACATACATAAACTGATGAAATTGTCCTAAATGCTTCTTCGCTTCGAAAAGTAATGGATGATCAATAAATCAAATTATTACTTTTTTTTTTTTAATTTTCAGCTCAGCTTGCAGTTATAACTCTTATTATCCAATTAGTTTCAGAGCGGATTCTCTTTATCGTTCAACACCTTCAAGACGCAGTCGTCTGCCGACTTGTCGAATTTATTATACTTAAAAGTAGGAAAAATAATATAAGCACACACACATACAATATATTTTATATATATATATATATATAATATACAATTTACACGCGTAAATCGGCAAGACGTGTTCGCCATCACGTTTTTCCTCAAGACATACGTATGTCGATAGCTCATTACAATTCAGATCGAGTATCCGTCAAAGTGCTACCGGGATTATCCGATGTAGTTCGTTACTCGCCGGTCATATGCCTGTAAATATCGAAGAAACTGGCCGATCTTAGACTTCGCGAATTAAACTGACGTTAACTATCTTCCTGATTTATATCATTTCTGGAGACAGACCACATAAACAGCCCTATTACAGTATGATGACACCGACGTTATTTCTAAACATTATATCGTTAATATAATCTGTTCAGTTCTTTCTTTATTTATATTATACGCACGTATGCATGACGAGACATAGACAATATAGAGAGAATGCAGATTATACTTTTCAAACATTTATAGGAACATCCCCAGGCGACTGTTTAAATTCCAGTAACGAATAGGCTGTTATCACCAAAAAGAAACGACGAAAACCGCAAAATAGTACGTTTGTGAAAATTGTAAAGTTCTTCTCTAATATATGTACGATAGTACGATTACATACACGGACACATATATATTATGCTTACACTATTATTACTTATTTTTGTATATATATATATATATATATATATATATATATATATATATATATATATATATATATATATATATATGTATGTATGTATTACAAGGATCCATGTGCGTGCTTAATAGGAATAGACTCCGATCTTTTTACTTGACATTTCAAGACCTATAATTTTTCTTAATTTTTATTTCCCCTCTCAATCTCTCATTCTTCCACACTCTCTTTTTCTTTTACATCTTCTCCAGTTATACTTTTTATGATCGCGGAAATAACTAAGACAGTTTTAATATGACAATTACACTTATTGTAAAATTTCAAATAATTTAACGATAATAATCAATACGAAAGGGTCAAATTTGTTTTCAAATAAAACGACATAATTTTACGACTTCGTCTATGAATAATTATTTTTATGTTAATTAGTTATAAGAAGTATTGAAATCAAGTTAAAATAGGTTTTGCGTTAAATTACCTGGCGATAGATTTAGTAATCGTCTGCTTCAACAAACTTAATGATTCTTTCTTATGATTCTTTTCTACCACAATCATAATACTAACCGTCATTACTTATATGCCATTCTACTCCTTTAATGCTGACCTCTAAAAGTTGATTGTTTCTTAAAATTTACTTTTTCGAAGTATTCTTCAAGTCTGATTCTTCGGGTTTACTTGTCTTCTCTGTGGGGCTTCAGGACAGATGACTTCTCTAGAGCAGTCGTAGAGATGAGTACTAAAATCTATTACTGATTTTCTTGGAGTATTTGGATCTGTATTTATATCAAAACTTTATCCCAAAAATATTAAAAAAATGACGTTTACTCCCAAACCTTTTCAATCGACCACTACATTCAAAACCTCTTGATCCGTCCTCGTTATTTTCCCTCTTTATCAGATATTTATATTTGTGACTATCAGGAGGTTTGGTCGCTGTCGAAACAATTCACTGCTATTGTTCAGCACTTAAAACAGTATATGGACGTGCACCGTATAAAAATGCTTTATTAACGGAATGAATATGTTAACATCATAAGCGATCAACATGGAATAGCGCAAAAATGGAAATGTCATTTCGAGAATTTATTAAACAATGATACTCGCGTAAATCTCTCAGTGTTGAATGCAGTGTAGGATTCTAAACGACTTGCTAATCTGGACAAGGATAAAAGAGGTTAAAGATGCAATAAAACAGATAAAATGGAAAATCTATCGGCCCAGATGGAGTGCTGCCCGATATCTTAAAGTTGGAAAGTAATAACATGATAGATGCACTTCATAAGCTATTCTCTATTATCTGGAAAGATTAGTCTATATCGACAGATTTTCAAATTGCAGCTACAATATCGATATTTAAGAACGACAGAATTGTAATAGCTATGGGGGAATTTCGCTGCTCTCAACTGTAGAGAAATTGGTTGTTAGAATTATGCTTAATCGTATTCTACCAATAGTGTAACGAACTTTTCCGAAGCACAGAATGGATTCCTACCATCGACTCAATATCCTCGCTTAGGTAACTACAAAAAAGGTGCTTTGAACAAAATCTGGATCTTTGTATTGCATTTATTGACGTTCTTTGGTGTGGTGCATAGGCAGCTGTTGATTAAGTGCATGAAGAAAATTGGTTCTTCGCGAAATTTATTCGATTGCTTTCGCTGCTACATGAAAGCGCGGTAATATTGAAAGAAGATAATTCTGAGCCATTTACAATAAGTACAGCGATCAAGCAAGGCGGTGTCTTAGCTCTCGCGCTGTTTTTAGTGTATACGACCTTCATACACGCGAGTGCACTTAGAAGCTGAGACCTGAAAAAATAGTCATAGCCAGCTTCTAAATGTTCCAGAGTAGGGATATTCGATTTTCAATGTGGAGATGATTGTGCTGTGGTCGCGCATACCGTACCGGAACCACAGATCGGTATCAAAATACCTGGATACAGTATGCAGAAGCTTTGGAATAGCTATAAATAAGAATAAAAGTAGATTGCTCGTACAAGTAGCACCTATGGATAAACGACAAAAGAATACTTGTTCAAACTAAGTAATAGTATAATAGAATAGGTGGAAAATTCTAAATATCTTGGCAGTATGCTTAACAACAAAGTCAGTTTAGACACAGAGGTTTGCAGTAGAATACAAGCTGCCTCAGCTGTAATAAATAAGTTTGATAGAAGGACCTTCAATAACAAGCAGATCTTATTGTCAACAAAACTGATCAAAGTGCTCCATCTGCGGAGGAAAAGAAAAGGAAACGATGTAAACGCTTACTCGAAACGACTGGAGTAGATCACATTAATACTGGCGCCTTTAGATGTGATGCATGCAGAAAGAAATGTATCGCGAGAATCGGTTTAATTAGCCACCGTAGAACCTATAAACAGTGGAGGTACTTCATACTCGGACAACGAATGGATAAATAATGATGATATATTCATAGTAATAATAACGATAATAATTTATATATATATATATATATATATATATATATATATATATATATATATATATATCGTTATTATTATTTTGTGCACGTATATATTTATATATATTTATATATATACTTAATGAGGGAGAATGAGTGGTGTGTGTAGGGAGAGGGGCAAGGTGTTGAGAGTGAAGGAGATAGAAAAAATTTATAAATAAACCGCGGTAAAACAGAAAATTGACGAAAATCTTTGTTTACCCAGTAGTAGTTGTCGGTATGTAGCCATGACGGAAACTTTTCCTGAAATTAAATTAGCGCAGCACGACTGTCGTATTAGTTTCGGTTTAGCCATGGAAATTAATTAAATTTGAAAAAAGGACCCGCACGAAGCTAATCAACTAGACGGACATGAATATATACGACTGGGTGGGGGGGTTAAGTTTGCCCGAAAAAATGGTCGTCCATGAGAACCTACTGCGTAACAAAAAAAAGTTAATTTATTATTATTATTGTTATTATTAATAATATGGCAAAACGTGCAGACATTTTGATTTGTATGAAAAGTAAAAAAAAATCGTTCGACATTCTAGGGCGGAGTATTTTGCTCTCGTAGATTATTATAAACGATAAAAAAAGGGAAGGGGGGGAATTAAAGAAAAAAAATCCAAAAATATTACTTCGATCAATGACCGTCATTCTATCGGCTTTAATTGACTTTATGTTTTTTTTAATTCATCGATTTAAAAAATAATAATAATTAAAAATTAAAAATAAATACGCGAATTATCGAGGTCGATATATGTTACATAGTAAAAGTTGACAGTTTGTTCTTGAAATAGTAGGCGTATTCTAATTTTTTCCTTTTTTTTCTTTGCTTTGAATTTAGAATTGATAAAATATTTACTATCAATTAGATGGTATAAAGACGAAGCGCTAGTATTTGTCTTCTGTATTGGAGTGGTAACAGAGCTGTGTTTGAGGTAGTGTGAAAGGCTCTCAAGGCAATTCTACGAGCTAAATTTTGAACAGATGTGAGTTTTTTTAGTGTGGAAGAGGCTGCACTATCATATATTACACTGGCGTAGTCTAATCTGCCTAGCATGTAGGATTTGTATGACTGTATTAATGTTTTTCGATCAGATCCCCACGATGAATTATTTAACATCCAGAGCATATTTATTTTTTTCAAACATTTTATTTTCAGTTTAATTATGTGTTCTTTCAGGTAAGTTTCGGATCCAATGTTAGTCCTAGTACCTGAAACGAATCTGCCTTTTCTATTTGTATTGTATCCGTGTTTAAGTTTGGTATAATTGTATTTCGTTTTTTGATCAATGTTATGCGCTTAGTTTTTGATGCGGAGAAAGTAAATCCTTGAGATTTGGCCCGATGTTGTACGAACTTTATGAAATAAATCATGTAATCATACAGATTTTAGAACTCGGTCAATAAACTGAATATATTTTAATACAACATGAGTATATATAAACGATATTTTATAACATCAATAATTTATTCGAGTAAAAATTATAAATAAGATTAAGCGATTATCGCCTTATTATAAGCGTAACTTATTTCATTAAATCTAGAGTCGTTTATTTTTATTCCCATCTTCCCGATTTTCGCTTCCTTTATGACTTGTTCTAGCATTAAAGAGTGTTGGCGATAACGGGTTATCATTGTCTTACGCATTTCCTTATATTACACGTGTCTGTCGAGTATCTATTACCTATCTTTAGATTTGCGTGTTGGTTCCAATATAAATTCTTTATCATTATTTTCTCAAAATTTCCAATATATATATATATATATATATATATATATATATATATATATATATATATATATATATATATATATATATATATATATAGAGAGAGAGAGAGAGAGAGAGAGAAAGTATTTTTTCTGGAAAATTGTTAATTAACTTAGTTCATTAAATATAAACGTATCATTTCGAAAAATTGACACATTTCGCTAGACGAATTTAAATTAGGCAGTGCTGAAAAATTATTGAACATTCAAAAATAATTATCATTCTAAGGAGGAAGTAGAAAGCGTAATGTAGAAAAAGCATCTGTACAGGTTTTATTTGTTCTATTTACTATTTATCGCTTACGGCGATGAAACGTGTCCGTTTTTGGGATCGACGTAATTGTTGTCGTAATATAAATAAATACGAAACAAATCGAATAAAGAAAAATTTTAATCGCAATTACAGCGTGTTTACTCAAAACGAAAACGATCAATTATTGAACGTTTCGAAAAAAACAAAGTGTCGAGGGAAAATATAACTTCTAAAAACAAACAAATAGCGACATATCCGGAGCGTCTAATAAAGAAAATAGAAAAATACGCACACATATACACTCGTATTATGTGTGTGTGTGCATCGACGATGTAAAAGATTCGAAGGTAAACAGAATGACGCGATGTAGGAAAAAATTAGACGAATATAGAGATGCAGAGAATTCATATACATATATATATATATATATATATATATATATATATATATATGCGAATCAGGATGCGATACAAACAAAGCTTGAAATTCGGCAAAAGAAAAAACCAATTTCAAAATTAATCTCCGTAACAAGGACAGTGACGTCAAAGGCAATCTGCAAAAAGATATCCTCGATGCTTCTCTATGTAATAACGAACGGATGCCATCTAGTCAATTTTAGTGTGCTGCCCCGCTATTTTATTACCAAAACCTAAACAACGTCGCATTGTTAGACAATTCAACCTTCATTTATTAAATTCTCTACCGGGTACAAGTAAATAATTCTGCACGTACCATGACCAACTACTAATAGCGTTGCACATATTCATATATACATATATATATATATATATAAATCGCCATTCTCTTATTCAAATTACAATTATGGCAGTTGTCATACAAGTTAATTTAAACGATTACAGCTATTGTCATAGTGAAATAGCGAATAAAGATAAAAACACGTTTTTACATTAACATGTATATATGTATTAATGATATTTCGTCGATTCATTCAATTAAAAAACAGTACAGTTTTATCCAAATTAAAATATATATATTTTATAATATATATTATATAATATATATTATATAATATATATATATGTATTATGATTATTATAATCTTAAAAAAATCCGATTTAAATGAGAGATATTCAAATTTCGAACTTTAACACACATAAAATCAAAGTATTATCCCTTTCATAATATCCATCTGCAAACCGCTATGCTTTTTAAACAAATAGTTTTGTTTTCCGAATTTTGTACAAAATTAAAAGTTTTCAAATTTGAGTGCTTCTTTAAAAACTTATATTTACAAGATTCGAAGCATGTGTCTCCAGCATCGTATCTCCTTCATTTTATTTTTCTTATTGCGATATATATATATATATATATATATATATATATATATATATATATAACGAACTTTTGAAATTATAAAATGATGTGTGTAAAAAAACTACTATTATTTGCATTCGATAAGGACCGACCAAATTACTGTTACGCAGGACACACCTACGCAAGTGTAATCATACTTGTTATTAATACAACCGATTTTCCTACCTGTCATAATTGTGAATTATCATGTTAATAGTACTTCACACGTGCATCGTTCTCGGATAAGAAACTTAACTCAAATAATTTTAACTAACCAACGTAGATACACACAAGTCCCACATTAACGATCTAATACATAAAAAAAAAACACAATTTCACATTTTTTAGGTTGTCGAAGTCTCCAAGATAACTGCAAAATTAAAAAATTATCTTCACTTCGAGAAATAAATAGATCATACGGGTAAACGACGTGTCAATTAAGGAAATAGTTGCGGAGTTACAATACCTGATAAATAATTTAATGCTCAACATCGTCATATATATATATATATATATTTGTGTGTTTGTATGAAATAATTTTAATTTATTTTCAATATTTTTATATAATTATTGCTGGTCTTAACACGATTTCCACGGGTATATTATTATATACGTAGCGGGAGTACCAGTGATGCTTGCATTGATAGCGGAGGCAAGTAATAAGCATTACGTACTCAATATTATCAATATTTGTGCGCTCCACACCTGACCCGTGTATGTGTGCTAGGGAGGTGGTATCAACTGCGCATACATAGTTGAATAAAGTAGTAGGGACAATATATACATAGACGTTGATTCTTTTCACTAGGAAATGAGTTAATAAAAATACGACAGTATGTAAAATTTAAAAACGCGTATATTTGACATTATATTAAAAAGTTATAATAGTTAATAAATGTACGGGAAGAAATGTCCTCTCCATTTATGAAAATAAAAATTCTAATAATACAAATTGACAAATAATAAATATGCAAGGTATAAATAGTATTGATGGAAAAATCAGACAAAAAACCATCACAAATGAAACAGTAATTTAAAAAAAAATAGTAAATATAAGTTTAATTATATAACGAATTTGTAATATTATTTATAAGTACTAGAAATGAAAACAAACAAATTGTAACGTTATGAGAATAATACATTATGTTTAATGCGTCGATGCTTATACTTAGTATATCTAATACTTAGTTTCCTGGAATCGATCGAGCTCTAAGATAACATTAACACTCTGATATGTCTCAAATGTCTCGATAAACAGTGACTTACATGTAAGTACTGTCTTGGAGGAGGTCGAGAAAAGTGTTCAACACTATTTGATAAGATTAGAAAAATAAAATTGACCATAAACTTGCTTAATAACTCGGAGAAGTTGCAGAGACTAGATTGTGTTAAACCAACTGATCTATTAACTATAGAGTGGAAAATTAAGGGTGAAACTAGTGAGTTTTTTCTTCACATGTATCATATTTGGCTAGTTGTAGCTTAATTGTATAAAAAAAAAATATCTCGTTTATCATTACTAATCTGCGAAGATACTTGGAACCGTGTGCTCTGTTAGAAGTTGTGTAGTATACAAGTCCGGTTCGAAGTTAATTTTATATATTCTCTTCATTATGTCGCTTATCAAAGTACAACAAGTTTGACGTCTAACCAAATAATAAATGGCCAAAAAATTTGACACGCACAAAAATGTAATAAATATCTGGGACAATTAATGGGTATAATAGTATACATAAAATCGATTATGTAAACATACGAAATTTTCAGCATGCACTTGGTTTTCGTCGAAAATTTGAAGAAGAAAAAATTAATAATTTATAATATCATTTTGAACGGCAGTAACGTGAAAAAACGACAGCAAAACGGGTGTTATCTTTTAAATGATTTTAATAAAATACGTTCTGTTCTGCTCTGTGCGTATAAGCAAAATAGGTCTCATAAAGCTAAACATACAACAGCTATATATTACGTGGTAATTCGAAGCATAACCCGAGTACTTCGCTTTTTAAACGCTATTTTACCGAAAGAACAGTCGGTCAGATTTATATTCATTTTTGAAATTGTTCGTAGTCTACATAATATGCAAAAGTAGAAATTAAACTGGAATACAAATGGTGTTCGACTAGGAGAATTTCTTCGACCGGCAGAGAAATAGCATTTAAGGAATTTCGATTTAATTACAAATGGCTAACACGTAATAGACGATGGCGAATTTCAATTTTCTTTGGAAACAACATACAACTTTAACCGTTTTGTCTATAACCTTAACTACAGTAATTAAGTCAACAACGATAATAATAATAATAATAACAATAATAATAATATTCATCGTCATCAACAATAACAGTGAGAGAGAGAGAGATGCACGTTAGGATAGATTCTTTCAAAAACAAATTACTTCCTTTAATACGTACACACACAAACAGAACTATAAACCCGTTATTACTGTTCGATTTAATTATTTCTTACACTTCTTAAGAAAGCTAGACTTTTAATTTAATGCGAATTCTGTACTCATTTTTTCATTTTAAACGATTAATTCGATTTTTATTCATTTTTTTTTATAAAAGCTTTTTTGTTTGGCGACCACTTACAAAAGTATTTTAAATAATTAGAAAAAACAAGTTATCATATATATATATATATATATATATATATATATATATATATATATATATATATATATATATAATCAAGAAGTTAAAGACAAACAAATGAAAATGATCTAAAAGTACAAAGTGAAATAATAAGCACATTACGTTTTGCCGATGATATAGTTGTCGTAGCAGAAAATCAAAATAAACTGAAGGATACATTACAAGTAATGGCGGATCTATTTAAGAAATACGGAATGAAAATAAATAATAATAAAACAAAAATTACGCTATGTGACGAAAATAACAGTAGAAGGAAAATAAGTATACATATTGACGGTATTAAAATACAAAAAGTTAATGAATTTCATAAATCACCAGCGACGGGAGATACGGGAACGATATTAAAAACCGGATTAATCAAGCAAAACAAGTATTTTACGATCGAAAAAATATATTAACAAACAAGGGTGTAAACATAAATATGAGGAAAAATTTTTTAACCTCATTTGTTTGAAATACTGTACGGATGCGAAACTTGGTCGGTCAGTAGAGGGGAAGAACAATCACTAGAAGCATTCGAAATGTGGTGTTACAGGAGAATGCTGAAAATACGGAGGACAGATAAACTAACTAACGAAGAAGTCCTAAAGAAAATTTGAGAAGAAAGAACGTTAAGGAAAACAGTAATAAAACAAAGGATGAATATGATTGGGCATAAGGCACGATAGTCTACAAAAGATAATTATTGAAGGAATAATGGATGGAAAACGAGGAAAAGGAAAACATAGAAAACAATATATTGCAACAGGTAATATCAGACACTGGTAGTATTGGACATGCGGATATGAAGAGGAAAACAGTAAATCGTCAATTATAGAGAAAATTATCAAAACCCGTTTTAGGACTGAGGACTACATGAGGATGAGGGTGATAATCAGGGGCGTATTTCAACTTTTGTCGCCCCTACGCCACACAAGTGGTGCCGCCCCATGTAAGGCCATCGATTTTCCAAAATTTTGTTACTCAAATATGTTGGTTCGGTTACAAAATTTTATTTTCTGAAAAGTGTTTTACTATTCTTAAACACAAAAATAAAAAATTTAAAGTCTATGGTATGAGTAAAATAAAAACTTTTTAAAAATAATCCATTTTTGTATTTACTGTATAATAAATAATTTACATTTGAAAACTTTACACTGTTTCAATAATTATAGTTGATAGAAAAAAGTCATGATGTTTATTAGCAAAGTTAATGATGTCCGTCCAATTAATTTATTGTCATATATTTTTAAAGTTTCTATACCTACAATAACTTACAAAGTATTTACAAATTTGATTGAAAGCGCGCGTTTCTTGTTTCGACCTATCAACTGAGAGTTGCATAGAGTTACATAGAGGGCATGCGCATAGAGGGCATGGCATCGAAAACGATTTGAATCGACGAATAAATTTTGAAAATTTGATCGAAGAATTCGCCTTAAGAAAGTCAAGAAAAATTGTACTATAAAATAATTACTTGTATTTTTTGTGATAAATATATCTGATTTAAAACTAAAAAAATTAATTTTTTTTGTTAACAAAATTTATTTTTGGTCCTACATGCCGCCCTCCCAAAATTTGCCGCCCTATGCCATGGCATTCTTGGCATTGGGGGTAATACGCCCCTGGTGATAATGATGATATATATATATATATATATATATATATCGCGTACTTTAGGAATGATATTGTCGGAAACTCTAATTTGAAAAAATATATACAATAATAAGAACAGTATTAGTAATAATAACTAGGCGCTTCCACCCAAGTTGTTTCATGTAAGAAGGTGCATTTCACCATGTTCGCTTTTGCTAAGTAAGAATATTTCTTAATACTGACAAACATTATAATTTTTTCAATCATATTTGAATAAAACGGGCATTTAACCCTTCAGTCACAATGTTTCTTATATGGTCTATAAACTTCTAATGCTGAGAAATCATATATTTTCAAAATAAGGGATATTTGGTTGATACAAAATATTTCAAATCTAAACATATTTATCACATTATATGACGCATTAAAAATTATCTATAGTTATCTAAAAATCACTATTATACACAAACCATTACATAACTTCGTATAAAAAAAATTGATAATGTATGACTGAAAGTGTTAAGATTTTAGGATTTTTATAGAATTCATGTTATGTCACAGACATGAATTATCCACAAGACGAAAGTATAGATTGAGAATGCACAAAAAGATTGTTCAAATATGACTTTGTTCCCGAGATATAGCAAATCTGAAAATTCATAAATGTCGAATTTCTGAAAAATTATCTTTTTTTATTCGGCTTTAATAAGATAGATTTTGAGAAAAAGTCCATTTGATTTTCACTTTTCTTCTAACACTACGTATTACATTTATTCCATACATTAAATCATTCCAATTATTCGCTTTACCTAAATAATTAAACATAACTTAAATTTACTAAAAACAAATTGTGTCAGATGAATTTTGAACAAAAAAATCAGGCTCTACAAATTTTACATATATTGAGATAGCTCCATAAACTGCAGAATTGTAGTTTATTTAAAAAATCTATAATCTGCAGCTATGAATATTTCAAAAATTAAATGATATTCAAAATTTTCCATTTTTGGACATATATAATAATAATAATAAAACCTTCATTTTATTTAAATATTCCTAAATATAGAAAACATTAAATTATACTGAATTAAGCCCAACTTGAGCGAATACCTATATCCAGCAACCATTTGTTTTCAAATTGTTCTATTTTTTGCTTTCCGCGTCAAGTTCATCCCCATATATTTAGCGACATCATCCTTCCAATGCATTTTTGGTCACCTGATTTCTCTTTTCTTATCTAGTACAATCCATGTTGTATATTTTGGAGCCCAATTATCTAACTACTTCCGCATGGCATATCCACACTATGTCCATTTCTGTTTTCTCGTTACTTCCATCGAATCGTCCGTTTTTAAGATTATTATGTTGAAAATAATTTCAACCCAAACAAACATACTTATAACACCGTGTACCACTGCAAAAACCCATCTAGAGTTGTGTGATCAGTAAATTTGCTTTTTACTACAACGCTGAATCTATAGTTATGTTAACCATTATAATAGAGTTAAAAATAAAAATAAAAAAATTGAATGAGTGGATTGATGAGTTAAGACAGGTTAGCTCTATTACAAATTAGATAACGACGGAACCAAAATCATTATTACAAGACAAATAATGGAAAATAAACAACCAAAGTGAAAAGATTTCCTTTGCATAATAAAAATACCGAATAAATAAATTGAAAAAATATGAAAAGAGTGTTAAATAGTAAATTGAAGGGAATAACCATCAACGGCATCCAGATTACCAAGGATGTAAATACCAAGCAAGTAGTATACAAGGAGCAAAGCAAAACATTTATTTACTTTAAAACGAATTATTTAAAACGGTTATTTTAAAACAATTATTTGGCGTGGTTATTTTAAAACAACTATTTGAAATAGTTATTTCAAAACAACCTTTGAAGCAGTTATTTTAAAATGACTGTAGAAACGGTTATTTTAAATCAACTATTTAAAAGAATGTGTATAACTTGGATAACAGTTTAATAAGTATTTTAGGGTATATCACAGTGAGATATGAGTACACATGACTGTGTAACAAATTTAATCATTAGTGTTTTTTTTTTTTTTTTAATTTAAACACTGAAAAATGCATCCCATGGGTTACGAAATGTTATGTAATCTTGATAACTTTTCTTATATTCTACATCTCTTTTCCACTTATTCCACTTACACTCCCATCCTTCAACCAGCTCACACACTGCTTTCCTAATGACATCAGTCTTTTTTCTCACTCTCTCATATAAATTGTGTCTTTTTTATAGCACTGTAGACAACTGTGCTAGAAACCATCTGTGTACTGATAAACGGTTTTAGTCATCTCATTATATACATATATCTTTGCTCCAACAATTTTTGTCTCACTTACATCAATTATCATATTTTAATGATTCTATATAAGATGGGAAATCTAAGAAAATTTTCTATACTGTCATAGACAATAAACCCATCATGTATTTTCCATTTCAATCTAGTGCGTGTTCGCGAAAATTGATTTCTCTCCAAATAATAATAAATATTAATCGCCAAAGCGACACCTACCGACGATATGAGCAAATTAAATATTAACTCGATTATTTACTTTTCAATTTATTTATTTATTTTTCATTCACTTCTATATGCTTTTTAAAATCAACCTTTTAAACGCAATGTACATTAAACACTCATCGCGTTATGTTCACAAATTATATATATATATATATATATAATAAATCTCCGCCGGGGGGGTACGTTGTGGAATATCATTGTGGATTCAGGAAACATGGATCATGTGTTGAACAGATTTTCAACCTCAAGTTATTGATGTTGTATCTGAAGAAAAGATCTAAAAAATATGTGAATGTTATCGATTTTTAAAAAGCATATGATTCAGTAGATAGAACAGTATTGTTTAATGTCCTCAAAGAATTTGGTCTGGATGAAAAAACCACAAGCTTAATAAGAAAAACGTTAACAAACACAAATGCTAAAGTGAAATTTAGAGGTGAATCCAGACAGTTTTGAAATAAAAACAGGAGTTAGACAGGGGGATGGGCTGTCACCTTTACTGTTTAACTGCACACTTGAAAAAGTTATAAGAGAATGGAGAAAAGCTATAAGTGATGAAAATATCACTGAGAATATTAGACTAGGATACAAGAAGGACAATTTACTAATAGACTGTTTAGCTTTTGCAGATGATCTGGCAATAGAATCTATGGAGACAGCAAAACGGCAGATAGAATTATTAAAAGAACAAGCGGATAAAGCTGGGCTACAAATTTCCTTCGAAAAACCAAATTTATAGCAAACATTACAACCGCTCCTGATAAAATAAAAACTAAATTTGGTCAAGTGCTAAGAGATAATAAATTAAAATATCTGGGAGAATTAATTGAGCAGAATGCATCAGAAAGAGAAGCAATCAACTACAGGATCGATCAAATTAAAGCAGCATTTTATTTAACAAAAGAAGTATATAATAAAAAAATTTTATCAAAAAATTCTAAATTGCAACATTATACAACTGTGATCAGACCAGAGGCGTTTTATGCAGCGGAGAGCCTAAAAATGAACCAAAAAGGATTAAATGAACAGCTTGAAATCGCAGAAAGAAAGATTGTAAGAAGAATAATAGGACACCAGTGAAACTATATAAAACGAAGAAATCAAGAAATATATCAACATGTGGAAAAAATTACTACCGCGATATGGACGTAAAGGATGGAGGTCAGCAGGGGCTCATCGGAAGATTGTTTAAGTACATGCGAAAAGTAAAAATGGATGGTACACGGTACACAGAGACTAAAAATGACATAGCGGAACTGAATATTATGCCTTAAGATGTAGACTGACGATTAAAATTAAAGAAAAGACTGTTTGACTCTAAAATATTCGCTGAAAAGCAGGGAGGAAGAACTGGTATTTTATGGACCGAAGAATGACAAAAAAGGACACACTGATAGGATGAAAGCAGCATGGGAGTAGAAAAATGACAGGACCAGTTGATAACATAGAATAATAATAATAATATAATAAATAAAATACATATATATATATATATATATATATATATATATATATATATATATATATATATATATATATATATATAATATTATTACGATTATCCCCTATATAAATTAACTTATTTTTTTAAGAAATATTAAGAATTTCTATATGATAATTAATCATTAAAGCCTTAATTTCATTATAAAACGCAGAAGATATATAAACGTTATGTATTGTATAAGGATATATATGTGTGTACGATTACATAGAAAATCAAAAATAGACTGTGCATATAACCTTGTTAGAATAGTGCTATATAGACCACTTGAAAAATAAAGAGAATACGATTAAGCCCAAGATTGCGCACGCATTTGTCAGTAAAGGCTATGATTGATCGTGAAGACAGACTTAGTGCTAGTTAAGCTGACGGTTAGAACCGGAGAAAAAGACTAAAAATTAATTAACGTGGCAACATTTGTAGCAAACGAAAAAGTCAAGAAGACGCTGAAAACATAAAGCGAGTATAATTAATAGGTAACAAAGATTATAGCTTGTGCATATTGCGCTTTCTATTCGAACATTAAGCTAATAATTCTTATTCGAATTCTCTTATTAAAATTATCGTATTTCTTTATTTATATGTGTTTAACGCGAATACAACAATACATTAAATAAGTTTTTAAATAATATATCGTTTGAAGTTTATTTAAATTAAATAGTTTAATATGAATTATAATACAAATCATTTAATTTATACGAAATGTCCTCTAAAAACACAATTCCGATAGCATTATCTGTACTTATATACAGGGATCCCCTCGTTATATATATAATTTAAATAAAATATATATTACTATCTTACACTTAGTCTTATTGACTATTTGGTAATCCATATAATTTATGCCAAAACAATATATATATATATATATATATATATATATATATATATATATATATATATATATATATATATATATAATATATATATATATATATATATATATATAAAACGCGGCACGATACACATACTTTATATTCGAACATAAACACTGAAATTTAACACATTCAAACTATGCATATTTTAATACACCGCTAAATGGAAAATGTTAAGCTCGTAGACTAAATAGAACACGATTTCGAAACCGTATATAAAATGTTATATATTATATAGAGCGCGTTAAAGAGGATAGTCATGTCGTAAAAGGAAATTGAGCTTTTAATAATTCAGCAAACACTTGTTAAAAGAAGAACGTATTTTGGGGAAATAACGTAACATCTAAATCCCGTAACAACGAAATAAATGCGCTGTTATTATAGATATACGTACGTAAAATATAAGTCTAAGATAGTCGTTCAATTATTACAGGTACACCCCATCGATCGTTATAAATTCAGTCGTTCGATCGCGCCGTATATTTCATTAATATTTATTACTATCGTATAATTATTAATATTTTTTATTATTACCAAAGATGAATCGAAGATAGATTATACGCACGTAACGCGATTGACTACCACAATTAAATTTATCGATATCGAAAGCTGATCTGGGACGTGCGCTGACGATTCTCGTCAATCAGTCCGAAATTTAATAGACGATTCCCCGGAGCAATTTGTCATTGGCTTTCACAACTTTCATTTACTCCCAGCAGTTCATATAGTTGAGTTCGATGGAGGTATTCTTATCATAAAAAAATCTTGTCATTGGTGAAAACCGAAATCAATTTGTGCAATCAGAACATGAAAGTAAAAAAGCAATATATTTTATATATATATATATATATATATATATATATTACGAACCTGCCGGACTTAATAAGAACTTGAAACAAGAAGCAAAAATGGAGACGAATAGTCTTCTAATACACCAGTTCATAAGGGTTGCTCTCGACGTTCCAAATCGAAATCAATTTGTGTAATCAAAACGTGAAAGTAACAAAGCAATACATACATACATATATCACATTAAAACCATTACGAACCCGCCTTTACCGGACTTAATAAGAACTTGAAACACGAAGCAAAAATAGAGACGGGTATTCTTCCGAATGGAGACTGGTAGTCTTCTAATCAACCAGTTCATAAGGGCTGCTCTAGACGTTGGAAATCGAAATCAATTTGTGTAATCGGAACGTGAAAGTAAGAAAGCAATACATACATGCATATATCACATTAAAACGATTACGAACCTGTCTCTACCAGAATTAATAAAAATTTGAAATAAGAAACAAAAATGGAGACGGCTCGCCTTCCAATACACCAATTCATAAGGGTTGCTCGACGTCTGCTAAAAACTCGTTATCCGATTTAAGCTCTTCAATTTCTTTTCACACTTAGCTTTACTCACATCACCCGAGGTAAATTCTAAATAATGGTAAGTAAGCTACATATAGGTAAAAAAACAAAGACATAAAAACGGTGGTTCCGATTTTTTTAATTATATGATGACCCAGAGAAGACGGACGGTTTTGCTTATTTTTTGGATACTCAATAAACCAAAATTTTCGAATGAAATTTTATTTAAAAGTAAGAAAACGAGAGATTGACTTACAGTCATTTGTGGAACATAATATCATTCAGATGATCGTCATTTGCAACAATCCATTCATTCAGTCTTTTCAAAATTTTCGAAGACTTCCTCGGGCATAGGTAGCTGAATTTTTGAAATTTCTGCAAAAATCCGAGTTTTCGGATCTTCCAGATCTCGTGGACGTGTTTCGTTGCCTCTTAAGATATCCTCACAAAAACATAAGCTCTCTTCGCATTGTCGTAATCGATTCACGCCGAAAATACCGTTCCACATAGGATGTCATGATAACTGACAATAACGAATCTCTCGTGTGTGTGTACACTAAACGTAAAGCACGCTTTTTGCGTTGTAGGGGTCTTATCAACTCCGCTATTAAAAAACGACACCGTCCGTCATCTTTCAATCGCATCAAGATGAAATGAAATACATAATAATGTTTTAAAATAAAAAGAAAAAGAATATACAAAATTTGTTACTCGATGAACTAAGATAAAAATACACAACAAGATAACCTGGCTAAAATATGATAATGATAATTATTCTCCTTCGTTATCTGGAATTCGTGTCGAACTATATAGATCGCTTCTATTCCTCGATAGTAGATTTTCACTGGTGCAAAATATTTTTCGTTGCAAATCGCGTCTATTTTCTCACTTGTCGAGATTTTGAAAACACTTAAAACTGCACAAGTTTTCGCAAATCCGAAAATAGAAAAATGAACAAACACCGAAAAAATTTTAAACGTAGCTAACCAATCGTGAAAGTTTAAAATTGTATTCATACTTTCGTTATTACGGATTTCAGTCGGCAATTTTAAATAATATCCTATTCGGCTCGGGTTGCAACGCTACACAGATTTATGCTATGCTATGAAACCTGATAATTTTATTTAGCGAGTCTTTCACTTCGTTAAATTTTCCAGTCAGTTAATAATCTGTTCGACGTAAAAATTTTATCACAAATTATTTCGGGATATTTGAAAATTATAATTTATTAACTATAAGTAGACTAAAAATTAGAAATGATTTTCAATTTTTCGAGACTTCTCAACTGCATAATTGCAAAACTACCCCACTATAAGCGTAGTTAATATTTTAATGTTCTGTTTCTAGCTGTAAACGCGCACTCCTTTTCATTATACGATGTGCCGATAACTGAAACTACACAAAAATGAATCTCTGGCGTGTACACTAAATGTGCATTGTAACAGTGTATACTATTTAATAAACAAAACAGTCTGCCTTCTCTGGGTCACCATATATATATATATATATATATTAAGCATACAGGAAAAAGTTTAGTAATTTTGACTAAGTAACCACTTTAAAAATGCTCCCAGTTATTCGGTATGTTTAATTAAAAACATTATAAAAAAAAAGGTACGCCGACGGTTGAAGGAGTGTAAATTATTAAATAGAGAACGAATACAAATTGCAGACAATTAAAACGATAAGAAAAATTGTTTTATGACCGTCGGTAATTACGAAGACGCGAACGTGTATAATTGATATAATGAAGACATGTTTACGAGCAGAATGGACAGCGTTTTTCACGAGAAATTTATTACTTACATACATCATATACCAGAATAGGCGTATTCGTGAATATAAAATAGATATTTTGGCACAATACAAAATACATCTAATAATATATGTATATGCACATTTTTATACGACCCTTAGTTGTGTTTTAAATTTTAAAGTTATTATTATTACTATTATTATTATTAGTCTAATAAAATTCGTCTAATTTCGTAGTAAAACACGATCTAGATTTTACACGTATTACGCTATATATATATATATATATATATATATATATATATATATATATATATATATATATGTATACATACAACAGACGCGTCTACTCCGAGATAGGAGAATTAGACAATTTATAATACCTTGACGATTCAAAAAAAAAAAAAAAAATCTAAATGGCGACTAAAAAATTGCCCGGATAATTTTTTTTGTAATTTGAATTACGGACAATATGATTATCATTGCTGTATATTAACGCGAACATGTATTCCATATTAATAACCTCTTAATTATACTATGGACAAACAAGGTGCAGCTGTGGTGTTGGGTAAAGCCGACAAATGTAAGAACTATACAGACTACCCAAAATAAAATTCTTCGACTGATAATAAATGCGTGTTGGTATGTAGCAAACCAGATCATTCATAATGATTTAAACATTCCTTATGTACGCGAGGTCATTAAGCAATATGCACAGAACCACACTGTGAGGCTGAAAAAACCATCCAAATACACTTGCATCAGAGCTGTTGGACACGGGCGGTGATATAAGACTGTTAACACGTAGAAAACCCCCCGACCTAATCTAAGGTTGCGGTTACCGGGTGTGTACCAGTTGGCATTACACCCTTCCAGTTATGCTCTTCTTCTAAATTCTGCTAAATGATCTTGTTGGTCAGCTTGCGGTAAATATCAATGAGGAAAAAAATGTATTCCATACTTTACAGCGATTACGCGAATGTGGTATATAGGCTTCTGAAGTAAATTTCTGTTATGGACCACCACGTGAAAACAACAAACTTTTTCTAGACAGTATTTTTTCATAGTTATACATTTTCTCGTCCGTCCATCCGGTTCAATTACTTTCCTCTAAATCCGTCGAATTTTAAAATTTAATTTCTTGAAATTCTATTCAGTTATTAATCGTTGCACCGTCTATTTGCATTTTATCCTGAGAACCCATCTTGGGCTACTTATCGAAATCCTAAAAGATTCGTTTTGTTAGTTTATTATTGCAATAACGATATTCTTTTCCTCGTAACATCAG
The DNA here is from genome assembly GCA_032883995.1 of Coronaproctus castanopsis. NCBI lineage: Eukaryota > Metazoa > Arthropoda > Insecta > Hemiptera > Monophlebidae > Coronaproctus > Coronaproctus castanopsis. Next base: position 156,157,777 of record CM065053.1, on the reverse strand, counting down.
ATAGTTTTTCTACTTTCTCATGTAGTTCTTTATTGGACCTGTTTCTAAATCTTCTTTCCTCGGGCCGAGAATTTTTCTTATAATATATATATATATATATTTTTTTTACTTTTTTCCCCCAATGTTTCAATTTTTCCAATGTTATTTAGCTCTAAGCATTCGGCTGCATATGAACACTCCCGGTTTAATAATATCCGATCTTGACTTTACATTATTATTATTATTGTTGTTGTTGTTGTTTTAATATTTTATCTTGAACGTATCGCCTCCCCTCTGTATACGATTTTAATAAATTGTAAATAGAGCGAGATAACCTAGATGTAGTCTTTTACAGTAAATTTAGTGAACCGAACCTGGTCAATCATACAACCGCTCAATATCTAGGAAGACACCCACGCATACTTTCGTGTTGCACGATCAGAAATGAAACTAAATCGACAACCAGAAATTATATAGTGCGATCCTAAATAATATTGTATTTTCCGGTGTTTTTAATAATATCAACGAACAGATATATTAGTTTGTACCGGATTTAACTTCAACCGTCACGTATATGAATACAAATTACTTATTTTATTTTTTTTTATTTCGTACTTTTATGTTATCGTTAATTCTGTTTTTCTAAATACACTTTTTATTTATTTATTTATTTATAACTTTAACCAAATCTTTGCCAGGCTATAGAAATTTTCAAAATTTTCTACCGGAAAAGAAAAAAATTTATTCTCAAAAATATCGCAATTACTATAGGCGGAATTTCGTCTAATAACGGCACGTTAAGTTTTCTACTCTTTTATTTTTTTGAAACCTAGTTTGAACTAGTTTTACTCATTTTCCCTACAGATTTTGTCGATAAATTTGTTATCAAAAACGACACTAATATGAACCGTATAAATTTAGTCAAACGGAATATATAAATAAAAATTCATGCACGAAAAAAAAAAAAGCGGTAGTATTATTATCGTTTATATATAACGCAATTACTCAGAATCGGTTACTTTCCGATTCGATGGAAATTCGCCATTATAATACCAATACAAAAACCAGGAAAGCCTTCTGAAGATATCGCGTCATACAGGCCAATAAGTTTGCTTCCAGTTCGAACATATTTGAAAAATTATTATTGAAAAGAATAAAACCTCTGCTAAACGAAAATAAAATCATACCGGATTATCAATTTGGATTTAGAGAGCAACATAGCACTGTGCAACAAATACATAGAGCAGTTGATGTAATAAATGAAAGTTTTGAAGGAAAAAAATTTTGTACAACAATATTTTTAGACATCAAAAAAGCGTTTTTGATGAAGTGGGGCACAATGGGTTAGTATTCAAAATAAAGCACATATTACCCTATCAATATTATCTATTAACCAAATCTTACCTCGGAGAAAGGTTTTTTCAGGTAAATTTTAATGATTCATACTCTAGCATTCATTCTATCAACTCAGAAGTTCCACAGGGCAGTGTGCTTGGACCTGTGCTGTACCAGATATACATTTACGACTTTCCGATCAATGCATACACAACAAGGACAATGTTTGCAGATGATACTACGATATTATTCACTAATCGTGATGTGTCAACAGCTGTGAAAAACTTACAGGATCACTTAGATGACCTGGAAAAATGGTACAAATCTTGAAGAATTGAAATTAACGAATCGAAGAGTAGTAAAGTTTAATAATAAAAAAAAAAAACGATTCCTACCTCGAATAGCTTTAAATACCTCGGCTTATGATGAAAAACTAACTTGGAGAAAACATGTAGAAGATAAACGAAAATTAATATTAAATTTCGAAAAATGTATCGGTTACTTGGTAAATATTCACCATTATCCTTGGAAAACAAGGTGCTACTTTATAAGGCAATGTTGAAGCCTATATGGTCCTATGGAATTCCACTCTGAGCAATCGCAAGAAAATCTCATATAGCAATCATCCAAAGAGGCCAATCAAAAATACTACGATCGATAGTCGGCGTACCATGGACGAAATACATAAAGATCTGAAAGTATCGACGGTTAAAGAAGAAATCGAAGCAGGTCAGATAAAAAATCACTGTTACCAGTTGGCGCAAGGACTTATCAAGAACGGTAGTTCCGGCGACTGAAATGATCGAATACAGTAAACTAACGAATTTAAAAAAAAAAAAAAAAAAAACACAAGTTATCGTAAGAACAGTTTAAAGTTATAGTAAATAAACATTATTTGAGACAATATTAAATCATTAAAAAAAATGTATAGCGTGTAATTCTGCGGATACGGTTTACCATATGCTTTGAAAGGACGTAATTACAGAGGGATAGTTTTAGATTGTAACCGGAATTTAATAAATAGCGAATATAACGAATTTAATAAGTTAGCCATCGAAGGAATAAGAAATAGGAAAAATTATAATTTATTACATTATAAAAAGATAACATTAATTTTATTTAGATGTTAATAAAAATCATAGATATTAGAGAATGTACGTGAAAGATTGTAAATGGAGTTTATAGTGAGAATAAACTTAACTGAATTGTCGCGTTAAATTTTCATAACATAAATTTGTAATTATTAAATAAATATACCATTATGAAAAAAAAACCACCTAGTTTTATTATTTTAAGTTTTCGAAACGCGGTTTTTACTTCACTCGGAGATGTTTTAATAGCAGAGGTATAGTTGAAAAAGTTGTTCTATGAAATCCAGTGTTCCCACAGCGTGAGATATTTCGCATAAATAATAAGCCCGGCTCAGAGCGAGGTAGTTTCATATTTCGTTATATACATTTAGATAAACGAGTCACGCCAGAGAGGAGAGGTTTTAATAACCGAGGAAGAAACGAGCTTTCAAACGATGAAAATTGTATTAGTTAACTAGCGGAAAATCTAAACTTTTTTCTTCTTCGCTTCAAATGTAAAACCGCGATCATCAACTAGAAGATGCGAAGAAGACGCGACTTGAAAATCAGAGCTTTGCTCGGAAACAGACTCGTGAAGTAGCTAATTTAGAAAGAATTTATATATAGTTTATGATCCTTTTTATGTCGCGGTGGCGTAGTTGCTACAGTGCTCGACTGTCAACTCGAAGGTCGTGGATTCGAAAGCAACACGGACATAGAAAGTTTTCATCATTATTTAATTCTTAATTATCACGGAGAAGGCAGTGGCACCCTACTCCGTATAACATCATACGCGCACGCAGAAATTCGTCGCATATAAATATAGTGTTTTGAATGCTAGCTCATTTTGTACGTATAAACGTACAATAGCTAGTCACGACGTTCAGCAATGAACAATGACAATGATGATGATCCTTTTACGTTTGAGTCTTTTGCTATTAATTGTTTTGGGTTTTTTTTTTTTTGAAGAATTTCGGTTACCGACGAGTTATTATGATTTTTTAACTCGGATAAATGTTTGACTATCGCCTGATGAATTTCTTCGTTTACGTACATGTTAAAGTCCGTGTGTACAGTATCGTTGAAGACATACCAGGGAACTCCAGCTTTCATTCGTAATATTTTGTTTTGATATTTCCGGATTATTTTTACGTTGCCATTCGAATTACATCTCTATAACTCAATAGCGTAAAATCATACGAGCTTCATAGAAACCAGCGAAAAATCTAAACTTCAAAATAAACCGCTACTACTATATATATAAGATAGTTTTAAAACTAGCGTTGTTATTGACAATTTCGGACACGCGTAAAACCTAAATATTATACGACGATATCAGCGCCCTGCTATATATCTCGAATACGTCTACCGCGACTTACGTATAAACACTGTTGCTCAACTTCAAGGTTGGAAAGGTATAAAAATTCTTTGGCCGTAAATTTGCTCGATAATTCGGAAGAATTGCGAAGATTGTATCGCGACTGATGTTTTATTTGTTGGATAGATAAAACAAAAAATTGGAACAAATGGCAGTATCCCTACACACGTCATTTATGTCCATCCGATTGACTAATTACAGCGTATTATATTATTATAACGAGGCCCATTTAATGGCATATAAATACGTAGACGGACGACATGTTTCAGCTAATTCATCCGTCAAATTATTTTTCAGTCTTATCGGAGTTGTTAATTTACACGACGTGCCAATACAGTTTTGACTATGCGTACGTCACCTTATTGGGCGTGAAATCGAAAAAACCAAAAGAAGGAGCAATTTCGACGTTACGATATTAAAAATAAATAAATAAATAAATAATACACCCAACGTTTTGCATGCGGTGTTTGTTTAGTCAGCTATTTTTTTCTAATCAATAAGGATATTACTCGTAGGTTGTATTCATTTTAACTAGGTATTAGAGATTTTATATATTAGTGATGGACATAACCGGCTTATGACTAATGACTAATCCGGTTTTGTATTAAATAATCGGCTAATTCGGTTTTTCCAAAATTATCGAATAAGTCGTTTACTGAAAATATTTTTTTTATAAATTTGTTTATTAATTTAATCAATGGACTAAAATTTTTTTTCATTATATACGATGTTTTGCAATCCCCTGTAAAAATATTATTTTGTCCGTATAAGTATAAATTTAATAGTTTATTTAATTTGTACATCATACGCTAAGAAGTGTATGTGCCTTTAGAATAAAAACACGCGTAAATCGGATGACGTAAAACCGAATGAATTTAGTTGCATTTCGACTAATATCTGTCAGTAGGTTGTATTATTCGTTTATTTCGATTGAAATGAAGTGATCATATTTCGACTGAAATTTTACGTGTTTTTTAATTATTGTGTTTATCAAAGTTTATTTCGGATTTAATAATAAGAGTTTAACAGTAAGTAATTATAATTTTATTTAAGTAATTTAAAGATAAGCAACGAAGAAAATGTCGACATTCGCAGCTTTTGCTAGAACCGATTAAAAAGTAATCGGATTTTGAAAATAGCGATTCTTAGTTATATTTTTAAGAGAATAAATTATTGATTTTGTAAAACACCGATTACGTATGAAAATGTGTTTAATTTATTAAAGGGGGTTATAAAATTTGCACGATTACATGATTAATTTCACAACGTTTCAAACAATGCTAGATTATCTAATATTAGTAGATTTTTATATAGATTTGCATAAATTTTTAAAGAAGGTAATTATAATCAAATATTACCGTTAACAAAGTACACAATCATCTGATACTATCGTTATTGGTATTCTGGTTCGATAATAAGGCAAATATATAACCGAATTGAGGCTTCGAAAATGTGGATGTTGACATAGGATACAAAAAAAAAAAAAAAAAAAAAAAAATAGCTGGATGAAGAAAATAAAATTTTACGATCAGAGATTAATAAATACGATATAAACTTTTACCTCAAACATACCGGGTGTACATCAACAAAGAAATGCCAAACACCGACCACATAATACAAATATTGAAACGATCAAAGCAGCAACACATCACGTACACATTGAACATTTAACGAATATTAAATTTTAAACTAAATTTATTTAAAATATATATATATATATATATATATAATTACGGAGTACAGAACACCTCAATATTTTAAACAACAGCAAAACTCATGTCCTTATCGTAAAATATGTTTATATAAACTCATTTTCGAAAACCTTATAAGTAATATAAACGAAAATACAAAATCGAAAAATGTTTATTTAAAAAATATTTAGCCCCGACGAGGCTTGACTCTGTTAAAAAAAAAATGGTGATGATACTGGACACACACATATATAAATATACATATATCACGCATCATCATTTCTCCATTGAGGTATGAAAATAGGCGATGACAACGCGTATTAACAAAAGTTGCATTACAGCTGTCCATAATTCTGCATTATCGGTCGTTTGAAACGGCTTCGATAGAATACATTCAAACCCTTTACCGTACCATTTAGTCTTACCCTGTATCAAATCGATGTTTCTCGCCGTATTTCCGAAATATCTCACCGAGTCCCCACACACACACATTTTCTGTTAAAAACCTGATATCCAATTCAATTCAATTCAATAAAGTATATTTATGTTTTTATACATCAGCAAATAATAAGTAAATAAAAAAATGCGCATACCGAGCAGCGTTAACGCTCTTACTACGCGTCTTAGGAAATAGTGTACAAAGAAATCTTAAAATTTATTTTATAATTATACAATAATTATACAGGGAAAAACATACAACTAAAAACCCTGCGTAGCCGAAAATAGAGAAATTAATTATAGTTTGATCTTAATAGTACAATAAGGATATAGGTAAAATTATATTAAGGTTAAACAAATAAATAAGAGGATGGAAGAAAGAAGTACTGATACAATAGATTACATGAGGATAGTGAATTATTAATAACGACTTAAGTAGTTCGACAATCTGGTGCTAGAGAAGCGAATGTTTAATTCTTTTGTGTTTATATTTTTTGGTCAGTTTTTAAATGAACTTATTAGTGCGGTATGTTACACGGACAATTTTTCGATATATTGCCATTTGGAAAGCATTTTTACGCTTTGCGTCAAGTTTGTTTTCCTTATTATCCCCGTTCTGGATGCACGTGTCGCAACAGGAAAAATGATCGCATTCTCGACTGCGTTCGATTCGGTTGGTTTTATCGATTCGTAACGTCCGCTTTTTATAATTTCTGGTCGATTATTTTCTGTTCGGTCAACAATCAACAGTTTCGTTTTGGATTCAAATTTTCACTTATCGCCTTCATCGTATAATATCACGAAGCTCTTCTTCCGAGTTGGTATTAATTTCGCGACTTAATACTGTTACGCCGTCATTACATGTATCGAGTACTTCTCGCATTATACGTTCACTTGTCGCGGTGGCATAGTTTCGTCTGTCAACCGAAATCAATACGCGACGGAAAGTTTTTCATCATTATATAATTCTTAATTACGACGGAAAGTTTTTCATCATTATATAATTCTTAATTACGACGAAGGCAATAGCATCCCACTCAGTATAACGTCATATGCACGCGCATCTGCGCCACATATAAATAGAACCGCGGATGCTAGCTCATTTTGTATGTAAAAATAAACGTACGATAGCTAGTCACGACGTTCGGTAACAATACGACGAAGATGATACGTATTAAATAACGTAGGCGATATTATAATACAGCTTTGTCTAACTTCTACTTCAAATCTAAATGGTCGTGATTTACATACGTTATCCTTCAGTTCATCATATACTTTTAATATGTAGCAAATTTCTACCCTTCGCTCGTCTCTACATGAACCTTCCCCTACAAAAGATTCTCGCCACCGTACGTTCGGCAATCGCTTACTGGTCTACATTACATTAAATAAAGTCGCCCCTGTCGTTTAAAATAATTGTTGTACGTCGTAATGACCTACGTAGCGATACACGGCTCGTAGTAATCTATTTTAAAAAAATTTTTTAAATAGTTTTCTTCATTGTATAAAATTAGAGATAATAAAATAAAAATAAAAAATAGAATTACATAAAACGCGTTAAGCATTCATGTTACAAATAATTTTAGGGCCGCATCCGACCCCACTGGATAATTGCTACCCATACGATCAATGCGTCAAATTGAAAATGTTATTCTTCCAAATTTTTTTTTTTTAAGAAAATTAACGTTTCTATCGTTTAGGAAGATAGTCATTTAAAGGTCGCTCTCGAAACTTTAAAATAATCCGTTTTGTTTTCTATAAATAAAAACAATAACGGCGATTTAATTTAATAATTAACCTCCGAGGGCTCGATTTTTATATATTATTATTATTATACATAGTGTTCAATTTCACATGAAGGTAAATCTTAATTATAATAGTCTAAAGTGACAATTGATACGTTTCTCAAGTATCGACCAAGAAAATTGTTCACGTCCCAACTAAGGATGATGATCACGTTAGTCGCGCGAATCAATCATCGGATTTGCCTCGCATTGGTTAACCAGAATTATTTCGCCTTCTCCCGTTCCTTTTTGTTATTTCTACAATCAGCTATCGCAACTGAACCGTGAATCGCGATTATTACGTGTCGTAAAGAAAACAAAAAACTACAAGTATTTCTTAATAACGTATTAAAAAGATTTTCGATAAATTCAATTTTTTTTTTTAATGTTTGTTTTTTCGCATAAATTCATTTTTTTTAAATGTTTATTTTTTCATTCGACAAAAAAAAACACAAAGCCAATAAAAAGAATAATCATAAATAATAGTAATAAATGTAAGAATGTGTAGCCCATAATAATAATAATAATAATAGTATTTGTCCGTTCCGGATAGATTAAACTCAAGGTCTAATACGAGTATATAAGCAATTCAGGATGTGTAAATTTTCTAGTCATTGCCAGTCAAGGTTATATATATTAATAAAGATACCTCTTTTTTTTGGACAGTGAGGAGGGCTAGAATTTACGAGAGTTGGGGTTGGTAATTCAATTTCCGAATGATCTATAAATATACAAGTATACGTCGCAGTGACATAGTTGCATAGTTGCTGGTGCTCGACTCCCAACTCGGCAGTCGACGGTTCGAAATCAACTCGCAACGTAATAATCCATTCCTGTTTACATTAAACGGTAAAGAAAAAACGTGTACATATATATATATACATATAGATGCTGGATGCTATCAACAATGAAGGAAACAAATTTGGTATGAAGATAAATACAAGAAAAAACAAAATAATGAAATTTACAAAGACAAGTAGTTGTGATACAAAAATAAAAATCGACAACAAATGGATAGAAAATGTAACCCAATTTAAATATTTGGGAGAAATAATTACAAATGATGGAACAGATATCAAAGAAATAAGAGCAAGAATTACAATGGCAAAACAAGCTTTCATGAACCTGGAAACCGTTTTTGAAGAACAGGAAGTTGTCAATGGAACTAAGGAAAAGAATTGTGCAATGCTACGTGTGGCCTGTGATAAAATATGCGGCCGAAACGTGGGTTATTAACGCAAAATGCAAAAAGATGTTGGACGCTTTCGAAATGTGGAGACTTATCGACGATTGTTAAGGATATCATGGAAGGATTTCATTTCCAACAAAAAGGTGTTAAAGCAATGCAACATATACAGGCTTGATGAGAGTACAAGATATCACGAAAAGAAAATTGAAATATATAGGTCATAAACTTCGAGAAGAGGGGCTGTTTATGTTGGTAGTACAAGGAAAAATACTTGAACAAAGATCAAGAGGAAGAAAAAGATTAGAATATGTAACATCAAACACTGGATTCAACAGTCAGGGAAGTAGCAGCTGCAGCAAGATTCAGGAAAATATGAAAAGACCACCGTCCTTGATGCGAAACCTCCTTTGAAGGAGATGCAACATGATGATGATGATGATGATGATATATATATATATATGAAACAAGTAGACAACTTAAACTAAGATTTAATTAATATTTAAATTCATATAAACACGGATGATAAATAACTACACCGTACATTAATAATATCAATAGTATAATATTTTTCGTATAGAAAACTGAAAAAAGAAAATTATTATTAAAAAAAAAAAAAGTTAAATATAATGAAATTTAGAAATGAAAATAATTTATTAAACACGTTAATAATATTCGAATGATGAATTAGTTTTTTTGCAGGTCGCCTTATAAACATATTTAATATTTAGAGCGTAATAGATTACCATGATGTTATCCATTGACAAATATCAACTACAGATATGCAACAGTTTAATTGTTTATTTATGGTAAGAAATTCTTATTATATTTCTCGTGTATAATTTTATTATTAGCTATTGCAAATAAAATTATAAAATCGAAAACGAACAAATCTAAAAAAAAAAAACAGACTACGTTTTTGATTTCCGTGTGTCTGGCTTTCCTTCATCACGTCGTTAAACGATAAAAATAATAAGACGAAATAATGATGCTGATGATAATAATATAACTTTATATTATATATATATATATATATATATATATATATATATATATATATATATATATATATATATTAATAATAAAAAACAAAACAGATTCAAGAACATTATCAACTGCTTCCGTAATTGCTCTGTCTTCGTCTATTCTAAATGTTGCTAGTCTATTATCAATAGCGTCGTCGTTAATACTAGCAAAAGGGTCTTCGTAAAAGTCATTTTATCACTCTCTTATTCTTTTGCTTCTTACCTAATACTGCCAACTTCTTTTCGCACTGTCGCTATATATCCGGAATAGGTGCCAAAATGTTCATCTATTGTGTCGCATTACTCTTAAGAGCACTTTACTTTTGACGGGTGAATCTCACGTGGCTGACATTCATTTTCGTCACAGGAAATGGAGGACAACAACAACAATAATAATAACAAAACAAGCTCGAACTTTCACATAACGTCGTGCGTGTTTCAAGCGACAACTTGGTTTCATTATTTTAATAAATTAATAACGTCGAAACGGGGGAATATTTCTTACTATTTCACCGCATAAATAGTTGCGTCGTACTTTTTTAATGCCCTTTATTTTAAACGTAATTATTATTTATTTATATATATATATATATATGTATATATATATATATATATGTGTGTGTACATATTACGAACGAATAACGAAATACTTGGGCAATCTTCTATAAATTTTAAAATGTATGCAAGGAAATTTTTAGATAAAATATAAATTATTAATAACAAAAAATAATAATAATTATTATTAATCTTATTATTTGATAATACGGGCGCCGGGTGCACTAATGGGCCATATGCACCCATTAACCTAATGTGGCCCTAGATCTGATAGGAACATGAAAATATTATGATTGAGGTAGGGAGGAGGAAGGCTGTGCTGGCTACTAAATGTTGTGAGAGCATGACAGAATGTTAGTATGTGGGGTATAAGCAGTTGTGACACTTGGCAAAAGGGACAGAGTGAAGGGTCTGTGCCTTGAAGAAGATAGAAATGGGTAAAATTTGAGTGGGATATTCGAAGTCTGGTAAGGATAACATTTTTCTTATTCTGAAAGGAAATGGCAGCTGAGATACTGAATTAGGTTCGATTGAAATAAGATGATTTTATTGATTAGACTTCCACATCCGACACCAGGATTTGGTTATGAGAAATTTCAGAAAAACGTTTACATCGCTATGTAGAGAGAGAGAGAGAGAGAGGCGAGCGGAAATATGTGGAAGCCAGGACGCCTCCCTGGCAGCTCGGTCAATAGCCTTATTTCGAGGAAGACCGATGTGGCTGGGAATCCAAATGAAAACTATCGAAACTTGAGATCTAGTAAGGTCATGGACAAGAAGTATGCGTTTTATTTATCCGTATAAAGGTTGCGGAGGGACTTTAAAACATCGAGTGAATCAGAAGGGATAAGGAATTTACATGCAATGAACATAAACAAGGAAATAATAACACGCTTTATAGATTACGAAAAGGCTTTTAATCGAGTAATTCATACAAAGCTAATAAATATTTTCAGAAGTATAATATAGATGAAAATAGCGTGAGATTAATTAAAAATCTTTATTGGGAACAAACGGCTAATATTAAGATCAAAAATAATTATTGCAATGAAATGTGTAAAAATGCCCATTGTCACAGCGGTTATTTAATATATATGCCGAAGAAATAATAAAAAATGATAAATTAGAGAAAATCGGCTTCAAAATAAACGGGAAAGTAATCAACAATATTAGTTACGCAGACGATAGGGTCATAACCGCAGAAACGGAATAACAGATGCAGGGGACGTCGGATATTACTAATAAGGAAGGAAAAAAATACGGAATGAAGAGGAAAACTGAAAAAACGAAGATAATGAAATTTTCGAAATCTATTAGTAACGACGTAAAAGTCAAAATTGACAACAAGATAATAAAACAGGTAACTGAGTATAAGTATTTGAAAGCAATAATCACAAATTACGGTCGAGATGTGAAAGAGATCAAATCGCGGATAGGATTGGCAAAGCAAGCTTTTATAAATTTGGGACAAATGTTAAAGAACAAAAATATGGCTTTGGAGTTAAGAAACAGAACAGCACGTTGTTACGTACGGTCCGTGTTGAAATACGCAGCAGAGACTTGGACAATGAACGCTGAAATCGAGAGAAGATTAATCGCCTTCGAAATGTGGACGTATAGACGGCTGCTTAAGATTCCGTGGATCGATTTCATTTCTAATAAAAACGTGCTGAATCGATGCAAAGTCGATAAACTGACTATTGTCCAAGACATTAAAGAAGAAAAGGGGAAATATATCGGACACAAAATACGAGAAGAAGGGATTTTTATGTTAGCGGTCAAGGGAAAATAATCGGAAAGGCAACAGGAGGAAGGAGGAGGATGAAGTACGTTAAAACGAATCTGGGTATAAATGAAACATACGATAATAAACGCACCTAGAAACAGGAAAATATGAGACCGCTTTTAGTTCTTGGCGCGCAACCTCCTGAAAGAAGACGCAACAAAATGATGATTGAAATGATGGTGTATATATATATTAAAATAACACAGCTTTTTGGAGCTATTTTCAAATTATAACTTAACTAATAATAATAAAAATAATAAAATAAATTAACAATAACAAAAATTATATATAAAAATATATTAATTTTCAACACTAATAATAATCAATCTACAGCACAGTCCGTTCCAAACTGATACACTCGTCAACAGGTACTATTATTTACAATAACCTACAATCTTAAATACCGTACCGCGGACTAGATATATACGAAGAAGCGTTAAAATTAGAATGAGTAGAACAAATTAAATAAGTCTATACGGAAAATATAAAGGAATACCAAAAGAAGAAGAAAGAAAAAAGATAACATAAACAGATTAGGGAGCTCCAGACTAAACATGATTTGCTGGATAAGAAATAAAGGAAGAGAAGTAGTTGAAAAAGAAATTGTTCGAACATACAATACATTGCCAGTACATTACTGGCTGTTGTATCGCTTTATAAAGATTAATAATATTAAGATATAATTCAAAGTTCATCGATTGTTATAAACTTTGTTAGTTAATGAAAATATTTATAGTACAAAGAAAACTAGCTAAAATACCGGGTCAAAAAAAAAATAATATTAAGTGCGGTGATTTGCCGCATGATCAGGCTGATGTCACATGCATAGGTATTTTTAGAAATTATACGCGCAACAATATATATACGATACGAAGAACAAATTGGTAGCTCGCAATTTGGATTTAAGAATGGAATGAGTACTCTCGCGAGGACTTACTCGCTGTCCACATTACAGCGTTTCCGAGATATGAACAAAGACACAGAGATGCGCCTATTAATTTTAAAAGCTTTCGAATACGTGAACTATGAAAAAATTATCGACATATTAAAGATGATTCCTATCGATATAAATGATACGCGTTAGTAAAATTGTATCGGGGAGAAACGGCAGCAGTAACAGTCGAACGGAACGAATCTGTACCGCTATTAAAAGACGCCTGTACTTTTTAATTTATATACGGAGACAATCTTTAAGGAATCTTTTCATAAAAATAATGGGAAAATCGAAGTAAATGGCTGCACGATTAACAACATACGGTATGCAGAGGACAGTTTTATCATATCAAATAGTCAGGACGAACTGGAAAATTGGAAGACGAAAAGCTTGTAGAACTCAAAGCGCTAGTAATGTAACGGGATCTCTTTCTCAACGGGAAACAATTAAAATTTTACTTTATGGCGCACTTTAAACGGAATAAGAAGCACGAATCGAGTACAACTTAAACAAATGGAAAATCGATGCGAATGAGAACAAACATTTATTCAAGTACAATTGGCAACTTTGATGCAGGTAAGTTATATTCCGACAAAGTTGAATAACATTAGAAGAGTTATGATCGGATAATACAGAAAATGGTAATCTTACTTAGGTACCAACCTCAAGGATAGCTGTAAATAGAAACACGAAATACAATCGAGGATAGAGCAGGTAAGAGTAATGGTTACAAAAATAGTTAGAAAAGAACTGGACTTGCGATTAAGAATTTTAAGATGCCATATCTTTTCGGTCTTGCTATATGATTGTGAAAGTTGAATACTAGACTTGAAAAGTGCACTGAAACTTTTGAAATTTACGTACATAGAAGGTACTAAAAATTTCTCGGATACAAAAAGTCTGTAATAAAGAAGTTCTTGATAAAGTAAAAATGCATTAAGTAAAATGTTGAAATTAACTAAGTAAGAAATATTGCGAAATATTAAAGAAGGTAAAAGTTTTGATTTCACTATTTAATTCTTTACCATTTTTACCATATCACAATTTATTATAATTGTTTTAATAAAAACGTTCATTAAATCTAAGTTTAAATTTATCTTCCTGTTTCTCAGGCATACATTTGTTTCCCAATTATTACACTTTAATAAACAACCGAATATAATCTTTATATACGCGCATATATTTACAAAGAGTAATTTTACAATAACTAACAAAAAAAAATAAAAATTATTACAGTTATAAGAAATAAAAAATGTATAAAATTGTGATTAATTTAGTATAATCCAACATCAGAGATGACGATAATAATCATGTTTTGAAAATAGTAGCGATTAAATTGTGGAAAATTTTGATTAACAGCAATTAACTTTCGCGAAGAATTATAATTATGATGTATAAAATTTAAAAATAAATTTTCCTTCTACTATAAAAATACGATTAAAATATTATTGTTTTCTTCTTTTTAGTGACCTATTTCATTAACATTTAGATGCGCTATAAATCGCAATCTCATTTGTAATGCTGGTCTAAGTTTTCGAATAATGCCCTCTACTTCCGACTTCATCAAATTTCCGACGTACTGATATTTAATGTGATAGAAAAAATCGCATATCGGATCCATGTAATTCAGAACTTCTTGACAACTGTCGACACGTTCTAACGCGTTAAAACACTCGATAGTCAGATCGAGAATACAAGGTCCCGGCCTGTCCACGTTGTAGCGAGATAGAAACGGTCCGATCAGGTGACATAAAAAAACAAACTGTTCTTCAGTTTTAACTAGCGGCACTAGTTTTTCTTTCGAAAATTGCGGTATTATAGAAATTTGTCCGACACCGGCGTGATGCCAAGTAGCGTGAGCCAAAGCTAGAATATAAGCGTACCTCGTCTCTAAACTAGCAGTACGACAAAAATCGAATTTGAACAATTCGAACGGAGTGACGCAATAATGCCAATTAATTAAACTCGGACTGTTCGTAGTTTCGACGATTTCATCGTGCAGTACGGTCCAATAGGATTCCGGCAACGACGACAAAATCAAACCGATGGCGTTCAACCAAGAATGTATTTTATCGTGCGGTATGGCGGGAAAACCGATTAAAATTACGTTCAATAAAGACTGAGCTACTTCCTGGTTAGAAGCCGGTAAACCCATAATTTCGACGCAAGTCATGTATAAAGCGTAAGCGGCCGCATTCGGAAATTCGTTAAATCGCCAATCGGTCGATTCGAATTTAGTTACACCGCCGGCGATAGTATCTACTAATCTACCGATTAAACTAATGTAATGTTGTAAATCCGGCGTCCAGTCTGGTTCTTCTAACTGCATATATTTCACGTACTGTTCGGTTAAACTCCAACCGGGAGCTCGCGATTCGCAAAATGAACTTAATATCGCCGCAACCAGTTTGCGTTTCAACTGCGGCCGATCGTGCAGTTTACGTTCGTAATAGTGTAACGTATTGTACAGATAGGTGACCGGGCGATCGTGAAATTTGTACAGGCATCCTAAATGTTCGAGAAGCGTTTCGAGCGATTTCGTCACCGGCGGTAATTCTAAATAACGATGAATAACTATATCGAAGACCGGTAAAAATCTCAAACAAACGTTACCGAAATATACCGGTAAACTTTGATAAGACGACGATGCACCGCCCGCTCCCGTACTCCCGCCACCGCCGCTTCCGCTTGTTTGTTCTAAAACACCGTCCGAAGTAAATTTTTCCGGATACTTACGATGAAACGCTAACATCTTCTCGTGCCAATTCGATTGTTTCCAATGATCCGGCGAATTTTCTTTGACGAATTCTTGTACCCGAGCCCGAAATTCGGCCCCTTTAAATAACAACAATTGTATTATGAAAAAACACAATTGCGCTTCGCTACCCTCTTGAGTACGTAAGGCTAAACAAAGAACTAGTCGATCGATCGTAACGATGTTATATTTCCAAATCATACTATTGATCGCGTCCACGCATTTATTAACCAACTGACCCTCTTCCGATATGGCGAATTTTACAACGAGATAATCGCAAAATTTACGCAAGTGCGCCGATAATGCTCGGGCTCCGATTCGTTCTAAAATTTTATACGCTATCGGACTAATTCGATCGGTCTCTAATATCATGTTCCACAATAAACAAAGAAATAACGGCGGAGTGTTCGGCAAACAGAAATGACTCATCAGATCGTTTTCATTCGACATAGCCGTCCAATTTCTATATTCTTCTTCTACGGCTTTTTTCAACTGTTGTTTATTCTCTTTCTGAACGGAATTCTGTTGAAAATATTCGCTGAGAAACGGCGGGAAACATTGCAACGTATGACCGGCCCAAGTATGCGGAGTATTAGCCATTATAGTATTGAGCAGTTCTTTACACCACATACCGGAAGCCGAATCGGTTCCGGTACCGGTGATATGCATCGAACGAGCTAACGTCAGTACGAGCGCGCGATTTAATTCTTCCGATTCGGAAGAAACTAACGTTTTCGGTTCGCTTAAAAATCTCGACAGTTGAGGTTGAACTTCGTTACTACCGAGTCCGGTTATCAAACGTAAAGCCGTACTTTCGACGCACAGATGTAACTGAGTTTGATTAGTTTGCGGTACGGCCGCTAAACTGTGTAGATGCGATAACAATTGAACGCGATAATGCGGTTGAATATGATGCATTCGATAGCTGAACATTTCCAACAGCGTATACAATATACCCCAAGCGTGCGACTTAAATACAGTCGGTAATAACTGACTGATAAAACCTTTTATACCGAGCGATTCGATTTCCGTATATACTAATAATCTACTGTAAGTTTCTACTAAACCGGGCGATAACGCCATATTGGATTTCGATTGGGCGGATTTAATTACGTAAGTCACGATACTGTGAATTAAACTCATTTTAGCGTGTATCGTTAACGAATCTAAAACCGCCATCGAAAACGGTAAAGCCGTCGTATTATTATTCGGTAAATTACCGGGTAACGATGATATACCGGCCGCTGTAGCGGTTGACGGTGCCGTCGTTTGATTAACGCTATTTCTTTGCGGTCCTAACGCCGCGTCCACTAAAGCGGCCATCGGACGGGATAATAATTCGTTACTAGTAGAGAAAGCGTTACATAATAACGGTACTCGATAATCGGAACCCATCGATATACCGCCTGCCGTATTACTCGGCGAGATGCAATGTTGCAAAAATTCGTGATGTAATTTCAAAGCGTTCGGAATCGCTCTCTGCAAACTGACGTTATCGTTTTGCGCTTTCCACAATAAATGTATCCAGACGCAAGCGACCGCCATTTGATGCGTACAAAACGAATGATTAATATCCGGCACCGGTAACGGATCTTTTTCCGGATAGAGTAGATCGTACAATTTTAAAACCGGTAAGAAATTATCTAACGGTTTCCGTTGTATACTGCCGGAAATAAATTGCAACAGAACCCACATCAAATGATCGCGACCTTTTCGTAAGTCGCGATCTAGCAATCTTTCGTGTAGTCGGTTAACGACGTTCGGAAATAGAGCGAATTGAAACAGTATGAAATAAATTAACTGACTACTTAAATGAAGCCACGTCCAATCGTTCACGTCAAATTCGCAAGCGTTCTTCATTTCGGCTTTCTCCATGGCCGATATGATTAAATTGACCAATTCTTCTTCTAAAACGCTGCAATGATGTTTATTCGTTTTCTGTAGACTAAGCATCGCGCACACCATATCGCGAGAATACGGCTGTTCCAGTACGTAACGTAAAAGATTTACCTGCGGTTCCGATAATTCTTTCTCGTACGGTATATTACCTTTTATGCTGAATTTTAACGTTACCGGATCCAGTTTCCAAGGAGTGATTAAATAATCGCCGTAACCGGAATGTTCTACTACCGGTAACATACTAGTATGACCGATAATAGATACCATTTGAGCGACCGGTCGAAAACTGTCCACCATATCCGAAATCATATGACTAAATCGCCAATACGGCCAAGCGTTATTGTTCATATGCGTTTTACGAATTTCGTTTATAATGAAATATCCCGGCAATAAACAATTATCTCGATTGAAGATAGTTTTAAATACGTCTTCTAAAGCGTTCAACTGAGGTAGTACCCGTTGACCGATATCGTCCGGTAATGTTTGAGCTTTATCCGAACATCCTTTCAACACTTCTCGTACTCCTTTGTAATCAACTTCGCGTATACAAGAACGAATTAGTCGAAAACACAATATCCAATATTGACAATTGGTAAATACTAATTGTTCGCATTTTAACACGCATTCGCATACCATTCCGGCGGACCAGGTACCGTTTTTAACGAAATACTCGAACACTTTGAATAAACGATCTAAACGAACGTTATATTTGATTTTCGAAGCAAAATTCAACATTTCCTTGAAAACCGTTTCGTGCTGTTCCATATTACTGTTATTATTACTATTATTACCAGCGCCGCTACTACTACTATTATTACTATTAGTAGTATTATTAGTATTATTATTATTGTTATTACTATTAGCGTTTAAATGTTTCTCCACGCTTCGTACGGCCGACTGTATTTTCGATTTATATTCTTCCGAATTGATGACTAAATAGTTTCCGAACGATTTCTCGGTCTCGTCGATACCGATTAAATTTTCCATTATCGTTCGTAAATCCGCCATTTTGTTTCGTCCGGGATTTGTTTTATTTATTTTTTATTTTATTTTATTTTTTTTAATTAAAATTCCTTTTCTTCCGTCGTGTATTCTTTCGGCAGAAACGGTAAGCGAAGAATTTTACATCTGGAACAAAAGAATATAATGCGACACGATCAATGTTCGATCACGATTGACTATTCTCTAATCTCGAGATATTCGTAAGACTCCCGTCGAATCGTGTTTTTTTTTTTTTTTTTTTTTTTTTTTTATATATAGATGGCGATATAGGCGAACAACCGTATATCCTAAAATGTATTAAAGAAAAAAAATCGGAATTTTTTAACGTATTTCGTCGCTTTTTAATAAATTCATCTTTCTGCGGTTTTCCCGCAACATTATTATAAACCATCACACCGGACAGTGTCGCTAGATTTAACCGTTTTCGAACGCCCCTATCACGATTCCGTTATTCTCCTAAAATATTTTATTATTCTGTCGCTTTTTACGTTGTTTAATTTAACTCATTAATCCCGGTTTTTCTAATTTCGAATATTTAAAGTGTCTACTAATCGTTACTTTTCAACCAACGTATATCATTATCGAAATATCACCGTACACGTTTAGTGTAATTAATTGCAGTAGGGCATACAGAATTATAGAAAAACCAACGCCAAAGTTGGACACTTAAAGGTTACATGCGTCAATCGGCGTGCGGTAAAATATAAAAGTAGAAAGTAGAAAAATTCATGTTTATCTACTGGAACTGACTTGTGTCGTCGCAGTCTTGCTGCGACACAAAATGCATTGTAAATTATTTATTTTATGTTCACAACGAAATATTTGTTAATTTCTGGAATATCATCATGATTTTTTTTTTTTTTTTTTTTTGGTAAGGTCAACTAACGTTTTTTACTTCAGAACATCTGGCAACATTGAAATCAGGTTGTTGATTCACACGCCGATTGTTACTCTTTTGAATAATAAATAAAAATCGATTGCATATTTTACAACAGCTGAAATACATTTGTTATTAAATAATTTCCAAAATAAACTGATTATATATATATATATATATATATATATATATATATATATATATATATATATATATATATATATATATATATAGGGATCTGAAACAATGTAGCAGCCTCTTTTGCAGCTGTATGTACGTAATTATGTCAAGACTTTTTGATTCGTGGCAAAAAAAGTGGCAATCGACCTACTCATTAAATAAGAGCTTCGTGACCTTGGAAGGCTTCGCTTCCAAACCGCAGAAAAGACGTTGTCCTCAGCAGATTGCAGCTGGATCATACAAGACGAATCCATTCACACCTGATAAACAGAACTGCGGTTTCCGAGTGCCCCGTGGTCACGCTTTCCGTTTCCCATATTCTCATTGACTGTCCTTTGTACTCCTCATTGAGATTGTCTCGCAACCATCCACACTCCCACTTCTCTTCAAAGATGAATACTCCTCTCTTACTAACCTAATCATGTTCTTGCGCATGTTCCGTCTCTACACCTTGATTTAACATCCTCATTGTCGTGCCTCTAGCCTTAGTTGCTGCACACGACACGTTAATTTAGATTAATAATAATAATAATAATAATAATAATAATAATATATAAATTTATTCTCAAAGAAAACAGAATTATAAATATTAATATCGCGATTGATTTAATTTTCCCAAAATAAATTTATACCAAACGTCTTTGTTCTTATAATATTTCAACATAATTAATAAAAATAAACATACAAGTATTTAACAATGTTCGAAAATTCAGATACAGAACGGTTAAACGTTTGCAATTTAAGGGTCGAAGAAAGTTTATTTATACCTTACGCCATCGTATTATATTTTATATTACAAATGTATATATTTTCCCAATAAAGGTATTTGTACTCCCCGTTATATATGCTGCAGAAACATGGCCATATACAAAAACAAATATACAGAAAATAAGAAAGACTCAAACTGCACATGAGAGAATGATGCTCAACATCAGATTATCGGATCGATATAGAAACACAGAGATACGTGAATTAACGTGGAACGAATTGCTAGAATAAAGTGGAATTGAGCTGGCCGTATAGCCCGAAGAGATGACAACAGATGATCAAAGCGGGTAATACAATGGCGGCCGATAAATAAAAGAAGATCCCATGGTAGACCGAGGACACGATGGCACGATGATACATCGAAGGTACGGTTACAAAAGGCACAGAACAGAAGTGAATGGAAAAAATTGGGAAAAGCCTTCATCCAGGAGTGGATAGATAAATATATGAAAATAATATCTTTGTTATCTCGATTCTCACTCTTGTGAAACGCAAGAGACGAATGAAATCCATGTCTGATTTTTTTTACCATAATTAAAAAGGGAAATGAAAAAACATGTCGAAAAGGATCGAAAAGTATTTACGCATCTGAATAATATTCGAAATAACGATAAAAAATTTCATCGGTATTTCCGATGGTGATCTCAAAATCTTGAAATTATTCTTTAAATTTTTAAATTTCCATTATAGCAATATCTGCGTTCTTTACTTTTAATTTAAATCAATCCTTAAATCGTCGAAAATGATATGATCGGAAAGTAACTTTCGTCTACGCGGAAATAATAATCGAACACTTGTTAACAACAAAATAAAACATAATGAAGAGAAAATTAAAATAATTTATAAATATCTAGTCCTTTTAAGATTTTCTAGGTAACCGTTTCGTCAGTCACAATGATCCCTATATAACACGTGATATTTTAGTGCTAAAAAAAATTTTATATTTTCTGACTGACACGAAATATCTCAATTTTAAATATACTTGTATAAATATATTGAAAATTATCTACTGTCCCATCTAAAAAACGTTATTATATAATAATAAACACCTTGTATAAAATTAATAATTTGGTATACAAATTTGATATGCGTTCGAAATCGTTAAACTGAGCAAAACCCCATATGGCGAACAAACGAAAAAAAAGTATTATCAACAATTTTTTAATAGTAAAATCCATCTACTTGAGCATACCGATTATTTATTATCAATAACGTATTATACTGTAAATATTTTTCAACTCCAATACATAACAATTATCAATCACTAAGATGTATAAACGTAGGGTATTAAAAATAAATAAAACCGAAGATACATTACAATTCAGAAGTCTACCTTTTCAAAAATTCGAATTAATAAAAATTATTTAAAATCTATTTTCCTCTTTTAACCCGTTAATGTCTAATGGATACATTTGTACGCCTAACGAAAAATAAGTATTTTTAACCTTAATCACACGTAGCGCTGGCTGTTATAAAATAATGCGTGTTATATATCAACGCTGTCTATGGTAAAACTCACATTGTCATAGTCGCTTATATGTCATATTGTAAAAGGCTAGTATTTTCATAAAGATAGATTGAGATCGTCGTTAATGTTCACAGTTGCCATTATATATGTACTTTGAAGTCATTAGCGTTAGCTTTTTGGTTACACGTATATTTAGGATAAAAATATTCTCATGTTTGTTGTGAATGCACACATCTAGTGGGTATTGTCTATACAGATTTTTTTTCATTTCTATCTTGAATAAACCGTTTTCAACGGATGAAATCTTCGAAGTAATTGAAAACGGGAATGAATAGTTTTCAGACACATCAATATACATTGAGATACCTGAAAACCATCCGCAAAACGACAGTGACATCGATGTTAATGATCCAGAAGACAATATCAATCACTTGTCAATGCGGAGCTAATTGGGAGGAGAATTATTGAAAAAAATATTGAAACTGTAACAGTGAATGTAGCATAGTTCAATATCCTTAAACATACGCGCGTTTATTTAGTGATAGACCCATGGTGATGAGAATGGCTTCGATCGCAGCTTATAGTGATAAAATACGTCGGTCATGGAGGATAGCTAAATATATAAACAGGTGAAATATCATTCCAAAACACTGTCGCTAGAGATGAACCAGTCGGAATAAATAAAAAAAGTAATCTGAAATAATCACTTATTCTAAAAAGTACGCCAAGGAAGCTTTTCATCAAGTTACTGAAATTAAATGTAAAATAACTGCAGTTCTACTGAACGATCAAAATGTGATAACTGTAGCCTCTGCATTCTGTGGAGTTGAATTAATGGTTAAGACTAAATGTTGGATTGCACATGTGCAAATTGATCACTTCGATGTGTAATTCAATATAATACCATTGTCGGTAGAGTGATCGTATGGATTAGAACATAGTGAAGCTACATATAGGAATTTGTAACAAAAATTGGTGCTGGACTTCGATCTCACACCTTATGAATGTAATTATGAATAATTTGTAGAAATCGTACAGAATAACGGATCTGAGGAAATCAATGTAAATGATCTTTTAAGGTTCACAAGGTTGTTGTTCAAAGTTATTTGACAACACATGAAAAATATCTGACCATGTTCCTATAATCCATAACCACAAAGTTGATAATATTACCCACAAGTATTACTGTGCGACCACATATGCTGTGGAGAATACATAAAAATAGCTCGAAAATTTTGCCGTATATTTACTTCAGATTATCCAGTAATAAAAAAAAATTGTTTCTACGCACTCTCCTTAATATGTATTTGTTCGCAGCTATGCACATGTATTTACTTTTTTCTAATAATTTTATTTTGCCTGAATATGAAAACTACATGCTTTGAGGAAAATTTATAGTTTTAAACTTTTTATGAACTTTTATGTTTGGAAGCTTTTTTTAGACTTAACTGTAAACAGCGTAGAACTTAATTTTTAACATATAGTATTTAAATGAAAACAAAACTCACTAGCTTGTTTCTATCCGTTAAGTTTTTTCTATCAGCCAAACTACATGCCCAATGGGTACAAATGTAGTTTCTTATTTAAAACGTAAGAAACTAATTAAAATTGAAAACAATCAAACATTTTATCCGTTTTTATCGTGTGCATTAATGGGTTAACTTCCTTTCTGAATTTTGAATTACACTTCGATATATATATATATATATATATATATATATATATATATATATATATATGAATCGATTTTTTAAAATATATATATATTTGCATGCGCATTTAGTTTCTCCTCCGAATCATTATATATATATATATATATATATATATATATATATATATATATATATATATATATATACACATAAATAATTGCAACAATGTTTTAATATTTACATAAGTTTAGTTTATATCGTTTTTTCAGACAGCGTATTTTAATAAGAATAATTTTCCGCTTTATCCATATAATTTAGCCAATTCAACCAGAGGAAAAACACAAAAAAGCACTAAATAATTTACGTGCAATACGCCGACGGCTGTGCTTTAAATTCACCTTTTATTATTACTTTTTTTTTCTAATAACTTCGCACTTTTATTTTTAAATTTAGTTTTTTCAGCGTGATTTACATTTTACAATTAAAGATTTCATTTCACACTTACACAAAAAAATTGAAAGAACAACGAGCATAACATCACTGACGCACTAAGTGAGGTATAAACATGAAAATAAACATATCATACGAAATGATTGTAAAGTAACTGACTTCAGTAGTTAATAATAATCCCTATACTTATAAAAAACAAAATGAACAATTACCCAAATATTTATTAAAACTAAATCACAATGGTTTTCTGTTTACTTCACACACACACACACACATATATATATATATATATATTTTAATCAAATGTGAATAAGTATTTAAATTATATTCGTAATATATTGACCGCGCTATTTCATATTAGACACAATATAATGAATAAAAAATCACAACGGCTCTTAAAAACTCTTAAAATATTTCTGACGAATATTAATTTTCTTGATTAAATTGACCGAACTATACATAAACGTAAATTATTATGTAATGCAAAACTCTGTTTATCAATGCTGACAATTCATACAAAATTAAAAAACAAATTTTGAAAAAATACTTTTACTTAGATATCACGAAGTTTGATATTTCCAATTAAAATAATTGTTTAGATTGTATTGCTGCCGAATTACCTATATTCAAAAAGAATCAATTCAGATTTAAGTGTAAAGGACATTAAAGTATAAACTATTAGGATTATTTCGGTAATTCCCTACTATTTTATCCGTTAAAATTATAATTTTTCTAAATGTTAACGAACTTGTCATTCGACAAATGCGGCTTTCTGTGTATATATATATATATATGTATATATTGTGTATATATATATATATATATATATATATATATATATATGTATATATTGTGTATATATATATATATATATATAAATTACATTACCAGATGTATGAACATTGATTTTTTTTCAACAATGTTTAGAATATAAAGAAATCGTTTTTACAGCATATCTTTGTAAATTATCGTTTATGATAAAAATGTAGATATATCAGAACACAAACAAAAAATATACCTGAAATTGAAAGTATTTATTAAATCCTACCTGTAAATAAGCGCCGTCAAATACTTGGGGCGAATTTTCATAAACCAAAGATGTTTCTTCGTTGCTAATAATACAAAAACATTGCGTTCCCTTATCTTCCACCATTTTAACAATTGTTTTCTTTGAAAAATTTCTAAAATGGAAGAAATAAATCTGCGACCAAACACTACACCACGTAGGATTCAGGATATTTCGAATCATACGAAACTTAATCGTATTCACTGATCGCGATAAAAAGTAACCGATTTATTTTAATTTTGGGCGAAAACACTCACGGTCATTAACAAATATCAAGTTCCTGTAATTAAAATTAAATACTTATTTATTTTTTACAAAAAAATTGATCAATATAAAATCTAACGTCAATAATAAACACAAAATAAATACTACAGTAAATATTGTAATTATTTACAACTCATGAAAAAAACTTATGAATGCATAACATAAATAATATCACGCATCTTACATTAATACTAATGTTGTAAGAGAATTTATTCTTGTTTTTTACGATTTCGACATGATGTTACAATTTTGGTAAACCAATTTTACCTAACATGCTTAGTATGAACTATATTAATCAATCCAACAATAATATAATAAAAAGCATGTAATTGACGTCAATATATATAAAATATTTTCATCAAGCAAATCATTAATAAATAATCCACAGTAAAGTAAAAGGAGTACATTATATCATTTTATGGAAATTATTTTAGGAAAAAAATTAATTACGTAAAGATATATTTTAAGTATACAATGTAGATTATAACTTACTTAATCTTGTTTTTATTTCCTATTTTCCCAAACAATTGTAATTTCAAATTAAAAGCGCACAAAAACAATATGACCAACCGGTAATCTTACATAAATTAATTAGATTTTAGTCTAAAGGATCAAAATGTTGGTGGATTTAAAATATGAAAAAACATATTAATTAATAAACATATAATCAGAAATGTTATGAAGTATTTATAATAATAAATAAATCTAAATCATTTATTTTGTTTTTAAAAAGTTAATATAATTCAAAGAATATAGAAAATAATTTTATAGAAGATAAGAAACAAATTAGTTTAAAAAGAATATATGAATAGAAATTGACTATTACATTTATTTTAGATATATTTAAATATTTATTAGTATTGGTATTTGCACATATTTTAAAAAGTTTGTACAATTTGTGATGTAAGAAAAAGTATCCTGAGAAAAATTTACCATTTACTATTACTAAGATTATTAATTATGTGTGCATGTGGAAAATATTCTTTTAAACAAGTTGGTTTGAAAATAATGATTCTCTGAACAATATTTTGATTTTGACGGTAGAGTACACTGAATTTTTGCACAATCATTTTTTCATTGGAATTCTGAATCTGAAATTTGTTTATTGTTGTTGCGGATCATACAGTTTTGTAGAAATATTACAGTATTTATAAAATACCATGGTGCAAAACGGTACCAACAAATTAACGTATAGAGGGTGTAATTACTTTCGTCAAAGGCTCATATTATCTATTTTAAGTGGGAAACCTGTGAAAATCAGTGATATTAGATCAAACGATGATGAACCGGGATTAAAAGGTTAACATAACATTCAATCCACAAGCATGTTAAGATATATAAAAATATATTTAAATTAAAAACGATACAAAGATATATAACAATGTGTTTAACAGTTTAATAAATTCATTCAAACAAATGTTACTTATTATAGACCTTTTTTAAATAACAATTATATTGCAGTATTTTAATGAATTGTGCAATGTTTCGTTGATCTAGAATACGAAATAAATTTATTAAGACTGATTGACAAATTAAGCAACGGATTAGTTCTAGACGTGAATGAAACTGGTACTAATGTTTTCTTTCAACCTGGTATATTAATTGGTGGAAATATAGACCACGAATGTTGTAAACAGCGTGGAATAGGTTATTATTTGGAAGTAATTTTCGCGTTAGCTCCTTATTTTAAGAAAGGGCTGAATATCACGTTAAAAGGAATAACTAATAATGAAGTAAGTGAAATTTTAATAAATTTAAATGTATATATATATATATATATATGTATGTATGTGCAATATATATTATATGCATGCGTGTATTTTTCTTAGACAGATCCATCTGTTGATTCATTCAAATTTGCGGCCATTCCAATTTTAAAACAGTTTTTAATGACTGAAAATGATATAGAATTATTTGTAAAAAAGAGGGGGTTGGAACCAAATGGTGGTGGAGAGATTTACTTCAGCTGTCCTTGTATAAAGTCACTGAAACCGATACAAGTAAAACTATTTTTTTACACTATATATCTTATAATGTTAATGAGATCAAATCACTTTAACTTATATATATATATATATATATATATATATATATATATATATATATATATATATATAAACACAAAATAAAAACAAAGTTAATCACTAAAAAATCATAAAATCACTGTAGTAAAGTCAATAAATTCGTTTTTTAATACACACAGCATATATAACGAAAAATGGATTTTTAACATGCTTTTAACATAATTATGTGATCAGTAATGAATTTAAACGTGAGAAGAACAAAAAGGTCATAAATTTTGATAAACATAATCTCAAAATGGTAACTTACATACACATATTTACTCATGCAAACGCACACATAAGTGCAGAATTAATGTACATGTGGATTTTACGAAAGCATTCATTTTTATTCTTTATGTATCTTATTAAAGTCTTACGGTGTTTCCTAAAATGTTTGAGATCATTATGAACAAAGCATTATAAATTGTAGCATTTTAATACACATTTCGGATTCTGTAAGGGTACTTATTAAACTTTGGTATTTTGATTTCATGTAAATCGACAATACATTGTAGGAGTTGTTCTTGAAGAATAGTCTAATAATTCTGATTAGTGTAGCTCTTGAATATTTAACAAGGACTTTTCTGCTTAAACAAATTTAAACAATCGATTTTACAATATTTGAAGCGATTTAATATGCTGCGGCGAACCCCCTCTCCAAATCATAATTTCATAATTGAGGTTAGGTTGATACAAAGCGAAATATACACGTCCAAGATACTCACAGAAAAATATTGCTTTAAGAGTGAATAAAATAGTTCGTCTCCTTAGTTTCTTAGGTAGGTACAAGAGATACTTATTCTATGTTAAGTTCCAAATTGAATCCTCAAATATTTGACTTCGTATGCTCTTTCAATTTCATATTTATCATTAAGCATACGTTTTATTTCTTTCTACAAATGAGGTCGTTGATAATTGTGAATTACTGTAACATTATGTTTCAAACAAATTATACATATTTCCTCTAAATAATTATACAACTTTTTCAACAGAATATTATAGTATAATGTATCAAATGTTTTACATAGGTCAAAATATATTACCATTTTCAATATTCTTGATTATATATTTTACATGTTGAAATAATACATTATCAACATCTTTCTTTAAAGGTGAAACCCGTACTGATTTACGCTGAAATAATTTAACTTTTATAAACTTTTCAAATATTTTAGAAATCGTAGAAAGTACTCAAGTTTGTATATAATTTGCAACGTTGCATTGTTAATATTTTTATAACTGGGCATAATATCTAATTTAGACATTTCAGGTAATTTTCCTGTTAACGCAGATTCATTAAATAAAAATGTTAACCATTGTATAAAGTTTTGTTGACCTTAACTAACATATAATCCAAAAGGCTTGTTTCTCAATGATTCAATTGAGTGTATTACATCATCATCTGAGAACTCAATAAATCAGAAAGAATTCATTATATTCTGACTTCCTGACGCAATGTGTGCCAGGATTATGATTTTTAAGTAAAGTAACGACCGAGTCATGAAAATAATTATTAAAATAATAAGAAATTAATTTTCCATTTCCTTGTACTTTTATAATCCTAGTGTTCATGACAACTTCATTCAATGATTCACGTCTTACCATTGACAAGATATAACTTTTTTGATTATGTCCGCAGGTATTTATTAAGTTTCTATGGTACACTTGCTTCGCGTTTCTTTTAACTGTTTATAGGTCTTTTGATACATTTTTTAATTGTCTGAGTAAATATGAACCATAATTTATTTAAGAATATATTTTACCACACGCTAAATGGCAGTTTTGATTGAGAAATATGTTTATGAAATAGTAATTACGTGATTAAATTAACATTTAATTTTGAATATGAATGTTTTTTTTTTTAAATTATACAGACAATAAATAATGGAAAAATAAAAAGGATTAGGGGTGTCGTTTTCTCATCTAGAGTATCTCCTGCAATATCACATCGTGTTTTAGAAAGAGCAAAAGGTATATTTCTCAAATTTATACCTGATGTTTATATTACCGTGGATCATCCAACTGGTCAAAAAGCAGGAAAATCGCCTGGTAAGTAATGTTATTTGTAATATTTTTAAAATTTCACTGTTAAAATTGGTATTTAATTTTGTAATTTCGTTAAAATGTTTATAACCATGAACAAAATAAACTTCATGTGTATTCACATAAATCATGATAACCAAATTACAAACATTTACGACATATTATTTAATTATTTATATTTTAAGACATGTTTGAAATTGTCAGAACACATTTATTACAACAATCATTATTATTTACAAATCTTTTCAGATGAAAAAATGTCACGGTGGAAATATTCAGCGTTGTTATGGCATCGAATAAATTTTTTGAACAAATAAAAATTCGTCTAGATTATCAAAAAAGCTAATCCCCCTTTTAAATTAGGTTTCATAATGAGCACAGTAACATATTTTTTGAAGAGAAACCAATGAATTTAAACTAGGAAATAAAAAATAACTCACTTTATAAATATTATTTTTATTTATTTCTTATTTTACGATTTTCAATTACCAAGCGGTGACAATACTTATTAATATTATAATACGCACATACAGGTTTTGGTGCTAATTTCGTCGCGGAAAGCACAACAGGAGTATTTCTTACAGCTGATTTAGTTTCAAAATCAGGTGTTAAAACTGTTGCCGAAGATATAGGTGAAAAAACTGCTTTTATGTTATTGGAAGAAATTTGTCGGGGTGGTTGCGTTGATTCTTCATTTCAAATTTTAGCATGCTTGTACATGGCGTTAAGACAAAGTGATATTTCGCAGTGTTTGTTTGGCCCATTGTCGCCATATACGTATGTATATATATTAATTATTATTATAATAAAAATATTTCAAAGCAAAAATATATAGTAAGGTGGAAAAAATAAAACATTCATCTTTAAATACGATTTCACTCTTACCAACACTTTCAAAGGTTTTTGAAAAACTCATTCATAAAAGGATGCAGAAAATTATTGATAAAAATAAAATCATCCCACACCATCAGTTTGGATTTCGTGTTGGACATTCTACTGTGCAACAGGTTCATAGAGTTGTGAAGAAAATTGAAGAATCCCTTGAAGATAAGAAGATTTGTGCTGCTGTCTTTCTCGATGTCAAGCAGGCGTTTGACAGAGTTTGGCACTCGGGACTGCTATATAAATGTAAACAGATCTTTCCATTGATATACTACAACATTTTGAAGTCCTACTTGGAAGAGAGACATTTTCAAGTGATTGTCAATAATAGTCAATCATCTATATACAAAATTACGGCAGGAGTACCCCAGGGTAGTATATTGGGACCACTTCTATACTCCATTTTTACCAGTGATATTCCGGAAAACTCATTTATTGCAACTTTTGCCGATGACACAGCAATACTAGCTACTCATCACTGTCCTGATACGACTAATCGACAGCTCCAGAGTACCATTGAACTGACGGTTGATTGGTTTTGCAAGTGGAAAATAGTGATAAATGAGCTAAAATGTAGCCATATCATATTCACAAATAAAAAATTGATCGTGCAAAATATCAGATTAAAATAAGTGGAAAGATACTACCACAAAATCCTTGTGTGAAATATTTAGGAATTCATCTAGATCAAACACTAACATGGTTGCCACACATTACCGCTAAGAAAACTGAACTAAATATCAGAATGAAACAGTTATACTGGTTACTGGGACCTATGTCTCAACTATCGATTAACAACAAACTATTGCTGTACAAACTTATATTAAAACCGATATGGCTTTATGGCTGCGAGCTATGGGGATGTGCTTCCAAAAGCAACAAACAAAAAATACAGCAGTGCCAAAATAAAATTTTGCGTATGATAGCTGGTGCTCCATGGTACGTGTCGAACGACACGTTGCACAGGGACCTCCGGATAGGATATGTAGAAGATGAAGTCTGCTGTGCTGTCCAAAGGTATCTGTCGAAACTGGACTTTCATTGGAATCCGTTAGCAAAGAAGCTGCTAGAACAAGAAGAAACCAGAAGATTGCGAA
Source organism: Coronaproctus castanopsis (assembly GCA_032883995.1). Taxonomy (NCBI): domain Eukaryota; kingdom Metazoa; phylum Arthropoda; class Insecta; order Hemiptera; family Monophlebidae; genus Coronaproctus; species Coronaproctus castanopsis. Next base: position 156,126,150 of record CM065053.1, on the reverse strand, counting down.
GAAAACGCATCACCGATTTCAAGTAGAGTCGGTGTAGATAATTAATAGGACCACCCAGGTGTTCGGCTGTTGGGTCGACTCCTATTAAAAAAAATTTTCGTTCACCAAATCTAGTTGATGATGAGAGTCTCGTCAGTTCTAGATCTTAAAAGTTTATATAAAAAAAAAAAAAAAAATCTTTAAATAAATTATAGAGGTTGCATGAAATAACGCGTTAGCTAACCGATTTAAACAAGAATAAAATTAATGACAAAAAGAAAAGTTAATATAAGTAGTATAATTTACTTGCGACATAATTTTTAATGTTATATTTATACATTATCTAATCACTACGAACGAGAAAAATGTTTATTAGTTCAATGTCAAAAATTAACAATTCTAGAAGTATATTAAAAATAAAATATATACGTTTTATGAATTTCATTAGGAGTACGAAATATATCCTAAGTTTAATAATTATGATAAAGATTATTATTAAATTACAAATCAAATAATAAACTAACAAAACTTAACATATATTAATGTAATTTTTTTTCTGTTTTTTAGAGTACAGTTCTTAAAACATCTTAACGAATTTTTTGGAATAATGTTTAAATTGGAACCATACACAAGCGATGAAGGCGTTGTTCACAAATTAAATAAAGTACTGGTTACATGCACCGGAATTGGATATAATAGATTGTCGTAATTTTTACAGAATTGTATGATATAATTACTGAATGAATTTTCGTTTAAAAATTTAAAAATATATTTCATGTTGTTAATATTGTGATTTCATTTTCGACATAATAATTGCAACCTATAACTAATAACTTGTAAAAAAATTATTAATGTAAAACACATTTCTGTGTATCCTTAATTATATATATTTTTTTTCTCTGAAGTCTGCAATACATCATTGATTTGATGTAAGCCTTCTATAACATTCTTCATCTATCTTACACCATCGTTAACAGAAGTAATAACGTAATAATCTCAACTATATATTTTTTGTCACCTGTTTTATGTAGATTAAATCTTTAATACTTCATTGCCTTTCGGTGCTTTAAAAGCATTGCCTGAAAAATATTATCTCATCTTTGCAACTGATAATGTTGTATTTTCAGCTGTTCTCCTGACAGCATTTGATACATGCTTACATTTTAAACTCCGATACTGGAACTCTTACATTAAATTCTACAACCTTTTAGCTAAACTACTCTTAGTTTCTTTCTCCATGTTAAATATTAAATACAGAACGTTCTGACATTCATAGCTTTCTATATATGTCACAAGGATTTATTTTTTATATACTTTAAACTCTTTTGTCTTCTAACTTCAGTAATTTTGAGCAAGTTCGAACAATACATCCATTACATCAGTATTTCATATTTATATACGCGCTTGATAGACGGGATTCTAATTCATTCGTTTTTCCCAAAATAACGAATTTATAAATTACTATATAAAAGTAACCAATTTTAAATTATTAAACATGATTTTTAATGCATCTTTACAATAAGTTTACATTGTAATTTGATCTTAACAAACAAACAGAAAGTGTATGTATTACACTATATTTTTGATATAATATAGTAATAAAATGTGTTCATCCTCATAAAGAAAACAATACGCATTAAAAATGTAAATCCTACCTGCATTACCCGCGGCAATGATATTAAACAAATACTTATGACATAATATTGTAAATTTTTTAATATGAACGGTAAAAGCATTTTTTAAAAATAAATATTAAACCAACGATATCGCGTATAGTTAATCTTAATTTTATGAAAACATTTTATCAAACTTTCAAGTTTAAATGTTAACTTTTAACTTTCATTACTATTTATTATTTTGAATAACGCACTTTTCAACATCAATTAGTGAAATGTTATAGAGCTTAAAGATTGATAAAAATACGAATATGACACATACTTTTTCAGTAGAAATAAATTAGAATATTTTCACATATATTAACAAATGTTCCAATTCAGGCTCAATAGAAAAGTTGCGTAAATATGTTAAACCCTACAACATCATCATCATAAAAGTAGCATCTCCCATTCGGGAGGTTGCTTATCACGAACTCTATATACATCGGCATCTGGCTGATTTAATTAATTTGACGAAATCCTTAATTCCTGTATTTGTGGTAATCTAAGTGCCTTTCCTGAAAATTTTATCTTGTACTGCTAGGTTGAAAAACTCTTCTCTGATTTTGTGAGCGATAATTTAATTTTTCTTTTTTTTATGTCATCCATTAATTGCAACTTGTTGACATTGCACCTGCTCATCTGTCCACGTAATTTTCAGCATGCGTCGATATGCCCACATTTCAACGGCGTTAATTCTTTCGCAATTTGCATTTATTGTACAGGTTTCCGCTGAATAAAGCATCACGAACCGAATGTAGCAACGTAATATTGGTTTTTTTGTTTCTAAGTCCATCTTTCTATTTTTCACAACTTTTCCTAGATTTCTAAACGTCTGCCTGGCTATTGTTATTTTGGAAATGATTTCTTTGTTATCACGCCCATCCTCTATAATCAGAACTCCTAAATATTTATACTGTTTTACCTTTTCTAATTGTTGTCCTTCTATTTCAAGCTTTGTCACTCTAGTTTTCTGTCTGCTAAATCTCATGATTTTTGTTTTATTTACATTTATTTTCATGTTGTATTTTCTTTCTTCTTTATTTAAAGTATCTAGCATTTTATGCATCTGCTTCTCCACTTCGGCTATCAATACTTTATCATCTGCATAATTAATATTGTTTATTGTAAGCCCATTCATTTAAAAGCCCATTGCATTTATTTTTGGAGATTTCATGATTACTTCTACATATGCATTAAATAATCTAGGAGACAAAGGACAACCTTGTCTAACACACTTTTTTTATATTGAAATCAATAATCACTATCTATTTTTACGTTTGCTTTTTGCTCCCAATACAGTTTTTTTATTATTTGGATCTCCACTATCGATATATTATTTTTACAATGTTTATCAAAAGCTTTCTCGGAATTTATAAAGCATAATTTAAAGCTCCCTATATGGTCGTTTGAATAATATAATGGCGTGCTATAAAACCAAATTGCGTTTCACTTAAAAAAAAAATATATTTTATGTTCCTGTCTGTGGTTTATAATTGCTAGTAATCGGTTTTAAACTGTGACTCATTATTGCAATCGTTCGATGTTCTGAACATTTTTTCGCGTTATGCTTTTTCGGTATACGAATGAAAATGATTTTCTTGAAATCTTCCGGAAGTTTACCCTCACGATATATTGCATTCAATCATAAATATTTTTATTATATTAATATAAAGCTAAATATTTGGAAAGAAGAAAAGGTGCCAGATGAATAGAAAATGGCATTAATCCATCCACTGCGTAACAAAGGAAAAAAAAGATGATATCAATAACTATAGAGCTGTGACATATAAAATTTTGTCTCTAAAGCACTTTTAAACCGGTTAGAACGGCAAACAGAAAAACAAATTATGAATCTTAAATCTATAATTAGACATAAAAGAATAAGAGGAAAGAACATAATCATCACGTTCGTAGACTAAAAAAGCATACGATTCTGTTGATAGGAAGACACTACTCAACACTTTGAAAGAATTCCATGTGGATAATAAGACTATTACATTAATAAAACAAACCTTAACAAACACAACATCAGAGTCAAGTTTCGAGGAGAAATATCCGAGGCTTTTGACATTAAAACAGGAATAAGACAGGGAGATTGTCTATCCCCTGTTTTAACTGTGTTCTGGTAGAAAGTTATACAAGAGTAGAAGATACTGCTGGAAAATTGCGAAACTGAACCAATCAGTAAGAAAAAAATCTAGGATCGAGATTTCATGTCTTGCATTTGCGGATGATATTGCAATTTTAGCTGATAATTTGGAAGATGCAGTGATTCAGTTAAATTCATTGAAAGAAGTAGCTGAGAAAGCTGGCATGAAAATTTCATATGAAAAAACCGTTTATATAACCAATGAACCCTCGGCACCATATTATTTATCAACGAAATACGGAAAAGTTAAGTCACCAAATTTAAACATCTAGGTGAAATAATCCAACCAAATGGTTTAGATAAACAAACGAATCTGACCAGAGTACACAAGATGGAATAAGCATTTAATGTAACCAGAGAATATATAAAAATAAGTCATTATCTATAAATACGAAGATACGGCATTATAATACTGTAATCAAAGCGCAATGTCTATAAGCGGCAGAATGTCTGAATATGAACAGAAGAAAAGAAATCGAGCTCATAGAGAAGAAGAAACGAAAAATTCTGGGACCGAACATTAAAGATGGACAACGGGTATTAAAAAGCAACAAGGAAATATATGAGAAAATTGAAAAGATATACAATGAGAAAAAGAAGAATAAGATTAATGGAACCATATAGACAAACTAACGTCATATTTGAATACTTTGAAAGCAATCGAAAGAATAAACTTACGTGGTTTATAGAAAGCAAAAGAAATGATATCAGAAATGAACATAAAAAGTGATGACGTAAATAATAGAAATAAATTCCGAGATTTAAAGGTTTTGCCGAAAACGCGAAGAAGACACCAGTAGTAACGTGTGGACGGAAGAAAGAAAAACGCAGCACAGCTTGAAGATGAAAGAATATTCGAGAAGGAAAAAGAAAATCTCATGATTATTGTTTTTACGTGGTCCATAGTTGGCCAAAATCGAAAAAAAACCACCTAAATCTTCGAAAGTATTGACATGTTATTTCTGATTTAAAATTTTCAAAAATATATTACGGGTTTCTAATTCGACGTTTTCTTCGATGAAAAAAACATCTGAAAAGAAAACCCGCAATGGATATTTCCAAACAAATATTAAACAGTTAATTTAGAAATAGCGGTTATTTTAATTAAAGACTAACAACTAATTTAAAATAATACATCACAGGCTTCAGTTTTCATTTACTCGTAGTGGACGTGAATTTACAGGAACTTGATTTTTATATTTTATTTCTTATAAAACATATATCTGAGAAAGACGAAACACGATATACATTAAATAACAGAAACATGACATATGACAAATTGTCACGTTCCTAGGTCCAAAATAGAAAATATGAGTGGAAAAGTTTTATCGTACACCTCTAGTTTCATAAATAGTAAATTTATAAATTTATATTTTTTTACAAATTGAATGTTTTTCGCTGAAATAAATAAAAATTATATTATTCTGACAGCAAAAAAAAATATATATACAATATATTGTACAGTAATATATGATTCATATGAATTAACTTATATCAGAACGATTTTGATCAATGAACTGGGATATAGTAATTACATTTATTTATTAAATTCGCTGTTGTCACTTTAATTGTACCGCAGAACAAGTTAAATCTACGTTTATTTTATATACATGAAAATAATAGAACTATTACAGATTTTTGGTTAAAGATAAAAGTCTCTCAAAAGAATCACGACCAACTGATTGTGTGATATCTAATTTTGGCAGCATAGAACGAATATAATCGATGAATTGAGACAGTTGGGGCGGGAAGTTTGAGCGTGTCTGCAACCACAAAGATGGTAAATGTTGGACGACTAAAATACATTTATTTGCAGCTTCAGCTGGTTGAAATGTTCGTATTGCCATTAATATATATCTGTTAAGCAGCGATTTCACAGCTATATCTATTAAAATATCGTCATTAATAATATTATACCAATTTAATACGTTACCAAATAGCTTGACGGTTATCGCGAATTGCCGATGAAAAAACATGTTGAATTTTGAATTATCACCGGTTCCTTGTTTCGTAAACAGCGGTATAAATATGTCGTTTTCAACACAATCTTTCATTTTAACGATTACGGTATTTATTAATTGAGTGAAAGATTTACTTTTTGGGCCGATACACGGATATTCTAAGAATAGACGAATAAGTGACGTCAAACGCATAGTTTCCACATTGGATAATGGATCCCACTGGACCTTAATTATTTGTTCAACTTTTGGAATGACAATTTTATCTATTAACTTCGGCAGTAAATATAGATCAGGATCTACGGATAAAGTATCGATTGTTTCATTAGGATCTGCAGCATACATGGTTACGCTCCGTACCCAATTTAAATTTTCGAAACTATTTTCCTCATCTTTATTAAGTGGATTCCACAATAACATATTCATCCTAATAATTGGTCCAAGAATTTTTGGCAGACATATATTGGCATAAGCTTCTATATAAGCGGTATTATCCAAATTACGCCACTTCGAAAAATACCTTAATACAGCATCCACAATCACAAAATCATCTATTACGTCTTCAAAAACACGCTTAGTGTCGGCTTCTATAATTTCTTTCTGATTGCGATATGCTACGGCAGTCATTTCTGTAATTTCATCATCACTGGACATTCCATCAATATGGACATGGGATAAATTTCGATTTTTCGACCTTCGTATTCTTCGTCCTTCTCTTTCAGCAGCACGTCTTATTCGTTCTTCATCTCGTTTTGTTGCTGATAAATTTTTCGTAACCGTCAACTCTTCAACTTGATCTTTAACATCCTGTCTTCGGCGGTTAGATAACTCGTTAGCTTTTTTCTGATACATATTAATTAATCGCTGCTCTAAAGAAATTATTAACGGAATTTTCTCGTCCAGGCATTCGACTAAGTCAACTATATAACCGCGTAAATCTTGATAAAATCTGAAACGTTCTGCCAATTCGGACAGTAAAACATGACGATTTTTTTTGTCACTGTACAATTCGTTTAATTCTTCAATACGAGAATTTCGCTCCATATCACGTTTGTCACATGTTGCTTTAAGCTGTTCTAATTTATTTCTTAAATTATGGTAAATTTGTCCCGGATTCGAACAAACAAATCTATTCGTAATTTCAACGAAATTAGTGGCAGATGGTTCCGATATGGACGGCGGCGGTGGAGGTATTACTGGAGGAATAATCGGCATTGCGCTTGGAAGCAGGTTGGCAACAGGAGCTGCAATCGCGTTGACATTATTTACGTACTGTTGCATGTAATAAGATTCTTGCTGAACAGCTGCTATTTGTGCATCTGATACAACTTTCCTTATTTGCTGAGTTTCCCATTCGTCCTTATCTTCTTCTTCAGCCTCCTCTGAAGATATAAAAATATCCAATCCTTCTTTATTTTTTTCTCTATCAGCTGAATAGCTAACTATTCCTGCCATGTTAATTCTTTCTTCATCGTCATCTTCATCATTGTCATCTTCTCGTATTAAACGAGAAAATCCGTCGCTTATATTTACATTTTCCACACTGTCCGACTCGCCGTTTGTATATTCTAATGTAACGCCCATTTCTCTAGCTTGTTGTCTACGTTTGCGTGCGGCGTGTATTAAAGCAGCATCTGGAATTCGACCACTTCTCAGAAACATTTTTACTTGATCGGGAGGTGAAAATTTATGTGACGCTACTGTTTTCTGTTCTTCTTCAGAATCAGATTCGCTTTTATAAGCAGCCATTTCTGCACTTAATCCTGTTAATATAGTAGTTGCAGCAACGGCTGGCCCAGCTATAGGATTTTTTATTTTTATCGTTACTTGATCATCCGTAGTAATTATCTTTTCGTTTAATTCAGTTGTCACTCCTTTAGCAGAATTTTGACATTCTTGTTTAGCTAACGCTCTCTTTTTACGTTCTTCCCTATCTTTGTCCACCTGTTTACGAAATTTTCTGCTTTGTACGGACTTTCTGACTTTAAAAACTTCGCCGTCATCTGCTTCATCCCATTCTTCTCCAAAACTTAACAGCGTTTGTTTAATAGAAGGTGATTTTATGTGGTTACCATTACGTTGTTTCGCTTTTATAGCAGAAATATCAATTTCTTCTCTACTATCCGGATCATCGTCTTCAATTTCCACTTCACGTCTTCTAATATTCTTATTAGGTTTCTTAAACAAAGACATTATCGCCTGGGCTAAAGGTGAGCTACTGCGGAAAATTAAAACGACTAAATATATTTATTAAAAGCACTGTACATAATTAAAATACGAAAAAAAAACTAATTAAAACGACTAAATATATTTATTAAAAGCACTGCACATAATTAAAATACGAAAAAAACTTGTTTGGAAAATCATTATACTTCTTTTAAAGTTTAATGATACTTTAGTTTAATGTCTGGAATAAACAAAGTTCGCTAATATTCTAAGATTGGTATCGATTCTCGATTGGTCGATTGAAGCTCTCTAGTACCGATTAAAATTTAAATATTTATTATTTTTAAAATTAATTTTTTATATATAAAATTTTCGGTGAAATTCATTCCCATTTACAGATTTTTTACAGAAATATTTTAAAAAGAAACTACGACATTTGATTTACGTAGAAAACGCTGTTTGGGAAAATGAAATAAGTTCTGAACGAATGCCATTTGCGCCAATGTGGTTCAAAAGTAGTAATATTTGTCCTTTGCCGCCCTTTCAGAGCTAATAATTGTTGGTATCTATATAGGATATAGATTATAGACATATTAAACAATGAAATTGTTTTTTTTATACACGTTCATTTGGCAAATATTATGAAGGGATCATTTTTATAGAATGCAGAAATTCTTTGGAATAATTTTTTTCATCTTTTACAACTAGTAATGTTAAATATGTCAATTATTGTACAATTAATTATAAATAAATATAGAAAGAACCAATTACTTAAAACTTACTAGAAAAGAGAGTTCTAATATGTACTATTTAATCGCTTTATTAGTTTATATAAACAATAAAACAGGCTTTCTTTTGAATTATACCGAGACAGAAAATATGTATCAGAGAAGTGTTGTTGGCCGATATCTGACTATACCACAACCTGGGATGATACATTGCGTATTGGTGTCATTTCATCGTAACAACTACATATATTATATATATGTATGTATTTCATATAATTTTTTTCTAACGCGAGTAGGCCGGAAAATGTGGCTTTTTGAAAATAATTAATATACATATTTCAAAGTTCACTTCTTTCATGTTCATTTTTATAAAATTGTTCAATAACATAATTACTCATCTTATTATGATAAAAAAAAGTGGCTAAAATGTGAATATTTATAAAAATGTTACTTTCATTTTAGAATCGCTGTATTTTTAGCATGCAGTTATTTTGCGATGTTTTATAGATAGTACAACGAAAGTTAATCATTGAGGGATATGTATTGCAAAAATAAATGAAAATTATTTTACATATGTATTATTTTTTATATTCTTTCTTCAGATGTCCATGTTTCTTTAAATGGTATTAAATTTTGTTTATATTATTACAAAATAACAATTTGCATAGAATAGATAGTAATGATTAGGATACTGAAAACAATTTACCACATTCGTTCTGTACAAAATTTTATACAATTCATTCAGATTGACATAAGTAAATTAGTTGTAAAATATGTTATTAACGAAAATGCAATTATATTTTGAGTCCAAATTACAAATTTTAATAGAAAGAAAAATACATAATAATGTGCTATTTGGTGATAAAGGCAGCATTTTATTTTTATTGTAGTAAAGCACAAATTGAAACGCCTAAATTTTAAGGAAAGAGTACACTGTAAGTATACTGTTACTTTGAAATTACAGGTTTCTGATATGTAACAAAATTATACAATGTAGACGTCATCACATGCTCATCTTTTGGAATGATATGACCGTTTTTAACGTTAAAATGGTGACCTAAATAATAATTGAATTTCTGTTAAAATATTTCATTGCAACACATTGTATAACTATATATTAAGAATCGTATTCCGTACATATTTTAGTTCTTTATTATTTATTTACAATAATTAGGCTTAACATTTTAATTATGTTCTAATACAAAATATTGTAAAGTGTACAGCGTCACATGGTGATTTTGCACCTAATGCTACTATGGGTGTAGAGTTTAAGGTGACATAGTGCTGTATTAGCGACTACTGGTTGTAATCGTTTTACAATTTTACAAACCAGAATCCTTGTAGTACACACACTGGATGACAGAATATATTTTTCTCATTGTGTTGTTAATTACACGTGAATGCGGTTGCGTGCGTATACTACCGGCTAATAAGCGAACGAGTCTACGACTTATATTTTATCTCTTTCTGAAATTTATTTTTCTTCGAATTTCTATTTGCGTTTCTTCCTTTTACTGTATAGATTTCCGCGTATGAATTGTTTCATTGCCTCTCAGCAGTTTTATATACATATTATTACTGACCTATGTTAATATACGTATAATTTATCCCTTACCGAAGCTTTATTATTTATACGGCAATTAATCATTTCATTTTCAGAAGATTGTTTTGTGTAAATTGTGAAAAAATAAGTACACTTAACTATTATATGTAGTTTACCGATTTGTTTCGTTATACTTTTCTAATTGTATAAATTTTGTACTTTTTCATGCGGTTTTATGCAATACCGTAATCAATCTCCCCTTTGATCACGTCCCGGTGTTAGCCATTGTGGATGTTAACACTAGACCATCCTATAAACAACATCTCAGCGATAGACGCACAGACTGGAACTCATGATTCAGCATGCATTTACACAATGTCAACACATCTTGACACTTACAAAGTAAGTTTTCTAAGTTTTGGCATTTTTAACTGCAGGTGAATAATTTACTAGATATACCAGGGTCTTAATGAATTTTTTAAATATTAAAATATATTTTCAAACACTTAATATAATTTACATGTTAGTTGGGAAAAATGTTCATTTCTGAAAGAAAGCAATGGATATCGTGGTCTATTGTTTCCTAAATAAAGTATCTAAGTATCCAGGCAATATTGTTGACTGTCTTCGAATATAAAATATAACTGACGTAAAATGATTTTAAACATGGTTGCATATATTGCTTATTTAGTTTAGATCTAAAATTTCGGGAAATAAAACAACTATTATTTTCAGGAGCTTTATGGAAAAAAAACGGCATGGTTTCATATTATTCAAAATTCATTAAATATGTTCACGTTAACAAAGCCTCTCGGGAAATTAACAATGAAATATATACAATTTAACCTGATTTCTGAGACAAAAGCCGCATATCAGAAACTAAAACAGGTCATTAGTGACTATGTGCTACTAACATTTAATCCGGACCTTCCTGTAATCCTTGCGACAGATGCAGAATCAAACAGAATTGGGGCTGTGATGTCTCATAAACAGATGGAGTTAACATTCATTTCTATCACAATTTTTATCTTCCCGCTCTATCTAAATCAACAATTAGCCCAGCAAATAAAATGTTTGCAACATATGGGTATTAAGAAATTTTGGATTCAGAAGAAATTTGCTTATTACTGGTGGTATCTATAACAGATTTATTGCATTAGGACATCCGACTACCAATGGGCTAGGAGAACGATACGTACAGCTAATTAAAAATAAACTTAAGGTTCGGTTAACAGGCAACACCAATACAATTCTATAAAGAACCTGGAAATACTGATGTCATTCTGGAAATTAAATGTAGAGGACAAGATTCAAAGCTGTAGTAATATTGAAACAAAGAAAGCAATTTGACTCTTGGCATTGTTTAGTTGGATACGCAATTCAAATGCCATATTAATCAGCTAAGAGAAACAGCGGTTAAAAAAGTAGTAATATTCCACATCTACTTCACCAGAAATCATCATCTACTACTACAAAACTAACATCAACCACTGAAAGAAACAGTTCACATACCAACAATATACTCAGTTGAGTTACAATCGCCTGCTCCTGATTCAACGAGTGAGTTCAGGCCACAATGTATTAGGACGCCGCACCAACCTACCTGTATTTTTATTTAGAAATGTGTGGAAAATGTAGTCACTCCATATGTAGTTTGTGATGTGTGCTTTTCTTATCAATATTATAATTTTACATATATATTCATAAATTTTATATATAAAAATTCAGCATTCCCGTGACAGTAACAGAACATAAAACTTATTATCAAAATAAATATACTTTTTATTTAGAATATTGTTAATGGGTCAATTTATCGAATTCTAAATTAAAAATAATATTCTTCAAATCTATCTTAATATAATAGAATATTCTTTGTTTCATTACGATAAGTGATACCACATGTTGTTCATACCGTTTATAAATTAAAATTTGCATTTGATCGAATAAACAACTTGTTTAAAGTATCAGTACTTAGAAGAAAACTATTCGTATTAATTTAAAGATAATTACTAAATAAGTAATAAACATAATAATGGATGCCAATTAATTAAAATCAAAGGTTAAATATCCCACCAATTACGAGTTATGGATGTTGAAACCAAGTCCCAAATAAACAAATTACAGGTAAATTCTTCGAAAGCGTTAAAAAAAAAATCTTCAATAACTTAAATTGGGCTGTACAAATTATAATTTGAAGCTGTAACCATTATAAAAAAGCGATATATTTACGAGATTTAAATATTATTATATGATACGATAAACATAATGTAAAATAAAAATTTACAGTGTGAATTTATTTATATATATATATACCCGTCTTCCACGTGAATAGATCATATAAAAAGTATTACAGTACCAAATGAATTCTTAATGGAATTACATTAGTGAAATAGTATAAGCAAATAATAGTAAAATTATATTTTAACATTACACAATGTAAACAGCATTATTAAATATAAAATTTTGTTTAAATACATATATGTTTACATTTCATTTATAACGTAAAAACTGTTTCCTGTTTCCATAAAAAAATAAAATATGAGCTTGGCCAACACAACAAACTAAAATAGGGCAAAATGTTTTAATCATTCAAATAAACAATGGATATTTTTTTTTTAGTTCTATATACGACATGTTGAGAATGCAGTTAGTTAAGAAATGTTAATGATTATTTAAAAACAGCGTTATATATATATACAAACATACACACACATATCTATATGACCCATTGGAATTGTCTGTGTAGGATCCATATCTACGCATTAAGAAATTATACTCTACGACGATCGTCGTATGTTCACGTGATAATTTAATTGATTAATTTTGGAAAAGCGGACTAATATTTCATATAATCAATATAATGAAAAAATATATAATAATTTATTTATTTAGTCAAAATAAAATATTCAATGCTGGCATACTAATTACGAATGCACATACGTGTGGTTATAATAATAATTATTATAGTAAAAAACCGGATTTGTGATGAGCGAGCTATTGTCATACAATACGGGCGGCGTACAATTGGTCGAGTGGGGCGATGACGAGGGGCAGAGGATGTTGGAGAGGTTGATAATTAAAGGTTTTCAAAAGGAAGAGAAGTAGTTAGCTACTAAAATGAGTCAGTAGTGAGAGTCAGTTGACCAAGACTGAAGAAAAAGTCAGTGATGAGTTAGCCTTTAGTTATGTCAGTCTTCAGAGTCAGAGCCAACGGATAGGAAAGATGGTCGGCGAGTTACATTACGAATCTGGTTAATTTGATACTATATATAATTAAAATAAAATGTTATTTTATTTAACCAATTGGCCGATAAAGAATAGAAATATATTAATTTTATTGCATGATAAAATCAATATTCGTTAACGTAAAAAGTTTATTGGCTCATCGAAAACGAATGTGTGTGTAATTTATGTTTAAATTATCTTTCATATAATAAATTATTACTTGATAAACACCGCGTCATAGTTTATTTCTTCAATAGGAAAGAAAAAAAAGTACTCAGACAGAAAAGTATAGAGTAGTGTAGCAAAAATACATACATCAATATACGAGGATCCTAAGCGTGGAATAATGAAGTCCGTTAGGCGAGTATTAGGGTCCTCGAAAATCTTAGTTGCCAAATTAACGTGTAATATAAAAATTTTTATAATTATAAAAACATTTAATAAAAATTATTTCAACCGCGCTTTACTCCCCCCCCCTACACACGCACAAAAAAAAAGATATCTCTGTAAAAAGTGGAAATTATGTATATTTCGTTATCCTGATTGGTGAGAATAATTAATACTCCTGATAAAAATTACCATATGTTTGAACACCAACTTGAGAATTAGAGAAATGCATAATCTATTTAAACTAATATAAAAATTGATAACTCGATAGGGGCTGCTAAAAAAGTGATATTTAATAAGAAAGAATAAAATGTATAAATTAGACGAAAGTTCGTCCCAGAGACAAATCCAATTTTAAATAGACGATTACTAACAGGAACGAGTAATGTTAACCCAGTATATACTCGTATTACACGTGGCTTTTCAGGCGGGGAAACAATAATTAAACAACGCAATGTAAGTTAAAGAGGCAACATATGTTATAAAGTATCTACGCAAACTATATCAATTTAGAATATTAACTACATGTAGATATTCGATACATTCAACAAAAAAGTAAAGCGAATCCCAAATTATAATTAACATAGTACATAAAATGATAATTTGATTTGCATTATTAGTAATGATTATTCGTTAATTGCGGACAATATGCAGATATAAATATAAAACTCTTGTATCACATAAAGTTCCTTACAATCGGTTATCATTTAGAATTTTAATTGTTCAGTACAAATAATCTCAATCTTTACTATTCACAGAACTGATAATAGCGTAATTGTATGATAGCATAGATTGACGGTGGATGTTTAAAATGTAAATTACTGTTTAATAAAGCAATTTTTGTTACACTATGAAATTTCTAAACTTAATAAAAAAAATCATCGATGGTTGAAACATTAAAAATAGGAATAATAAAGAATGACTGTATTACAAATAATGGTTAGAAAGAAATAATAACAGTAGTTTTCAGAAAAACTAATATATAAAAATATAACATCAATTTCATAAATTTTTAGCAATTACGTCATCAACATTTATGCCAAAAATAAATCTGAAATATTTATTGCCACTATAAAAGCAAAAATCACATGCAGAATTCTCAACAATTATTATATAAAAAACACGGTTTAATTCATTCAACAACTAAGTTACAAACTGTTTGTATACGTAAACAAAATATACAAACATTATACGAAATCATTTGAATATTCACGTGAGCAACATTTTTAGGATTTAACAGATTTATGCCTGGATTACAACGATTTAATCAATAAAATCTTGCATGTAGACATTAGTACCACTGAAAATATAAACTGTTGTAACGAACATAACACTTTATGTTTACTTTATATATATATATATACATATATATATACATATACACACACACACACATATATATATATATATATATATATATATATATATATATATATATATATATAGTAGTCTCAACAGTGGTCAAATATATAAAAAGTCCGGGTCAGAAGAAAAATTCATATAATAATTATAAAGAATTTTCCAGTATACATGATTTCATGTTTTAAAAATGTTGGCATACCTACCATAATAAAAATATTATGCAAGAAAACACTGACGCATACTTAGTATATCAGCCCGTGTACTGATAGCTGGCTGGTACACTCTAAAAACAAAATAAATAACATTATATAGTAATTTGTAACGCTTCACAAAGGATCATGAAGAAAATAAATGTTTATTCAATAATACCTGCAATTTGTGGGAAAAATGATTATCATTTAACTGTTGCACATGACATGAACGACACATTAGTCGACCGTTAAGCGGATAACATATTTTGTCAGGTTCATCGGTAAGCTGAATTCCGCACTCCTGTGCATACGCATTAAAAGAAATTCGATAATAATTAATAACAATAATTACCATTAAAATCTAACAATGCAACATAAAAAACACTAGATATAAATTGTTCGAAAACTGTTCTAATTAATTTTTTAATAATTACAAATGATAGAATATAATTCCCATATATCAATTAAATTCATATGCAATCATAAATATAATATTAATGGCCGAAAATTATTATAAGCGATTAAAATAAAATATAATGTGAACCCAAAAAATAGAGTTCCTCCTTGTAAATATCGATACTGTGATAATGCAGAATAAACTTGTGTATTTGTGCTTATATATATATATATATATGTGTGTGTGTGTGTGTGTAAAAAGTGGGTGCTTAATATCGTGCTAAAATGTTTAATAGAGCACGAGTCTATTAAAATGAGTAAATATGGAACAGCTTAGATGAATTCCAAAATTAAACCTGAATGGAAACTATACATTATGGCAATTACGGGTATCGTCATATATCAATACAAAAGGGTTGACAGGAAGTATTACTACATCAAATGATAAACACAAACCTTAGGTAAAAATATGTACAGTAGATGATGTTTTGCAATGATTTCGAAATGCGGATTCGTGCGTGAAATATGATAAAAATTAAATGTAATGTGGAAAATCAGAAATATCTTATATATAAAAAGTTTCGATATATTAAAATAGATAAATTTGAAAGTATAGAACAATTTACCAAACGTTATAATGAACTTTTAAAAGAATCTTCAAATTTAGAATTAAATTTGAAACAAGAATTTATTTATATTAACTTATTTTCCGCTTTACAGTCTCAAGATGAACTTAAAATAATAATTAGAGTTTTGAAAACGAAAATGATATCAATTATGAACAAATTGAGACGCGAATAATAATTAAAGTACGAAAAATAAGTTAGTAAATAAAACATCCTGAATGAAGCTTTCTGCACTATTAAATGCAATGGTTGTGGTCGTTTAGGGCATAAATCTGCTACATACTATTTTAAAGACAAGATATGTGAAAATTGGAAAATAAAAGTTCATATTGTCAAATTTTGAAACCAAAACAGATAAAATTTAAACATAAACCCACAGCTATGTTACTTAAAGTTTTAAACGTAAATGAAAATAAATATGAACGGAAAACAGGCATCACAATTTTTAATTGATTTCAGTGCAATTCAACATTGTGTTAGTAGTTAAATAACTTCAAAGAATTTAAAAATCTTACACAAGTCAATATAACGCAAGAAGGTTCTTCCGTATTATCTTATGGATATGATAATGTTATTTTTGATGAGTATTTTACCATCATCATTAAGTGCAGTCTCCGTATCGAAGGTAGGCGGCTACTTATTTATAAATATTTTTGTTGTACAGTGTAAGTAACGTACAAAACAAGAACACACACCCGGGAGAACTGATCGCAATCGCTTTGCTGTCACAACACAATGCAGTCCAGTGTGTTTTTGTAGTGTACTATATTATCACTAGCACGCATATGGTGTTGTGCATGGTGGTTTGCCATTGCCTTCCACGCGATAATATTAGGATTATTTTACATTTTTTTTATTTTCTAATGATAATTTTTGCATCGTCGATCGTATTCGAATTCGGTATCTTCCGTATAAAAGTCCTCATGCTCTAGCCACTAGGCTATCCCGAGGACTAACATTTCTAAATGTATCTTATGTCCAGAATTACATGAAAATGTGATTTATGTGTCACAAATTAATAAAAACGAATTTAACGTTAGTTTTAAAAATAATAATCTATGAAAACGGTTTCTATAAAGTATTAAACTTTGATGATATAAATATTGAAATGCACACATTACAAAGTAATAAAGCTAAATTAGCCAATGTCAACATGATCTGGCATACTAAACTAAACCATCCAGGAAGTATAAAATAGTTACACGAGAGAAATTTAATTGATAAAAACTTTTCCGAAACCTAGCTTTAATAATGAGAAGATAAAATTTGCAACTAATCCACTCGATAGTACTCACTCCGATGTTTGCGAAATAAAAAAGGAATGCGAGTATATTTTATTACCCTAATGTAGCGGTGGCGTAGTTGCTAGTGCTCGACTGTCAACTCGATGGTCGGGGGTACGAAACCAACACGAGACACAGAAAATTTACAATAATTATCTAATTCTTAATTATCACAGAGAAGGCAGTGGCACCCCGCTACTTATAACAATTAGTGCCTTGAATGTTAGCTAATTTTGTACGTAAAAATAGCTAGTCACGATGTCCGACAACTAATATGACGATGAATTGACGAATACGTACTATGTAAATGCTTACCATTTAAAATCAAAAGATGATTCATTTAAAGTAACTGAAGAATATTTTAATGAAGTATGAAATTTATTTGAGTGTAAAGGAAAAATATTTACTTGTGATAATGGTGTACATCAATAAAAATGTAACTAATTAATTTAATGTTTAAAAATGAAAATATACCGAAACTTCATCACAACAAAATGGCTTAGCAGAATGTATAAATCGTACGATTTTGGATTAATTAGGAGCTGTATTAATTCAATCAGGCGGGCATGGAAATTTATGGCATGAAGCATTATTTCATGTAATATTTACATGAAATAGAATTCCGTCAAAATCAATTAATAATGAAATACTTTTCGAAAAATGGACCGGTAAAAATGTATCCTATAATTATTTAAAAACATTTGGTTACTCAACATATGGTACAATTCCAAAAGAAAAAAGAATAAACAAACTACATGAAGTACGTGAAAAATGTGTTTTTCTTAGTTCCACTCACAAAGCTTATCGTTTGTGGAGCTAGAAAAAAAAGAATTGTTTCTATTTCTAGAGAATGTTTTTCCATTTCTAAACAGCATATGATACAAAATAATACGGAATATACCTTTTTTGAATAAATAATGAATATGAAACATTAAATAAAAATGACAAACTCTAATGAAGATGTAACACACTATGAACAAATAGAACATAGATCGAAAGGAATAATTAAATCGCCAGGTTATCTGAAAGACTACATTATGACATTAAAATTAAATCCAGATAAGGCAAAAATCATCGAACCTAGGTTAGATTAAAGCTATGGTGAATGAAATTGAATGCATGTAGAGATATAAAGTATGAGACATTGTTAAAAGACAAATTAATGTGAAGTGCTGGAAAGATGATAGCACACACGAGCTTCGCCTAGTAAAAAAAGGATTTCAAGCTGATAAACCAATACACATTCTTTTAAGTGTAGTACAAAAAAGAAAATTTAAAATTAGACGCTTAGATACTGAAACAGCCTTCTTCAACGGTGAATTAGAATATTATATATATATATATATATATATATATATATATATATATATATATATATATATATCCACCAGATAATTTCAACTTAAATAGTGTAACTGTTTTAAGAAGGTATTATATGGTCTAAAACAATCGTCACGTTGTTAGAATTATAAACTTAATGAAGCTCATAAGAATATTGGTTTTAAAAAATATTTATCGGATGAATGTCTATACCGGTATCTTTCCAATTTTATTATATGTACCGCCAAAGCGAGCGTCTACTCCTGTTAGATGACAAATATGTGGAAGCGTATGTCGATATTTTATTGTATTGTATTGTATCCATTAACGTACCGTGTACTGCAGCATTGGCGAGAGGCACGAGTAAATAGAGTTTAGATGTAATACAGGATGTTGGATAGTTTTAAAAATCGAAATAGGAGTTGGATCTTTTGTTTGTTTTCCTCAAGGATGTTGGAAAGGTATTTATGATCGGAAAATGTTTTCAGTCCTTCTATATCCGGCCAAGTATACTTTGACATATAAAGGATTTGGCAATTTGGCCTTCAAAAATTGGTAAAATCTGTTCACCGAGGTTGGAAACAGCTGTCAACAGAATATATATTGGGGTACGCACTCGTATCTACTGATTGTCCAACTACCGCAACATGTGAAGTTTGCTGTTTACCACTAACGGTCTATCACATTGTTGTAATCTGCCATAAATATACTCAATATCGTTGCAATCAGCTGAAAATAGGTATCTCGGATATAAACAATCTCCACCTTCTCACCAACTTTATAATAAATGCTAAACTCTGTAAAATTATCTCTAAGTAATTGATAATTCGAATAATAGTCTTATATGCAATAGCTACTCGTAAAAAAAAATAATAATAATAAAAAAAATTGTATTTTACCAAAAGATGGTCAATGGGTAAGTGAACACAGCATACATTACAGATAGGGGATATGAATTATTTAGTAAATAAGAATGAGAAATTTTCGTATGGTTAATGCGCGAACGGCAACTTCTTCAGGTCGGCTAAATCTTGATGAAGTAGTCCAAACTCCAGTGTTTGACCGTATTGAACGCAATTTATTCGTTTAAGCGTACTAAACATCCAACCATATTTGATTTGGAATCGTCTGTGAATATAAGTAAGTGGTTCGTGTAATTCAACAGGAAATCTTGGAATGAACTTTTAATAGCCTAAGGTGAAGTAAATTTTTCAACCTTCTGGAGAAATAAATCAATGTGTAGCAAGAAGCTTGACCATGATGGAAGAATGGTAGACGTTGTATGATATATTTTTGGAAAGGTAATTGATACAGAACTAAGTATTTTGGTGGCATATGGACTTCCGATACCGGTGTTGAAAGACTTCTGATGATTTGTGAAGCTGGTGTCCATAGGCAAGACTTTATATGTGTTAAGAGATTGATCGGAAGCAATCTTTAGCGGAGGCAAAGTGACTACCCGCTACTTTTCACATAATAGACTGATGGATGGCGAGGTGCGGAATGTTCCAGTTTCTAATCTGAGCGTTATGTGATGGATGCTATTTAGACTGTTTAGAACCGAATTGGATACTGTAGCAAAGATTTTATTTTGGTTACAAATGACAATGATAAAGTTAGTACTGAACTAAGAAAATCGTTCGTTTTTAAAGATTTAGGAACACCGAAAAAAATTTCTTAGATTAAACACTGATACAAGAGACAACAGATACGTATTGACTAAAAACAAATTATTAAAAAAATAATGTTGGAGATGAAGCTACGGCACTTAAAAAATAGAAACACTACATTGAAAAAAATATGTAATTAACAAATGAAAATTTTAAAGAAAGCACGGGAAATATACAGAAATTCTTCGATCATTACTCTACCTCGCACAGTCAACAAGACCAAACATTTGTTTCGCAACGAATCTATTGTCAAGAAGCACTATTCTCAATAATCAGTTGTGTAAGTATGTACTGGAATTGTTGGATATCTGAAGGATATTAAACATCTAAAGATAATTTTTAATATATATTCTGACGATGCGATTGTGACGTATTTATATGCACCATAAACTGAATCAGATGAAATGGAGAAGTATCGAAAATCAACACGATATGTAATAAAAGTATTTGGAGCACCAACAGTTTGGACGACAAAGGAGCAAACCAGTGTCGCATTATTTAGCATTGAAGTAGAATATGTAGCACTTGCCGAAACTGTAAAATAGTTAATATGGATTAAAGGAATATTAAAAGAATTAGGAATCGAATGTGGAACAACTGTATATGAAGATAATAGTGCAATAAAAATTACAAATTCAACTGACAACCTGAAGAGATCAAAACATTTTGATATAAAACTTCATTTCATTATGAAAGGAGATTGAAATAATCCATATAACGTTAGAAAAACAATTATATTTTTACAAAGGCATTACCATCATATAAACATTTTTAATGAATTAAATTTTCGATATTGTGATAATGCAAAGTAAAATTGTATATACGTACGTAACCGGTGCTGTGTTTACATGTTGTAATATGTTTCTAATGTAATAAACATATATTTAAAAAAACAACTTAATATATTCTGTCATAATATAATAGTTTTGTATATTACAAACCTACAGTGAAAAAATTTGTTGTTAATATGAAAAATTTCACACATCATGAAGTAAATATTAAAAATTAATTTCTTACGATTGCAAAATATATATTATAGAATTGGAAATAGTCGTTATGAAAATATTCAGTAAAACAATTGTAAATTATTTTAATAAAATACGATAGTCATTGCTAATAATTAGATATGTAATTTTAATGAATTTTTAAAAATGAATTTACCAAAGTATTCTCCTTCATCTTCTTGTTTCTCCATTTCTTCTTCTAACTGTCTAGTTAACTCTTCTATTTTTCGCTCAGCTTCAGTAGGACCCTGTTAATATTTTGAAAAAAAAAAAAACATGTATAAACTTTACAACATATACAACGTAATATAAAAAAATCACTATCAAATAAAGCTTAATATTTACACAGAGAAGAAATAATAATTACTTAATTTCCTGATAAATAACAAAATGTCCGCTATTCATCTACATTTATTTGATTCAATATACAGAAATACAGATAAATATGAGTAAATAAATCAGTATTAATATAAGCTTATACGTAGAAATAATCACTTAAATTCAACTAACATTACACACATATATATATATATTTAATTATTCGATCCTAACGAAAATCGATATTTAACTGTTAATATATATTTAAATTAATATACAAACCGAATCCTGACACTAAAATCAAAATTCGAATTTTTTTGAAAACTCAAAACTGACTTTTTAGAAAATTCATCCTATAGATCTTAAACTCTATGCTACGACAAATCTAAAGTGTATATTGACTATTTTCGGATTCGACGAATACCCGCCGAGTAATAGAGGTGGCAAGTAGGGGCAATCTAAAACTTTGATCGCGAGTTGCCGAAGCTCGCTCTTCTAATATAGGTGTAACTAATATAATTGTTTATAAACTTGTTCTCTGAGGATATGCCCATAACTTGTTGTGTTATACTACTACTAACACAAAATCCAACTGGTATACCCTCTTCAAAATCATCAACAACTACAATTGTGATTTTACATCCATAAATGTTTGTGTTAAAAGTTGTATTCATACTAATATAATTTTTACCATATTTCATTAATATATCTCTTTGAATCGGACTCATAAGTATTAGCATAAAATCTGCTGAACTTAATAAATGATGTCTTTCTCCAATATTCTTATACAATATGACTGTGCCATCATGGTTATTCAGTTCCTTTTTGATACAAAAATTAACACTTTGTTCATCAAATTTATGGTTTCTAATTCCTCTTTCCACACCACGTCATTCAGTTATATTATAAATATCTTGTGTATTTACTGCATTAATTAATTTTATATTACCACACTGTGCAGTTTTTAACATATTGCTGCCAATCTGGCATCTGGGAACAGCAAGTTCTTCCTGGCCTATAAACAGGCTTTAATGCATCCTTATTATTACATCACGTAATACTGGCATAGTTTTGATCGAGTTTTTTTTTTTATTCACTCATTCTTCGCGTATTACGATGATGTATTTGTTCGGTTCAATAAAATAGTTTATTTAAAAGTCATTTTAGTTTATAATAATTTTATCAACATAACACAAAGTATATGTGATTAATATGCATTTAAGAAATATGAATTATCTTGTTCTTTTTAGGGCTGAGTTAAACTAGGAAAAGACCGTTAAAAGCAAATAACTGGTTGGTAAAGAAAATGAAGAAGTTATAAATTAATTAGTATCCTAAAACTTCCATTTTTAAGTGTGCCGTCTACTGAGGAGACTATGATTAAAAAATTATGTAAAATTCAAATAAAAATATACATTAAAATAAAACATTCCCATACATAAGTGATGGGCAAACAAACAAAAGAAGTTCTTTTTCAAATTATGCTAAACATTAGAAAATAACAGAAATTAATTATATGAATAAAATTGGGTTTGCCAAATTTCGCAAGGCTAAAATCGATCGAAAAAAAAAATATTTCGTAAAAGAATTCTTACCAATTTGTCATGAACTCTTCATTCGAGGCATCCGAATATTTGATGACTTCATTTCGAAATATCCTGTACGATTACATAAGAATAATTTCATCATCGTATCGATCAGCTTCTTCGTTTAATATAATTTATATTTCGAATTTGAATTTTTTCTTCATTTTGTTTACATACATCAAATTCTGTTTTAAAAAAAATTATTTTATAGCTCCACAATAAAATCTTAATAGATAATATTTTTTGAAAAATTACTTATTTTTTTGGGCTACATAATTTTTATCAATAAATCTGTATAGCGTGAACATATAAAGTTTAATTTTAAAATTATAGTGATTTAAAGTTTAGTAATTCGGATAGACTATTCATTGTAATGAATATACAATAAAAGTGACTAATAACAATTCCCCGTTAATTGAAATACAAATATTACATTGCAGGTTTTTTGCGGAATTTTTCCTGTAAATTTCATTAAGCAATAAATGTATATAATTATCACTTATGTATATTTAAAAAAAAAAAATATTATTAAGTTTATCGGTTAAGGAATTGATTATAATTCAGAACGATAGAACGGTATAAGTTATTTTTTTCTTGTAAAATTTAATTAATCAAAATATACTTTTTTTCTTCTATATTTTACAGATTACATTCCATCATCAAAGACTAACTATATAAAATGAGCTACAATTCCATTACTACAACCGGTACAAACAGAGTGCTCTTTCTTTTTTAGAACTAGTACACATGAATTTTTGTGGCAATGGTTAAAATTATATTAAATAGCTAATATAATACCAACCATTACGGGAATTAAATGCTATGAACTAATGTTAAATGATACAGGTATAATATTCTAGTCTTAAATCCTATTTTACATTTACAGCAGCATATCCAGTTAGATCCAATTCAATGTTCTACTATTTTATGCCGTTTAATTTCATAACATTCAAATTTTTGCTGCAAATATTAAAATCCATATGTTTCCTTAAAAATAAATAGACGTGTACACATCATCATTATTTTTCGTTATTTCATTGGTACATATGTTGAAAATGAGTGAGCTTTTGAAATAATGAATTATAATCGACGATTGTTAAAATTAATTGAAATATTTAAAAAATACTTTTTTTATATTACATTTTAAATATTTAATTAAAAAACAAATCTTAAATACGTGATAAACATGTTTTAGTAACACTGAGAACACCATTTTCTTTAGTTTCTTAGGGAAACAATGAAATAAAGTGGTCGTCGTATCGCATCTATAACACTTTATATTTTTCCCTCCCTAATCAATTAGCTTCATCGCTTCGTCATTGAGCTGTGGAGCCCACAAGCTGTCAATTGTTATTTCACCTCCTAATAGTGGACATTTTAACAAGTGTTTATGGTCTTGTTCCTCCCCGCATTCGCATCTTGAATCAGTATCTAGCCCCATTTTTTTTAAATTTTCCTTTGTAGGCCGCATCTTGTTCGTAATCTATTTAGGGTTTTCCATTTTTTCCAGCTGATCGTGTTGTGTGGCAATATGCCCTCGTCACCAACCACGTCCAGTTGTTGCGATAGTTCCTTACGGTGTTTTGCTGGCTCGTGTAAAAGTGGTGTGGTGAAGTTGTCTTTTCTAGATTTAAGTCTTTCTTTAGGTGGTGATTGTCCATACAGCATGTGGCACTGGTCTGTAAGCGCTAGTGTTTTCGTTCTCATTTATGATACTTTCCTACGTATTGATGGAGAGATACCACTGGCTCTATACAGATCTCCAATCGCTGTTGGTTTTAAGCAGCTGGTAATGATTCTGTAATCGCTGTTTAATGCCGTGTCCACTTTATTTGTGTGAGCTGATCTGCTCCAGACAGTGCTAGCATACTCTCCTGCTGCAAATGATGAAGCGAGCGCCGATGTTCGAAGCTCTTCTGGCATAGTATCCCATTTCGTAGAAACGAGTTTTTGCAATAGATTATTTCTTGTTTCAATGTTTTTCTTGAGTGTTTCGCAATGAATTCTAAATGTAAGTGTTCGGTCTAAGGTAACACCTAGATATTTTGGAGTTTGATTATGCCGTATCTTGCATCCGTTCCAGTAGATATTCAGTTTACATCCTCCCTTTCCATTATTTAAGTGGAAGGCACACACTCCCGTTTTCCTGGATTGGGGTTTAAAGCATTTTCATTATAGCAATCATCTAAGTTCTACAATGCTCGTTGTAGATTCTCTTGAACTTCTGCATGGGTCTTGTCTTGAGCTGCAACTGCCAGGTCGTCAGCGAATATGAACTTCTTATTCCCAATGTCTTTGGCTGATCGTTAGTATAGATATTAAAAAGTTTTGGGGCCAATACGCTATCCTGTGGTAGGCCGTTTCTTTGTAGTCTCCAGCTGCTTTCTTTGTTCCCAAATTTCACTTTGAATCTTCTGTTTGTGAGTTCTCTGAAGATAGCGGTTAATTTGTAACCTTCTGTCATATCATATATTTTTTACAAAGTAAGCTATGGTTCACTGAGCGGCAGTTAGATCAATAAACATTACTTCTGTGATTTGTTTATCTTGGAAAACTTTCTCAATATATTGAGTCAGGTTCAGTATTTGATCGCTGTTGCTCTTTCCTAGTCTGAAACCAGCTTGTTCTCTTATTAATTTTTTATGAATGATTGTTTCAAATATTTTCATCACGTGTTAAGAATGATTGTTTCAAATATTTTCATCGCGTGACTTAGTAGAGAAATAGGTCTGTAGCTGGCAGGAGATTCTGGATCTTTACCAGGTTTCAATATCGCTATGATATTAGCTTTTTTCCATATTGCTGGTATTTTTCCTTTTTTAATTATATCGCTAAAACATTTTGCAGTCCAGACTATGACCTCATCACTTAACTGTTTTAGTTGCTCTGCCATAATTCCATCGGGTCCAGGGACTTTTCGGTTCTTCATAATTTTTATAGCTTCTTGTATCTCATGTGCTGTAATTTGCTCCTTAAAATGGTTTCTATTTTTGGTTTCATCTCTGATGATTTTCACCCTTTTTTATTTTCTTCTTCGGTTTACCATTTGCAATCAACTGATTGGCTATATTATTAGCGTGACATTTGCTGGACCAGTTTTATTTGTGCGTTCACAATTTAAGTTTTTTAGGAGCCTCCAGGCTTTAGCACTGTTTTGCTTCATATCCAGTGAGTTTATCAATTCAATCCATCTTTCTATTTTTTGGTTTTCTGTCAACTAATTTACTTGTTCTGCGAGTTTCATTGTGGTATCACTAAGAGGAGATATTTCATAGTTTTTGATGTATTCTTGTAATTTTCGTTGAGTTTCATTGGTTAAATCTGGAATGTACTGTTTTCTATGTCCTCTGGAGATTGCTTTGATTGAGCATTTGTAGATATAGCTTCTGTAAGTTTATTATAATTTTCAGCTACCGCATCTATTTTGTTTAGGGTTTCATTTAGCAGCTTTTTGAATTTATTCCAATTTTCCTTTTTAAAATTAAATCGATTCTTTGGCAAGGAGTTTATTCTCTGTATTATTGGGAATATTGTCAGCTGGATCGGTCTGTGTTGGCTTTAGTGAAATTTAGAACATAAAAATATTTTTTTCTGTAATTTTACGTCATTTAACAATTGTAGTAAGTATATATTACGTCCTTACAAGTTACACCCCAATTATTATGACAAAAAATGAAGCAGATTTGTTTAAGGACTCATTCTTCGCATTAGTGAGAGTATAATAGTTCGAATGCAACATTAAAAAATACTAACTTCGAGTTCAAAGCAATCATGCGATTACTGTCGACATTTGACGAATCTTCAGTTTCTACAGAATACCGACTGCTTTCTGAGCTGAAAATAATAATATTACATATTCCACTTTGTAAATAGTTATCATCGTTAAAATTTAAAAATATACTCACCCAGCATAAATGTGGAACTCTTTATTATGCCACAGTAAATTGCTTTAAACACTTTTTCATAAATACTGCATTTCCATTTGGCTGAAGATGAGCTCCTGCGAGAAAATAACGATAATCGATACCAATCTTAGAATATTAGCATCAACCTTTGTTTATTATTCCCGAATCCAGACAAACTTTAAAACAAGTATCATTAAACTTAGTATAATTTTTTTCAAAAAAAGTTTTTTTCCCGTATTTTAATTATGTGCAGTGTTTTTAATACATATATATTTAGTCATTTGGGGTTAATAACAAGTTTTTTGTTTCGATTTCGTCGATTTAGTAAATTTCGAAACACATTTGTTCAAAAATTATTGACGTCAGTTGATGAAATTTACTAAATCAACGAGATCGAAACAAAAAACGTGTTATTAACCCCAAATGGCTAAACATATATGTATTAAAAGCACTGCACATAATTAAAATACGAACAAAAAACCTTTTTTTAGACAAAAATTACACTAAATTTAATGATACTTCTTTCACAGTTTGTGTTTGTCTGGCTGCATTCTGAAATAATAAACAAAGGATCATGCTAATATTCTAAGATTGTATCGATTATCGTTATTTTTTTTAAATATAAATATATCATGTACATTAAATATTTATTAGTTTATATATATATATATTTATATTTATATTTATATTTATACATAAAAGGTTAGGTAAATTAAATATTCACTATTTTTTAAATATAAATATATCAGGAAAATTAAATATTTATTTTTTTAAAATATAAATATATCAGGTAAATTAAATATTTATTATTTTTTTAAAAATACAAAGCTATATTGGCCACACAGAATGCGGTCTGTCGCTGCAATAACAGAGCGCTGTCAAACGACGCGTGTTGGTTTCGCCGGGATGACAAGCGATTCAGTTGCACAAAATTAAATGTTCAAACTGATTTATGTGAAACACATATTTACTTACATGTCCAGCAAACAAATGAACTTAACGATATATAAATTATAAATACAAATGAATAAAGAAAAATACGGAATACAATTTATCTATAGTACAAACTCATAAAATTCAAAAATTAGGCAAACATCCAAATCGGACAAAAACGTTTCATGACGTCATAACAAAAACGTGGAAATAATCAAAAAGACGTTTATATTTAAAATACGATTGCAGCGCACCCAAGGCGAATCATTCCAGAATTAAAAAGGTCTAAGCTTTTAGAATTTTAGATCCTAGTGTCCAGTCGGCAAGTCGGCTTTTGGTTCGGTATTGAATTTTTGTCTTTAAGTTTTTGCTTTCGGTTGAAAAATAGTAATTAGAAAATTTTATTAATACTTTTTTTTAAAATAATAATTGTTTTGTTTTTTTTTGAAATTTTTAACACTGTAAACATGTCTAAAGCTCATCCTCCAGAATTAAAAAAGTGACTATTTCTTATATGCTTGATATTATTTTCGAATATAAACTTGTTTTTTGTTACAATTATAATTTTCTGATTTTTTATTTTACAGGTATATGGAGAAACGATTAACATGTAAGTATTGAAACTAATTTTAAGCAAATTTGTCACTAAATATGTATACGGTATATATTGATACGTTTCTTTTGTAGTTAAAATAAATGGTAAACGGTGTGTATCCGGTATTTTACGGGGTTTTGATCCTTTTATGAATATTGTAGTGGACGAAGCAGTAGAACATTTGAAAGATAATACTACATGCAGTATTGGAATGGTGGTATGTACCTTACTGTTTATACACAATTGTATTAATTCATCGTTTTGTTCTAGTCATTTAGGTTTTAGTACATACCTTTATTTACAAAATTTTGAAGTTTCTAATACCAATTTGATTACTACCATTTTCATGTTATCCACTTTATTTTTCAACGAATGTATTGTACTTTATAATACATTTTTAAATCATGTATAAGCTCGATCTCAAAATGTATAATCGAATATACTTATAACTAAATAGTTAAAAATAATGATCTTTGTTAAATATAAAAAATAAGACAATTTTATCACCAAACTTAATTATTTTTGTTTTAGAAATGTAACAAATTAAAATAATTCGCAACTATTAATTCCAAAGAAGTGTATAATTTACTAGACATTAAACAAGAATTTAATGTAAATTAAGTTCATTATATCCTTAACAAATTATAGTGATTGTCGCACAAGTAATTCTGTTTTATTTTACAGGTAATACGGGGTAATAACGTTGTTATGATTGAAGCTAATGAACGTATTAACTAAATTATATATTTATAAGAATTATAATTTTTAAATATAAACTAATGTTTTGAATGCATATCGTAAAATCGTATGTACTGCACATTGAAATTGAACATTTAATGTGTTAGTAGTACTCACGTGGAATATTGTTTAATACATCTATTTATTTATAGTCGTGTATTTGTACCCGTATATCAGAATTTTCCCGTGATACAAAAATACTGCGCTCTTACTACAATAATATATGATTATATTTTTTTTTAAAGCGGGAGGGGGAAAATCTTCAAGAGACACTGATGATAAAAAAAATATTTTAGTTTCTATTAGGGAACCAAAACCAGTGTGTGGGATTTTTACCCACTAAAAACCCCTTCCTTCTACAAACCAAAAGGGATTATTAATATAATCATGGAGTTCGCAGCACCAAGGCATAGAACTCAACACTTAAACTAACTTATTGCGATGGGAGAAGGGGATGAGATAACATAGTCCCTTGTTCCATCTAATATAAATTCGTAGAGTTTATGCTTATAACTTAAACTCAAGTAAATAAACGTTATAAATAAGGAATAAATAAAAAAAGAAGGAAATTAGTGTTAAAAAAAAAGTAAAAACAACAAAAGAAAATGGTAAAAACTTATACCAGAACTTAAATACAACTTAGAAGATAAATAGATCAAACTTATAAAAATGAATTACAAAAACAGAAA
The DNA here is from genome assembly GCA_032883995.1 of Coronaproctus castanopsis. NCBI lineage: Eukaryota > Metazoa > Arthropoda > Insecta > Hemiptera > Monophlebidae > Coronaproctus > Coronaproctus castanopsis. The sequence continues at coordinate 156,095,741 of CM065053.1, read as the reverse complement.
TCAAATTCTTACATTATCTTAAAAACTAGTTAGTAATAATCAGGAATTTAATTATAAAATTTTTACTAGTTAGTAATAATCAGGAATTTAATTATAAAATTTTAGAAAAAAGAAAGTGGTAAAAACTTGTACCAAAATTGAAATACAAACCCGATTATAAAATATATCAAACTTGTAAAAATGAACTAAATTCTTACATAATACTTACAGACTAATAATCAAGAACTTAATCACAAAATTATAAAATTGTAATAATCAATTATAATAATGTACAGTAGATGATGAATAGTTGATCACACTAACAAAAACTGCACCGGTCCCGTCATCACGATTGATTTAAGCGTTAATTAATAGACAAAATTTTTAAACTTAATTCACATAACCTGTTTAACATATATAAGGAAATTTTCAACTCTTTTGCCTTGATTTTCATAATTATTTAGTTCATAATTTAATTGATTCATATACCTGCCCGTATTTAAAAACGATATTTATAATGAATTTTCAAAACATCATTTTCATAGTGTTGTATAAGTTTATTAAAAATTAAAAAGCTAATTAAGACTACATGTACAATATTATCTTTAGGAAATAGTAAACCACCTCTGCTTATATTATTTATCAAATTGTAACTTTCTTCAATAACCATTTCTTCATTATTTACTATATTTTGTTTGCATATTTGACATTTAACATTTTTTAATATTTTATAACAACAGTAACCCGCCAGATAAGTAATAACAGGTAATATATTTTGAACTTCATCGAAGTCTTCTTCATTAAGAACTATTTCAGGATTAAATGAATTACCGTATTGCCCCTGTTCTTCATGAAAAGATTCTAAACTTTCAGAAAAAAATTTAATAGATATATTACCAAATGTTTTTGATGTTAAAATTAAAAGTGATTGTATTCTCAATTTTTTCTCGGATTCATACAACTGTCTAATTGAAATGTTATAATGACCTCCTGATAATTGCCTATATTTTCCAAATCGGTGTTCTAAAGCATCTGTTTGAAATGTCCTAACAGTATATATTAACAATTTTTCACCATGTTAATAATATCTATAAAATTTCCCGTGTCTGAAGAATGCGCATATTTGTTCCAGAAGTTAAAAGAGCTTCCATGAAAGGACTGAAAATTTTTAAAGCAAGATTTATATTTTGACGTTCCAGATTAGTTGGAAATAACGCTTTTAACGATAAAGAATATCCATGTTTCGACAGTTTATCTTATACTAAACGATGCAATAATATTAAAGAGTTAAAATTTGCAATTTTTATTTCATAGTTTGTATAAAATGAACCGAAAAAAACGCAAGTCATTTAAATAAATATATAATTAAAAGTTTTGAAAAATTGATAAACGAAAACATAAATTTAAACGCTGGAACGAGTAAAACCAATCACTAAAATAAATAAAACGGATGAAAAGTGAATTTAGTTTGCATAAAAATGAACCGAAAAAACCGCAATTCATTTAAATAAATATATAATTAGAAGTTTTCAAAAATTGATAAACGAAAAAATAACAAATTTAAAACGTTGGAACGAGTAAAACCAGTCACTAACAACAAACCAGAAAATAAGTTACAATACAATAGTAAACAAACATTCCGTGAAATATTTATGACTACTCTCGACGACGAACTAGGATGTGACGTCACAAGCAGTCTGGCATTGTTATTAAGTCGGTCGGAGCGCGGTAGAGACCTCCACGCGGTGCTCCTGAAACGACAACAATTGTTGATCGGCTAACTCTACCTCCAGATGTTGAGAATAACAGATGCTCATATTGGAAAGTTTAGAAATAGTCCTTCCGCAATGATAACGACATTAAAAACTCTTTATACAAGAGTAAAGGATATTTCAAAATACTAAGCTTAAATGTAGAAGGTCGATCACAGAGCAAAACAGATTGTATTGCACGGATAATTCAAGAACACAATATAGATATAATTACGTTGCAAGAAACTCGTACCATCTCTGATGAAGATATAACGCGAAGAGGAAATTTGGTCGGTTTTAAAATAGCTGCACATATCCCACATGGAAAATATGGTATAGCAACATACGTCCGTAATGATCTTCAATCAATCACCAGGATAATTCAAACATCAGATTGGAATAACATATTTTTCATAGTAATTAAAATATCGAACACGACTATAACGAATGTTTATAAACCCCTTAATGTTAAGTGGAAAACCAAAGTACTTCCAATATTTAAACATCCTTCGATCTATATTGGTGATTACAATAGACACTCAACAAACTGGGGATACGCCGATGAAGATGAAAACGGAAAGATGCTTAATAATTGAATAGAGTTAAACAACATGGAACTGATCTATAATGCAAAAGACAATGGAACTTTTAGATCCACAAGATGGAACAAGACATATACACCAGATTTGTATATTGTTTCTACAAACGACACGGTAGACTGTATTGATAAACCTCAAAGGATAACACTGGATACTTTTCCACACAGCCAATATCGGCCAGTTATGTTAATAATTTCACCTGGCATACCAGTGATAAACTCAGTTCCAAAAGAGATGGAATTTCAAGATGGCCAACTGAGAAAATTTCAGGGATCATATCGAAAATGCAGTAAAAAATATTACCCCCTCTCAAAAACTACAACTCATTCATCCGTGCAGTTAAAGATGCAGCCAGATATAGTATACCTCGTAGTTTTAGGAAACAGTATATTCCAGGTTGGTCAGCCGAATGCGAACAGTTATTGCACAAGTTTAGACATACACAAGAAAAGAAGACGGCAGAAATGCTACTTACAAAACTGAATAGCGAAAGACGACAAAAATGGATCAATACAGTTGAAAACATCGATTTCACACATAGTAGTCGCAAGACATGGAATCTTCTTAGAAGATTAGGGACAGATCCGGTGAACACGCGTAAAATTCAGGCGCAATTAAAACCTGATAGAATAGCTACAAGACTCTTAAAATTAAGTAAATACAAAATGGATAAGGAAGTATCCTCAGAAATTAAGAAACAACTGCATAACCTCAAAAGAATCCTAACACCACATAATATTTTTTCAGAAAATATTGAAATTAATGAGTTAGAATCGGCATTAAAATTCACCAAGAGTGGTAAGGCCGCTGGCCTAGACGGAATTTACCCAGAATTTATGAAGAATTTGAGGGAAACAGCAAAAAGATTCATTATCACTATTTATAATGAAATATTAGATGGCGGCCAATTGGCCAGGGATTTCAAAAAAACAAAGGTAATTGCTTTTAAAAAGCCAGGAAAAAATGGGAATGACCCGGCGGAATATCGACGATATCTCTACTATCTATCCCGTATAAAATTTTACTATTGTTTTTAAGAACATTGACAACTGCAGACCAACAGCAATTGTCAAACGCCTCTCTAATATTATAAGAAATTACAACAGCCGAGCATTATATTATATAAAAAAAATATTTTAATGTGTAGTTAATATTAATTATGGACATGTTGAAACAAATAATCATCCTTTAGTATTAATTGAAAAACTATATCAAGGACGAATACTGAAATTTCTATTCAGATATTTATTTAGTTTTTTCACAAAAATGTCTAACTTTTTTCTTACTTAAAAATACAAAATGTAAAAGTGGTACCATTTTTATAACTGCTCATTATTGTGCTTTAAGGAATTTTCAAACGTATGAGTTTTATCTTATGTGCTTACGTATAGTAATCGAATCGAAGTATATCTATAGTGATTATTTGGGGATACATATTGAGGAAAATACATCGCGTATAAAGTATCAAAAAAAATTTTAATTTTGGAAAACAGAGTAGTTTTACTGAATACAACAATCATGGGGTGTAATCACTTTTCTCAGTTATAATCAACCGTCGTGAGTTATACATATCTGTTATGGATAGTAGGATTAATATGTTTTGTTTTGTTTTTGTAAACCTACATCAGTAAATATCCCTAATGCTTTACTTTTAAAAAACAAAACAGTCCTTTTGTTCATTAAAATTATTTACTAATATTGAAATTGACATAAATGAGATGTGTAGCCAATTGTTCTGTATTTTCTTAGAATTATAGTATGTATTATATCCACCATAAAACGTTGCTAGATAACAGAAAGCATAATTTAATGTCGGAGCGTGATATCGGGGTTCATTAACGTCAATGTACTTAGGATAAACACGCAATTTTTACATGTTAAATCTAGGATCTTGATTATTTTTAGTAAAAATCTATAAAACTGGGTTAATAAACTTTTTGTACTAAGAATTATGAATACATCTATAGTAATTCCTTAGTGAAAAAGAATTTTTGCAAGTATAACAAATACAATAAAAAGAAAAATTTTATACTGTATAAAAATTATTATTTTCTTTTTATTTATAATTTGAACGGATCTCTTAATCCATGTATTTGAAATGTCATTCATTGCTTAAGAATCATAATTAAATGCAGTGGCGGCTCGTGGTTAAAAAATCTAGCGGTTGCAATTACACCTTCCTAAGAGTTCCAGTCTGTGTGTCTATCGCTGAGATGTTTTGTACAATGGTCTTTTATATATATATATAATATATATATGTTTGTGTGATATGTCAAGATTAACATTACTCCTTTTATTATTTTCTAAGAATGAAAATATATTTTTTAACTGCTGGTGTGATGTTCGATATGTTAAAATTTATGAATATATATGTAAAATTATAATATTGATAAGAACTGCACACATCACAAAGTACATCTGGAGTGACTACATTTTCCCACATGTCTAAATAAAAATACAGGTAGGTTGGTGGCGTCCTAATACATTGTGACCTGAACTCACTCATTGAATCAGGAGCAGGCGATTGTAACTCAACTGAGTATATTGTTGGTATGTGAACTGTTTCTTTCAGTGGTTGATGTTAGTATTGTAGTAGTAGATGATGATTTCTGGTGAAGTAGATGTGGAATATTACTACTTTTTTAACTGCTGTTTCTCCTAGCTGATTAATATGGCATTTAAATTGCGTATCCAACTAAATAATGCCAAGAGCAAAATTGCTTTCTTTGTTTCAATATTACTACAGGTTTGAATCTTGTCCCCTACATTTAATTTCCAGAATGAAATCAGTATTTCCAGGTTCTTCATAGAATTGTATTGGTGTTGCCTGTTAACCGAACCTTAAGTTTATTTTTAATTAGCTGTACGTATCGTTCTCCTAGCCCATTAGTAGTCGGATGTCCTAATGCAATAAATCTGTTATAGATACCACCAGTAATAAGCAAATTTCTTCTGAATAGCATTATATGAAACCAAAATTTCTTAATACCCATATGTTGCAAACATTTTATTTGCTGGGCTAATTATTGATTTAGATAAAGCGGGAAGATAAAAATTGTGATAGAAATGAATGTTAACGCCATCTGTTTATGGGACATCACAGCCCCAATTCTGTTTGACTCTGCATCTGTAGCAAGGATTACAGGAAGGTCCGGATTAAATGTTAGTAGCACATAGTCACTAATGACCTGTTTTAGTTTCTGATATGCAGCTTTTGTCTCAGATATCAAGTTAAATTGTATATCTTTCATTGTTAATTTACCGAGAGGTTTTGTTAACGTGAACGTATTTAATGAATTTTGAATAATATGGAAACATGCTGTTTTTTTTTCATACAGCTCCTGAAAATAACAGCCGTTTTATTTCTGCAATTTTAGATCTAAACTAAATAAGCAGTATAACCATGTCTAAAAATCATTTTACTTCGGTTATATTTTATATTCGAAGACAGTCAACAATATTGTCTGAATACTTAGATACTTTGTTTAGGAAACAATACGACCAAGATATCCATTGCTTTCTTTCAGAAATGAACATTTTTCCCAACTAACATGTAAATTATATTAAGTGTTTGAAAATATATTTTAATATTCAAAAAATGCATTAAGACCCTGGTGTATTTAGTAAATTATTCGCCTGCAGTTTTAATGCCAAAACTTAGAAAACTTACTTTGTAAGTGTCAAGATGTGTTGACATTGCGTAAATGCATGCTGAATCATGAATTCCAGTCTGTGCGTCTATCGCTGAGATGTTGTTTATAGGATGGTCTAATGTTGACATCCACAATGGCTAACACCGGGACGTGATCAAAGGGGAGATTTATTACAGTATTGCATAAAACCGTATGAGAAAGTACAAAATTTATACAATTAGAAAAGTATAACGAAACAATTCGATAAACTACATATAATAGTTAAATGTACTTATTTTTTCACAATTTACACAAAACAATCTTCTGAAAATGAAATGATTAATTGCCGTATAAATAATAAAGCTTCGGTAAGGGATAAATTATACGTATATTAACATAGATCAGTAATCATATGAATATAAAACTGGTGAGAGGAAATGAAACAATTCACGCGGAAATCTATACAGTAAAAGGAAGAAACGCAAATAGAAATTCGAAAAAGAAAAACTAATCTCAGAAAGAGATGAAATATAAGTCGTAGACTCGTTCGCTTATTAGCCGGTAGTATACGCACGCAACCGCATTCACGTGATATTAACAACACACTGAGAAAAATATATTCTGTTATCCAGTGTGTGTACTACAAGGATTCTGGTTGTAAAACGATTACAACCCGCAGACGCTAATACAGCACTATGTAAACTCTACACACATAGTAGTATTAGGCGCAAAATCACCATGTAACGCTGTATATGGGGCTTTCTGATGCCTTCAGGTTCCTCGAGCGTCCAACCACCAATCGTTGCAACTAGGCATTTCAAACCACTTTTTAAAGGTGTTTTACTTTTTACAACCTTTGTATACGAGCCGTCATTGATTAAATACATATTCGTCGAATATATATATAGTGTAATCTAATTTCCCCGTGAATAATATGCTTTTAAAATTTCCCGACATTATTTTGCAGAAAATTGACGATTTTTATATTATTCTACCATAAACGTTAATTCGTCAAGATTTAAAGACAATACTACTATTGCTATTTTTCATCATCTATACGTAAAGAAAACTTGTATTAGATTACTGTGACAGCAGCACCAGAAATCAGGCGCATATACATAAACAGCAAAACTAAAATACGACAGCGATAAAGATACAAAATTAAAAAATATACGGGATATATAACATATCCTTTGTATGATCACCATTAATTTTTTTGCAATTAATGGATAGAGTAGCTCTTTTTTTGCGTAACACAACGTTTCGGGTACAAACATGTATTTTTTATATATATATATATATATATTCAAAATGTAGTATTAAATTAAACAAATATTATAAGCTAACATTTTACCGCAAGAATAATAAGTTCTACAAGACAAACGTTTCAAATCATACACACTTTTAATAGCACTAATTTGGAGCTTGTATCAGCTGGTAATTGATATGGTATTTTACCGGCAAATGATATTAAAGTTTCTGCACTTTCTCGTAAATCTTGCAAATTCTATAAAAAAAAAAAATACAACAAAAGTTTTAATTTATAAAATTTCATTGTATAATGTAAAAATATTCCAAATATAATTGAACAGAATATGCGAAGATGAGACAGCTCAGCTAAAAAATCGAAAAGAGCAGGCTCTGTTTTCTTATCAAAATAAAATCGATGGATTGAAAACTTAGAATTTGATAAGATTCAGGAGAAGGTATTGCTGTAGTAGTGTAGACGACCAAAGAGAATGCTGATGAAATCTGAAGTACATTTAAAGTTTGTAACTTTCAAATAAAACAACTGAGTCATAAAAAATGAAATTTTCGTTGTATTTTCATTTTCGATCTACGAAAGTAGTAATATTTTAGGAGAAACTGGTATGTAATTTTAAAGAGTAGAATAAATTGATGTAGTGATCGAAGAAGATGGAAGTCTATAAAAATGAAAACCATTATTGACATTACGACAGTACCTAAAAAAATAAAAACAGTAATACACATCGCGTATACTAAATTTAAAACTATTAACAACATCTAATGAATAGAATTAGAAAATAAGAATAAAAATTGGATAAAAATCACATAACTGACACGTTAAGCTTTTTTAAAGTAAAATCTTAAAATTACACAAAACAAAAAAAAACAACAACACGTAAACATATATTTCAGACGTAAAGAAAATTTAATAATTTATGTAAATTGAATAAAATAATTTAGTCCGCCAAACTTACAATTTAATACTTCTAAAAAGAATCATAAATTTTCAAAAGATTATTATTTGTGACCGACTGATCGTATTCGAAAAAATACTACTTTACTAGTATGAAAAATTATTCTTTCAAAAATAATAAAATTAGTATACGTCAATTGACTATTGTATGTAAATTTAAAATTTTATACTATGTGATTTTGTATTAATGCTGATATAAGATAAACTTACCGATTCTAAAGATTTATCGTGATCTTGAACTTGTAATGACGATCTATATAGAAAAAGAAATATAACATATTAGGTCGCACATAATGGTGTGACTGCACACATGCATGCATATATATATATATATATATATATAAATAAATATTGATGTTTGGAGAGTAGTGATTTTATGAATTAACAAAACAAAATGAAAACAAAGTTAATCACTATAGAAATTATTTTATTAATGCAAAGCTTTTCGAAAATCTCTTTTTTTTTTTAGTAAATTAAATTACATCTGGCTAGTTAATGTAAATTTATATATACATATAAGTTTTTGTTGCATTAATATTACTGTTAATTTATACGTAACGCTTCTTGTATGTTTGAAAATTACGTGATTGTTGAAAAGCTTTGCGTTAATAAAATAATTTTTTAGCGATTAACTTTATTTTTATTTTGTTTTATTTATATATGTATAAATTTATTACGTATGAAAAAATAGTTTCGGTACGCATTCAAATCATCATAGTTTTGTACAATTTAAACAAGTTAAAACATAAACTAGTACTTATTAATTGTTATGATCGAACGCTATTTTTAAAAATAAACTATTTCATTTATTTTAAGTTATGATTTTAAATTAATCAATTTGTTATTTTTCCTACAATCGAACTTTTATCTTAACTAAGACACGTTTTATAATTTTTACGTTGGAAACAAACATCAAATTCGGTTAAGCGTTATAAAAATATTTAACAACAATTATACAATTATTCATCTTTTTGGTTTTTTTTTTTCATTTCACGATTACGTATACTGTTTAAAAGTTTTCATGAATTTCACCATAATACGGGAGTAACATTTTAATGGCTTTCACTGAGGGTGCTCAGTCCTGTTGTCCAACTTACAAAAGTTTTCTCCTTAAGAAAACCTTTCAATTTTAACACGACTTTAATATTATTATACGAATAAGAAAACTGAATAGACGTAAATATATATTGTTCACATTAAATGAAATACCAATGAATTTTGTTCAAAGTAAAGGGAAATTGTCAAACAAGTTAACATAAATAAATAATAGTCGTGGAAACTACGTAAACTAATTGAGACTCGTTAGAAGTTGTAATTAGTTTTACACGACAATCAGAGAAACGAAAATGTATACAAAGGGCGATGATGAATTATGCTGACGTTTAACAACCTACATATTTAAACAGCGTTTTACGCTGAAAATATTTACATAAAATCAATTAGAAAATTTTCAATACGTTCGCGGTTAAGAGAAAATGTAAAATTAGGTTCGTAAACCAAATATAATTATTCGATCAACACATTATATAGGGTGACCCAGAGAAGGATTTTTTGAATAACCTAAAATTTTTGAATGAAATTTTATTTAAAAATAGGAAAACGAGAGATTAATTTATAATTATTTGTGGAACACAATATTGTTCAGATAGTCGCCATTTGAAACAATATATTCATTCAGTCTTTACACAAAATTTTCGAACACTTCGAGCGTAGGTCGCTGAATTTTTGATTCAGAAATCCGAGTTATCAGGTCTTCCAGATTTCGTGAACGTGTTTCATAAACGAGTCTCTTAGGTATCCCTACAAAAAAAAATTTGGAACGGTCAAATCTGGCGAGCATGGCGGCCAATCAAAATTAGCGCGACGCGGCAATATGGAGTTACCAAACGCAATTTCAGTACTGCGAGCGCTTCTATCGAACAGCGACACGTCGCATGACATCATGTACGACGAAGTGGGCGAAGCAAAAACGAGTTTATCATCTTGATATAGCGTGTTACGTTGATAGTATCAGTAAAAATAAAGCCACACGGGTGCAAACCAACCCGTTTTTTTTTTTTTTTTGTCCTGGACATTTCGTTTTAATTCACCGTTGTCGTCTACTTTCTGTCTGTATAACTTGTTACTTAAAACTCATCCACATTTGGATATACATTTTCATAGTAGATACTTATATGATTCCTTGGTTTAGTCAAACTTCGTCTCTATGTACTTGTTATTACTGTAAGAACGGCGTTTGCATTGTTTGTGGAAAGCTAGTTTGAGTTATTGATTTTATAATTTTAAATTACAATATTTTTCCATACGTATACACAAAAATATATTTGAAATTTTCGTTACTGTATTCTAGTGTACACATGCATTTCTGTTCATGTGTAGGATTACGTAAACTCTTTCCAATGTAACGCATGTACAATCGTTTGTTTTCTTTCACGTTGTGTGTAAATTACAATGCGTATTGCGAGTGACTGTGTTTATGTATTGTATACGCAGTTGTATAACTGTTTTTTTTTTTTTTTTTGTATATTATTTTAATAATTTAATATCATTATTTTTTTTCTTTTAAAAATGTTTGTGGTTTAATTAAGTTGTATATTTTTATTCAATTATTTACTTTTCAGTGTTCGCATTGTAATTGGCATAATCTGTTATGTGAACCGTATATAAATAAATAAATTATTACAATGTGCATCTATAAACGCAGAAATACTTCATAAGGTGGATGAAAAATGAGCGTACATTCGATAAAGATGCCATGATTAAGCTGGATGAGACATGTACTCAGACACGGTGATCTATGTAATATAAGGAAAAATTCAAGAAAACAAAGAACGAGGTAGACTCCGAAATACTTTTAACCGCACTGAAAGACACATGCACATACCGATATCGGAAAACGAAAAGAGCTATGGGAACCGATCGGACTAGAAAGTGCTTACTATAGAATTAAACCCGTCCTAGCACTGTCGAGTATACGATGATAATATACAAACAAGTAGAGACGGTATTATTCTGAAACAAATGTAAAACCACTGTTACATCATGATGTTCAATATTTTTAAATAATGAAAAAGATGATAGAACAATGAACATTCTCCTTCTTCTTCTATCACGCGATCCGAATATTGCGAGCTTTACGAACCGATTTGCTGGATAATTCTGCGTCATTTCGCGCTATCCACGGCCAATCGTATCCACTGATTTCCGACCAGTTATTTCATTTGATTAATATATCTTAACGATGCACGTTCACGTTTTCTAGTACATTCTATCTTGCCTTGTATGATCTGCATTTCAAAATACCGCCACTTCTTAAAATCTGCCTTACATAACTAACAATGACAATGAATATTATCGAACGAAATAGACATCTCGAGAGAAACTGATAGAAAAACGTCAATATCGCGCATATCGTTTTATATAAAATCAGCGCTATACAAAATACGTATAAACTAAAGTTCATATTACGAGTAGTTAAATTATCTGTGTAAATGTTGACTTGATTTTTTTTTTGAGTTTTTTAAATATCACGAAAGAATGTACACGAACCTGATTTCTTTGAAATTTTCTACGAGCATTTTCATAACAGTAATTAATACGTCGCTGATCGTCTTCAAAACCAACGGATCGACATACCTGAATTGTTCGGCTTTCGCTTGAATGTTTTCTTGATTTAGAGGTATTAAATTCAAATTTTGTATTAGCTAGAAAGTTTACATATAACATATACAAATAAACCATTTAGCTAAGTGCGCGTATAAATATATACATACGTAATGCCCGTAAATACGTAAAATAAAAATATAAAAACACTGCGCACATCTGTTCTTTAGAAAACTTGAAATATTTCAGATTGTAAATGAGTGAAGAACATACTAACTTTTCATCGTAAACATCGTTAAATTATAGTTCTCTCGTTTTAAACATCAAAATTTATAGTTCAACTGTTCGATGTTAGGTCGTACAAAATTTTAAAAGAATTTTGTTGAAGATGTTAAATTACTTTATATATATATATATATATATATATATATATATATATATATATATATAGAAAAAACAAACCGAGCTAAGTTGTTTAATCAGTGGAATACCAGCTTTGAGCTGTGGAGCCGAAACCGGGTCTTTAATAAAAGAACTGATTGATAAAATTAGAAAGACAACGTGTATTATCCGGAATAAGGTAAAAGGATAAAATCAGAAACTCCGATATATGGAAAAACACAGGTCTCGAGGACATTGTGTAGACTGGATAGCAAGAAACAAATGGAATTGGACGGAGCATTCCGCGGAAGATACGCACTAAAAATCAATACATTTCCGTTTCTAGACGTTACAACATAATTTTAATATTTATAAAGTTTACATAAATTTATTATCAGTTGGCTAACAACTGAGCAATATTTCGTCTATCCCGTATATTCCTGAACAATTCGATGATGGAAACTTCATATCGTGCGAAATTTTGATTCATGTTATATGATTTAAAAGTTAATTTCGTTATTTAAAAAAAAAAATGAAATCATTTTAGAGCTTTACCTTTGAATGAATGAACAAATATTTTATTAGAAAATGTTATATACAACTTATGTCGTTGATAAGTAGTTAATTGTGTACCAGATACATCCTTATAACAATAAATAAAATTATGTTATAACTGAAAGTTAATTATGATATATATATATATATATATATTCCCCCCAGGGATACTATGTACCTTCTGGGATCCGGAGCTCTAACCGGAACGGGGCGCGTCCACAGGTGGTGGATAGTGAAACGACCAGTATATATACTGGCCAGCTGCGAATAACCAATAAGCAGTCGCGAACCAAGAGCGGCTACTGGCGGAAAGTCTCTAGCAGACGATTCCAGTAGTGACAGGGTAAGGAGACATGAGGATGCAGATGGACAGCTTGAGGACCTATCCTTTAAAAGTCTGCAGAAATCCTAGGACTGTCTCTCCCTCGGCGGGTTAAGGTCGCCGTAAAATCTTACATTGTTACCTCCTCAGTAACAACCCGCTGCCTTGCGGTTAGGGTATTGACCCAAAGGCTAAGGGAGTAAACCCTGACAGAAAAACAAGAAGCAGGATTAACAGCCTAATCACCCCTGCTTCTACAGTATTGTTACTACTATACAACTTAGGAAAAAATAGCTTTGAATGCGATATATTAATTACAACTAATAAAAATATGGAAATAATAACAATAATATATAATAGGACCATTTAAAGTAATAGAAATATTAACCTGGCAGAAAGGGATAAAATGTATCTCCCAAGTTGCTTGGCCAGCACGGGAGATTAGGCCAACATTACCCCAATATGACTGTAAGGAAAAAGAAGGGCCGTAGTAGCCAAGGCCAAAATGGGCAATCAGAATTGACTCCTGCTTCCTTACCGCCTAGTAGAAATACAAATAAAGGAAGCAAACACCGGATAGAACCATTAATACCACTCGGATTTGACATAAATACCAACAAATTAAGAAATAATGCAAGAACTAAGAATTGCCTTATGCGTATTTGCACATATAATGTGCGGACTTTAGCTTCCGAAGTGAAACTTTTGGAGTTAGAAGAAGAATTGAATAAAATAAAATGGGACATAATCGGCTTAAGCGAAGTGCGCAGAAAAGGCGAAAGTGTTATAAAGCTAAAGTCACAGGCTATATTATTCTGTAAAGGGGATTCCGAATATCATCAAAACGGAGTAGGATTTTTAATAAATAAGCAATGGCATAATAATGTAGTTAAGTATGTAGGCGTTACAGACAGAATTGCATACATAATACTTTTGTTTGGTAAGAATAGCACCTTAAAGATAGTGCAAATATATGCCCCGACGGAATCATATACAGAGGAGGAACTGGAATGTTTCTATGATGAATTAGAAGAAACAATAAATAGAGATAAATGCAAAAACACATTGATAATAGGCGATTTTAATGCCAAAATTGGGACCCGACAAGACATACGAGAAACATCAGTAGGCATTCATGGAGTAGGTAAAAGAAACAAAAGGGGAGAAATAATGGCAAACTTTCTCGAAAGAAATAAGCTTTACTGCATGAATACGTTCTTCAAAAAGAAAGAGAAAAGAAAATGGACCTGGAGAAGCCCAACTTTTGAATACAAGAATGAGATTGATTATATCATCTCTGATAGCTCAAACATATTACAAGACGTTACAGTACTGAACAGTGTTAATAACGGCAGTGACCACCGATTAGTTAGAGGTATATTAAAAATTCAGGATGTATCCGTGTCAAAAAGAGTAAAAAGAAATAAATCACAACTAGTTGATCCTGATAAATTAATAAAATATAGAAGCAAATATCAAGAAGAACTAAAATTACAAATACAGAAATCTGAAGAAATTAAAACACTTGAAATAAATAAACAATCTGAACAGATTACTAAAATTATAAAAGAAGCTGCGGTTAAAGTTGCACCACGTACAAAAAAGGTAAACAGTAAAATAAGTGATGTAACAAAAGATTTAATGGCACGAAGGAGGAAACTAAAAGTGGATAAAGATAAAAATCAAACTGAGTGGGCAGAATTGAATAAATTAATTAGAAAACAATTGAGAAGTGATATACGTCAAAACAACACAAAGAAAATTTGTGAAATAATTGAGCATAACAGAGGGCCTAAAGTATTCAAGAAATCATTGTCGATGGGAAGTAAGCTGCTGACGAATTTGAAAAATCGCGACGGAAATATCCTTACAGACAAAACTGAACTATCCAAAGAGGTCGGAAGATTCTATACAGATCTCTATGACACAAAAGTTAATCCTACAATGAAAGATAAATTAACAATAAATGAGGATAAGGGAAACCTGCCGGATATAACAATAAGTGAAATCAAATACGCTTTAAAGAAAATGAAAAATAACAAAGCTAGCGGGCCGGATGGTATAGTCCCAGAAATGATTAAAGAAGGAAATGAGGAGATTTTGGATTTGCTGAAAAATCTGTTCAACAAATGTTTAAAAGAGAACTCTATCCCGCGACTGTGGAACGAAGCAGATGTTATCCTAATACACAAAAATGGTGATACAGCTAGTCTAGAAAATTACAGGCCAATTAGCTTATTATCACATATGTACAAACTTTATATAAGTATTATTACAAATCGAATGACGAAACAAATAGATTACTGCCAACCGTGCGAGCAAGCGGGCTTTAGATCCGGTTTCAGCACGCATGATCACATTCACACTATGAGGATTTTAATATCTAAATGCAAAGAATACAACATGGAATTGCACATGGCGTTCATCGATTATCATAAAGCGTTTGATACCGTGGAAACATGGACAGTGTTGAAGGCGCTTGAAGAAAATGGTATAGATGATGAATACATCAACATAATTAAAAATATTTATAATTCGCCAATGATGCGAGTACAGCTGGTGGAAAAAACAAATAAAATACCGTTAAAGAGAGGCGTCAGACAAGGAGACACAATATCTCCGAAGTTATTTATAGCAGCCTTAGAACGTATGTTCAAAAATTTGTCTTGGGAGTCTAAAGGTGTGAATATTGATGGGAAGAAAATTAGTCACTTGCGTTTTGCCGATGACATTGTGTTAATTAGTAATAATGTTGGTACCTTACAGGAAATGATAACTGACCTACATAACTGTTCTAAAAAAGCAGGATTAACCATCAGTATTAATAAAACGAAGATCATGACAAATACACCTCAAAAGTTACAAATAAAACTAGATGACCAGATACTGGAACAGGTCAATGAATATATATACCTAGGTCAAATTATTACCACACAGAAAGAAACAATGCGTAAAGAAATTAAAAGGCGAACGCATCTATCGTGGATAGCTTTTGGGAAGTTGAGTAATGTCCTCAAAAATAAAGATATATCTAACAGCTTGAAGAAGAAAGTATACGAACAGTGCATCCTTCCAGTGCTTACATACGGAGCGGAAACATGGAGCCTAACGAAGTATGTTGTTAAGAAACTTGCAGTGACACAGAGAGCCCACGAAAGATTAATATTGGGCATCAAGATATCAGACCAGAAAACCAACACGTGCATAAGACAGCAGACTAAATTGTCAGATGTAGTCGGACGTGTAGCGCAGTTGAAATGGAATTGGGCAGGTCATGTAGCAAGAAGAAACGATGATAGGTGGACGAAACGAATAACAGAATGGCTTCCAAGAAAAGGACGCAGAAGTCGCGGTCGGCCGGATACAAGGTGGCAGGACGATATACATAGATCAGCCGGTGTGAAATGGATAAACGAGGCCCAAGATCGCTACAGGTGGAAACAAAAGGGGAACGCTTACATCCAGCAGTGGATTGATATAAGCGCATCGTGATCGTGATATATATATATATATATGTGTGTATACAACCGCAGAGGGAAAATTGATACAAAACTTGCAACTTAAAAAAAAAAAAAGAAAAATTGTTAAACAATTACAAAATAATTTAGATAAAGCGGGCATATAATAAATTATGCGTAAATTTTGTAATTAACGATAAAGGAAACGAGCACGTTATTGCGATACAAAGATTTATTGCAAAATCGCTCGATACTTTTAAAATAAAATTCCTAACATAGGGTAATTTCAAATAAACGTACATTCTTTCGACTTTGGTGTAAAGGGACACGTTTAAAATACATCTTAAACATCTATTTTTAATGATTTGCAATTTAATACTGGGCAAGTATAGGTTATGATTGGTCGGATTAATGATTTGTAGATTATCATCTTATTAATATTAAGATAAGATTTACGATTAAAATGCGGATATATGGAACGGATGGCGTCTTTTGTCTGAAGACTAGTATTATTTACGTGTTTAGTGAAAGTCAATCTGCTGTCCAAAGTAACACCCAGATAGCCTACTGATCACTAATAATTTATTTGAGCATCTTAAGAAAACAGTCTATGTGGCAACGTTGGTCTTCTACGGATGTGGCTTCAGTTTTCGTCAGATTTATGTTAATTTACCATTTAGTGTCGGGTCTATACGAGCTGCAAGATATAGAAGTATCATCTGCAAAAAGTGCGACTTGCATATTAGGTAAAACAAGAAAGTCGTGTAAACACGATGAAAATAAAAATGGACCAACAAAATACTGCTAATTGGCGATTTCAAAATGTTTTAATGAAAACTCTGCCGGCAATATCTTAAATGATTGATCACTTCATGGCAATTTTAGAACCAACATTCTTTCCCAACTAACCAAGAGTTAAAAATAAAACTTAGCCTCTAATTATCAAGTTAGAAAAGTCCGGTTTGCTATCAAGCGATACTTGAAAATTCCTACTCACGACTCCGATATTGCTTTCACTAATCCGCATGAAATATTTAAAATAATTTGAAACCTAAGCACTCGGTAGGACACGAAAACCACCTCGCTGTGCACTAGCAGATATTTTTAACATCATAGTATTATCAAATACCAACACTATCCTCACTATTGGAAAATTACTAAGGTTATTGTCATACCTAAGCAGGGAAAAGATGCTTCACAAACTGAATAATGCGTTGAAAAACTGAGACATACCGAACTGTTTAAAAAAGAAAGTATATAAACAGTGTATCTTCTCAGTACTCAGATACGGAGCGTAAACGTGGTATCTTATAAAATATGTTGTCAGAAAATTGGCCGTAACACAGAGAACCCACGAGGCAATGCTAAGATCAAGAGGCTGAATCGAAAAATATACATGGATAAGACAGCAAACCAAACTGGTAGATGTAATACAACGAAGAGCAAAATTTAAATGGAATTCGGCTGATCATGTCACTAGAAATACAAATGATAGGTGGATCAAAAGAATAACACAATGGAGACCGAAAGAAGGACGTAGAATCAGTGATCGGGCGTGAACGCGACGGTAAGACGACATTAAAAAGTCAGTCGGAATGAAATGAATGAATGATGCTTTTAACTGAGTACAATGAAACGGACAGGGAACGCTTACATCTAGCAGTGGATAGAAATAAGCGAATCGCGAACGGGATGTATATATATTTATTATTCTTAAGCCATCTGACATCAATATTTTACATATAGGCCCCTTCTAAATTTTTCCACCGTTGTCTGTTCTGAGCTTCCTGTTTTAGTGTGCTATCTGACCATCTGCTTGGTTGTCTTCCTTTCCAAGCATCAGAAAGTGAAATGAACTGTAGTGTCCGGCATAATACACGAATTTTCGACGTGTTTAATAATATTCAATTTTCTTTCTCATGTTTTCGTTAATGCGTCCAGATTTCAGGACGGTATAATAACAGCGAAAATTTTCACCGACTTAAAGTTATTTTAACGTTTTTCATTAATACTTTATTTTTTGTCCTTGTTCATTCGTCATATTTTATTGCCACTGTGTATTTATTCGTTTATTTTTATTTCATATTTTCACATAATGATTATACCATAAAATATCTATCATTACATTTTTGTTCATTGCTTCTCCACTTTTATCATTAAGATGTAACCAGCGATTTCTTCGTGAAGATTTATGTTTGTGGTGATACAGCTATACAAAAATAAAGTAATTCCGTATTAAAATAATGCAAAAGATTTATACGTACGTCGAGCGCTTTTGAGTATTGTTTAGCATTGTAAAATTTGAAGAAACTCAATAATTCGACGAGTGTGTTAAAAGTCTTAACTGTATTTTCACTCGCGAAGCACGTTGACCCGATATTTTTCCTCATAATTTTTTCAACGTAATCGACTACATCAACGCCGAACGGATCATTCGCTGGATTTGTCAACATTGTGCTAATCGTAGAATTCGTAATCTTCAATAGATTTTCGTAATCCTGTATGTACAATACAAATTTAATAAATCAAAAATTAAAAAAATTTGTAAATTAAATTTACATATATAATTATTGTAGAAGTTTCAGTAAAACATTGAAACAGAGGACGCAACAAATTGTTTTATACGTAACGAGGACTATAATTTCGTATCTTACATAACTGTCTATTCGATTATTAAGTAAATAATTTTTCCTTTTAATTTTCGAATTAACATTATAATAATAATTATATATATATATATATATATATATATATATATACATATACATAAAACATATGCGTAAATATACCGGCGCATAGATATATTTTAATATTACAATTCGATTAAGTAAATAATTTTTCCTTTTAATTTTCTAAATTAACATTGCAATAATTTTATTTATATTTATATTATTTGTACACATAAAATATATACGTAAATATACCAGTGCATAAAATATATTTTAGTAATACATTATTTTAAATTTATTCAAATTAATTTAGGATAAGCTACGTTATATAAACAAATCATTTAATTTAAACGAGTTGTTTCTAAAAAAATAAGATACGGTTCCTAGAGGAGCGTATCCGATAGACTCATGTGTAGTTGTAAGTTTATTCGACATCGATGTTTATTGATTTTTACCAAATTAAATGGTAATAGTCTCGCGAATAGTCTGTTCTAATTAAATACAAATTTAATCTCGACGACATTTTTACTAAATCACTATACATCACGAGAAAGAATCGAAGACAGTATGAAAATTATTTTTACGGATACAATATACTTTTATGTATAAATAATAATAATAATAATAAACGCACGAGGTTAAATGAAAAATTAATATATTAATCGGTGGTCAAGTACGGTCTTTTTTATTATTTATAATTTATTATTACGTATATTATATTTTTTTTTTTTTTTATCCTCATAATTCGTTATAAAGTTTTAATTTTTGTATAGTTAAAAAATATTTCTATCGCTATTTGTTAGCTTTAATTGTCGCAAGACGTATTTCCATTATTTTTTCTTAAGTTTTCGAGCAATTTAAAATATAAAGTAGTTAAAATTACAAAATTTTTATATATAAAAAGATAACAAAGTTTTCGACTATTAAGCCATTATCAAGTGGACGTTTAAAAAATAAAATACATAAAATTTATGAACAATATAAAAGAAGAAAATAAAATAAAATGTAAGAAAATTTAGATATAAAATATTACGAAAACAGCAAAAGTGAAGAAACAGTACGGATCGAATTCTATAATGTATAATGAACAATTAAGCTACATAAGATTTTAGTTGAATGTAATATTTAGTAACATTTGACAAAATGAATACTAATAGTATCGAAATACTCGGTAAACTATTATTATTGTAATGTATAATAAAATAATCAAGATTTCCGGATTTAGAATAATGCTGAAATATCACTAGGCAAATATTAGATTATATTAAATACTGAGAGGTTCAAATAGACAGTAGATTATTTTATATTTCTAAAAAAATTAACAAAGTTGAATATCGCTTTTATTATCTAAAACATTACTTTCCACTCAACCATTTAAGACGAATTTATCTAGCGTTATATCAACCGGTCTTAACGTATGGAATATTGAATTGGGGTGGAATGTCGAGATACCACATTAAACCGATTTAAATTTTACAAAAAACACGTCTTAAAGAGAATGATCTTGAATGAGGAAAATAAACTTCTATCCGTATCAGATTTATATACGTTAATTTTGTTGTAGTTTGTTCTCAAAAATGGTAATAAATTTGGCATATTAATGGATAATGGAAAGACACGGTCAGGAGGTACAACCAAGACGTCCTCATTATAATAAGACAAGAATGAGGTTATAGACAATTTATGCCGGAACAGTGAAGTACAATGCATTGCCTAGAGAACAAAAATTAGCCTAATTAATTACAAAAGAAGTCGAAGGAAACTATTAACTAAATATCTGCTGCAAAGACGAGAAAAGTGTTACACGATGACAGTTTTAACTAATTAATTATGAAAATTTAAAGTTTACATTCATGAAAACCTACTGTATTTTGGAGCACGGATAAATTCACACGGTTCAGTCCTCCGCAGGTGTTATGATTAACTGTTCATTTAGGAAAGTCGTGTACTGTTTCTTTATATAAAGGCTATGTGGATTACTAATAATTAAGTTCGGATAAATATTTCGATTGTTATAAATTAATATTATAATAATAACCCAGTCGCCGCTCATGCAGGGCATAGACAGTTTTATTCCCTTTATTTTAGTTTCATATACACAATCAAAAGAATTGTGTACGATATCATAAAAGTGTTATGCCATTACTATTATTAGTAGTAGTACGTACTATAATTATTTTCTCAATGTTTATTTATCGGTTTTTTATTTTATTTTATTTGTTTATTCGTATTCGATTTGTAATTAATTTTTATTTTATATTTCTTCTATTTTGAAATGTATTGGGGTATTGTATTGAAATTAAAATAAATTTGTTTTGATTTGAAAATTATGAGGACCCCCCATTTGGTTAAACGTGTGCATTCTCAAAGGCGTTATACATTCATCCTAAGTTTTTTTGTAGAGGTTCACTGCATGAAATATTTATAATGTAATTTTTATTTCGATACTCCTATAATGTTTTTTTTTTTTTAACTCGTATGTATATGTAAATTTCATTATGGGTATGTAGGTATTTTTAATACGTGCCACGTCTATATATATGGATATACGTGCATGTATTACGTATGTTTATATGTATATGTTTACAGAGTAATGAATTTACATGTAGTCATGTAATGTTATATGAATTAAGTATAGTATGCATGCATATTATATGATTCTACTTGTTTCTTAAAAATGTATATATTAGTGTGCCTAACACGTTGAAGTGTTATAAACTTTGTGTACTATGTCCGATTATTTGTGTGTGCATAAGTATGTGATAGCATTGTAATGTGATATATAATAATAACAATAATGTGTCCGCCACTCACGCAATATTGCGCATCGGTGGTTTTTTGTCGAAATTCTTTCATCGAAATGATTCGGATCAATTTAAAAACTTAGTCAACATCGTGAGCTCTACAACGACATTAAACATGATTTAAAACAGAATCGCTATATTTGTAAATGAATTAAAAATAATTTTACTACTACCTACATCGCAAAGATGGTACAATTTTACAGCGTAGAAAATATTTCCCGTTTCTATCAACGCATTCGCCGTTTCTGCAATTATTTCGTTTATTATTGTCTGGAAATGAAAAAACAGAAATAAAATTTATATCGACTAAGTCCGTTTTTTTAATACATAGTACGCGATTATCGTAAATGAACAATTAAAATCGATAAAATAAGATTTAACCCTTTCAATCACGATGTCCACTATACACGGTACATTAAATTTGAAAGCTAACAAAATTTGTTATTTTCTGATTGACGTAAAATGTCCCGGTTTTTAAAAAATTTATATAAATGCATTGCAAATTATCTACAGTTCTCACCTATAAAAAGCAGTATCGTATAAAGTAAACACCTGTATAAAATTTATAATTTTGTGTCAAAATTTTATCATGTACAACTGAAAGGGTTAAAATATTTTTACGCTACCGTTTATAACGGCATTTCATAGTTGTATAAAAATCGAAACGTAAATATAGCAGATTTTTAATTTTTTTTTTTGTTTTTCTTTTTTTTTCGTAATTGATTTAATACGATCAGTAAAATTATAAAGAAATATTAAATTTAGAAAAAAGCATAAGTAAACGCGAATATTAAAGCGGGATAACACGTTAAATTGAAACAGGTGTATATAAAGTGCAAGTTTTTGGATTAAAAAAAATAATAATAATAATAAAACTTTGAGAATAGAAACTGGCTATTCGTAAGTTAAACGTAATACAAAAGCTTGAATTTGGGTTTTATATAATAATAACAACAAACACGAGACGTAATTATTAGTTGTCATGATTAGATAAAACATTATTCATACTAATATTTCACAAAATGTCTACACGTATGAGATAAATGCAGCCAACGTCGGACAAATTTATTCGTAAAATTTTCGTTATTTTTTTAGTTTCCTGAATTTCTCATGTAATTAATATCGACGAATATATTTTTCGAACGTTAAAATATTTAAAGTGTAAAAATATATATTGTTAAAATTTAATAACGTCAACAAACAGGTACGATTACCTTGGACCCGTGAAATTTATCTATGAAACCGGGAACACGACAACCATCTTCTAAAATATGCCCGAATACGCAATCGTATTGTTGAGTTTGCAATACTAATTCTACTATAAAATTCGGAAATACACAACTATCTTCTATATGCATATTTCTAAGAAAAATCATAAAAATGTTACTATCGAACGAATTAATATTAAATCACTAGTTAGTACATAAACGAACGTATATTCATTCGTCATACTCGCTGACGAATATTTTATAAAGAATATACAGTTAAAAGTTAGCGTTTAAATTGCATCGATCGCGTATTTTTCGTTTTAAATATTTAAATTCGAAGCTGCGTCTTTATTTTATTATAATTAACAACAGATAGCAATTGTTCACATTTTCTGCTACACGCCTACACACGCATACACGAAAAATATCGACAAAATTTATTTCGATCATACGACTTATGGCCTTTTCTACTCAAAATTGAACCCCATTAGTGGAAATATCTCAATTTTTGTATGTGAAATATTAATTTGATATTTTTTTTCTTCTTAAAAATGGAGATTTAAAAATTTAATTCAATAAATTTATCGCGCGCGCACACGCACACACATATATGTGCGCGACTGAACTGAAAGCGTGCTATCTGGAGTAAAACATTCACGGAATAAAATTCGACAGATTTCACAACGTTAAAAATTCGTATATGTTCGAGTGTTGAAATGAATTAAAGTGATAAATGATTCCGGCAATTACTTATTTATTGCTGGAAACCATGTTGTTTTAGATTATTTGTATGTAGTTTTGTATTTAAAAATTATAAATAAAATACTTATTGTACGAGTTACAAAAAATTTGCTTTCTTTAAAAAAAAAATAATTTTCGAAAATATTTAAAATACTTCATTACCTGATATATCTAAATTTTAAAATATTATAAAGTATTAACACAGTGTGTGGATGGCTTGAGTTGTTACATTTAGTTTGGTTGTAAATACGTTTATAGATAAGAACATGTGTTAAAATAAGAAATATATGTTTAATAAAAAAAGATATAACAGTGGCGACGAGGACGGTCGAATATATGCTTAAATTGCGCTGACAAATTAGTAAAGTTTGATAATTATGTTAATCATCATAGTTAGACTTAAATTGTTTTCGTGTAAAAAGTATAATACGAATACTTAGAAAATTTCACCAGTAAAAAGCATCAGCAGTTGTTTTGTTTTTTCGCTATGGATCCTAAATTAAAAGAATACTTTAGCGAATTTGGGAAACAAATGTCGATAATATTTGCAGCGCAGTTGATTGGGAGTTAAAGTCACCATCACAGGTTTCAACATCAAATACTGACCAGATAACGTCAAAAACAACTGAAGGTAATTTAAATAATAATTACATATTTTGTCAATTTGAAGCTACCGTAGAAACGTTTATACAATGTATAGAGCGTTTAGAAAACTATTTTACGTTAGGTAATATTATTACAGACGAAAAAAAGCTCAGATACTCCTAAATTGTATCGGTGCAAAGCATTACGGGTTATTATCGCGATTAGTAGCACCAAAGGCAGTTAGTGACATTAAATATAAACAAATAGTTGATTTATTAACTATTCATTTATGTCCGAAGCCAAACCCAATTGTAGAAAGGCATAAATTGTTATCTACAATGCAAAAACAATCTGAGTCGATCTCAAATTACATTGCGGAATTAAAACAGTATGTAACTACATGTGAATTACGTTGCAAGGATTGCAATGCAGACAATCCAGAATTGTTGTTACAACCACAGTTTATTCGAGGTATAGCAAATGAACATATTAGAGAACGATTATTACAAAGTGGTGAAAAAGATTTTAATGCTCTTTTTCAACTTGCACTTTCACTGGAGGCTTCATTATTAGACAATAAAACATTATCAAAAAGTGGTTCCGCTGAAGTTCACAATGTGAATAGCCATCAGAGTCGTCATGGTTCTTACCAAAAGAAACAACAGCAACGACAAAAAAATCACCATCAGGCCAAAAAGTAAATAAATACAATCGGCAATATTCTCATTCACAAAAACGAGTAGATTTTAAGCAGCTTGGAATAGCAGGACTTTGCAAACACTGTGGCAAGGATAATCACATTACAAAAGAATGCAAAATAGATCGAAATAAATTACACTGTAAAGGATGTTCAAAGCCAGGACATGTAGAAAAAGTATGTATAACCACATTGCTCAAAAATCAGTCATCCATCACAAATTATGTGGAAGTAAATAACCTAATTGATGAGGAACGCCTATATAAATTCTATACAAATGTGAAACTTGAGAAAACACCAGTTTACATAGAAGTAGATTCTGGGGCAAGCTACACAATTTTGCCATTATCAATGTGGAAGGCATTGGGATTACAAAAGCAAATTTTAAAATCTGACAAGATTTTCCGTTCATTTACGCATCACTCATTTAAACCAATTGGGGAGGTGATGGTCACCGCCACCCATGGAAAACAAAAGTATACAGGTAAAGTATACATTGTGAAGAATAATCATACACCATTATTGGGTGGAAATTTTATACATGGTTTAAACATTAGTTTACTTAACTGTGATTATATTGAATCACCAGGCAATATAAACCACATAAAAAGTAACTTAGCACATTCAGAAGCAATTGAGTCTGAAGTCAAAATCTTAAAAGAAAAATTTATAAATACTTTTCAACAGCGAATTGGCAAGATTCCAAACTTAATTTGTAATTTGGAACTTAAAGAAGGTGTTAAACCAGTCTTTACTAAGCCTAGGACTTTACCTTTTGCACTCAGAGAAAAAGCAGAAAAAGAACTTGATGAGTTAATTACCTCAGGTGTTATGACTCCAACTCAATTAAGTGATTATTATTCATTCCAAAACCAGATGGAAGTGTTCGTATGTGCATTGATTATAAGATAGGCGTTAATCACCGGCTACAAGACAACCATTATCCTATACCGGAGATTGAAGAAGTTCTCCACCAGTTGAAGGATGCTGGTTATTTTTGTACTATTGATCTGTACAAAGCCTATCATCATGTTCAGGTTTCAGAAGCTAGTGCAGCTATTCAAACAGTATCAACACATCGTGGCATTTATCGTTTTAATCGTCTAGCATTTGGAATCAAATCAGCACCTGCTGAATTTCATAAAATTCTAGACCAAGTTCTCCAGGGCCTTGATGGCATTGTATCATATTTTGATGATATTGTAGTTTATGGTATTACATTTGATGAGTGCCGTGAACACTTATATAAATGTTTGGAACGTCTTGAAAAATTTGACCTACATGTAAATGAAAATAAATGTTCATTCTTCAAACAAGAAATAAATTACTTAGGGTACCACATCACCAGAAATGCTATAAGAAAATCACCAGAAAAAGCTAAAGGTATTTTGAAAGCTCCAACTCCAAAAAATAAAAAAGAGCTTGAACAATTTTTAGGATTGATAGCACATTATTCTAAGTTTATCAAAGATGTAAGCACCATCACTTATCCATTGAGGAAACTTAAAAAAGCAAATGCCAGGTTCACATGGGGACCTCAACAAGAAGCATCATTTATCAAGTTAAAAAATATTATTGCAAGTGATGTTGTACTTAGACCTTTTGATCCTAAGTTACAAATTATATTAACATGTGATGCGTCTCCAGTGGGCATTGCTGCAATTTTAGCACATAAAGAAGATAATGGAGAGGAACGGCCAGTTATTTTTAAGTCACGTTCTCTTAACACTACAGAAAAATCTTATAGTCAATTGGATAGAGAAGCCTTAGCAATATATTGGGCATTCAAAAAACTGTACAAATACTTATATGGTCAGAAATTTGTATTAGTAACAGATAATAAGCCTTTATATCATATATTTCATCCAAATAAAAATTTACCATCTATAACATCGGCAAAGTTACTTAGATATGCTTCTTACATGTCAGTATTTCAATATACAATCAAACACAAGCCTACAGAAGAAATGTCAAATGTTGATTACTTTAGCTGTAGTCAAAAGTGATGATATAGAAGAAGAAGAGGTTAATCAAATCCAAGAGCTTGTTGTTCAGGACATCAGCTCAGTAGCAATCAACAAGGAAAACATCAAGCTAGAAACAGAAAAAGATAACCACCTGTTACAGCTCAAAACTACACTCTTATCCGGTGAAAATTCAGAAGGACAATTTGGAATAATTTTTAGGGACAATAGGGTAGTTATACCTGAATCATTACAACTGATAGTTCTTCAAGAACTCCATGAGACACATATTGGAATTACCAGAATGAA
This sequence comes from Coronaproctus castanopsis, assembly GCA_032883995.1. Classification (NCBI taxonomy): domain Eukaryota; kingdom Metazoa; phylum Arthropoda; class Insecta; order Hemiptera; family Monophlebidae; genus Coronaproctus; species Coronaproctus castanopsis. Next base: position 156,068,263 of record CM065053.1, on the reverse strand, counting down.
ACAACTAGCTAGACGCTATGTCTATTGGAAAGGAATGGACAAAGCAATAGAACAATTTGTCAAAAAATGCTCCGAGTGTGCTCAAGTACAAAAGGAGCCCAAGAAAATGTATCATACCTGGGAGACACCAACAGAGAATTTTCAAAGAATACACATGGATTTTGCTGGCCCAGTTAATGGTAATTACATATTGATAGCTATTGATGGAAAATCTAAATTTCCATTTGCAGAGATATTTACAAAGCCACCAACATCACAGTCAACCATAGAGACGCTAAAACGAATATTTGCTGTACATGGAATTCCAGCAGTATTAGTCTCAGATAATGCTACTATTTTCAAGAGCCAGGAATTCACAGATTTTTGTAGTCAACATAGTATAAAATAAAAATTTAATGCACCATTCAATCCAGCAACCAATGGTCTTGCAGAAAGGATGGTTCAGTCAGTAAAGAATAAGCTGAAGGCTATGGATAACGAAAATTTACCAATTGTTGAAAAGCTTCGCAGAATTCTTTACAAGATGCGTTCAACACCACTAAATGATGGACTCACTCCAGCTGAAAATTATTTCAATCGTAATTTACGCACCAAGTTTGATCTGCTCATCAAATCAACAGGACCTACAGACAGGGAAATTAAAAATGCTCGAGTACCACGCAAATTATGTGTGGGAGAAAGGATGTTAACACGGAACTACATTGGTAAAGAAAAATGGCTGACCGGAGTAATCACAAAAACCATGGGAAACCTACATTATGAAGTAAAGCTGGATAATGGACACATACAAAAAAGACATATCAACCAATTACGGAAGACAGAGGTAACTTTTCAGCAGCCACAAAAAATGTTTCAAGCTACCTCTTCCACCACCAAAGAACATGCCAACACAAAATCACAGTCAAACACCAACGGATGCACAAGAGAGCAAAATGGTGGCGACAGAAAACTTCAGAAACTCCAGTTACTGAAGCGAAAGTGGGAACTCCAGAATCAATACCAGTGCAGATACAACAAAGAAAATCCACACGGCAACATCATCCACCAAGATATTTACAGGATTATGTTTGCCAATAATAATAATAAGTATCCCTCCTATTGTTCACTTGAATTTCAAATTATGTGTGGGAGAGTGATATATCTAAATTTTAAAATATTATAAAGTATTAACACAGTGTGTGGATGGCTTTAGTTGTTACATTTAGTTTGGTTGTAAATACGTTTATAGATAAGAACATGCGTTAAAATAAGAAATATATGTTTAATAAAAAAAGATATAACATTACCTTAAACAGAAACAATAATGTAAAGCTATTTCAACGTCTTTCTCTTGAAACAATTGAATATACATTTTAATTAAAGTAGCCAAATTTAATCGTTTCATCGGTTTCCTATCCACATCATCAATCGCCGATACTATAACGAGAAAACAATACATTATGCCAAAGTTGCAAATTATTTCATTATAGTCGTAATAATAATAACAACAATAATAATAATGAATAACTGTCACTTATCGTTGTATATTTAATTATTGTAAAATAGAAAATAAAACTAATATTCATAGAAAGAAAGAAGAAATATACTTTGGTTAATTAAATTTTACCGAGAAAAGAATAATTTACAATATACCGTTTTTTCGTTACGAAATATAATAAATTCCTTAATCGATAAATTTAATAATAATTTTTTAAAAATATACATAAATGATAGTTATATACATTTATTTCTTAATGAAATTTACAGGAAAAATTCCGCAAAAAACCTGCAGCGCGTAATTCATAAGTAAATTTTAAACACAATGGTTAAATAATTTATAAAATTTAAAAGAGAAAAGAATACAAAAGTAAATAAGATAAAATTTATCTATAATATCATTGAGTTTTAAACCTAATACTACCCTGGTAAGATATGTTTATATTTTTTATACCTGTGTCGTAGAGAATGATAATAGTAGTTTCCAATTTAATTGACATTTTGGTCAGCAGGCATGCGGCATGCATTAAAAAATTTTAAGGTCCTGTTTTTTATTATTTTTTGTATATAGGGACAGTTTAAAAAATGTCATGCATTGTTTTAATGGGCGCGTATCTGGGTTTGTTCAACACTATTCTTAGGTAATGATTTTGTAATCGTTGTAATTTGTTTATATTACTTGGACAGGAGTTCGACCACACAGGACTGCCATAAAGAATTTTGGGCTGAATTACTTGATTATAAATTAAAAGCTTGTTCACCGATGATGGCATAAATTTCCTGTTAAATATTGGAAACAGCACACTCATTTTTTTATGTCCCCCCCCTTGTAGATACATTCGTTTATATGTTTAGTAAAAGTTAGCTTACTATCTAGTGTTATACCGAGATAATTGTCTTTTGATTTTCAGTCTAGGTATTCATTACGAATTCTAACGAAGTTATTTATAGCAGATTTACGCTTTGTGAAAATAATAGTCTCTGTTTTACTATCATTAATTATAATTTTACACTTATGAAAGTATTTGGATATTTTGTTAATTGCAGCGGTTAATCTGTTCCTCATCGTATCAATACGATATGATGAATAAATTGACTTCAACTTCTTTAATTGTGCTAATATCATTTATATAGATAATAAACAAGAATGGACGAAGGATGCTGCCCTGAGGTACTCCTGCCGATGCATATCGGACTTTAGATTTCTGAGTTTTAATTTTCACATAAAATTTCTTGTTTATGTAGGTATGCTTTAGTCATGGAAACTAGTTGATGTGGAAAACTGTACTTTATTAATTTATACAGAATCCCATCGTGCCAAGTAATGTCGAAAGCTTTTTCAATGTCTAGCACTAGCCCAGTGTGCTTATTTTTATTAAAATTATCAGTAATTAGATCACAAATTTTTACTAGATGCGTGGTAGTGTTTAAATTCGGTCGAAAACCAAATTGGAACTTATTAAGAATACCATTTAAAGCACTATGTTTTCTAAATCTAATGAGTAATATTTTCTTTAAAATTTTGCTAATGTTACTGAACAAACTAACAGATCGTACATTTTTCATCAAGGAAGCATCCTTGCCAGGTTTAGGAATAGATACAATTAAGGACAGTCTCCACGACACAGGGCAGTAGCACAGACGAATGCAGGAATTAAATAACAATAATTGCGCGAACAGGTTATAAAATTTTGTGATACATGCTGATGAATTATGTATTACTCGAAAAAACCGTTAAAAAACAAGAAAATAATATTCCGTCAATATTGAAATAGAGATCTTCAAATGCCGATGTTTCGAGCGTGGATGTTACCATGTAGTTTTATACTTTGTTTTCAGTCTATGACTAAATCGTGCTTCGTACACAATTCCAAAAGGGAATTATCATTTTCATTTTGATATCCAACTCCATTTCTGCACAATACACCAGACCACAGCAGGTGACTTTCAAAACAATCGTTGAAGTCTCCGAGTAATATTATTTTATCTGTCACGGGTAATTTTCTTAAGATTTCTCTTAGTTGATAGTAAATTTTTTCCCTTTCACGTTTCGGTGCATTCAAAGTTGGCGCGTACACAGATATCATTGTTAAAACTTGTGTTTCATCTAACTGTAATCAAAGTGTGATTATTATTTACTCGATTTGGATACTCAAACTGTCAATCAATAAATTAATTATGTAATTATAACGATTATATACATAATTTACACTCGTTTAAATGTTTATTTTATTTCATTATTCTTATTCCGTCATTTATTCCTATTTTTGTGATATCTTTATAATTATTATCAAAATTTTACTAATTTTCTATTTTACTTTTGATAAATTGAATCGAAATAACTGGAAAACTAAACATAAATAAATACAAGTGTACACTATTATACTATACAACAGGTGACAACTTCCTAAACTCACCTAACATCTTTTCGATAAATATATAAATTATAAAAATATAAATATATAAGTAAAAAATAGGGTATTACAAATACGATATTCCTAATCAGGAAATTAATATACAAACTGTTTGTTTTATTTCGTTACATATGGCTCTCTCATTTTTTAAACATATAAAAACGTTCGTATATTATTGTTCCATAAAATCTATTTCGAATTTTGATGACGTGTATCTTTATTACGGACAGATATTAACGAAGATAACGGAACACGTGTTGGCCACATAGTGAAATACATCAAGTAAAATGTACGGACAAAAAAATCCGTGATTATAAATAAAAAACATTATATATATATACGACTGACACATACACATAGGTGTAATAAATAACATACTTAAAGGCCGAGTTATTCGATCTGATAATGCCAGACATCCCAGTTCGGCTAAAACGATCGCAACATGAACAGCGTGTACGTAATATTTATCAGTCCTATATATAACATCAATAGCGGCTTCAAACTGGCCAGTCAAAAATAACATTTGGAAAGATAAAAATGGATTATCAGCATTTTGATCACCCGATTCTCCTGTAAAGTGAACACATACACACCTAACCCTTATTATATAGTTTATTTTTATGTGTATAGCAAAAATATAACTTCATAGATTTCAAATTAAATGCCGGTAAAAAAGAGTAATTTCTAGGAGGCGACTTAACTCGTAATGAATTTTAAAAACTGCAAACAACGAATTCAAAATCGTACTTAATTTTAATTAATTAAAATCCAGAAACAATTTCTTCGTGTTTCGTGTTTCGAATGCACGAAAAAAACATTTAACTCAAAATTCGATTTCTTACTTAAATTAACAAATATGATCTTGTAGTTCCGATTAAATGAAATTCGTTATCAAATTTTGTAAATATTAATACAGTCGTCGCGATAGCCTAGTAACTAGAACATAGAATTCTACACGGAAGGATCGGCGACGCAAAAATTATCACCAGAAAATAAAAATACAAATAATACTAGCACAGTACTATACACGCGCTAATAATAATATGGTACACTACAAAAACACGCGGGGCCACATTGTGTGCGATTACAATCAGTTCTCTCGTGTGTGAGTGCCTATCTACGCTAACGCCACATTATGATTGCCTCGTACACTACTTACACTGTACAACGGAATATGTATAGGTAATTAATCGCCTACCACCGATACAGAGACGGCACTTTAATGATAATGATGATTAAATCTATATACATAAGCCTGTATCCGTCATTAAGATAAGCTGAATTGAAAATTTCAAATGATTTGCACTCGTGGAAAATTTATCCATGTCAAAATATTGGAAAATTTAAAAAGTACATAAAGCGTTATAAATTATAATTTTCAGTTGATTGGAATGAAATGAGTTCGATAGATGTAGTTGTTTTAAGGAAAATTTAAAATTTAATTTCGAGACAATATGCTCCACAAAATATATTCAATCGATTTTAATAGCTGTTTAATTTCAAAAACAATATTTGTATCACACCTATTTTAGCATCAGGATCAAAATGATGTGTTATCTTAAGGAAAAGAACAAAAAATATTTTATATATATCCGATTAGATAGACATTTATAAAATTTGCCGTATAAATTTACAAAATTTATTCGTTCTTCACTAAACAGGCGGTAACACAATACCTCGCGTTTTTATCAGCGACAATAATGATGAATTTGTGAATTTATGATGAACAAGGAGTTGTTTAAATTTAAAAGCAAAAACAAAAAAAAAACAAAAAAAAACAAACTGATTAATATTTTTGTTAATAAGAAAATAGTCGGATGCATTCTCCAAGTTGTTGAATACATTTAAGACGTCGATGACACGAAATATAAATCATTTATAAAATTTTCGATTTGTATCAGCTTTAAATAATTCTGTTTCTTTATACAATACCGATTTCGACAGAATAGCGTGTATCTAAATCAACCAGCACATGCATTAACTAGTATCATGTCCGTGTAAAAATGTTTGAACCTACAACTTCCATTTAGAAGTGTGTTGTAATTATTAAAACTAGGAGTAAACAATTACTAAAAACATAAACATAAACATTACCATATTCCTGACTGATATCGTTTTGTAACGATTCATAAGACAATAAATGTACATCTGGCATATCTTTGACAAATGTTTGCTGATTCGGCATTGCTACAACGCACAACTGGAACCAAAGATAATCTTCCGCTGTTTTAATCATTTCTTCCTCTTCGCGCTTATTATTGAAATTGTACATACCCAGCAAACAATATAAAGTCCTACGACAATATTACACATGCGTAAAAATTTAAATACAGAAAATATTTATTTAAACAATCTCGGATTACTTCGAATTTTAAATTATCATTTAAGATGAATTACTTCCAAACAAAATGATAGTCAGTATTTCAGATAAAAATTTGGAATCTCAATTTTTGTTTTTACACATTTTTCTGTTTACTAACGATTCATCAAAAACTAATTCGAATTAATGTAAGAAGCTCGAAAAAGTGATATTTTGATTCGCGTGGTTTTAAAAAATATTTTGTTAATTATTTTATTATTCAAATTGAAAATTTTCTTCAATATTATTTTTTGAAATTTTTCTTTTAGTTCGATATTAATAGAGTAATTTTTCCGAGAATTTTTAAAACGACTCGTACTCTATTAAACTATTGTTAAAAAAAAAAAAAAAAAAAAAAAAAGTTATAAATCGATAACATTTATGATTAACTATTTATAACAGCTAAATTAATTCAGTGACACAGAAATAACAATGTTTCACTAATCACAAATTACGTTAAAAAGGATACGAAACACTAAAATTAAGTACTTGTTTGATTTCCAATAATTGAAACATAATATCGTGTTAATATCCTACAATAGCTAACCTCGTGAAATGATAAATAATATTTTGTTAATTTTACATTAAATGAAAATTACCGATTATAATAAATAATATACACGTATTTTTATTTCACTCAATAATTCGTTCAAATTTTGCACAAATGAAAATGAATGTTTCGTAATTTTATACTGCTTCCTTATTTATGTGAAATTTAAAAAAATGTATACGAAAAATTAAACGAAACAATCAATTTTAGTATTTTCAGCCACAACGTATGCATAAATCGCAAATCGTATTTTTTTTTTTTTTAACAAAAATTTTAAGCAGACCTTATTTTCCTTTTTAATTTAACTCGAATTTTAAAATACCAAAACTTTTCCACACAGGACATTGATTGAAATTTACTCAATATCATTAATATTTATCAAATACGCATCAAAGTAACATTTACGAGGTGCTAATAATAATAATTATTATTATACATCGTATAATAAATGTAGGAAACAAAATTAAATCACTACATTCACGACGTAATTGTTATGTATTGACTTATGTTTAAAAATACAAAATCTGTACCTTTTGAATGGATCCGAACTGTTCCTTATAGAAAACTTAAACATTTTCGCGAGATCGTACGGCAAACGTAACTCCTGGGAATCTTTCAACATATTTAAGGCTTTAGTTAATTCATATAAATCGCTCCTATCATGAAACAATAAATAAAAACTAAAAACTTTTGTATAATTAATACAATACACAAACATAATACAACTTTTTTCCATTTTATGTATCATGATTTTAGAAGTTAATGAATAAATGCGTATACGAGGCCAAAATCTTATATATTTTATTTGAAATTAGTTTAAAACGATCAAAGTTATCGTTTTAATATTCTATACAACTTCAAATTTATTATCTTCAACGTTATATGGAATATACGAGATGCAGATTCTTTCACAATTCTAATCAAGCATTCTGATATGTCTACAAGTGATGGATATAATAATTACAGCTGCTACATTGTTCACATAAATATACACTAAACGTGATGTTCCTGTTCATGTATATATATATATATATATATATATATATATATATATATATATATAAAATTTGTGAAGCGAACAAGGGCGCAAGATAAAAGATACTATTGTGAAAAGGATTAACATTTCCCAAATGCATATGCCAATCGGAAATGATTAAATATTAATCGCGATATTTGTATTTTAACGTTTTCTTTGAAACAAATAAATATTTCTATACACGTTTCTCTACAAAAATTTACAACAGTGAGACCACGTGCAAATTCAGATATAAAAAATAACCGAACTGATATAATTTAGTTTGTCACACGCGCAAATAAATATCACTGAAACGCTTACCCGGTGCGAACAACAGCTTGCAATGCGGCATCTATATCGCCGCATCGTATACAATAATAACAAACTGGCCAAAACGGAGCACCATCTACAGTAATACGTTCTACACCATCGTACTCCGGATTGATACGTGCCTTTACGTACGCGAGTATCATAGAATATATTCCTGGTACTCCACCGCGTTGCATTTGAATTGTGTTCTTTGAAATGATAGATTCGATATACTCTACGAATCTACATATATATATATATCGATTTTATTAATCAGTGCTGCATATTTTTGTGTCGCGAGTTTTCAAAATCAATTTTCTAATAAAAAGTAAGGACAATAAAAAATACAATATCTCATTAACCCTGTACTTTCTAATAAATCACAGTTAAAATATTGTTATATTGAACTTTCTACATCGATTAGTACGGATGTAATTCTTTATGTATCCCGACTACATTTTATTTAAACGCACAAACTCGTATGAAATATCGACAAACTGCGAAAAATGGTTAAATTAATAACTAATCACGTCGTCCGAATATAGATAAGAAAGAATAACTGCTTTGGACTGAGAAAAAATAAAATTATACGGTCTATAAGAATATAATTTTAATTATCAAATTTAAAAAAAAAAAATTGCGTGAAGGCATCCAAAATGCAACGACAGACCTTTTTTGAATCAATGTAAAATGCGTCGAGAACATATGGGCATTTAAAAACACGAACATACGAAAAAGATAGTAGACATCGGATCAAACAAGAACTATAATTAATAAAAGTAGTGAAAATTAAGATAAGCGGACTAATACATAAAAAAATTATCAATTAATGAAACTAGAGATCTGTTTAGAAAAATGTAAATGATGAGAAGAATCAAAATGCTACATCTTATTTATAATATTGTCCTTGGAGATACTTGTATGGGCGGGCTAGCAACGGGACGAGAATAGGTGACTAATAATAGAAGACGTGTAAATTACTTGCGTATGAGAATGCACTCCAATATGGAGGTACATAAGAGCCTTGAAAACAAGTATTTGAACCGGTGTGGAATGTAGTTATTTATTTAAAATAAATAAAAAAGTAGTTAAAGTCGTTAAATTTTCTTTAAAAAAAACATAAAGCTTTTCGGCTATTAAGTCATTTTTCAAGTGCACATAAATAAAAAATAAAATAATAAATTGCAAGAAAATACTTAATTTAAAAATGTAAATTATAACAAAGAAAAGTTATGTGAAATGAGATATTTGATTTTATTCTATTCTATTCGTATGATTCGATGCGGAAATACTGCTTAAAACATCACGTTCGGATTACGTATCCATGTCAGCGCTAGCTCGTGAATATTATTGAATGTACCGTCAAAAGCTCGACTTGCGCATCCACGAACAATGTGCTTAATAGTTTGTCGAGAGTATCCGCAATCAGAGGACGCGTCATTTTTAATTTTCCATCGCGTTAGCAAATCATTAAATCGCCCATTCTCAGTTTGAATGCGATTTTAAAACCGTTCATCTTATGATCAGGGTATGTATGTTACCAGTTTCTTTGTCTGGATTTGATCGAGTACATTTTTCTTTTCTTGCCAGTTCTTTGCAATAAGGGCGTTTGTCGTAATGCACACTTTTTTTTTTTATTAATGCATTTATTTTTTTCTTAAGATATTAGTGAATACAGTCTACTATATGTTAATATTGGACGACCGCATCTCCTGCACAACCGTTAGGCTTAATCAGACAGACGCGACTCCTTACAAAAGCATTCAGATTATAAGTAGACCAAAGTCTAAAGTTATTTATATATATATATATATATATATATATATATATATATATATATATATTCATAATTTCATTCGTGCGGACTGTGTACTTTCCGATGAACCATTTATTCACACACGCATTCAACGAGTTTACTATACAATAATTACAATGTTTATATATCTAGAAAAATATTTATAATGATATATCGCACATGATTCACAATAAAAATTTACAAATATTTACACATAATTTTCATATTTTGAATAAGTGATCTAGAATTCACATGTGGTGTCATCGAGACGACATTGAATAAACACACAAATACAAACAATCACACACACTTTTACACGCGCGCGCGCATATACACACACACACGCACATATACATATAATTTTATACCAACATTGCATGTCGTAATGTACACTAGATATTTGATTATAAACTAACCCGATAGCGAATGTTTTAAATAACAATTAATGTAGCCGAAAAGCTTTGTGTTTTTAATACAAATTTAGTGATTTGAACTAGTTTGTTTTATTCACTTTTAAACTTTCATGGTTGGTATCCGTATGTTCACGATTTTTTCCGGTGTAAACCGTGTCTATTTGTTTCGAAAACACTTACAGTTTTCATTTTAAAATAAGTTTGAAAATGAAAACTGTGTTTTCGAAACGTCGCGTAATAATCAAAAAATTGACGCCATTTATACCGGAAAAAAATCGTGTACTTTTTTTATTGTTTAACTCCAGTAATAACCGGGCAATGAAATAAGAAAGTATAAAGAAGGAGTTGACTGTCTCTTAAAGCTATATAAAATCGAAATGAAAGCCGTAATATGCTATATACTCAATAACAACCTGATACAGAGCACAGTGCTTATCATAAGCTCGGTGGAGTTACGTCCGTTTAATGTATCTACTTACCAATTTTGAAATTTACATACAGTACACGTGTATATGAAATTAATAAGTTCATAACAAATTCTAACTTTTAAATAAATATAAAAATTTAAAAGCAGCCATAGATAATGAAATTAAAAATTTAATTCTAAAAATTATAAAACGTTATTAAGATTTTGTAACAACAATCACTCTAAATCGAATAGAAATTAATATTTTAACATCAAAGTATTAAGCAAAATATTATATAACTTCGGAATCGAAATTTGATTACTTTCTCATTTCGTTAGAAATATATATTTTTTAAAAAAGAAGAAAAAATTACGAGGAACAAGTGAAATAGTAAAAATTTCCTAGGAAACAAAAATTATACTCAGATATTAATTATAAGTTTCCCGTACTTTAAAATTACATTTATCATTTTTAACCATGGAAAATATTACAAATCATTATTTCACGAATAAATTTACAAGTAATTACAACAATTTATGTTTCGAATATCATAAAGTTCTACTTTAATTTTAATAAGTAGTTTTCAACTTTTTTTTTTTTTTATAAATAAATTATTTTTTTTTAAGTTAATGAAAAATGTAATTTATAAATTAAACTAAAATTTTTATGAAAACACATTATATTAACCTTTTTTCTAAATACGATCTAGCTTTACTTATCAGCTCTTCAATTTGTGACGGCTCAGATCTTTTTACCAAAACATCACCTCCAGTAACAATTGAAAGATCTATAGAACTAACTAATTTCCATACATCTTTCATTTTCTGTAAAATTACGAACACTTTATTAAAACGAAGGGTGTTAAATTGATCAATTGTATTATAATTCGACTTAAATACTACAAATAAAATATTTTATTTGTTTGATTACTAATTTCTGTACTTTTATCAATGTAGGTAATAAATGAATCAATGAAAACAAAATTTTGGTTTTGAATTATTATAAACAACAGTTATTAAATGAAGTTTTAATACATCGAAATAAATTATTCATTTAACATTATCTTAATAATAAAGTAAAAATGTTTAATTCTCTATAATTAAAATTCCTTTTAGTTGACAACTTAAAAACAAGCAACTATTTATTCTGTCTTGTTTATGTTTGGATGCAATTATTTATAACTGAAATGAATGTTTTTAGTTTTCCCAACTGCTGGGAAATGAATCAATACGTAATTTAAATTGGAAACATTTTAATATATTTCTCGCATTTACAATCAAATACATAATATTAATATAAACTTATTTAAAGAAGTTCTCTGACTCCTCTAATCCGGTTGATATTAACATTCATGCGATAAGAAATCGAGGCACAATTTTCCTATTTCTTATTTATTGGCTAACATTTTTATATTATGATTAAACTTATTAAAAATAATCAATAGTGTTCAGTTTATATACAGACTGCGCTATACAATCGTTTATACACTTTGTAGTAGTAAAAATGTTGAAATTAAATGTTTCGGTGCTTCAAAACATCATTTGTTAATGAATAAAATAGGAACTCAAAATTTCAGACTGTTCATTAATTTTTTTTCTGGTTTATATAAAATCTTGTTATACATACGAGTACTGTTAAGATTAATATTATTAGAAAGACACTCTAGATGTCGTTGATAAACAGTTAAAAAAGCGAGCTCCTTTAAATAGGGTGCGACAAATAAAGAAGGAAAACAAGATAAAGCTATATGTGATCTGTGCCGAAAGCTAATAGTTACGCTAAGACTTTAATCATTAGTATTGGACATTGTATGATGACATTTGTACTCATCTAATCAAACTGAAAAGTCCGTGAAACGAATTATATAACGCGTTGAAAATGAAAATCAATTACCGAATTTAACTTTGGTAATGTCTAATGCACAGAAAAGAGTAATAATAATTCTGTTCGTAAATGAAATAATAAAAAAGATATATTTAATTACTGTCTAAGAAAAGTCATAATTATATCGTAAATTGGTATCAGTGGACGACCTACTTGAAAAGTAAACAGCAATAATGTGCAGCGTAAAAATACTGGCATAATTGCGCTTGTTTCTACTGATAATCATGCACTAGCAGCCGAACCGAATTCAGAGGATTTAAAGCAGCAGGTGAACGTTTAACTTCAACCAGGGAAATTTCCTTCGGCCGGTATCTCCAAATTACTGATGTGCGGGCGGAGAGCTGGACAGATTTCTTCCGTCAGAAATCTACCTGGTCAATCGCCGAGATTTCCTATGCTTCCTTTATAGAATCGCACTTGAAAGTGGAGATAAAGTTCGCACTGTACAGCAGCACAGGGTCGCAAAACTCATCACAGGAGATGATATCATCCAGTATCTGACAAATCGCACTTGTGCTTCTTGTTTGGGCAGTGACTCTTAGCGAGAGTTTCGCTGAATGATATTTGTTGATTACCAGCTCGGTTTTCGGATCCGAGACAATCGTAGGTGATTAGTTTGGAAAACTGACGGCTCCGCAACTCCTCAATTGCGCTACCAAATCATCTGTCTGGAAAGCTGTCTAGGTCTTTGGAAGGAACAGGTCGGCGGTATAAACATAAAGGGACTTATCACAAGTTTAGGTACGCCGGCTCGGGGAAGGTAGAGGGTATTTCAAAGTGAAATAAAATCACTGTAGTAGGCGATAATATCATTGAAGTTTAGTCATTAATAAACAATAAAATCCAACGATCATCATTAAAGGACTTTTGATTACTTCCTAAAATTGTAAATTTCCAGTCACCATTAACCTACTCGATAAAAATATTGATAGAGAATTTACGTCGATAGTCACATTACCTGTCCACTTTCAGTAAATGGATCTACGATACTGACGGCATTCAAGACAAATTTGGTACTCTGTATAAAACAGATATGAAGAAGTACCGCCAAAAATTGTATCTATAGTTAATGTTTCTGAATATAGTAATTCCTTGCAGCTTTATTACGCAAGATGGGGACACCAGGATAAACGATATTAAAAAAAAAGAATTAGACATTAAAGTAAAGCTTGATGATAATATCTATGAGTTATGCATTTACGGAAAGATCATAGTTTAACTCTAGAAAAAAGATCTATCAACCAAGTGAGTTAATTTCAACTGACGTTTGTAGACTATTTAATTAATTCCTTCAGAAGAAACGATACTTAGTTGTATTTGGGAAAGTACCAAAGAGCACAATCGGTTTTATTCGCAGACATGCTGTTATTGCATTCGTGTACCTACTGTTGGATTCAAAACCAGACAATACCTAGTGTGGTTTTCTGTCAATATCATTGCATAAGTCTTTCTCAGAAGACATTACAAGACTCAACAAGGTGTTTCATTAAATTGCTGATATCATTAACATGGGTATTATTTTTTAACACAGTGCAAAAATGGATGTCCTCGAATAGTATAGTGATATAGTTCCTTTGATTAAATACATCATTTGTTAATAAACAAAATAGTAATGTGAATTCAATAATTACTTTTTATTTATTCTCTTATAAAAAACTGTGAAAAAGTTATACCTAAATTCTATAGTGAATATGTACACTTTTTATACAAATAATCTTCGAAATCATCAGAACTACGATATTGGAAGTTGACATAAACATTATATTAAACTACTATTCGAGGGAATCGCTAATAAACGAACCCAGAAATCAAAACAATAAAACTTAGCGTTCAAAAGAGTTATCTATAAAATAATTTTATTAAAATCTTATTTATACATAATTTAATTTTATTGTAACGGACATTATAAGACTGGTAAGTAAATGAATCATACTACAATATGAATTTTATCAAATAACTTGTTAATAAATAAGTATAAATATACATTTTTCTACAATTGCAAATTTCCATACAAATAACTACAAATATCGGAATAAAAATAAAGAGAACTAAAATTACCTGATCAGTAGATGAAGATACGAAAGCCATAATTTTTTCCATTAGATTAGAACGCTTTCCTTCGATTACAGCCTGGTTGTATTCAACTAAAGCAGACGCATAAAGTATTTGATTTTGATTAAGCGGACTCGATAATATTAGCAATGGATTATCTTGTATAACTTCCTAATTTAAAAATAATATCCCAAAATTAATAATTATTAAACGAAGCAAAAAACGATTATTATGAACAGATTTATATTACATACTAAAACATTTTGAGGTAATTTATTATAATTATTCCGCTGTATGAGCTAATTTATTGAGGGTTCGCTTATAAACGCTAGACCATTGTATTATTAACAACGACGCATTTAAATTATAATATTCTTCTCTTCAGCAATATTTTTTGTTTCTTGTCTAAATCCTTAAGGTATAGCGTATTAGAAAAAAAAAATATATAGCCATTTATATTATATATATATATATATCCACCATTATATACTTCATATATTTGACTTTATTTATAAGTCAAATGGAGTCTTAATTAGTTTTCATTTATATTTTCTTGTATAACATTTTTGTAAATTTTACAGACATATCAGTTTATTAATGCATTATACAATAACTTTAATTTCTTTGTTTAATTTCATTTATGAATTGAATCAAATGTTTGTATATGTGAAAAATATTAAACAAGTACACTTGGTATAAGAAATTAATAAATTTACGAGGTATGTGATATGAAATGTCTAGTTCCCCGTAATTAAACAAATTATTATTTTTAAGACTTTTCAAAAGTAGTCTAAAATATAATTTTTTTACGGTAGTTCATATTACATTCCTCTCTGATTAACCACAAGACATTTTAGCAACTATACGTCAATATGTATGTGGAAAGAAGTACGCGACAACACACACAATTTAGTATCATAACTGACTGAATGGACTTTTTAAAAATATACATCAAATGATGAAAAAATTATTACATACCCGATGGATCAATGGTGTATCGTCACGTAAAGCAGTGAGCTGATCTAAGTTATTCAATAAATTGTCTCGACGTTTTGCAACTTCCCTCTCTAATTCTGCGTCTATCGATTCTTCCAAAATGTTGTCAAACTAAAAAAACATCATACGAACAACTTCTTTATAGATGTACGACGATTTAATATAACCGAAAAATATTGCACGACACGTACCTTTTGATGAATATCTTCTATTATTGAAAAAATAGCATTCTTCTTCTCCGAATAAAGGTAACTTTTTATATCTGTCACTGGAAACGGATCTAGAGGAACTGATATTTTCTGGCTTGCAATGTTTTCAACTTTTCTAGTTAAATGAGTGAGATCAACACCTTTCGACGATAGCAGCAAATTACTATTTAAAATAAAACGAACAATTTAAATCAATTATAACCACGTGGACTCTTACTATCAACAACAATCTAGAACATATTAATAAGAGTTAACAAAATAAAAAATAATTTTTACACACGCATCAACATCCTGTGGGCCAATTGATGATAATTTTGAAAATAATTTGTTACTAGAATCTGCGAGCTGCTTCAACGTTCTATTAGTTTTTGGAAGTTCATCATCAACGTTTATATCAGAAGTTAACTGTTCAGCAGCAAGAAGTAATGCATTTAGATCGTTTTCCGCCATTGCAATAAGCTAAGAAAAAATATATCATTACATATACATTAATTATAGTACACATATATTTTGAAATATTTTAATAATAAACAAGAAGTAACTTACAAACTTACAAATACAAAGTACACTGCGCACTCTCAAGAATTCACGTCACAGGCACACCACGACAAGAATCCGACTTACGGAATACAAATTTGAACTTTACAAATGCCGGTACTTTGAAAATAAAATATAAACCAGCGTCACAGCGTCAGTACACTATTAAAAAAAGAGTCCTTGTTGGTCAATAACTTCAACTTCCAGAAACAAATTTTTTTAGATAATAAAATTTGGGATAAGAAATTAAATATCACGATTATTTATTTTATTAATTACCAACATATGTTGAATGTATTTTTATAAAAAATAAATAATACATATGCGTATTTACATTCATTCTTATTAATCAAACATTTCTGAATACATATTAAAAATTGTATGAAATTTAACGTTTTTATTATTTGAATTTCAATAAATTACTAATTTTGTTTTATAACTTATTCTATAATTCCATCCTTTCCTTTCTTAATACATTTTTCGTTATATGTGTTATATCGGATGTTTCAGAGAAAGCCCGCTCTTGAAGGTTAAAAAACAAAATTTAGTTTTAATTAATATTATGCGTTAATTATTTATTAATTTAACTTATGTGTAGTATAATGGTTATGAATGGCGAAATATTTAGTACAAATTATAGTGTTGGGAACTCAGTTAATTGGCAAAGCCTTTGCTCGTGCTTTACGTCAAGAATTTGCAGCTAGCCAAGCAGCTGCATCTCGTACCGGTGGAGAAAAATGTACTACTCATGGTGCTCAGGATTTAAAGTATGGAATCAGCTTAGATGAAGCTCAACAGATTTTAAATATTTCTAATTTAGACAAGGAAGAAGTAAATAAAAGGTATGAACATTTGTTCAATGCAAATGACAAAAACAAAGGAGGTTCCTTTTATATACAGTCAAAAGTTGTTAGAGCCAAAGAAAGACTGGACCAGGAATTGTTAAGTAAAAACATTGGAAACAAATAGTTTTAAGTAATATACCATTTTTGTAGTAGTTTTATGCGAAGACCTGCGTTTATAAGTTCCTACTGTGATAAATATTGTATCAGATTTACTTATATTATCGTTTCATCTTACGTTGAAGACTATAATTATAGTAGGAACATTACTGTTGGACATAACCATGATATAAAATGTAATTTGTAATTAAACATTCAGAATACTTATTAATAATGTAAATTAAATAACTATAGTGTATAAAATTTTAGTTGCATAAAAATATGATTTTCTCCATAACAAAATTTTTGTTGTGGAGTGTTATACATTTATTAAAATAAAGAATTTAAGATATTGAGATTTGTTTCAATTTTACTTTATCGCAATGTTATGCATGTGGCACTTGTGGATAGTAAATGGTAGTGTAACTGTAAATTACTTCATTTCTAAAAAGTGAATACATTAATTGATATGAGTTTTTTCAGAATATTTTACCACGTCCCCGTCGTGATGTTTTGTTCTCTATATATATATGTGTGTGTAGGCATCAAACATAATGTATGTTTTATGTTCTACATAACATCGTATTATACTTTTCCCAAATCCACCAATTTTTCGTCATTAATCATTATAAATATATTTCAATTTCATCATGTCACTATCAATGTGAACGTTGCAAACAACATATTCGTAGATATTTCGTAAGGTGAATAAATAACACATAGGTTTATACTTTTATGAATGCGCATTAAAAATAATTGGTTTTTCAAATCAGTGTCATTTTTAAAAGTACGTATATTACAATAGCTGTACAATATTTTTATTTATTTATATACAAGTTAAACTAAATTTAATATACAAGCCAATAGTTTTTTTAAAATTTTTCCTATTGTTATTTTCTTTATTTCTTTAGTTTTGTAAAGTCATTTGGTTACTGCTAAGGTATCTTTAAGGATACTTGGCATATGTGTATGTGCATATAAATTCTTCATAATTTATAAAATTTTGTATTGAAATATACTATACTATACTAGCAGTACAAGGAAAACGAAATCAATGGATGAAATCGTCAAATTTAGAACCTGAACATCCAGTCCGAAGTTACGTCAAAATATACACGGACGCATGTCAATTATTGTTCAAAATGAGTTTAACGTTTCATAGAAATAGGCAAATTACAATATCGCATGTTTTTAGACACGAGTAGTTCCCCAAAACTACAGGAACGAGTTCGCTCAATTAACAAAAATTAGTTCCTGAACCTACTTTACAACCAATGTAAACGAATATCGACGGAACAAAAACAAAGTCTAGAACTAAATTTAAATAATTAGATAGAGCAATATTTTAAAAAATGACTAGCGTTCACTATCATTATGTATTGATAAAAATAAAAAAAATTATTTAAAACGTTATTTTTCGAAATATTGCTTATGTTTATTTGATATCGATGTTATTTTTTATATTGTTTGTATACATTTAATGTATATATAGAATTGCTGTTTGTACTTTTATTCAAGTATTTTTCATTTATTTTAGATTTAATGGACGAATTTAATACTTAATACTACCGGTAAATTGCAATTAACATCACTTTTAATCATATCGTATTATTATCAAATCAACTACTATTAAACTACAAGTTTCATAAACAATGAACAACCTTAAAATTTGTTTTCGTTGTTAGTATAAAAACTTTTGCTCGCATTTTTAAAACTACACATGAAACATTTTGTTTAGAACTGATACAATTTAAGCGATACAAACATAAACAGATTGTAAATACGTTTCTTGAATACATAGATTACATCAATGTTCTATTGTTAGAAAGAAGGCAATTGTTAAAATAATTTCAAGTTGAACTACTGTTAAATCACAATTACACTCTAAAAGTAATAAGCGATTAAAAAAAAGGGTATATTTAAAGTATTACTTATAAAAAAATGAAACCATAGTATCTGCTAAAAATGTTTTCGTTTTTAAATATAATGAAACTATACAACAATTTTTACATATTGAAATTCCATGTAAAAAATAAAAGTTACAGATTATGATTAAGAAAAATAATTTCTAAATTTTTGAAGAAAGGCGATTTCTCTTCTCTGTTAAAATTAAATCAGCTTTGGAAAATATTCTCTCGCAAGGTATGGATGTTGCCATCAAACAAAGCCTTTTTTTTCACGATTTCGAATAATCTAGGATATACTTTTTTCGTTCTAACCACTATATTAATGGGTTGCTAGTACGATGTAGAAGGGGTTCATTAAGATACTTCTGCAATTCGATTATTCCAGCTGCTGTTGGATTTTGTGAACTTATCAATTTTTTTTTTTCCATTTCAAAATCACCCCAAATGTCATCGTCAGCATCAGCTATTTCATGTGATAAAATTAATGTAGACGTAATTTCACTATTTAAATCATTATTAGTTTCAGTATTTTTCCGATTAACTGCGCATACTTTTTTCTTCAAGGTTTCAAATGCACTTTTATATTTACATTCATCTGAAAAATCATATTTCTTGAAACGAGGGTCCAAAATTGTAGCCTGGGTAGGAAGTTCTTGTTCTTCTAGTACGTTAAACGCTTATCCAGTTGTTCTTTGAATACTAATATCATTTTATTTATTTCTTTTGGAAATTCACTGATTTTTAATCTAAAAGAATTAATTTTCGTTTTCATTATTTTTACAAGAGGAATTATTTTTGAAAGAGACATTATTTTCTGTACTTATTTCATTAGTTATCTGGGAAAACATTTTAAGTATTACCAAAGATTTTTCAATAATACACCAGTCATGTGTATTTAAAATAACATCTACGTCACTATCTAAAATTGCTAATGTTGATATTATAGCATCTTTAATTTGATGGAATCTATTTAACATGTCGTAGTTGAGTTCCATCTAGTGATAACATCTTGTTTTAGCTTCAATGTTGGAAGATTCATTTGTTCTTCGATTTGATGCAATTTTGATAATGCAGGCTTACTTCCATTAAAATATTTAACAATGGTTTTTACTTTCGTTATTGTAACATCCAGTTTTTTTAGTCCTTGCTCTACAATCAGATTTATGGTGTGGGCAAAACATGATAAATGCCGCCATTGGCAAATTCGAACAGCAGAAACTATATTTGCTGTATTATCGGTAACACAAGCTATTATTTTAGACCCAATTCTGTAATCGTCAACATTTAATAAAAAATGTAAAATATTATTCGCTGTATGCCTTTTTGGAAATAATGTGCATTGCAATAATAATGATTTAATTTCTAAGTTAGAATAAAAAAAATGCGCTGTAACAGCGAGAAAGCTTTCATTTTTAATGTATGGTTGGGGATATTATTTCCGCTATTTTTGGTTATAAACCGTTAAAATTCTTATTCTTTGTTCGACTTACCATTTGTGTTTGCTGTTAAGTTCTGGATTTTAAATTTTTGTTCAACATAGACGAATTTAATGAATTCGAAGATTAAAGTATGTGATTTTAATATTTTTTTTTAATGTGTAGAAGACTATGGGTTCAGAAGTTTTGTACATGAATTAAATCCTTCGTACAATCTGCCTTCACGAAAAATGATGTGTGAAACTATGCTAGTTTATAATAAAACCAGGGATATAATATCAAAAATTAGTTGCATTACACTGACAACAGATTGTTGGACCTCGCGAAATACAGATAGTTTTATGGCCATTACAGGGCATTTATAGACGATTTTCAGATGCAATCAGTCTTGTTGGAATGCACTTGTTTTCCTGGAAGTCACACGAGTGAAAATCTGGGAGCATAATTAAATAAAACCATTGATTAATGGGATTTAAAGAATAAAATTAATATAGTAGTGTCAGACAATGCAGCAAATATTACAAAAGCTATAGTGGATTTAAAATTAAAACATCTAATGTATTATGCACATCCTTTAAATTTAATAGTGCAAGATAGTATTAAATTAATACATGATTCTACAGAAAAAGTAAAAAAATTGTTTCGTTCTTTAAAAGACTACATTTTATATGTTAGAACGATTTACAGAACTTGAAGAGCCCATCAGAACAACTATTGCACTTTTAGGTAAAGATCTCCCAATAATTACAAATGAAGAATGGATTTTTTTGAAAGAAGTTGTAAAGATATTAAAACGAGCAGAAATGCTTACAACTTACATGAGTAAGCAAAATTATATTTCTGCATCTTCGGTCATTATATTAACAAACAGTGTGAAAACCACATACACAAATTTACAAAATAAAGACTTCTCAGACTTGTCTAAAAAATTAATTCAGAGCATACTCGAAGGATTCCAAGAACGTTTCGCAAATTTAGAAAAAAGTAAACCCTTGCTTATCACCACGTTTTTAGATCCACGGTTTAAAAATTTTGGATTTTCAAATAATTATACTACTGAAAGAACGAAACATTTGGTTACATCACTAATGACAAGTAACCTTAAAGAGTCTAAATCAAGTACAGAATTTCCCACAAATAAATTAAGTGAGAATGAAGCAGAATCATCCATATGGGGAGGTTTTCACCAAATATTTCAAAATTATAAACTTTCAGGAACGGCTGAATCAAGATCCATCATAGAAATCCAACGATATTTAGAAGAACACCCAATTTCAAGAACAGAAGATCCACTAAAATGGTGGAAGGAGAATGCTTATAACTTTCCCACTTTAAGCAAAGTAGTAAAAGAAAAATTTATCATAACAGCCACCTCAGTTTCACGTGAACAATTATTTTCAAAGTGTGGTTTAATTTTATCAGAGCGTCGAAACAGATTAAGTTTGGATAAAATTTAAAAAATGTTATTTTTAAATATAAATAGTTGCTTTAATTACATTTTTATTATATTATAAGAAAATTTTACTTTTATTACAGGTTTATGCTTTTAATTTTTTAAATTTAGTTGTCTTAAATATACATATATACGTATTTTTCTCCTGGAACACACATTATGTGATATGTATATTTAAAAATTTTAATTAAAATAAAATGAATTTTTACGATGACTGTTAAACCAATTAGTTACATATTTTGCGTTTCAAATGATTTGTACTTATGTACTTTTTATAATAGTTAATAATAATGTTGATTTCATTTTTACAACTGCCAGAGTAAATATATTTATTGAATTAAAAAGGGCATCTGTAATTCGATGTTATATAATTTAAAAAGATTTACTGAAATATCATTTTCAAAAAAATTTGATTCTTGAAATATTTAAAATACAAACTTTTGTTGTCAAATTTAGGTGTCAGCTTTATGAGACGTTTATTTCTTTCTTACAAATTGAATATATTTACAAAAATTAAAAAAGTACATGTGTAATTAGAAGTGTTGTATAATTTGAAAATTATTTAAGAAATATAATTTTATATATATATATATAGTTTAGTCTCTGCTAACGTTACATTTAATAACGTTATTTTTCTGGAATGTAATGAACAGTAACGTTCCATATGTGTAACAGTTATTCCCATCTCTACTACATGTACTATTTTAAAAGTAGTTCCGCCGGAACTATTTTCGTTCCCACTATCTAAATGTTTTTGCGGAACTAATGTACACAATGGAACTAATAGGCACATGTCTACATGTTTTATCAAGTTTTGACAATTACAATGATAAAAATTGTTTCCATTACAAACGCAACAGAGTACAAATTTGAATCATTAGTTAGCGTAACCATAGGAGTTAAATATATGTTACTGTTTTCTAAATTTAAATATGATTTAAAAATTGGTTTTATTGTTTAAAATAATAATCTGCAAAAAAGTACTCTTTATTTTTAGGAAATCACGTTTCATGCAATAGCAGTTAACAAGTATATCAAAATTAAAGATTTGTTTTATATATATATATATATATATATATATATATACATATTTATATTTCAAATTTAATGGTACAAAAAATAAAGATAAGAAAGTTGTGATTTGTTTATATATTAAGCATATAAAAAGTTAAACACAATGCAAAATAATTCTAAAACTTTGTTACTACGAAAACGAAAGTCAATATTTTCTTAACAAATAGTATTAGATATTTTATTTATAAAGTGTCATAATTATTATATATTAATTTCGTTAAATGTTTTTAACGTATAATTCACCGTGTAATTATGTTACTAAAATGAATTTATAAAAACATCACTCACATACAGATTAACAAATCGCTTCAAAACAGTTTTCATTATCATGTATTAATTAATTTCGTTAGATATCCCTCATTAAAATAGAATTTACGTCAATATATTTCCCCAAATTTATTTTATAATATACAGAATAAATGTAGACGTTTGAATTGTAATGATATACAGTATAGTAAACTACGACGATAACTGCACAGAAGAATGCTTATACAGTACATCATTTTAAAAATTTTGTTAAAAGTTGGAAAAATTAAAATATCAAAACAAAATCATGTTATTTGTAAAATATAAATTACAAACAACGTTGTTTAAATTAAAGAAAAAAACAAACACGTTATGCTCAATAAAAAGTCGAATTTCATTTTGAAAATGAATAAAACTAATTTCAATACTATTGTATGAAACGCGTGGATATACTTTTTTTTTTTTAAATTAATTTCACTAGTTCTGTTACGTTACAGAATATGTTGGTGTAGGGATATTGGAACGATATTGAATGATCGTAAGGTGTAAACGAAAATTCCAACTTTATTTTAGTGAGAATATATGTGCATAAAATAAATGAACATAAGTATTTTAATTAATGAAAAAGCTACGAAAAATATATTCTGTATATGAAATAACAAAGTCACATTAGCGAATAATAACAAACATATATAATTTATAATTGAAACTATAATAAAAAAAAAAAACAGCATTTCAGTTTTATTTACTGTGTGAAATGTATACTTTTTGTGCGCCAACATTATCAATTTATATATTTTTTGTAACAAGACAAGTAAAATAGTTTGATTACGTAATATAAAGTTAACGGGTAAAACTGACGTAACAAAAAAAATTCTATTTATTTCTATGTTTTTATTTGAAAGCAGTTACAATAATACCAAAATGATATTTAATGCGAGATGTAAATAATTACTAAATAACAAGATTTTAATTATAAAATATGCGGGTATAAGAATTTAGCATTATGTAGAATTAAAACAGGTAATTTAAATTAATTTAAATTATATTAAAGAATGTATTCACCAGTAATTATAAATATAAATAGCGACTTGAAAATAATACATTGTAAAATTAAAAGGAAACTGTTTAATTATGGTAAAAAACGACTAGGTTCAAAAATTTATAACGGTAACTGAACGAACAACGACTAGTAGTAACACACAGTGCGTGTGTGTCCAATAGAGTATAACCAACACAAGATGGTAGCCTGAGTTGTGCTGACAATTTTGTAAATAATATTTGATACGAATACATATATATATATATGTGCGTGTGTGTGTGTAATATTGTAAATATATGCTAGCGTGTATGAAATATGTTTATATATGAGAACTTTGTCAATTTTGAACAAGCTTCGTTTCTGCTGATTCACCATATATATGTAATGAAATAAATGACTAACAAAATAAAACAAGAAAGTGTAAAAATCGAATTAAAAAAATTACAACATATTCAGCCTGTAGAAACTAAAGTAGAACATTGGGAGTAATGAAGCGAAATTTTCTTTGATAACGGACGTGATAAAACCTAGGAAGTCATGTCGAGTTAAAAATACTGAATAAACGTGTCATGCAAATTAGTCTAATAAAAAATAAAAAGCATGTTTTCATTATCATTATTATTAAAACGAAATACTAAACTGAGTTGTGTTTTTATTTAAATAGATAGACAAAATGCTAATCAAGAACGAAAAATCTAAAAAGTAAAAAATTATGATTGTAATTTGCTCGAAAATCACTCATTTAATATGAGTAAAAATAGAATCCAACAAAAAGTAACCGATACATTTATCACAGATTTATGGAGGAGCAAAAACAAAATAGAATTATTAATAATACTGAATATAATAAAGAAGTAATACTCTAGTTAATTTCAACGGCGATGCCGATCTAGTAATAAAATAGTAATTTCTAATTAGATAAAATTTGATTTACGAAGGAAATTAAAATATCGATGATTGTATACTACACCACCTACTGTATAACACAGACCGACGAATCATCGCTTCCTTTACGACTAGATGCGCGCCGCTTTAATCCGTCTAGATAAACTTCACGATTAAACAATCCAGCTGCTAATGGGATACTAAAATGAAAAAAAAATATACATAGTTTATATATATATATATATATATATATATATATATATATATATACACTGTTCGAATAAAAAAATATCTATTTACAAATTCGCAGTAGTAATATCGAAATCATATGAAATGCTTTATTAACAAAATTTAGCCCTTTCAGCCACGATGTTTACTATATGGTAGATGAAAGCGTAATGTTAACAAAAATTTTCATTTTATGGTTGACCTGAAATGCCTCAATTTTCAATATATTTATATAATACACTGAAAATTATCTACAGTTCACCTAAGAAACAGTATTGTATAATGAACACCTGCATAAAATTTATCATTTGTGTCAAAATTTTATAATGTATGACTGAAAGGGTTAAAATATAGATGAAAATAATATGTTGTAAAAATTTATTTCAATATTTCTCGATATCGTAAAAATAATATTCATAAACATATAGAATGGAATTAGTGATAAAATATATTATTACAAAACAAGAAATTTTCAGTTCTTTGCATTATTTAAGGGAGAGATAAATTTATGAAACTTTTTTTTGAAGTACGTTCATTTCAACGCGTAAATGAAAATGGTAATGCTCTAACAGGTTCTCCATTTCTGTCACAAATCCATAACAAAGCGAAAATCCTAGAGTAAAAAAAAATCAATTATATTAATGCTTTCAACAGCGTTGATTTTACGTGGATTCCAGAACCAAGAGCATTATGTAAAATGAATCGGTGTAACGCGCTGGGAAAGAAACTACCTCGCACTATATATATCGATTACCTCCGGAAGACTTCATGAAAATAATTCATATCCGGCTAATGAACAAATGGCCATGAACCTAGTGTGAAGGAATTACATAAAATAAATTGCACTCAAAACTGCCAATCATTAAAACCTCACATGTCATTAAGATCCACCCGCCAAAAAAAATAACTTCGCGCCGCTCGCGCATTAGTTACGCAAAATATGTTATTTATTATCCTTTATTATGGAAATTTTCAGTAATTAAAATGGTATTAAAACCTAATGAACCATCTTACACATGTAATATAGACTAGTGATGGTTAATATTTAACGTCACAATGAAAAGTAACAGGTGACAATGTTACTTCGAACACCCTATTAAATTTGTCACCGTTTAGTTTTTGTATCATGAACGAATAAGGAACTGATAACTGATATAATACCGGTTTTTGTACTGTGTCGTGGCAAGTAGCATTGCCAATTGGAACAGCCAAGGTTATTATGCGCTTGCGCATACCGTCGTGGGAAGTAGATGTAGTAACTGTGACTATTCAGTTTGGTTTAGTTGTTGTTTAGAAACGTTTAACTGTTTACCTTCTTGAGAAGCGTGATTTTGTAATGCATTATTATTTTAATTGAAATTATATTTTACTTTATATATAAAAAGTG
The DNA here is from genome assembly GCA_032883995.1 of Coronaproctus castanopsis. NCBI lineage: Eukaryota > Metazoa > Arthropoda > Insecta > Hemiptera > Monophlebidae > Coronaproctus > Coronaproctus castanopsis. The sequence continues at coordinate 156,041,248 of CM065053.1, read as the reverse complement.
ATTTTGCAGTGAATTATTATGAGTAACCGAGTGAAATAGTTATTTGTGGTCATATTTTAGCATAAGTGATGCAACTACTGGCGTTGTGATATTTGTGGACAAATATTGTTTTATAAAACAACATCAAATTTTAAAAAAAATTTAGGTAAGAAACATCCAAATGTTACAATTTCAACAAAAAATAATTCTTTGGTTGAAATAATGAATTCAGCTACAACATATCTTGTCAAAAACCACAAGTGAACAACCAGAAAGAAATAACACCAATATCCACGGAACGAATAACCAGAAATTTAACATGTTAGCAACATCAGTTCCGTGTGAGAGAATTTTTTCAAAAGCTGGTAATTTAATGAATGAACGAAGAAGAAAATTAGATAGCACAACTATACAAATGGTTTTATTTCTGCATGTTAATTCTAATCTTATTTGATTAAGCATGCGTTCATTACAATTTTTATTTCTTAAGTGAATGATTATTTTTCAATTTTAATACATAATAATAAAACAATATAATGAAATCATAGTACATAGTTAGATATGTTAGATATACATTGAATAATTTTTTAGTAATATCAGTTAGGTTGCGCTTCGATATTATAACAATAAGAGGTAACAGTGAAAGTAACTTTATCATATTGTCATATAAGCTATTTGGATAATAATGACAATTGTCGCAGTAATGTGATAACAATAGTATAAAATGTAACCGGTGACAAAAATAATAGATTCCTGTCACCTATTATAAAGTTGTCACTAGAACGTCGTAAACCTATTACCCCAAAAGTAACGGTTTACCACACCACTAATATAGACCGATCAGTCTACTTCCCATTGTTAGTAAAATTTTTGAAAAAATTCTATTAAGTAGAATGTACCCATCCTTTGAAAAGGGAAATAATTCCTTCCCACCAATTTTGATTCCGGCATAACCATTCAACTGGCAATATCTCTAAAGCACTATAACCATAAAATTGTATCTCCAAGACAACTTTTACTCTGCGTAAAGAGCTGACGCCAACGGTCCATCTAGATGAGACATCCATATCCCAAGTTATACCTTGGTTTGTGTCTTAATACAAAACTTACTTGGAGTCAACAGAAAGGATGTTCAGAAACGATACGGTCTGCTCTACAGTCTTTTTAGAAAATAGTTAAAGCTATCGGTTGAGAACAAATTATTATTGTACAACTCAGTCATAAAACCGATTTGAACATATGGTATTGGACTAGATGACAATGCTAAGCCAGCTAACGTCAGGCGCTTACACTCAATACAATCGAAAATTTTACGTCAGATTATAGAAGTTCCTTGGTTCGTATCAAATAAATACGTTCCGACTTGCAGATACAAACTGTTTCAGAAGTAGCCAAATAAAGATACAAGCTCTTTTCCAACAAACTAAGAAATGCCACTAATCCAGCTATTCTAGAACTGAAAACTCGTAATACGCCACACGCTGGCTGAAGAGCAACTGGCCAAGTGGTCAATGGCTTATCAATAGTATCTGATTATTTTTATGTTCCTTCATCACATTTTATTATGTTGCACTACGTGCAGATTGCAAATAAATAAATAAATAAATAATTTTAAAGTTTGAATACAGATAAATAAAACTTACGAATCACTTCCTGGTTTTAATTTACACTTATACAATCCCCAAACTGGTTTATGATCGGATGTTGTAAATGATGGAACGGACGAATAATGTAGCCATTGACAATTCATATCTGAAAAAAAAATAATATATATACCAAAAAAAAAAAAAAAAAAATCAATGTCATATTGCTTGTTGCCTAACATCATGACTAGCCACTGTAAGTTGATTTTCACGTTTACAATGGACTAACATTCAAGACACTAATTATATGCAATGCAGTTCAAACATTCGATTATGGATTATCAATAGATTGTTAACAAACTAGCAAAACAATACTTTCGTTGGAAATGAATAAATTTAAGATTAATATAAGACACATCATATATAAGTGAAATAAACTACAAATTTAAAACAGAAATTAACTGGGGACTAATGATTTTTTTTCAATCCGACCATTTTTCGCAGTGATTCAGTCAGTCTGCGGAAAATCTATTATTCGCGTTTGTTCACCAAGTTTTTATTCGCATATTTCGTTAATATTTAAATATATAGCGTCATCCATTGAATTTTTATTAAAATATTAACGTACAATTATGTAATTCAGTACCGATTTTGACGGAATATTTAAGGAAGTCAGCAATTTTGAAGAAAATAATAAATGGACGATGAGTATATTTGCATAAAGCTGTAAACATGAAAATATAACATTTTTTACAAACATCGTGTACCGGGGACACCTTACCAAAATATGAAAGTAAGAGTATTAAGAGTAAATGAAAAACAACACGTTAAAAACAGCAGAAAAAAAATGAAAATCCGAGGCAACAAAATAAAGAAGTTTCCTTAATTACTGATTACTATTGATAAATGTTATTATTGGAACTTTGTTTAAACTGTTAAAATATATTGTTTGTACTAATAAATAAATAAATAAATTTTTGTTGCTTTTTTTTTTACATTATGTTATGTTTAAGTATTCTGTGTTTATATTTGAAGGTGCTTGTAATCGTAATTAGCAATCAAAATGAGTACGTTGTTTTGATATGAGCATCTATTTAAAACGTTAGTTGATAGTTTTAGAACAAAATCTCTAAGGCCAGTAGTTTTGTGTATGCTGTCAATTCTAATATAGCGAGGTGCATTGAGAAGACATCTATTTTGAATGACTGGTAATAGGGGGCTTTTTGTAAGACCCAATATCAACATTCTCTTAACGGCAGGAAATAATACTAATAACATTTAGATGACGACTATAGAATGTACCAATATTACTATAACATCAGTGTAGAAATCACCTAATCACGATTTCGTCTTTATGGAACCGTTAGATTTAAGATATCGGGAGACTTTAATAATCATAGTATCAACTGGAGACATAGTGAAACGACTTAGTGGGCAGAATTAAACTCTTTGTCATTAATACATGATCCGAAGCTGCCAAGTTCCTTTAACAGCGGTAGTTTGAAAAAAGGATATTATCCCGATTTGCTCTTCGCCTAAGAATTTTAGAATTAGCTAATTCAATTAATTCCATTTGTTCGATGTTAACGAATCTGTCCCAACCTTCTATACAAACGCAATCTAGCAACGTCTGATAACGTAATAACAGCAACATTCGCAGACGAACCGCAATATGAACTGTCAGTGCTGATCCCAGTAAGGAAAATGATAAAATTTAACAGCATTTAAATCTGATTAGAAAATGCACATGGGACTGGAAGATAAAACTAAATAAAGCAAAATTAGTCCATGTTCTTTATACGTTAAAGCATGCAGACAGTAGGTATCGAGTATATCTTGACAATCAGCCTTTTCCGCGAGCTGATTCGGCTAAATATCTCGGAATGCACTTGGATGCCAGAAGGTCATGGAAAGTCCACGTAAAGATGAAAGTGTTTGAAATCAAGCGCAGAATACAAGATTTGTACTGGCTCATCTGTAGGCGTTCTGTACTGGACATGCAATGAAAACTATTACTCTATAACCAAGTTATAAAGTCTATATGGACGTATGGGCTTTCATTATAGTCTAGCAGAAATCTTGTGCAGAAACGGCAAAACATCATGTTACGCGTAATTGTGGATGCCTACCGGTATTCGCGAAATGAAGATATTAATAAGAATTTACATATGAAGAAGAGATTGCTTAAGCATGTAAATGCAGAAGCTCGTCAAGTTGTAGATACCAAAAACGATGACAGACGACTTAAACGCCGTCGTCCAACTGATCTTGTCTAGCAATAGCATTACTAACTTAGTAATTCAAGAAGTTCTACTCGCTGGAATATAACCCCATACATGTAATTTTTTTTTTGCTATTACTAACATATGTAATTATTTAATAGTAGTATTAAGATCGTACATAACAATATTTTATATTAAAAAGAAATAAAATATTTCACGTAAAATGAAATCTAAAATTTCAAAATAAACCTATTGAAACTACCACATCTTTCTCCGTACGTTGCAGTCGTCCTGTCTATTTATTTAATGTTAGTTATGGTTTTACTTTTTGGGAAGAAAACTATGAAAGTGTGTCATACGCGTACCATGGTGATACGTATAACGCAGTTTTCAAGCAACAGGCATAAGCACGTAAAATGTACGATTGGCAAAAAAAAAATATCATGAATTTTATATAGTTACTTCACGACCACCTTTTCAATTTTTAATTCATCTCGAATTCACTTTTTAATTTTATTTTCATCTAATTTAGTTGTGTGATGACATAGAGCTCTTTGTGTTCTTTTATCGACTCTATCAACATATAATTATTTAAAAACGGGAAAAATGCAGTGAAAATTATTCACACGCGTGAGTATAATACGATAAATTGTGTTTCAATTACAACATACGATAATTGCGTCAAGTCGGGTCGTATTTCCAATTCACGCTGTTGCATTAAATTCTTAAAAAAAAAAAAACATGCTTCGGCGTTATGTGATGTTACACGTGCTCCGCATAAAACGTCCCGTCAACGTACATCATGACTATTATATATCTTATTTTATTCATGTTAAGTGTTTGTTGATGACTATATTTAACATTTAATGTAACTGACTGAACTTAGTGTATGTGGTCCTAAGAAGGGATCGTAGAAATATTTGTTATAAATCGTAAAATGGCCATTGAGCTGTTGTGATGTTATTTGTAGCGTTAAATTTTATCGAATTCCAGATTTCTTATGAAAAAAGATATTCTGCAAGGAAACATTTTCACTATATATATATATATATATATATATATATAAAATTCTACGCTGCGCTATTATACAAATAAATTATTTCACGAACGTTTTATATTTCATTCGAGGTATTCATTTAACACCTAAAATATAAAATAGTATTCCTTCTTTTTATCAGACGTTAATAATCGATATTTATTTCCACTAGACTGTAGAAATCTACGCGAAAAATATTCTCATTATATCGAACAGCCCGTTAATAAAGAAAAAACGGCTGATGCCGAAGCGTTCAGTGACGAAAACTATACTGCATTCGAATAATTCACATCATCATTTTATTGACAACAAGATGGCAAACAGCCATATACGAAATATTTATTAAGAAAACAGACATACGGGCACTTATCCAAGCTATCATATAAGCTCGTTTCGTGTATTATCTAGATTTTTCTTAACATGTTAAATTAAGCTTCCTAGTAACCACTTGGCAAAAAGAAATTTCAATTTTTTGAAAGTAAAGTCAACATAACAATTACCTGTTGATTTTTTAATATAATTTACGATAAACTGTTTAATAGATTTAAATCAGCGTATCCCGCGATTGTTGCGAAATAAATGTTTTACAGGTTATTAATAAGAACAAGTATTTATGGGTAAACATTTCCCAAAAAGGACAAAACCCCGGTGCCTTATTAAAACATTCGTCTACATTGATGATATAAACTTATGAAATAAATAATACAGTCGGTTATCAACTAGAAATATAAATAGTTATAAATGAACTATTATTCCCTTTATTATATATATATATATATATATATATATATATATATATATAAAACTCGGCGCTTTGCGCCTCGCAAGGGGGGCCCTGCCCCCCTTGACCCCCCTGGGTTTACCTTTTCTATACGAAGCAAGCTTCGTATAGTAGAAGACTAATTTGTGAAGCAATTCTTAGCCACCCACATGTTCATGAATGTAATTCTGTTGTAAAAAAATAAACAAATTTAAACACGAATGATTTTTTTATTTTATTGTACATGATCCTTTACATTAATATATGGTATTGACACAGAGTAAGTAAAATGCTACAAAGGTTTATACATTTATTTCACTTTCAGGTAGTAACAATGATTCTTGGTCTGAACGAGCAATAGCAAACATTGGTCGGTGGTAACTGAAGTAACTAATGTAGTTCTTCGTATCAATCTTGTCGATATGCCGGGCAAATATACAACGTTATTATTTATACTAACCGAACAGATTAAGACGAAATAATGCCGGGTGATAGAATCTGTTATTTTTTTTTTGGCTTACGTTTATAAATGCACCTACACTTACATTCAGAACGCACACACACACATACATATATATATATATATATATATATACATACTCAGTCACGAATATGTATGTTGTGTATACCCCACTCTTTGTAACAAGGAAGAAAGGAAGCACATATACAATGTTGCAACGGACACTAAACAACGAGTTCGGCCAGAATTCGACACCGCATTATTATTATTATCATCATCATTATTACTATTACGATTATTATTATTATTATACCAAGTATTTTAGAAGGACAATCTGGACCCGGACAAACCGACATGACTGAAAAATGTGTGCAATTTTCTCAATTTATAAGCTGGTTAGATGAGGTCAACACTCTTATTATTACCGTAACAAAATTTCGTTACAGATTTCGTTACAGAAAATTGGGACAAAATTTCTAATAGGGGTCGGGCTAAGAATTGCTTCACAATTAATATATACATAATGATAAATGGCGAGAAGATGCAGACGGATATTAATAGAAAAGGAAGAAACTGAATTACGAATAAAAAGTATACCATCAAGTAACAATATTGTAATTGGTAAAAAAACTTAATTACTTACTATTGCCAGTATTTAAAATACCGCCTTTTCTACATTTATATAAAATTCTATCCGTATACGACGGTACTCTTTGTTTATGGGACGTATCGAAATTCTGAGTACCGGGATCGTATTTATATGTCGGCTTAAAACTCAACGGTGCTTCTTGAAAACCTTTAAACACTAAACCTAAAATAAAACAACATATACGCGGAAAATTGATTGCAAATTTAAATAATTAAACGTACGGTTGTTACGTACGATTAATTCTTAAATAAATTATAAAAACAAATCGATAACATAATATAAATAAAATCGATATCGACCGTAATTTATACGACTATAATTACCATCTGAAATCAAAATTATATTAAATTTATATTAAATAATAAATAAATTAATTCGAAAGTAAAATGCTGCTTAAGAGTGTAAATATCGGTTATCTAAATTGCTCCCACTGTAGTTTGAATTGTCCTTGACAGGTAAATACGCGTCGTTTCAATCCGCTACTGATTAAATCAGAGGCTACGTTAGCAGAGTATGAAATCAATCAAATTCAAATAGTTCGCGTCATCTCGTAAAATGAAAAATTCGATAAAATTACGAATTTTACAATTATAAATTTTTTCGTAAAAAATTAAAACTTTTTTTCTAAATACCGAAACATTCGTAAATAAAATACGGGAAATCGTGATAATTCAAAATGTAACAAAATGGAGCGATTTATCACACGTGAACGGAGTTTATTGAAAATACAATAAATCTGAAATTTTACATTTTTACTGGAAAAGTTCGCCAGTCTTAACTCATCACATGTTAACGGCGAAAAGAAAAGTTTTAAAGGTTCTCAAAGAAGAGATGACATGGTCCGACATAAAATAGAATATGAACGAAACAGCAGAAAAATCATTAACCTTTTAAATCACCGTGTTCTCTACATAAACTGTATTGCTAAAAAAAAAAATTATTTTCACATGTTATATTTGATTAACATAGAACGTTTCTGATCGAATAATATGGGCATAACAAATTAAAAATGATCTAACGTTATCTAAAAAGCAATATTGTACGTAAAATATTACTTTATATTTTCAATTTTCGTTATTATTTCATACATCAAATGTATAATTTTATGTAAAAAATTGATAACGGATGACTGAAAGGATCAATAAATGTGTGCATAAATCAATTTTTACGAATAAATATTAATTAAAGCATCGTCAGTTTACGTGAAATATCCATAAAAATACCTTTACGTATATTTGATGCCAACTGGTCATACAGAGGTGTCTGTAATGGCGAATCTAGCGGGAACCTTTGTCTCGATAGCCAGTCAATAACTTGAGCGCGCGGTTGAGTCAATCGAAAATTTAAATCGCCAAACCAAAAGACGTAATCAAAATTCTGAGTGACGTCTGCATTTATGTAAGCATTTATGTAAACATTTAAATAAATAAATTATATATATTAGCATGAAAGTTATTTTTGAATCATATAGATAACGAGAATTTAACTTAATGTGAAAAATAAATAATTATAACGTATTTTTAATCTTAATAAAAATATAAATCATCTTACAGAGTCATGGTCATGCGGAACTTCACTCAATATTCTATTAGATTGTATAAATACAGTAACAATATTTATTAACTGTGATAACTTTATACATCGTAACTATGACGAACTTTACATTATTTTTTTTTTTACAAATGTTGTACTTTTTCAGTAAAGACAAAAATTATCGTACTTTATCTGATTACAGCGGATTTCTTTTCTTTCACGAAATGTATTTCTTGAAAATAAATTAAGTAAAAAAGAATTTGTTTAATTTAGATGGCAATCTATATAGTTCTTACGATGATCTTTATGATAAATCATTTACTTTTTAATCAATAATATACACGTAAACTGGATTAATACAGTCTTTATAGTAACAAATTGATGATAATGTTTTAAAAGAAAAAAATGTAAAAGGCATGTGTCATATCAAATTATTGTTATTAATATGTCATAAATTTTATCAATGTTAGATATATTTACACGTGTTTAAATACTTCAGTTCTTTATAAACATCGAGAAAATAGTTAAAACCCCTCAACTTTTTTTAACGAAAAAATCACAAAGCTTTTCGGTTGTTAAGCCATTATGAGGAGTAAACATAACCATAAAATATAAAAATATATAAATATAAAAATAAAATGTAAAAATGTTAATTTAGATACATAATTTACGAAAATTAGCAAAATAAAAAATAGTCTTTATAATAACCTGATAGTGAATGTCATGATCTATAAAATTTATACGTAAACATAACACAAAAGTGCAGAAAATAAAAATAAGTAAGAACATCTGTTTACTATAAAAATTTATAACAAACTTCTTAGAACTAATTTTGCATCAAAATTTATCGCTGAATTTAATAAATTATTTTTAACAGTCAAAAAGCCTTGCGATTTTTTATTAAAAAAATTAGTAATTTTAATTCCTTTCTTCTAGTTTATTTTTAAAAATTACTACATTCCACACTTTTCAAATTAGCTCTTTATGTTTGTTGATTTTATCTTTTACTAAGCTTATGTATTGATTTTCTTGATTAATGTGCAGGAGCTATCAAACGTCTACAAATATATAAATTATTACACAAGTAATAATTTGTAAATAATTAATAATATGCCTTCCAGAGGTATACATATATAAATAATTACAATTTTAATTTGTGGTCATTTAAGACATCCACATTTTTAATCGACATGAGAAGAACATATTAACACGACTGTTCAATTTTGATATTATATTACCCTTCAGGTGTTATGTATATCGGACAATATTTATATTTGATCTACCTCTTGTTTCCCAGTCCTTTAATACCATACTGGTCTAAAAAGACTTGATACTCCTTCCTATCTGTTTGCCTATTTCCGTTTGTTTTTCCGATAATTCTTAATTATTCATTTCTCGAGTGCTGACAAATTTTCACTATTTGGTTGTTCTGCGTTTATCCAATTGTCTTCTATTCATTGTTCATAACATTCCAACATTCAATGTTTTGTATTCATTATGTTTTCCAACTACCATTGTATTCATAAGATTTTATCATTCCGATTAGTCAGTAATATGTGAGAATACTTGTTATAAAATATTTACAGGAGGATATTGAAAAAATATATAAAATTAAATTTACTGTCACGAAGCTATATATCATACGTTGAATTTCGAAAATAAATTATTTAAGCACAACAAAAACAATTATTCCAAAATTACCCTACAATGGCAAATTTCAATCGTTACTGGTTGTAGGTTGCTGTAAAAACAAATAAAAATATTTTTTATATATCGTTACATTCATTATTCCATAATGTCCATATACCATTGACGTTCGAACTGTTGTTATTATGGTCTAGAGCGTTACACATATCGCCATCTACTTTTGTTATTGCTTTAATCAATTAAGCCTTTTAAAACATTTAAAAATAACCTTCACTACTTTCGGTTACTAGGGGAGGGTCTTAAAACATTTAATTATATACATTACAATACAGACTTCATTTATGCTTGTTTTTATCGCAGTATTATTTTATAACAAGTATGTCTGGAAACGTGTATTTTTAAAAATGTTGAATATAAATAAACGAAAAAGAGCTCACCTTTGAAATTGAGTTGTGGATTAATTTTTATAGACACATATGAATTATTCATACTACACATACTGTAATTATCATTTTGTTTATATGGTTGTCGTTCTTTACACATAAAACCAGGTACTCTATCTCGGCATTCTTTTTTCAAACTTCAGCTCATTCTATTGTCAACATATATATGTATAAAAAATGATATCCAGCTTAAATTCTTTTTGTTTTGTAAATAGTTAATTTTATAATTTATGTGTTAAATTAAAAATTATATACAAAAATAGTTCCCATTTCTTTGAAGTTTACATTGTATTCAATTAAATTTCAGAAATTATATTAGTGTTTTTTTTTTTTAAATTAAATATTTCAAAAAGGATCTGACAAACTGCAAAAAGTAAGCTCGTGTTAGTTTTTTTTTAATTAATAATTTATTTAGTGATAGTTATTCATTATAATTTATATTGAAAATTTAGTAGTTATTTAAGCGTTATAATTTTAATTAGTTTTCGAACACACATTATGCTTTTAGAACTTTGTATAATTCAGATTAATAATAAAATTTATATCGAAATAACAAATGAACTAACTTGAACAAAAATTTCTTTCGAAAAGTTGAACAATCCAATATTTATTACCACTCATTAAGATTGCAATTAAATCATGCGGTTACTTACTCAGAAATTTTTTCAATTAACCCCATATGACCTTATTCGACCATGATAATTTTACCGGGACTTTGAACTTGCCTATTTATTTGAATTAATAAAATAAAATATATTTATCAAGAAATTACTTAATTCTGGTTCAACAGTAATTTCTTCTTAAAAATTGGGAAGTTAACAATTAATTCTCCATTAATGACTAATTCTCACCTTTTATTTAACGACTTACTAACCAAATTTAAATTTTTAAAATTTCCACATAATGTTCAGTTTAAACAATTTTATGATTAAACATTTTCGACATTGTTGTCTCCCTAATTTTAAATTTAAATTATTCATTTATAATCGTTGTTCCCGTGACACTTTGACCACCTGTATTTATTTAGTGACATTAAGATATATTTCGCGATATTGCTAAAATAATTGTCAGTATATCATTAAAAATTTTACAAAGTAACATACCAATTATTTCATATAATGAATAACTATATTTAATCACTTTAATTTGTTAATACATTAACCATCACTAACCTTTATTTTTATGTCGTATGGGCAAATCTTTCGGTAATTCTAATGAGTTACTGATGCGTTTAACATCGCTTATACGTTCGCGAACTTTATCATCGTGGGCTGTAAGATGAGAAGTTATGAAAAGGAAAGAGGATCCGAATAAGTAAAAACAAATAGCAACAGCTCCCTTAGTTTTAAATGCGCTACCGGGTCGAGTACTGAAACTAGTATCTTCCGGTTCTGGAAAATTAGTACAATCATTAAATAACATTATTTCCCACTATTTCGAAGAACCTGTCCGCACGCAAACTGACCGAATCGGAAAATAGACATATGTACTAAATTTATTTGATGTGTGCGTTTTTCTTGTAAATAAAGAACATATTTTTAAATTGAACTCCGTTCATCTAACCGGATATTAAAATCGTTGGAAAACCAATTAAATTCAAGAAATGCTAAAACGATTACCACAATTAGTTATCGAAAATCTAATTAAAATTCTATTAGACGTTAATTATATTGTTTAATATTTTCTGTTCACAGAATCTCTACAAATTTTTTAACTAACCGATATCCCACATTTACAACATTGCCATTTTTCATTACGGTAATTTAAATTTAAAATTCTGTAATGTAACAAATTAAAATGCTATAAAAATAATGACTTACAAATTAACTTAAACCACGACAAGGTTTTTAACAAGAAATTGAATGTTAAAAAATGTTGAATAAGCATGAATTGTATAGATTTATGAATTGTTTAAAATCGTTGCTTATTAGGATACGAATATAATATTTATACGTTTCGTCTGTGTAAGGCGAAATAAATTTTTTAAGAAAATTTGAGATATATATATTTCGTATCTATTGAGATTAGAGTTAGTTATTTTATTATAATGAAAGGACACTTAGAAAGAAGTTAACTTCTTAATGACACATTAATTATTAAAATTTAACTTATACGCCTATATACACCGTTAATACACGTACCTGAACAAAACCATATTAACTCCCTTCTAATGTAAACACCAAGATATAATGTTCCGAGGGTTTCAGAATGAAATAAAACATGAGAAGGTCCAATTGTTTCTTGTACACTAACTTCCCACTCCGACGTATCTGAATAACTTTCTTGTGTTCCTATTACGTATATATCTGGTAACGTTTCGATTTGAGATGGTAAAAAAAGTTCACTGAGATCTGAAGTAGGTGACTAAAACAACATATAGGTATGAAATGCCTATTAGGATTAGTATATATATATATAACGTAACAATTGATTAAATAAGGATCAAAGAACACTACTTACTTCACCATTCATATTCCACGTACATATATATATTTTAACTTCGCGTTCAGGAAAAACTCGTTCAAGTTCCGACGTTCCTAATAAACAGAGTGCTCCAGTTTTACCATGCAAGTAATTCCTAAAATAACGTATTTATTTTAATAAAATAATTTTCGAATAATTTAGTCGATTAAAATAATAATAAAACAAATTCAACCTTAAAACCAGAAATGAGTACAGGCTATGTTTATCAAATGAGAAACATATAACAAATAATTTAAATTGATATTTCTTTATATGAAAACTCAATTAAAAATGACACTTTTAGAAAAATCAATCTGCCCCAAAATGTGCAGGAAATGTTTATTTTTTTTGTAACTTTGCATTATTAATAGATTTTTGTGTTCTTAGTCAATGAACTTTTCGATCTTGATATTATCTTAAACTCAACATATTTGTGAAAGTATAGTATATTAAGAAAATAAAGAAAAAAATCATATTTAACAAATCGTCATTCATTACGTAAACAAAAATTGAAATACTAATAACTTTGACAGATGCATTTATATTAATTTTATTCCAATACATATACAAATTACATTACAGAATAATCAAAATTAATCAAATTTATTTATTTACAAATAATCCACACACCAGCCGAGAGGCCAATATAGTGTGCATACTATTCCAATAAATTAAAGGTTAACATCAATCAAAAAATATACACGTGAGGTAACATACATAAAATGAAAAAAAAAAAAACATCACCATATACTAGACACATATATATACACCATACATCTCTTGCCTACATCATGCTGCACAGACAGATATATAATCACGTGCATTTATTCCTTTTTCCTTAAAAAATGCACATAATCATGTAAAGATGCACCACGCATGCACACGCCTTGACCGGTAAAATAATTGACAATAGGTGAGTTATCAACTTTCGTATGCATCTGCTACGATAAATAAGATGAACTGTCGTCCCAGTGTACATCTAATAAAGTGTAATTGTGCAAGATGTTACTAAAAGAGGGTTACGACGAAAGTTGGTGGGATCTTGGCTCACTGAAGAAGCGAACCATCCTGCTATTTCATCGTAGAATTACAAATTAAAATCTGAGACAGTGTATATTCATCCTTCAATCTATCATTGCACACAATTTTCACTTACTTCCACATATTTATACCCTCCAAAGTTCATATTATGTAGATAGTGGTAAAGCAGTTTTTATGTTTCATACTTTTCAATTAGACTATAAAAATAGAAAACAACGCAATAAGATACTTTTGCTTTGAGAGAAATTATAATTTAAGTTCTTTTACATATTAATAAATTATAAAACTGATGAAAACAAAACACTCAATTTTTATAAAGTTAAATATAATAATAAACTTAAAAAATTATCATAAAGAGTGAAATTATGATAAAAAAATCTCTATAAACATTTTTCATGATATATATTTTTTAATTTTGTAAATATGTTTCAGACGTTATAATATTTAAAACATGTGTAATAAATTCATATTCACTATAAACAAAGGTATACCTGTCTTTAGCTTTTGAAACTGACACTGGATACATTATTCTGCTAGCGGCGATTGAACGCTTTATAAGACTCTCTAAAGAACTATCCAAAGATTCAGGTTTCAAAGAATCAAGAGACGATGCTTTCCGAGGTAATGCACTCATTGATCTTGGTCTATATTTATTTTTGTAAAGCTGTTTTTCGTTATTCTTTGAAAACTGATGACTTTCTGGTACCGAAGAACTATTCTGTAAACAACTTTTCAACATGACTTTATCTTTAATTACTTCATTAAAATAAGGCGCACAATTATATTTAATGTTCTCCGAAGTAATGCTAGAATTTGCATCATCACTGCTCTTATTTTTATTATTCAAAGTACCATTAATTTCTTCGAATTTATTTCTATGCACATCGATTTGTTCAGTAACACCAGCGATTATTTTATCAGGTTTATCACTACGTTGATAGCTATCTGCAGTATACCCTGAAGTATTTCCTATACATCTAAATGTTGCAGGAGTTTTACCTGTATCAGTTATAGCACAACATAATGTTACATTTGTAATTTTTGATTCTTCATCGACAGTGACGTCGTTTTTACTGACTTCAACAGAATTGTCATTTGTAGCATTATCATTATTTACTAAATTTTCTGAAGGATCACCACTCATACTTTTTTCCATATTAAAACATCCGACTTTCCGGCCTCGAAGCAAATTACTGAAACATCGAGATTTCCTCTTTGATGCATTTCCATCAGGGTGATCAATTTCATGTTCCATTATAAACACCTATATTTATTTATGTATATTATATACACCTTTCAGTAGATAACATAGTAAAATATTAACACACAATTGAGTATACAACCGTTCAAATAATAATATAAACGAATGACAAATTCATATTAAATGACAGCACTAAAATATTTCTTAACCGATAGCTAATTTAAGCAATTTTAACAATTAACCACAGAAAAAAAACACTTAAACTTTGCAAAACAATCATTTTGTTTCCTTCCACCAGGAAATAATAATCGACTTTTATATCATCTTGTAAAAAACAATATTTTTAAATTTACAATATTTTGTTTGTTTTTAAAACAATTTTGTTTTCAATTAAAAACTATTTTATATATATATTTTTAATATTAACATACAATAGTTATAAGTTTCATGCATATTCACTAAAACTATTAATTTTAATAAATCGAATTTTATTTTGGTATACCTGACTTTTTTAATCAAATGTTAAATTCAAACTTGTACAGTTAATTCACAATGAACCCTTAGGAACTTTTTTCCCCTTAATGTGCACCTGTACAAGTAGACAATAAGCACATGAGTTCAGTTAAACACATGTAAAAGTATGACGATATACAACCTCTGTTTCAATAAACAGTCTGCCGGTTTTGAATTATGCTACAACAGCAGTGTCTTGATCTATACGACCTTAGGTCATTCTGCCGAATTTGAGGGTTTGGGTGGTTAGAGTATTTGCCAAAAAATGTTTGGTATTTATTCTGGTAAATCTGTGTGACTGTGGGCACTTGTAGATCATGGTGTAACGTATCATTACTGGCGTAGTAAGGAGCGTCACATAATACTCTTAGTACTTTAGACTGATATCGCTGAATACGTTTCAAGTTACTACTTATTGCTGACCCTCATAATTCGATTCCGTATTTTCATTTTGCCGCCAGAACAGTATTGTAGAGCATCAGCTTGTTTTGTAACGAAGTTTTAGCTTTTCTTCCTAGGATACAGTATAATAACCGGAATGAAGTATCCAAATTTTTTCTAAGCCGCAGTATATGTGGTACACCAAGATATTTTACAGTAGTCTGAGTAATTGGTTGCTTATCATAGTAAATTGGAGGACACGAACCTCTCTGTAATTAAAAAGTTACATTTGCCGATTTATGTGTGTTGATCTTAATTCTCTATTTTGTGCACCACTTTCCCATTGCTTGTAGATGAAGTTGAATAGATCTAGATGCAATTTCCGGACTTTCGTCAGCGGCTATAATCAAAGTGTCATCAGCAAAGGTAAATATTGATGCATACAGAGTTGTAGGGATATCTGCTGTGAATACCATGTACAGGGTAGGTCCCAAAATACTTCTTTGCGGCACAGATGCTTGTACTGGATACCAAGCAGAATATTCAGAGTTGCAACGCACACAAAATTTCCTGTTTTCCAAATATAATTGAATCAGCAAATAATAGTCCGCTGGTAGAAACTTCTTGAGTTTATAAAGCAAGCCCTGATGCCACACTTTATCGAAGGCCTGATACACATACAAGAAAACAGCAGGACAATACCGCCCTGTCTGAAAATAGGGTGAGATAGCATCAACAACCCGATGAGATTGATGTATAGTAGAGTGTACCTTACGGAAACCAAACTGGTGAGGAGGAATTAGATGTTTTTTCCAAGGTTGCGGTAATTCTTCGCAGCACTAATTTTTCGAATATTTTCGGCAATATACATAGGAGACTAATTGGCCAATAAGGTGTTACAGGAAAAGTGGGTTTACCCGGTTGAGGAACCATGATTATTATGGATTTTTTTCATACATCAGAGAAATATGAAAGTCGGACGATAGCATTAAACAAGTATGTAATTTGTAAAACTGTGTTCCGTGGGATATGTTTTAATATTTCACCCGTTATCAAATCGTTACCTGGAGCTTTATAAGTAGGTATTTGTTTTAACTCAAGTTCCTTAGGATCTAGTAATCACACGACTTAAATCACCGAAAAAGTAATGCAAAAAAGACTTAAAGATAACAAGATAATTAAAAATCATTATTTAAAACCAAAAGTGATTTGAGAGTAAGTGAATTTATAAGTAACATGATGACAAAGAACTTATCAAAGAACTACACAGGGAATTTTAAACTAATAAATATTGACCGTACCTGTCAAGACGTAACTTGGAAACAGGCCTCTAAACGCTAGAATTGATAACAGTCTCCACTTATATTATTATGTGCAAAAAAGGCAAATGAGATATATAGTAGAATTCAAGAAAATAATGTAAAAGTTGCATGAATAAATGTATGATTGAAGAGATATCACACCTAAAATATGGAAGCACAATGTATGTGTGAAATAATATTCAAATTATTTATGTAGAAGCCTCTAACATGGTAAATGTAGAGATTACAACAGAATTGGCAACACTTCTAGAAATGTTTTCCGTTTTCGTGGTGGAATAAATTTGAAAAAAAAATAAGATATTATTTTTAGTGATTTTAATAGGACTATCAAGAAAATAACAAAAACTGTGAACATATTTGTATAAATTTATCTCTAATTCAAAGTATAAAGTTATCAAGATTGTTCTCTAGTGAACTATGATGAAGTTGGCAAT
The DNA here is from genome assembly GCA_032883995.1 of Coronaproctus castanopsis. NCBI lineage: Eukaryota > Metazoa > Arthropoda > Insecta > Hemiptera > Monophlebidae > Coronaproctus > Coronaproctus castanopsis. The sequence continues at coordinate 156,023,581 of CM065053.1, read as the reverse complement.
TCTGATCTCATTGTTGTTAAAATCAACATTTTGTGGTACCGAATGCAGTCATGAAAGACGAGATGGATCAATTAGTATTATGACACTAATTGTTTCAAGGCGGAAATTGTTGTTAGAGGGAAACCTGCTGATTTGTGAGGAAATAAACAGCAAGTAAATGAAACTATTAAAGGAATTATATTTTAGAAATCAATGATAGTCAGCAATGATATTAATCTTAGTAGATAAATGTTTACACAGTGTGAAATACCGGATATTAATGATGAAGAACAGAAAAGCAACTGGCTCAGACGACTTGCAGGAGGAACAAATTGAAAAGTTTAGCCCAGGTGCTATACAAGTGGCTTACTAATTTTTTTCAATAACACTCTTTGATTTAAAGAAATACGAGTTAGAGGAAAGCTTACGCTTCGACAATACTTTTTTTTTTTTATATAAATGCACCTGTTTTTCTTTAAAACAATAAGCACGTTGGCTATTCATGAAATGTATTAATGTGGGTAAAGAAGAGCATTTACTCCAATGAGTAACCTACTCTGGCATGATTGAAGCTTTTTTTTTAGAGTAGTGCATACGTGCACTACTCTACGCATAAGGCGTCTTGGAGGATTATCCCGTAGAATGAAATTATACAGCTGTGTTACATGCGGATTGACAAGATCTTTACATTTGTTGATAAATCTGCTGGATCTCATTTTGTGAGATTCTTCAACAGTTTGTACATGCAGATCCTTGTTTAATGTATTATTACTTACATAGTACGGATTGTTACATATAATTCGAGTGCCTTCGATTGGAATTGTTGGATATTCCGGATGTTACTTTTCGCAGATGAGCCCATTATTGCGTTGTAAATTAAGAGTTTATTTTTTAGGGGCATTTTAGAGTTTCTACCAATTAGGCAATAAAGTTTATTTAGTTGACTATTTAACTTCTTTTTAGCATTTGTTATATAAAGGTTAGCCTTTGGGCTAAGATTATGCCTAGGTATTTCACAGTCTGATGCTGTTTTATGGCATTCTCTTTGGACTGTAATACTGGGCAGGTTTGTTTGTTTAATGTAAATGGTTACATGTACCGATTTACTTGGATTGATTTTAATCCGCCATTTTGTTGACCATTTGCCGAGAATTCGTAAATGAAATTTTGTTAGCTGTGATGCCAATCTAGAATTTATGTGTCGGGCGATGATTGCTATATCATCTGCATATGTCGATATGCTAGAATATCCAGATGTTGGGATGTCAGCTGTATATATTGAATATAAGACAGGACCCAAGACACTTCCTTGGGGAACTGAGGCTGTGATTTTGCACCATTCTGAGAACTCATTGTTATATCCCACTTTCAATTTGCGGTTATCTAGGTAAGACGATAACAGCAGGTAGTATTCAGAAGGCAAAAATGACCTTATTTTGTATTTTAGTCCTGAATGTCAGAATTTATCAAATACTTAACTTACATCGAGGAAGACCGCAGAACAGTACATACCCCTTTGTAAGCAACATGTTATGGCGTCGACTAATCGATGACACTGATGCAGTTCTTCCTAAAACCGAACTGATGATTTGGAATTATTTTCTTGTGTTCGATTATCGGAGTAATTCTTCTTAGTATTAACTCCTCTAGAAATTTAGATAAGGTGTTCAGGAGACTAATGGGCCTGTATGACGTGACATGACTTTCCGGTTTGTTGGGTTTTAAAACCATGATAAGTACGGATTTTTTCCATTTATCGGGAAAGTATGATATTCTAACAATCGCATTAAAGATGTATGTAAGGAGTAATATAATGTGATTTGGAATATGTCGAAGTAATTCGGCAGTTATTCTGTCTTCACCAGGTGACTTTCTTAATGGTAAGTGCTTTATTTCATATAGTACTTCTTTTGGTGAAAAAGTCCTTAATGGGACTGATAATTGAAGTTGGACAGAAATTGACTTATCTATTTTTTTCACAAAATTTATGCTCGTAAATGTCCGTATGCGGTGAGAAGACATTGGCCATGTGATTAGCGAAATATTGTGCCGTATCTGAGCTTGATTTTAACCAGTTGCTTTCTTTCGTTATAATCAAACAGGAAAACAGAGTAATCGCAGTCTAATATTATTACGCTGCTATTTATTCAGTTTTTCGGAAACTACTAATAGACTGAATTATAGAAACAATCGATAATAACGTTATCCTTCAGGAAGGGAAATACCCGCATTAGTTGACAAATAACTTGGTACAACAAAATTATTGCTGAGTATGCAGCCAAATTATTACTGGTGCTTTATTTGTGCACCTAACGGCTGCATACGACACGGTTAGTCACAACAATTTACGATGTTGCGCTTTAGCTCCATTGTTACTTATTATCTATTTATCAATGACCAATCTGTCGACATTCAAGAGACTCGATGTCTCTTGAATGCAGATGATCTTGATCGTATAATAAATAACTTTTGAAAAAGTGTAGATGAAACTGCAAAACGCACTGTATTGACTAAATATTTTATAAATGCGCTCCGATTAAAACCAATCAAAACAAAATAAAATGCTAACATAAGTTATTTTGGCGCGGATAAATGCAGTATTTAGAACAACTGATAAATCTCAGAATTACTATCGATTGAACATGTAAAAAGCAAGATTTGATAAATTATAGATTTCATTACAATTGTTTCTTATAATTTTATTCATTTTTCAACTTGTATTATTTCCCTACTAATCATATTATATTATATATATATATATATATATATATATATATATATATATATATATATATATATATATATATATATATATATATATATACATAGACGCCGACTTTGGGGGAGTCGCCTCCTCATGACCCTTGAATGTTTATTATTTAAGAGTTATAACCCTTTCAGTGCAATAAGTTAGATATACAGATATATAAAAAATGTTGTCGTTATATGAATATTTCAGGTAATTTATATGTAAAATTTATTGTTTGCTTGATAATGACGCTACTGTCGAAAAGCTTTTCAATGGGAAACTTTTATAGTGATTCAACTGTGTTATGATTTTGTTTTGTTTATAATTCATAAAATCATTACTCTCCGATATATCAACATGTTATACACATACATACACACATATATATATATAGTACTATTATTATTATATTGAAAAATATATCGCTATGAATGCCACCGAGTTAAAGGAAGTACTACAAGAATTACGAAATGAAATGAAAAATGATATGGTTAAATGTTTAGAGGAGCAAACAGAGAAAGTTACACTAACGGTTAATGAAATATCTAACAACAGAGTCGAATAACTAGAAAAAATAGTAGAACAACAAAGATTTAAAATAGCGGAATGGAAAGAGACATTAGAAATAAAAATTTAATATTTCACGGTGCAGAAGAAGGAGAAACAGAGGATAATATTACCGAAGAAATAGTTCTAAATATAATTGAAAATGAACTAGATATGACGTGTAACGATGATAATTTATAACTCATAAAAAGATTAGGTAGAAAGGATAACAATAAAGTACGTCCAATACTAGTTAAATTCGCGACGGAAAAATTAGAAGAAAAATATTAGAAAACAGTATTAAAGGAGAGAAATGTATTTATTACAGAAGATTTCCTAAAAGAAGTGTTAGAAAGAAGGAAAATATTAATAAGTGAGATGAAAAAAAGCAGAGAAGAAGGAAAATACGCAATAATTAAATATGATAAATTAAAGTGAAGGACAGATTTAACCGACAGTTGAACACATGAAAAATGTACGAATTTTAAAAATAATAAGGAAGGACATGTAGTAAAACAGATGAAAGATAATAAGGAGATATGAACAATAACTGGAAATATTAAGACTAGATCAAATAATAAATCACAATAGCAAATAAAAAAACCATCACGTTTATAGTTAAGAATTTACAAAAGGTCAAAATACAAAATCATTGGCCAGTAAGGTTGGTCACCGAGGGCAATAATGGTCACCACCTTCCGTATACTAAATGGAATTTAAAAAACAAAGAAATGATAAAAATAGGTACATTAAATGTAAGAATATTAAACTCAGAAGGTCGAATTTTATAAATAGACTTATAGCAGAAGTGAGAAGATTAGTTGAAGAAATTATAAAAAGAAGAAATGGAACGCTTTTCACCTATAAAGGGGAAATTAGAGGGCAAAGAGGAGTTGGATTTATAATATCAAATCGTTTTAAAGATAAAGTCAGGGAAGTGAAGGGAGTTTCGGATAGAATTTTCGAGATTACATTTGAAACTTCTACGGTCTGAAAATGACAGTGATACAAATATGTGCCCCAACTTCTGATTCGTCAGAAGAAGAAAGTGATGATTTGTACCAAGAAGTGCAGGATACAATAGAAAAAGCTAAAAGTAATGTTCCTGGGAAAATACTTTTACTCCAGTCCTTATAAATAATAAAGCTATGGATTGGAAAACTCATGTTAGATATCTAGGTCTAATATTAGATAAAGGACTTACCTTCTCGAAACATATTGAATACGTATCAAATAAAATTCATGCATCCCTATTCAAATTATATCCGGTCTTTAATAAACGTTGTCACGTTAATTCAGTTAACAAACTAATTATTTATAAAAGTATTATTATGCCGCAAATGTTATACGCGTGTCCCGTATGGTCTTATGCAAGTAGTTCTAATTTAGGTAAATTACAAAGACTTCAAAATAAGTGTTGTAGAATAATACTTAAAGCCCCTCTGTACAATAGAATTGATAGTATGCATGACACATTGAAATTATCGTATGTCGAGGATATTATTATCCAACACACAAAGAGATTTTTTGAAGGGTGTAAACTCAATCAAGATCCCATTATTAATAATATTGGCGATTATAATCCTACTAGTTTGCAATTAAAATATAAACGGTACAAACATAAGAGGATAAAGCCTTACTATAGAATCGTACCAGCGTTTTTTATTCTATTTTTATTTTTATTATTACTTTATTTAGTTTTTAGCATTCTAATAATAAGTATTATTATTCTAATTTAAGAGGCCGGTATAATGTGTATTCAGGTTTTGGTGGTGGTTTTTTCCTGAAATTATATTTTGTTTTGTTTGATAAAAAATTGTATAATTATTTATTTTATTATATGCACGTGGTATGAGATGTAATTTTTCGATACACGTAGTTTACTAAGTTTGTTGTTCATGTAAATTTAAATATTGTAAATACACTTTTACTTACTTACTTACTAATATTAGGAGATTTTAACAGTAAAATTGGATTTAGACAGAAAGGAGAGGAAGAAATTATGGATCCTTATGGATATGGAAAACGGAATCATAGAGGGTCAAAGCTGTTGGAATTTTGCCAATGTGAAAATTTCAAAAGCATTAATTCATATTTTAAAAACAGAAGATGGAAGAAAGTGAACCTGGATGTCACTAAACGGAGATTATAAAAACGAAATTGACTTTTTTTTCATAGAGGAAATTAGATACGTACAAAACATAGATATCAGTACACTAAAATTCCAGACAGATCATAGATTAGTCACAATAACTCTAAAAGTAGAAAAAGGTAAAAGAAAATTAGCGAGAAAGGAACCAAGAGTAAGAATAATGGACAGCCAATAGACCGGTGAATTTATTAAAAATTTAAAAAATTATATGAATTCTAATGAGGTAGAAGAAACAAGTTAAGATGTACAAGATTATTAAAATATGTTGGATAAAAGTATTAATCAACACCATCAGTTATAAAAAAAAGAACACAAAAAATAAGAGGAGCTTTCCGGAGGATCTAAAGTTGGGTATTAAAAACTCAGACAAATAAAAAATAAAACATCAAAGGGAAAACTAGAATTTAATGTCATGTGTAAAACAGTGAGATAAAAAATCAAAAATTTTATAGATAAATGGAATAAAGATATAATAATCAATATCCTAGTAACTCGGTAAGAAAAATAAGAAAACTTATGTCACAGGAAAAGATAATTATAGGATTGATGGACAAGAAGAACATTATAGAACATGAAAGGAAGAAAATTGTTATGGTAGCTACGGAATATTACACAAATCCAAATGCAGAATCAATTAATTTAATTATTCGAAGCGTTATGGAAGATTATAAACGGTAGCGGAGACGAAATAAATGTCCCACCATTTTTAAATATTGAAATATAAAACGCCATAAATCAATTGACGAAGGATAAAATCCCAGAGAGTGATGGGATTGCAAATGAATTAATAATCATTGCGGAAGATGTATTAATTAATAAAAATTACAAGTTTATTCAATAACATATTGTTTACGGAAAAATTACCGGAAAAATGGAATGAGACAACAATAATATTATTACATAAAAAAGGAAGTAAAGAGGATATGAATAAGTATAGACCAATAAGTCTTCTATAAACTTTTAACAAAATATTTGCTAAAGTATTGTGCACACGTTTAGTAAATCAATTAGATGATCAACAGCCTCCAGAACAATCAGGTTTCCGCGCAAACTACTACACTATAGATAATTTACAAATAATACAGCAATTAATCGAAAAAGTGGATGAATACGAAATGGAAATATTTTTTGCATTTGTTGACTTCAAGAAAGCCTTCGATTCAGTAGATCGCGATTTCTTCTATGCTTCTTTGTAGAATCAAGGAATACATAAGAAATATATAAGATTAATAAAGAATAGGTACGATAATACTCAGGGAAAGATAATATTGAATCGGGAAGGAGAAAGATTTCCATTGAAAAAAGGAGTTAGACAAGGGGGACCCCTTGTCAGCAGTCTTAACGCGGTTTTGGAACAATTATTTAGGAATCTATCATGGAAACAATATGGAATAAACATCAATGGTACACATTTAACAAATTTACGTTTCGCAGATGATGTGACACTTATAGCTTCTACGGCTCAACAATTGCAGACGATGCTTAACGAACTAGAAGAAATTGCAAAAAAAAGCAGGACTGAGTATAAATAACAAAAAACCGAATTATTAACTAATAGCGCATGGCAAAATGTGACCATTAACTCAAACAAATTAAAATGGGCTGAAGAAGTTATATATCTTGGACAACTAATTTTAATTTAAAGACAAAACAGACAAGGAAATAAATAGAAGAATAGCAATCGGATGGAAAAAGTATTGGGTTTTGAAGGAAATTTTTAATAAGAAAATCAGTCCATCATTAAAAGCACAAGTATTTAATACATGCATCATACCGGCGATTACTTATGGATCACAAACATGGTCATATTATAATATTAAGCAAATAAAAAAAAGTTACAAATTGTGCAGCGGGCGATGGAAAGGAAAATATTGGGGGTTACAAAATTTGATAGAATAAACAACAAGGCATTAAGAGCACAGAAGACCTAATGGAGATAGCAAGAAAACTGAAATGGACATGGAGTGATCATGTCATGCGGAAACAAGCAGATAGCTGGCCCAGAAAATATATAAGAATAGATTCCGCTGGATAGGAAATGGAAAGACGACATTGTTAAATATGTTGAGATCAATTGGATGCGGAAAGCAACAGATAGAGTGATTTGAAAGAAAATGGGTATTGGATATGTTTCTTCAAAATAAAAAAAAAAAAAAGAAAAAGACCGGAAGAAGCCTTTGCTCAATTTGTGCTTTCATTATTATCATTAATTTTAATTATTATATGCATATATATATATATATATATATATATATATATATATATATATATATATATATATATATATATATTGTGTATTTAAACGAAATAGGAGCTTTATTATTATTATTATTATGTTATTCGCTTCGTCCGCCTGTCACCGTTTCTTCTTGCTACATGACCTGCCCAATTCCATTTTAACTGCGCTACACGTCCGATTACATCCGACAATTTAGTCTTCTGTTTTATCCACGTGTTGGTTTTCTGGTCTGATATTTTGATGCCCAATATTAATCTTTCGTGGGCTCTCTGTGTCACTGCAAGTTTCTTAACGACATACTTCGTTAGGCTTCATGTTTCCGCTCAATATGTAAAAACTACAAGGATACACTGTTCGTATACTTAGCACCACCTGGGGGATATATATATATCATCATCATCTCTCGTGACTAGCGAACGAGTATGAGGACCCCTTGATTGACAATCAGTGATGTTTAGGACGCACATAAGACACATGCCCGATGCGATGTGCCGTTTGGAAATCACATAGTTGACATCGGATGTCATCATTGCAGATTTGTAAAGTGCGTTTCTTTTTTGTGTGAACAGTTGCTTCCACGCATTTGGTCACCAGTTTTATCCATGCCTTCGGATCTTGAGCTGTATTTTCCCATTGGTCTATTTTCGGCTTGATGCCGATCGTAGTTAAATAAATTTACTGTCTGAATGTTATTCCAATTTAGTTTGATATTTATTTCATCGTTGTTTAGTTGCAGAATTTCTGTTTTATTCAAATTTATGGTAAGACCAAAATCTTTATATACATATTTCAGGGCATGTTGCAGGTCATTTGCATTTTTAATAATACGCAATCATCTGCATACTGCAAGCTTGTAACCGCGGATGACTGAGTTTTTTCGCTCTATATTTCGTCAGATTATATAAGTCTCCGTCGTATCGGAACTTTATTTATATACCAGTCCGTTACACACCCTGATTAAAAATCCGATGCACCATAGTCATGTAGAAATTGAATAATGTAGGTACAAGTACACATCCTTGTTTTACTCCAGTGCTCATATAAATTCACTGCGTCATTATATATATTTGTTATTTAGATGCGATAAATTAGTTTAGTCACGGCATTATTTAACTTACATTTAACTTATACGTCTATGCAAAGCGATATTGACATGACGATTAAACGACTTATGAATATTTAAACCTACCGAGTTATTTATTACTATTTGATCATTCACAAACGAGCCACAAAAACGGCTAATTCTACGAATATCTTCGGTAAAATTCAAATATAAAATTTTCAACCGAATCGATGCCGGAACCGCAAAATAAACAAATATCCGACGATCTTATATTAAAACGTTTAAAATACGAAATTGCCGTGTCCAGACAGCACTTGACTGCTGTAGAAATTTATCTCTACATTGTCTATGACGTTAAATCTATTTTCTATGCTATTAAAAAACTTAAAAGTTGTTCTACCAAGCAAACTATTGATCCATATTTTCTGCTATAAATCAAATATAATTACGTTAATTTCCTTAATGAAAGAATTCTTGCTATTAAATGTATTATAATGTAACTCAATACTAAATTGAGATATAAAATATTCTAATACGTTAGTTTTAACTAAGTTAAGTTTATCGTTATATATTTAAACATTTCAAACTCAGAAATTAAAGCTGATTTAAAAAGACTAAGTTCAGTAGGCAGGATCCTAACTGGAACTGCCATAGTGGACACAGTTCTATATAATAAACCAACACTAAGCAGAATTTTCCTTTGCTTAGCCAGGATTTTATTGAACATATTTGAATTTAGTTTATGTACATGCTTGAGCAATAATTAAACATTGATTCTATTACTCCTTTGTAAATAATAACTCTTCCTTTATATTTAACTCCACCTAAATTTTGCTGAATTTTAAGGAGCATGTAAAATCTTTTATTTGCTTTATCTAGAAGGAATTTTACATGTTTATTAAATTTTAATTTATCATCTAGAATAATTCCTAGATATTTAAAGGATTTAACCACAGGTAATGGTTTATTATAAATTAAATTGATTTTCTTAAGTTCACTTTTAAATTTAGAAACCTGCCTGCTACTAATTACCATAATTTTCGATTTATCAACAGAAAAGTCGAGGCCAAGTTGATCAAAAGTAATTTGAAGCTTCTTACAAATATTTTTGATATTATAAATTTCTAAAGGACTCTTAAGATTAATTACGGCGCACAAGTCGTCCGCAAAGCTAATAAATTCGGCATTATATCCATTTTCATCAGTAAAGATTTCTAAATTATTGTGTATGTACATACAAATATAAAACATTCCACAGAGTCCACCCTAAAATAGAACCTTGCGGTACGCCACAGGAAATGTGTTTATACACAGTAAATTTATTGGAAGAAATTCTAACTTTCCTATTGGATGAATAATTAATAATAGTATTCATTAAGTAATGATTTACAGAATTTTGTTTCAGAATTTCGATAATTTTAGAGTGCTTACAATTGTCAAATGCACCCTTGACATCAAAAGTTATTACTATGCTTATTGCTTATCAATCTTTTCCAAAAACAATAAAGTCATAAAGTTTTCTAATTGCCATCTCAGAAGAATAGTTGCGTCTAAACCCAAACTGATTTCTATGCAAAATATTTTTACATTCGATTTCATTTAATAATTTTACGTTAATGATCTTTTCATATAATTTACCAATTGAATTTAACAAAATTATTGGTCTATAAGAGTTACATTTCGTGTAATCTTTACTAGGTTTATTGATAAGCTTAATATCCCCAACCTTCCAGATATCAGGAAGATATCAGGAAATATCTGGAATTTTAAAAGGGATTCAAACATATACGCGAACAATTCAGAATTTTTACTATTAATAATTTTGACAACGGTGTTAGTGATTTTATCCGACACTGGGTATTTATTAACTTTTAAATTATTAATAATATCGATTAATTCGTTACGTGAAATATTACAGTTAAGATTAAGCTCGTCACATGTAAGATTTGAAATATATGAATTAACATTAGAAAAGAAATACTCCAAGAGAACTTTGAATTTTTCTTCATTATTGGTTATAATTACGTTATTATCTAAATGTAATGCAGGAAATTCAAAAGATTTGAATTTTCCGGCGACTAATTTATATGGTTTGCCCCAACAAAAGGAATTTTGAATAAATGTTATCCAACCATTTAACCTAGTTTCTTCTATTAATTTTTTATAAGTTTTATTCAACAGGGCTAGAATAGTTTTAAAAATGATTTTCTTAGTTATAGATTTTACCTTATTAAACTTACGTCTAATAGTCTAATTTTATTAATAGAAAATTTCAATCTTTCTAATTGAGGAGTCCACCAGTCGTTATACTTGGTGAGCTTAATTATTTTGCATTGATTAATCTTACTAGTTAAAAACGACTGGAAACTATTTACAACATTTTCAACCATTGAAGAGGAATTACTATTATTAAACCAAGAAATAAATTCAGATAACTCTGAACTGCTTATCAAGTTATTAAATTTACTATAATTAATATTATATTGTTTAGGACGTGTAGACATTTCTTTATCTCTAAAGCAATAAAATAAAGCTATATCAATACTACAATGATCGGAAAGATCGAAAAATGAAACAGTATGACTAATATTATTTTGAAAAAAGTCTTTTACCATAAGTAAATCTATAACGCTTTTACCGTTATTACCATTACGGCTATAAAAGGTGTATTCGCAAAAACGATTTAAAATCATTAATCTATTAGCATGTAGGAAGTCCTCAATTACTAGAGATTTTTTCCAATATAGGAGTGCGAATATTAAGGTCATCAACTACAATTGGCAGCAGGTTTGGATGACGACGAAGAACGACTTCAAGTTCAGCTAAATTTATATTTTTCGGAGGAAAATACAGGCCAATTATGATAAACTTTATAAGACCAATAGCAATTATACCATTAGAAAAGTTTAGTATATCATAATGCAGATTCTTACGAATTAACATAGCAACTTTATCAGATAATAAACTATTATAAAGCTGATTTATGATTTTGCCATTATACGAATTAACCTCAGCAATTATAACAATGTCAACATTTGATAACGAGCATTCGCGTATAAACAGATGCTGGCATGAAATTGTATTATTTACATTTAAGAATAGAATTTTTTTATATTATCCATTATTAATCATGTTACGAATTTTATTTTCTACTTTTATAAGGTTAGGGCACTTTCTACTATAAGAATTATGATCCAGCTCCTTTAATAATACTTCAATATCCGTTTCTTTATTTTTATATTTAGAATTTGCAAACAAGCAATTGGAACACTTATCTTTACTTTTACATTTATTAATAACTTCAACTTTATCTTCACTAATCTTACATCTTGATGCTGTATGACCAAAACCAGTGCATTTATCGCCTTATAAAACTGGAATATGTTTTTCAAATTTAAAGGACTGCCATTCAACATAAATTCGGCGGTCGTGGGATGGTAATTTCTTGTACTGATCTGGTTTTAATCTTACAAAAATTTTTGATCCCATTTTATTATGTTTAGTTATCATTTTGATTGAAACAGGGAAATCATTTGTAATATTTTTAATCGAACGTTTTATATCTTGTTCCTCTATATTTTTATTTTCGTATATTACAATTGTAGGATCCATCTATTTTCGACTATGTTTATACCATCAAACTCCTGTTTAATTTTATCACGAATTTTATCAGATTCATCTTTTGTTTTTGTCCCTATAATCATTGTATTAGGTTTAGTACTGAAGTGCTCAACCTCGATATTAAGTTCATTAGGACTAATTTTTTCTTTTAATTGATCTTTGAAAAGCTCAAAATCACTTTCTTGCTTAATATATAAATAACTTAACTTTTTCTTAACATCCTTATCTGATGACAAGGTAGAAGAATTTGAAGAAGTTTTTACTACTGAAGACCAACATTTATCAGCAACTGGAGATGAAAATGTCGATAAAACCGGTTTTAATGATTTTTCAACCGTTTTTACAATAAGTTCTTGTCTGATATTTACTACATTAGAGATATCATTGAAATTATTTCGAACATTAGTTATTTCAACAACAGTAAAATTAATTATTTCATTTATTTTATCCTTGTTTACTTTTGTTTTAGAAACCAACGATCGGATATTTTCTAGTTCCTTATTAATATTGTCAAAATTCTTAGATAAAGCAAGGAGCTTATCTTTCGAATAATCTGTTTTATCGGAATCCATTAAATTACATTTTACGAAAGTAACAGGCAGATTACAAGCGGAAAAGATTCTTACAACTACTATTAATGTTAATAACGTATCGAAATAAAGGAAAGAACGATCTCACCAGCTGATGTTATCTGACTGTTTCTTCGTTTATCACGTGTATTAGATAAACACCGCGGCAGAGCGTTCAACACGCCTGATAGCGAGAATAAGAAAGTACGCCTATTATTTAAACAACGAATTACGACAAAACATGAACGCGAACGCAACACAATAGCGCCCTTATTTTAGTCATGCAGCTACTTCATTAAATGTAGAATCTTTTGTGGACATCCAACAGCTTTAAGGCACATCCATAACCCTTCTCTATTAATAGAGTCGAAAGCTTTTTTTACATCGACAAAAGCCAAACACAAGTTAGATGACTGTTCTCTGCATTTTTCAACCAGCTGACGCATCTTAAAAATCATATATATATATATATATATATATATATATATATAAATTAGTTTGAACTCGCATATGCGGCACAAACATCAAGAACAAACCAACAAGTGAGCTAGAATAATAACAATATTATATATATATATACATATAATGACGAGGGACAAGAATTTAAGTGCAGCCACTGCAATTTTATATCTACCCACAGCGCCTGATATCGCATAGCCAGGCATAAGCACAATCTGAGACAGCGGACTGAATACTCTCTAAGCGAGTTCGCACAGAAGATATATATATATATATATATATATCATATTCTCAAAACGTTTCTATCTCTATACATACTTATAAAAAAAAAGTTAGATATCTCCCTTTTCAATACACGTTTTTTTCAGATCCAACATCACTACACAGTATTGGAGCCGCTTTCATTATTCTTTGAAGGAACATTACCGAGTTTACCGTTGGCGATTCATCGATATTCTTCGTTACCGTTAAATGAACACTACGTTAGTCGTTTTATATTTTGCCTTCTGAAGGTTCCTCATTTTAATTTACAATTTCCTTCAGCTATGCTTATTATTGCAACCAGATAGTTGTCTGTACCAGGATTCATTAAAAATAGTTGTGAACTCCGGACTATTGCAGAATAATTCATATCGTTATTGATCATTGTATGAGAATTAAATCTATCTCATTTATTACCTAACTAATAAATTATTTCCCTTGTTGTCATTCTACAATATTTTGTTCGATTGCTAATGTCGATCACGTTTTTCTCGAATGTATGTCTTTGTACTTATTTGGTATAACTGTATAATGTTCGTTCTTTCATTTACATGTAATAAGCACGTTCGTTTTTGCGTTTACTAACTTATTTCCGGTAATAGTTATTTTTATTCTAATAACTTAAATTTGCCGTGGATAAATCTATGTGCTTGAAAAATTTAATCATCCATATAACAATATCGTGTTTATGGGAATTAGAAGTACTATTTCTAATTTTATCAACTTTTATACATACAACTGCATAATGAAGATTTTGTTATATCATTGAATTTAAATAAACATTTAAGTATCGCGAACAAAAATAATTTTTAAAAAGTACTGAGAAAATTCATATCACGGAAAAAAAAATTAATGAGGCATATTTGAATATTTTATAAATTCACATTAATTATGCATTTTTGCCGAAACATTTTACCGATTCTTCTGCCATTACAACGTTTAATGTTTTAAAATTTAAAAAATTAGGCACTCAATAAGTAGTTAGCAATAACGAATGTATCATAATTGAGCTCGGCTCAAATAAAACCGTTTGAAAAACATAATATTTACACATCCCTAACAAATGATCTATCAAACATACGAAAAGAACGTAATTTACGTCTAAATAACAACTTTCCACAGATTTAATTTTAAAGTTATATCACATTTATTTTTTATGCTAAAATCATCGATTACTTATACATAAAATACGAATTTAAAATTAATCTATAAATAAAGATCAAGAATAACATATTTTTGTAATTCGATGATCATATAACATTCTCACGGATTCAATGAGTAAATAAACTCTTTTAACGTTAAATATCCAATAAAAATATGTAAGCATTATTAGTTAGTATAAAACATCGTAACTTCCGCTATTGTTAGAATTCACCGATATACATTTAATATTTTTTACACAATAGTTGACGGCGGAATGTTACGTTATTGTTCTTAATAACTGAACTGTCAGTGAAGACAAAATTATAATTATAATCTAGAAAATTTAATCAGTTGATATATGTTATATTAAAAAAAAACAAAACACGTTAATATCAAAATTGAATGAATATTTCATATTGAAAAATTAATACATTTCGTTATGAAGTAAAAATTTCCCCCCCGGAATTAATAATAAATTTTTATAAATAAACATTATTATTTGTTAAAATCACTTTTTAAACCAGAACTAACCGTTTAATGCAAAAACGCACGTCGCAAATGATGTATTAATAAAATCAATCACGAATTAACGTTAAAAATAACCTTATCGCCTCAACATAAACAGATATCAATTTCTGTCACTAGTTTACATATCAATTTTCTCCTTACGTCACTGGGAAGAGAACGATGAAACAAAACATACTGACTATTTTCATTAAAATTAATCATTAAAAAATAAAATTTTCACGAAGTAATCGAGTAGTTAAATATGCGTTATCTGTAATTGGTGTATTCTAGACGTTATCCATTAGTGAGTGCATCAAATTATCTGCAAAGATAATAATTACATGTAATGCGGTATGTTTAAAAATATATATATATATATATATATATAAATCCGTTTTTATTTATCATTTGTTTGTTGTTATTAAAATATTTCCTTAAGAATACAATATTCTTACAAAAATTCATCTATATTAGTAATAATGATAGATTTTTCTAACGCCACAAATTAATTTCACACGTTACGCAAAACAGAAAAATTTATAAATTGTACTTTAAATTTATTTTATTTAACAGACATAAAAATAATAAATAAGTCGAACTATAATTATAAAACTTACTCAAAAAAATTTAACGTACCGAGAAACTGTGGCTGAGTTGGCTGAACATGAAAAAATATCTGCGCGATTTTTTCCAAATAATTTACATACGTAGGATCCCTTTTTAGACACGGTTCATACTTTTCGCAGAGTAACGTGAATGTACCTATTTTTTCGCTATTCCCGTAACAACAATAACACACAAAAAAAAGTAATATACAATATTAAAGATAATTATAACAACGTTATATAAATAGGACGTAACAAATTAAGTTGTTATAAACATAATGTTTACATCTTTTGAACGGATTTATAAAAATAACCGTTAAACCACGACGATATGTAAAATTTCTATCTCTATCCTCATATTGATTATCTGACGTGCTATCGAAAAATATTTCTACTTATTAAATAATAAAATGATTTTAAGATATCATTTTCATGAATTTTAAACAAAACACCTTATCATTCATCTTTAACACTCAACTTAAAAACCACTTCAGTTAACTAAATTACTATCATGAAAAAGACAGGTGTAAGCTCTTGTTCACTATCAGCGTACAGGTAATATATCACTGCATCTTGTTTGTCGCTTTTTTAATCGTAAAAAGAAATATCAGCCGATTCGTTGGATAATTTATTTCATACGAATAAAAGGAGGATATTCCTTACATCGCACAGAAAACTGCCATCAACACAACATCCGAATAATTTGACCACATTTCATACACTCATTAATTCCTTACATACTAAATTATAACACTTCCAGTTACATATTATAGTGAATAATTTTACACAATCTTGTACTCTAATAACTTTCATTTAATTTTCTTTAATTAAAAGCACGGCTCTACAATTTCATCATAATGAAATATGTTTACAGAAGACATGGCACACAATATTATACACATAATCGGATAACTTCATAATATTATAATAAAAATTACCTGTCATCAATGATTTGTAACAGGAAACAAATAAAATTAAGCAAAGGCCATATATAAGGAGGGCCAATAATATTCGGATGCTTACTAGTATAGCATTCAAAAGCATCGTGAGCAGTACTTTTCTTTTTCAAGCAAAGATACCTGTATAGCAAGAAATATATTTATAAATATTTGATCACAAATAATTGTATATTATTTTGGCTAGCAATAAAAATAAATCCATAAATACATAAAATTGAATAATTTATGCTAATAATGGATTTAGTTTAAATTATTTACTGCTTTCATATGATTAACATAGCTTTGTACACCCCAGAACTTCCACATACACACGATATATATATATATATATATATTAGGGGCTACGTCAGCGGTAGTGTAAGCTACCATAACGGCCACCCAAGCTGTAGAGGTTACAAACGAGGAACCAGACGAAGAGTGGTCCTCGATAATAGAAGCAACGTTATCAATACGGTTTGTGGGTGGTGAGCACAGAGCACATATTACTGAAGCAGACATAAAACTGCGATGAAGAAAGTAACAGGAACCTATCTCATTATATTCCTAAGATTTCAACCATATTAAGTACAAATACCGATGTGAAGAAGCTATGCGACCCAGCTACCAACTGACGTCAGATGTTTAGGTAAAATTGGATTCAACACCAATAATAACAGAAATAATAATTGTATAGATGGCTAACAAGCAGTTATAAAGATGAAGGAATGAAGGAACTATATGAATAACTGGAAAAAAATTATAAACTATGTAGGAGATAGAGACAACCTAATTATAGTAGGAGGCTGTAACGTGATGGCTGACGAAGGAAATGATAATGAATGCATAGGAAGATATGGTTTAGGTAAAAGGAATAAAAAATGAGTAAAATTAATAAGCTTCTGTATTGTTAATGAAATGATAATAGGGAACAGTTTTCAAACAACCACCTACATGGAAATACATATAGACAATGACTGATGATCATGAAAGAAAGAAAAATGTATTTTATCAAATTACAATGTGTACACGCAAATATTTACATAGTAGAGTTCCGGCATGAGCCTCACCTCGACCGCAGTATTAAAGTTAAAATAACAACACTATAGTTTAAACACAAATATGATAAGCGGGGGGGAAATTTAAAAAATCCGCAAACAATTAAAAAAAATACATAATATATACATACAAATATATACGTGTATGCAAAATATACACATACACATAGCTTAAAAAATCATAAAATTAACGATACAGACAAAAATTATAAAAACACGCATAAAAGTTAAAACAAAAAATAAAAAAATATAGGAGAAAATAAAAAATACAAAACAATAAATTCGCTTCGAAACGCATGAAAGATAAAACGTACAACAGGTATAAATAAGTATTAAAATAACTTAACTATATAATTGCGAATAATAACAATTGAGAACATATTACAAATATACTAATAGCGTGCATTACAAAAAAAATTATGTTTAATACGACGTTTGTATATACATGAACATAAGTTGCCTGGAATCGTAGTTGCCAATTGCCGTTATTAGTTCATTGCTATCTACACTGCAGTTTTGAAAAAATTTGTTCGCTAATTTAAATATATAGTCTTTAATATATGAAATATTTAACATGTGGTGCATATATCTGATATTCTGGTATAACGAGATACAAGAATAATCATTGTGGGACGGATAATAGTTTTATATAAAATTAACTTACTATCAATACTCAAGTGAGACTTACTTTTAAAAAGCGGATAAATTGAATATATAGTTTTATTCGCTTTTGTAATAGCAACATTAATGTTTTTAGTAAATGTCAATTTTTTATCGAAAATTACGCCTAAGAACCAACATGATCAGACCACTCGATAAGATCGCTATTAATATTAATTTCATCGGGTAACAAAGGTCGTCTGCGAGTAAAAAGTATTGATTCTGTTTTTAAAGCATTGATAACAATTTTCCATTTAGTGAAATATTTCAAAACTCGTGAAGATCCTTGTTGTATGCTCGTGGTATAAATGAACTACAGAATAAAGCTGTATCATCAGCTTTAATTATTATAGATTCATATCATTAGAAATGAACAAGACCGTAAAATAATTAAAAAATTATAAAGTAGAAGGATATGCTTATAAAAGTGTTAAATGGTGATAATCTATACATTGCAATGATAGATTTAAATCATTTGATAAATGCGACTGGAATATTTTAGGCAAAACTAGCAAAAATATAGATTAAAAGAACTATACAAAACGCAAAATTTAATAATCACAGATAGAAATTCGGAAATAGTAGTGAAAGTCAGAAAAGGTGTAAGACAAGGGGGTAGTTTATCACCGCTGATTTATATATATATATATATATATATATATATATATATATATATATATATATATATATATACTCTATTCGTATACAACATCATGTCCAGATTATGTATCCATGTCAACGCGGTCTTTTCCTATGAATTATAAAGAAAGATCTCGTTGGATAAGCTGTAAAGATTCCATGATTAAAAAAAAAAAAGGATCTTATCGCTTTGTCAGAAACCAAATTAGATAAAAACTTAAAACTTAACCTTGCAGAATGGATGTTGCACTGCTTGTAAGTCAGCGCCTGAAATATGGCATATTACTCACTCCACACTTACACCGTATTCAGGCAGTAAGTATTAATATTTATATTAATAACATTAAAACCGAAAATTCAACTGTCTCTTCAGTCATAAAATTATACTAATTGGTGATTTCAATGCTGGAAATAAAATTTGGAATTGCTTTAGCAACAACTCTGCTGGTAACATTTTGTACAGCATGCATATTTTCCACGAGCTACAGGTCTCCACAATAGTGTATTAGATATTGTTGTCATAGAAAACATAAACATTAAAATACCCAAATCATTGGACTGTCTGTTTTCAAACCATAATCCTATCTACACAGTTATTCTAGTCAATGGCCTAACGATCGACAGCAAATCTCATTATGATTTTCGAATTGAATATCTCACTAAAGTAATTTATGCTTACTTAAGTAATAGAACATTTTGGGTCCAAATTATTGGCTATAAGTCTTCCATTAAAACTATATCGCAAGGAAGTATTCTAGGTCCCGTTTTGTTTGTATTTTATTCATATAATATTCCAAATCTACCATTTGTGGAACTTGCTCTATACGCCCATGATACTCCATTATTTTGCAGCTCATTTAGACCATCTATATACATAATCGTCTACAAATAGGCATTTCATGTTTATTGTGATACTTTAAAAAATTTAAAATTATTATCAATGTGACCAGGACCGAAGCGGTATTTTTTAGGCGTAGGCGACCAATACTGCCACCAAATCTAACCGTTAAAGACGAGGGCATTGCTTGATCCAAGAACATTCGTGTATAATCCTAGATAAGCGATTGACATTTGCTGATCACATTAATTACATTAATGATGACAATAAAGCAATTAATGCAATTCACAACTTTTTTGCAGGAAATTATTTCTGAATCTGGAAAACAAATTAATCCTTATTCTGACATAATAAGCTATAAAATTATTTCTTTATAAAACACTTATACAGAACTGGTGCTGTAGGATTATTCTTAACGTTTCTCCTTACACAAAAATTATAAATATGCACAACGAATTAATTGTCATTTCTCAAAAATTATATTATTTTCCTTGCTCAAAAGTATTTTATTAATTTTACCCTACATCCAAATGAACTGGTTAATATCATTGGTACATACGATTCCAGGCAACTACAGCAAATATACACTAAACATAAGTATCACAGACTAAAGCATTATTTGTTGTGATTCATTCTGCATAATATTTAATATTATTTTTATCTTACTTTAATGCATTAGATCATTCTCATTTGTTTAATGATCATTCTATAACATCTTTATTTAATTCAAAATTTATATATAACTTACGATTACTCGTTTTTTTTTAATTCACGTTTTATCCACGTAATCCCATTACCTTTCTTAATAATATAGTATTATTTGTATGTATATATATCACAAGTACTGTTGTAATGGTGGTGAGGCAAGTATCGGTACTCCAATTATTTATTTAATTTATTATGTTTTACGTTGTAAATATACGTTTTATTTGTGTTTGACATTTGATAACAATAATAGAAAGACCAATAAGGCAAGAAAATAAGAAGCAAACCACAACGAAAATTCATTACCCACATAATAGAGGAAACAAATGTAGAGACATACCAAGTATTGAAAGAGAAAGACAGAGAGAGAGAGAAAATATGTGCGAGAGATAGAGAAAACAATGATTAAATATTTGGTCCCTCCTCCCACGAAATTATTGACCAGACTGTCATATGCTGTACGCATAGGTTGTATACCTTAAATAGAATGTAAAAAATGTAAGAGAAATTGCTTGGGAGTTTGTAAAAATATGATTCAAAATAAATAAATTGTACCTGTTTATTAAACATAAAATTATAAAACATCAACATCACTATTATTATATAAGTCGTAAATTTTACATATGAAAAACCTACACCATTACTTTTGTCTTTTCAAATACACAGGCATTTCTTAACAAAAAATTAATTCAAGATTTTCTTCAAAGATGACAATATGATACTGAAATTTAGTTATCGATGTATTGCTGAATATTATTCAGTTATGGTGATTTATGATAACAAAATGTACATTTTATGATCCTTTTTAGACATATGATACTTGGCGATTGTAATTTATAATAAAAGTTATATAGTCAGTACTCACATAATTTTATCCCCACTGGATGTTAAATAAGTAAGTGAGTACCATTAATTAAACATTTTGGACAAATAAAAAACTAATAACTGACTACATTCTGTTCAATTAGGAGCATTATCTTTTAAAAATAATTTATCGATTCCGTGTGTATTTTATTAGAAATGATTGTTGACAATATGATGTGGCTTAATCATTAAAAACACAGGAAGAGATCAACGTCTAAAATCAGTAACATACAATTAGTAGTAAGACAGAAATATTTTTTTGGTAACTGTTAAAGCAGTAGAAACTGTAGTAGATAACGTCTAAAAAAAGGTGTACACTTTTTATTTAAAATTTGAACAACAAACTATGTATATTAGTAATTTAATGAAACACAATCTCGTAAATTAATTTTGCAGAGACATAGGTTTAATGATTTAAATAGTTATGAGTTTAAAAAAGTGAATTACTGTCATCATCAGGAATCTCGACCTAGTTTATTTGCTATACTACACGTTAAATAACAAGCTGAGAAACAATGTACATGAATGAACAGTATCTAAAGCAAAGAACAGTTGGAAAATTAATTTGGCTATGAAATAAATAAGTTTTAGATCAAACGTAATAATTTTAAATTCGTCACATAAGTGTAAAAAATTTAATTCAAATCGAAAGCTGTTTTTCCATTAAATAAAATCACTATTTTATTCAACACTTTATTCCAATATAAACTTACTATCGGTTACATAGAAAATTTAAAAATATAAAACCCTGTAATATTCATAAAACAGCTTTTATTATAGTCCTCTAAAATGATTATTCAAAAATGAATAAAATATACGTACTGTAATACGGCTTGCGTAATAAAAAGATCGATTTCTACGGTGTAACCCTTACTTAGATGTAACTCAATGAGCATCATTGCGAAACCAGAACCGTCCGATGAATGAAGGTAATGATGTCGAGCCATAATAACATCATTTTCTAAAATAAATTCCAAATACAATATAAATATAAATTGAGTTTTACTTCATTAATTTCCCTATAATTTCACATATATATTCTCATAACTGTTACAATTTATGTTATTTTATCAGCAATGTTTCATGAATGAGGTTATGCGACAAATTAAATACAAAATACTCACTTTGCCAATATGTTTGAGCTAAATATTTATGTAAACAAGGATGACCGGTTTTATTTCCTTCTAAATTACTTCTAGACCAAACTAAAGCTTTATTTTCGAATTCCCGAGATTCTACAGTATCATTCATTCTTGCGAAAAGTCTATAAAAATTTAAAACGCATTAAAAACGGGCCACATGCACAATTTATTTTTTGTTATATGGAACGTAATGATTTAAAAGTATCAAAATGAAAAAAACGAACAACTAAAATTAATAAAGAAACATACGCATACAACATTTATGAACTGATTGTTATAATATTTATGAAATAAATATTAGTAAAGTAAGATTTTTTTAAAACAAAAATACAAATAATACTGACAATTATCAAACGATCACGACCCGATGTATCTAATAATGAATGTACAATAGTTCTTTTGATGTTTATTTTTATTACTTATTCCATAACATAAAACGCAAGTTGTTATTTTGATTTTATAATATTATTTGTTCAAAAATAACATAAACAATGAACAAAGTTGACTGCATGTTTAATAAATATAACTAGAAACCTAGCGAGATAATTAAAACACCACTCTACTACAACTATTTCTTATCCGTTTAAAGCACTTATCTCTATTTACATATGTTACTAAAATTCCGTGACAATTAATCAAATTTCTAATCTAGCGGAAAATTTACTTTCTATAATCAGAAAAGTAGTATTTTTTTATCATCTTGTAGATGTGAGAATGACGAGTCTATCTTGATTTAAACCCAAATATTTCTGCAATATAACTTATAAAGTTAAATTCGCTTTTTTTCTTGGAACGTTTCATGTGTTTCTTTTTTGCATTTTAAATTTAAAATCATGTTTATTACGAACATAGAAAGTAAAATGTGAACGAACAGAATAAAAAATATAAACGATATTAACTATTACACTCCATAATTAATAGATGCAACAGATCTCATTTTTAACCAAAATACATGACTAATTATTACTTGACTAATTTGATAAATATTTCTTCGATCGGTTCTGTTTTGGAATCAACTAAGCTTGCTACATATAATACTCCCAAATCAGCACCTGCAGCATCCTAAAAATAAGTTTTTATAGAAGAAGAAAACAAACGTTAATTACCATAGAACCGGGATGTTTTTAATATAATGTAATGTCTAGTATATTATTGTAAATTTACTTCTGCAAACTATAGGCCAAATTTAATCAATGAAATTAATAGTTTTATAAATCGTGCATCACGATAGTGTATTACATGTGTTTCATAAACAGAAATTTAACTTGTGAAATTATGATACATGAAAAGTAAATAAATAAAATAAGTTGTTATATTATACCTGATCAGAATTCAAGAGAAATAAAGAACCGTCATACATTAGCTGCTTTAGTTCATCATACTTTTTCTGAGCTGAATATCTAATTCGTAAAATACGTGATAACAGAAAAAAGAAATTAAGATATACTTCTGAAAATTACGAATAGCACACAAAATAAGAGTATTTAATATTTAACTTTTATATTATATTCTTACAATTACCTTGAATATACAGTTTTATAAAGCTTGTACGCCTCATAACATTGTCTGTTTTCCACAAGTCCATGCAACTTTTTTAAAATCTTTGAAAGACCAGCTTCCATTTTTGATTATTTACTAACATCAATTGAAATGTTAAATTTAATTCTTCACAAGCCGGGTTTATTTAATAATGCATGGTACAACCTGAAAAAGACGAAATATCTTTTTAATAGATAATTTAAAATACTTTATTAACAACAAATTCAACTTTTTCTAAAAAAAAAAAACTTACTATGCTTTCCAACATTTCTGAACTAAACCTGTAAAAATATAAGAACAATTACGTTAAAAACAAAAGCAAATAAATATATACATAAATTGGCGTCAAAATCGTTTAGAAGAAACAATAACGAAATGAATTTTGTAAATGTACACACTTTAGTGCAAATACGGATTTCAATAATTTAAAAAATATCCGAAGTGATGTAAAATTCACAGCTACACAAGTTTTGTAAAATATGATTAAAAAATTGATCGTTTTAATTTCAAAAGCAGATGATGTGATGTAATTTTTCAAATAAATAACCCAACTTGATTCTGAATTTGAAACCCATTACGTCATTAAAGTGTTTCAGTTTTTTTATTTTATAAAATTTTCCTATTGATCTTGTACAATTTTACATCGACCTGCTTCTGTACATCAGTTCTTGATCTTTACTAATTTTGTCATCAGTTGTTGACTAATTGTTTTCTTCGTTTTTTTGCCGATTCACAAGATATACTTGAAATTGGACTAACAGCAGAAAAGTGTAATTGACGTCATAAAATATTTTATGAAAATTCATAAAGTCGTTTAAGCGTGTGGATCATCAGGATAATGTATATATATAAAATTATTAGGTTAGGATATAATATTTACTGTGATTTTAATTAGGATTTTTTTAATATTAGGTTTGAATAAATTTGACTTTTGTTTGCAGTGGGACCATGACTACCATATGTTCTGAGTTGTATGTATGCTTTCTTGTTTCTATAGAGTATATTGTGAGCTAATTTTAATTTCTTTTACTACTTTAGTTAAAATTGTAATTCTTATCGGCAGTAGCGTTGCGGAAGCATCCTTGTTGTTCAAGAATCTTGAAAACGTTATTAAATTAAAGTCGTCGGAGGTCCAGTCAGTCGTGAGTGCGGTGTTGCACTCGAATAAACCACATTGGAGATAAAAAAAAAATCTGTACCTAAATACAAAATTATAAAATTATCGGACGCAAATGCAGTTCTCAGCAAACTGAAGTCTAAGGTATCCTTAGTCAAGGAGCTGTAAAAAGATCAACGATTCTACATGTATTATCAACACGGCATCTAAGTTAGTGGAATTATTAAAGAAGCTCTTGAACCCCAGTCTTGTTGTTTCATGCAAACAACATTACTGAACAGAATGTGAGGGAGTACATCACGGATTTGACTGGCGCTGAACCGATCAACGTCACTAAAATTACAAGTTCAAGGGTGTCTCATATATATTTGCAGCTGAAACTGTTGCAATATAGATTACTCCTGGAGGAAGGCCATATATGCATGAACTGGGAATCTATTTCCTTCGTTGACGCGGTCACTCCACGCCAATGTAGGAAGTCTGGACAGTTAGCCATCCTGGAAAGTACTGTCAGGCTTCTGAGGCCCAGATTAACTTTCATAAGTAATGTATAGAGAATGGTGCGTGTTTGTGCTGCACCTTCTACAAAATTAAGTCTACCTGCTCTTGACAGTAAATAAATAATAAGATTACTGATAAGGACTCGCTCCCGATACCGTTTAAGGCAGTTAAACACGCTACTTGTTCAAAATACTGTCCCTGTCTTTTCGAAGCGCGGGAAGACTTGAGGGGACAAAGTTGATTATGGTGTGAATTAACTGTTGTTATTTAAATGTTAACACGTGTGCCTGTCAGGCACTATTTCTTACATATTTTTATAATAAGGATTTTGATATATGTGCATTGGCAGAGTCCTATATAAGTAAAGGTGAAATTCCAATAATCGAGTTGCGATTATAATGAAGGCATATCTTTCGCATTACTTGTTTTAAAGCAAGTTCGACTTAATTTCTATTGGTTTTTAGTACATATATCTTAACATGTGTTTATTTCTCTCAAAATAAATCAAAAACCAGAGCTCTGTCTGCACTTGACCAGACCTTGGGACAACTTCCAAACTGTTATCACATTGTTGTTGGTGACTTCAACATTAGGTTACCAGTAATGGAGCCTCGTGTTGGGTAATCTGCAGACTCTGTTGACTTTATTGAAATGTTAGATTTTGGTTTCTGAAAGTGAAATATTAGACCACTTTTTTCACAAAAAATTTGATATCCCCCTAGTGGTGCTTCCTGTTGGTGGCTGTGTTCCTCCTGTAATAAATGAGAGCAATATTATAACTATAGTTAAAAGCTTACGTAATAAAAAGGCGCCTGCTGATGATAGGGTCAGCAATTTAATGGTTAAAAAATTCACTCTCTGCATCCTGTTTTGTTGCATACTATTATGCATAATTGTCTAAAATTTGATCTCCTTGTGGATTGTTGGAAGACCTTCTTTTAAGCTTTTTCCAAACCAGGTTCCATCGGAGTTTGGCAGCTTATAGGCCTACCTCTTGTTTAATTGTATGGGGAAGGTTTATGCAAAAGTCGTCAATGAGGTTATTAAACAGGAGATCACTGCTAGGAGCACGTTGTACCACTTTCAAATCGGTTTTCGCTCAGGTCTATCAGATCGGTATGCTGTTCATGCTTTGAGCAGTACATTACAGATGGTTGCTTCCGCTGTTATCATTTCATATGATATCAAAGGAGTGTTTGACAATTGCTGTTGGCCTGTAGTTGTTGATGTCCGTAAGGATAATTTAGTTAATCTTTTTTTTTTAGTTAATGTTATTATAGATTATTTTAATAATCGTTCTGTTACACTTAAACTTCGATCGTCGGCTGGTGTTAGGTCACCTTCTTGTACAGGATCCTGCCCTTGGACCTATTTTGTGGAACATACTAAGGTCTCTTGCATTTGTGCAGGGTCATTCATCATTAATTTAAAACTCCCTCTTTTGTATAGGTGGAGGGGGCTTTAAGTGAGTAAGAATCCCACACACTCACTGGTTTTGGTACCCCAACAGTGTATTTTGTATGCACTGCGTGAATAAAACCGAAATTTATATGATATCAGTTTCTTTTGAAGATTTTCCCCCTCTCGCTTTAAAAAAATGGATAATGGAGCAAAATACACTATTTTATTTAGCTTCAATTGCGAATTAAAATTATAAATTGATAATTATGTAATTTAACATAACAATGTAGGTAAAACGTGTAAGTTGACTAGCACCGCCATCTTTTGGAAGTAGGAGTTATGTATGATTTATATTGTTACGACAGATAGCGCACTCTCGAAATTCACAGTTAAAATCTAGTTGATCTCGAAAAATTGTGCTTTCCGCCAAAAAATTTGTTTACTCTTAGTCATTTTTATCAAAATGTGATCTTTGAAAAAAAATGTTTCTCACGACATTCTTGCAGAATCTAGGACCCTCTCATTCGCAACGCCTAAAAGGATATTTAGATTTTTTTTTATCATGTCAAATGTTAATTTATAACTAGCCAGTTGAGGGGGCTATCCATTGCATCCATTAATAGACGTGAGTGTAGAGTGCATCCGCCAACCAACGATCTTACAAAACTATGAAACTATAATACTAAATCATTTATCTTTGATCTTTTCAGTCGCATAGACGTTGCATCTGTATGTGCAAGTGATGCTGCTAACTGATTTGGATGAATACTTAATCGGCTAAAATGCTTCTGAGCTTGCTTACGGATAGTTTCTTCAACGGTATCTACGTTCAAATCCTGATGTAAAGCTTCATTGGACACATAACAAGTCATTCGATAAATTAATCTGTTCCGGAAGTGTTGGATTATCGATTTATTTGATTTTTTCTGTACCGACGAAGTGTCTTATTTTCGCAATGTTGATCGAATCATTATTTTCAACTCATTTTGTATTTGTGATTTTAATCGTTTTTGTCATCATGGGTTAAGAATTTGGTCAACAAGGTTCAATATAAAGTCATGATGAAAGGGGTGACGTTCATAGATTTAAGCACTGCATATGAAACAGTACATCATAGAGTACTAATAAAAAAAAGTATATAAACTTGCTGCCGACTACAAATTAACCAAAATCATTAGCATACTGTTGAGGAATTGATGATTCTATGTAACGCTGCAAAACAAAAAATCAGTTGGAGGTAACAGAACAATGGGCTACCACAAGGAAGCGCATTTGCACCAATGATCAGTCAATTATAAGTTCAACAAAACACTTTATATATGCTGATGATTTAGCTATTGTAACTCTAGAGAAAACTTTTTGTGAGGTAGAAAAGAATTTGAATGAAGTACTGGAGACTATGAGAAAATATTATGCTAGCAATTACCTCAAACCAAACTCTAATAAAGCCCAAGTAACGACATTTTACCTGAGAAATAAGGGTGCAAGGTGCAAACTAAATGTTACATGATAAGGGATATCCTTGGAACACTGTGACAACCCAAAGTATGTAGGCATTATGTTGGACTGGCCCTAACATTTAAAGAACACTGCGAAAATACAAACAGAAAATTTGGTACAAGGAATGGTTTACTTAGAAAATTCATTGGCTCCACCTGGTATGCAGATCCAAATGTATTAAGGACATCAGCTTTAGCTCTGTGTTACTCTACAGAATCAGCACATGTAAAAAGAATCGTTGTAGCACATTTTACCTCTTGTGGTGAAATAAACATAGTCGGCAGTGATAACAGCAACGATGAACTTGAAGCACGATGCGCATGTAACCATATTTGGCGTAGTTAGATTTAAATACGTCCGCTAAATACGCAACAAATAAATCGGCTTTTTCTTTCGGATCTCCCATTTCTACTCGCTCAAGATGCATCAGATTTCTTCACAATGTGCACTTCTTAGAAGTCTGTTTATACCTGTACAGTGTACAGAATCTCCATAAAGACCAGTCGTCAGTGGTTACTAGTTAGTGGAGGCAGTCTAATTTTTAAAGGTCTCGTTATTTAGTTCATTTTTTTAACTCATTAATTTTCTTGTTCAGTAAAAGGGTTTTGTATAAAACATGAACAGCATTAACAAAAATATAAACAAAACCTTATAGAAAAAAAAATGTTCAGTCAAAACATACATTATATACATATTTGGTATCAAATATTTAGCACAAAGAAAATAGTAAATTGTAAAATACCTTTTGTTTCTCTTTTATGAGATATTTAAATATAAAATATACATTTATGACATTACCATATTGTTAACAGCTATCAACTGTACACAGTATGGTCAAAATAATTAATTAACCAGTTTTACAATTTTTTATTATTATTTATGTAAGAATATTCCAATTTATATATATATATATATATATATATATATTTGCATGTATGTTTATGAAAATTATAAATTTATTGTTTATTTAAAAATAATTTATATTCTTGAATGAAAACAATTTTATTATATTAATTTTATAATTATAAAAATATTATTTTTAAAAGTAAATATTCTTGATAATTTCGTAATTTAATGATAGTGAACGTTATTTGGCGTGCCATATTTTTTCTTCATAGAAAAATTCGATAGAGTGCGTAAAATATGGCTGCGTAGCGTTCGTTCCAATTTGTTTAGTTAGACTTTTAGACTATTTTGTTTTATTGCCGTATAACTGTATATTATTGTGTCTTAAATTTGTTACATACTTAAAGTTAATAATGTTACCAAATTTTATAATTTTTATGCTTTAAAGTATTGTTTATGTACTTTCCACAACTGAATAGTGCATGTTTTTAAAAATTGGAATTGATCGTTTAGAAATAATTCCTTAATCGCATAGGTAAAGTTTTTTAAGCAATGTTTTGATAAAAATTTTTTAAGATGTCTTAGTTTTATAAACTGTTTTCGTAATGTGGAAGGTATTCATATTAACTGTAGTGTTTAAATGTAAATACGTACACGATTGTATAACTAATCAATATTTTATGTGTTTAATTACGTATGAATTTTCTATATTTACTTTTTTTTTAATTATTATTGGGCTTCCATACAGTTTACTCATATCTGTACATTACGAAATGAATAAGAAGGGGCTATTTATAATGTAGGCAGACTGAGAAGAAATACAGAGATGAGTAAAATTAAATAATGATACCAGAATCTAAAATAATGGAATATAGGGCAGGGGTATTTTGAAGAGCTAAGAAAAATGCAATATTTATAGAAAACGGAACTTTAAGACCATGGAGAATTTGAAAAAAAAAACAACAACATGAAAATTACTATAATTGAGACATTCGAGTATAACATGGTTCACATCGGCCACTAAATTAGGAGAACTAACAGTTCCAACTTATGTAGCAAAGCAGGAAGGCGACTACAGCCGAGTCTCAGTTGACAAATGGTAGTAATAAAACTCCCCAATTTGATCGTTTATATTGTAGACTCGTGGATTAGCAGGTATGTCGGGTTGAATGGATTTGTAATGCCATTTTTCCACTTTTAATTCATAAGAATTTTTATTTGCATCAGATAGTTGTGTACATAAAAATTATACCTTCAGATGATTAAATGTCTACTGACTGTAGAAAAGTGATTGGGAACAAAATTACCGGTATACCATGTTCGCTGCAGTGTTTAAATATAAACATTCTTCTTAATACGTGGTACGAATGTGCAAGTGCTTAATTAATTATTGATTTATAAGAATTTTTATTGACGTCAAATAGTTCTATACAAAAAATATACTTTTATATGATTTTATTCACTGACTATGTAGAAACAAAATTACTTTTATTGTTTTTATTTTTACTAATTTTGATATAACTATGTTCAAGAAATAAATGTTACCAGAGCTTGTATGTGCACATAGTTTATAAATAACAAATTTATATTGGTGTAATAAAGTATTTTGGTTTTTATTTTTAGACAAAATTCAGATTTGTCATGTCTGG
This sequence comes from Coronaproctus castanopsis, assembly GCA_032883995.1. Lineage (NCBI taxonomy): Eukaryota > Metazoa > Arthropoda > Insecta > Hemiptera > Monophlebidae > Coronaproctus > Coronaproctus castanopsis. Next base: position 155,992,294 of record CM065053.1, on the reverse strand, counting down.
GTCTGGTGGTAATTATCCGCCATCATATCATTTGCAATCTCCACAAGGTTATGTACATCCAAGACACAGACTACCTATTATGCCGCCTCATCGCGCTGCGTCATATGGTAGCCCCAATATTAGTCAAGCACATATGTCACAGTCATCGCCTTGGACAAATAAACATAGTAACGAACTCATGTTTTAAAATTTTAGTATTCGGTTATTTTGAAGTAGTTATGAATACATAAAGGATATCTATAACATTTAAAACTAAATTTCTAAATTATGAATGCGTGATATCAACTATGAAAGTTTAAAAGTGTAATAAATTTCTCATTAGTGTATTATGAAATTAACTTTTATAGTAATCTATCAATATTTTTATATTTCTTTTAATGTTTTTTTATGCATTAGTTCATTTATTAGAAACTCAGATCTTAACCACGATATAACTCTAAATATTTACGAGGGTAAATCAAGGAATCTATCTTTAAGATTATCACGAAATCAAAACCAATGAAAAATGAAACACCGATTTATATTTCTTAATTCAAATAAAGATCCATCGCTCATTTCACACTTATTAACGTAAAAATCGCCGCAACAAAATATGTTAATTATTAACTTGCATTGATTACCAATTTATATAAATATCTAATTGTATATTAACATTCAGATCAATAGTTAATATATTTCAGATAATTTTAACCGTAATAAGCGTACTGGTATGTTACTACTAGGTATCATTAAAGCCTAAGATACAACTTGGCACGGTGGTATTATTTATAAAATGATTGAAAAAAATTTCCAGACTATCTACTCTTATTAAAAGTTATTTGAACAATACATCATTCACTATGATAAACTGCGCAGCTGGTATTCCACAAGGAAGCGTGCTCGATCAATTTCTGTTCACTTTATTTTTATACAACTTTCCTAAATTATCTTCAGCTAAATCCGCCTAATTTGCAGACGATACTGCATTATTCTGTAGTTCATTCAGGTCCAGTGTAATTAGTAATAAACTACAAAAATGTTTAAATAATATGATACACTATTTTAAAAACTGGCAAATTAATATTAATCCAAACAAAACTAAAGCTATATTTTTCAGTCGTAGGCAAGAAACCTCATAGCGAATAAACATATTAATTGGACTAATGAAATACGCTATCTTGGCGTCTTTCTCGATTGCAGTTCAAATTTTACTCGACACTTATATTAATATTGCAGCGAATAAAGCAATTTCTGCCATTTACCCTATTTTTAATAAAAATCCCTCTTGAACTCGCATAATAAAATGATTTTTTATAAAACTCTTATACGTTCGATTATAACTTTACGCGTATACTGTACGGCCTTCTGTTTCAAATTCAGCATATAGACAACTCTAAACTATACAAAACAAATTCCTCCGATGGATATTGAATAAACCAAAATACGAAAAAACATTTATGCATGAAATTACTAACCCTATCTTAAGAATTATATACTAAATCTATCCGCTAAATTTTTCACTCAGTATTCATCTCATGCTAATGCAAGGCTGTTGGAGATTACGATTCTAGGCAACTAAAAACTATGTATACGAAGTATAAATATGTACGTTTAAAATACAACCTATTATAAACTTCTGATTAATTAATTTTAGTAACTATATGGTATAAATTATGCTCTGTAGAGTTAATCATCCTTTCTAGTAAATGATAATTAAATTACTTTTAAGTATACCGGTTTTAAAGGTTTTAGCGGTATTTTTCCTGTTAATTTTCATTATATATTTTAATACAAAATAACGATGATAAATATAGTGCTTTAGCATGTGACTGTGGAAAGGTATTTTTTAATGGTACATCGTTATCATTATCTGTATTATCGGATGTAAATATTACTATGTAAAAATACCGTTGTTTTGTTTTTTATTTTTTTACTTGTATTATTGTTACTATTAATTTTTAATCGATTTTGAATTTACGTAATATAAATTCCGTTTCAAACGCAGTAATTTAAATATATTCGTTACACTTTATACCTTAGATTTCGTAGACTTGTGTGATACACGTTATAACAAAAATGTTATTCATACCGTATAAGTATATATTTCAAAATATCGTATGAAGGTAGACTGTTTTATAATATTTTTTTCAAAATAATCGTTATTCTTTTTAATATACATAATTAAGAATGCATATGCTTTTGCGTTCAATTGTAAACATGTTTATTTAAAATATAATGTAAATTAATGAACGTAACCGAAAATATAAATAATTTTGTGTTGTTTTATAAGAAGAATTTCTTTTAATTTTTTATTTGTGTTCTTAGTTTCCACATTTTCTAGCGTTTCAAAATTTTTCTTTTCACGATTCTAAAAAAGTTTTCTTTTGGTGTCGTCTATTCGTTTTAATATGGACAAAATTGATTACATTACTTTATAAATGTAATCAGTCTTTCAGGTTTCATAAAAGTTTTCCGGTGAAAATTATTTTAATGACTATATGTGCACCTCTTTCATTTTATATTATGATTATTTCGAATTAGCCACTGATGGACTACCGTTATCAAGTGGTCTTGCCATTTTTCTTCCTTTTTTCCATACTGTTTTCATCCTTTCACTGTTTTTTTTTTCGTTCTTCGGTCTACAAAATACCAGTTCCTACTTGTTTTCCGCGAATTATTTACAATTAAATAGTTTCTTCTTTAATATTAGTCGCTGTTCTACATCTTCAGGCATAATATTCAGTTCCGTCCATGTGTACCATGTACCATTCATTTTTAATTTTCGCATGTACTTAAACAGTCTTTCGGTGAGCTTGCTGGCCTCCATCCTTTGCATATGTCCATAAAATCGAATTCTTCTTTTCCGGATCACGGTAGTAATTTTTTCCGCATATTGGTATAGCTCTTGATTACTTCGTTTTATATATTTTTCACCTTGTTTTACTGGTCCTATTATTCTTCTTATGATCTTCCTTTCTGCGATTTCAAGCTGTTCATTTAATCCTTTTTGGTTCATTTTTAGGCTTTCCGTTGCATATAACGCCTCTGGTTTGATCACAGTTGTATAATGTCGTAGTTTAGCATTTTTCGATAAAAATTTATTATTATATACTTCTTTTGTTGGATAAAATGCTGCTTTCATTCGATCGATTCTGTATTTGATTTCTTCTTTTTCTGATGCATTCTGCTCGATTAATTCTCCCAGATATTTGAATTTATTAACTTTTAGCACTTGACCAAACTTAGTTTTTATTTTATCAGGAGCGGCTGTAATATTTATTATAAATTTGGTTTTTTCGAAGGAAATTTGTAGCCCAGCTTTATCCGCTTGTTCTTTTAATAATTCTATCTGCCGTTTTGCTGTCTCCATACATTCTATTGCTAGATCATCTACAAGAGCTAACAGTCTATTAGTAAATTGTTCTTCTTGTACCCTCTCAGTGATATTTTCATTACTTATAGCTTTTCTCCATTCTTATAACTTTTTCAAGTGTGTATTTAAAGAGTAAATGTGACAGCCCCCTGTCTAACTCCGGTTTTTATTTCAAATAGTCTGGATATTTCACCTCTAAATTTCACTTTATCCTATGTGTTTGTTAACTTTTTTCTTATTGAGTTTGTTGTTTTTTTCATTCAGACCAAATTCTTTGAAGACATTAAACAATACTGTTCTATGTAGTGAAACATATGTTTTTTAAAAATCGATAAACATTATTACATATTTTTTTGATCTTTCCTTCAGATACAAGATTAATGACGAGGTTGAAAATCTGTTCCCATGATCTTCCTGAATCCACAATGATATTCACCAATTTGTGTATCCAGCTGATCTTCTGCTCTAGTTTGTATTGCCTTAGAGAGTATTTTATAGGTAACTGGTAACAGCGATACCCCTGTGTAATTGTTCACATATGTATTCCTTTTTTTATGTAATGGATGTATCAATGCTGTTGTCCAGTCATGGGAAATTATTTCTGTCTCCCAAATATTTTTGATTATTTCAACCAATTTGTTTTGGTATTTATTATTCCAATTTTTCCAGATCTCTGCTATTATTGTATCCTCCCTTGAAGCCTTATTATTATTCTTCAAAGATTTAATTATATTAATAATTTATCCTTTATCTGGAGGCACAGAATCGTGATTCCTATCCCCTTCTTCAAAAGTGAAGGTTAGTGTTGGGTTTTCGCAGTTCAGTAGCCTTTAAAAATATTCTGACAATATTTTACAATTTTCTTTGTTACTAAATGCCATTTTTTGATTTTTATTTTTGAACATAAGATACTCGTATATAAATTTATTTACACATTGTTTGAATGTTTTATAGAAATCTCTTATGTTATTCTTCTGGATATCTTGTTCGATTCTACATAGCTGATCACTGTGATATTTTCTTTTCACATTTCTGATGATCTTCCCTACCTCTTTCCTCGTTTCTATGAAGTATGTCTTATTATGTACGTTTTTATCTGCATTCCACTTTTTCCATGCATGTTCTCTTTTTATAACGGCCACTCACATTCATAGTTCCACCACGAATGGTTTCTTACTTTTGTTAAGCTAAGTGTTTCTTTAGCGGTTTGAATCAATACCTGTTTTAATTGTTCCCAATTCTCCGGATTTCTAATCTCTTATTTGTCCTTAAATTCAGATCCTTTTTTTAAACTTCATAGTATCATACTTGTTCATTTTTGTTTTAATTTGTTTCCTTATATTCTTAGGTTGAATTTTAATTTTAGAAAGGTAATGGTCTGAATCCAGATGACCATTACTTATAACTTTTACATTTTGTATCTCCGTTGTGGATACTTTTGACATCGCCACAAGGTCTATTTGAAATTCGCTAATTTTGAGTTTGGAGACGTCCATGTTTCCTGTTTCCTCGGCAGGTGTTTAAAAGCTGTGGATTTCATAATCAAGTTAGCAGCTTTACACAGATCTATTAGTCTTTCTCCATTCTTGTTAGTCCTTAAATGTGCTGGGTATCTTCCAACAATATTTCTATACTTCTTTTCTTTGCCTAGCTGAGCATTAACATCTCCTAGTAATACAGTTGTGTGTTTCTTGGGGATGTTTATAAGGACTTCTTCCAATTCTTCCCCAAAAATTGCTTCTTTTTTATTTGTTCGATTTTTTTGATTGATTGGAGCATGCGCATTGATTATCGTATATATTTTATTTGTGCATATAATACTCAGTAAAGAAATTCTACGGTTAAATGATTGGAAATCCACGACAGAATCCAGGACCCGGAAATTGACTACAAAAGCTGTTCCTAAATACGCAGCGTTATTTGTTTCTATTTTTCCTACTTGTCCTTTGAATATTTGATATCCCTCAAATTCGAACACATTTTCATCTCTATATCTTGTCTCTTGTATAGCAGCGATACATATACCATGCTCCTTCAGAAAAATCTATCAATTGTTTTAGTTTCCCTACTTTTTGTAATGAATTTATATTGACTGTTGCAAAAAAGGATTTCTGTTGAATTCTAATCTTTCTAAAATCCTAGGGTAATAGACCTGCTTCATCTACACCCAGTATATGAAGGCATTTCTACAGTCTTTGTATAATTGTTCTTCATAGACCCCCTTACACTCATTTGTTCGCCAATCTGGACTTCCACCAGGGTTGGTTACGTGATCTCCATTCAGCATTGACTTAACACGGGAACGTCGGGATGACGATTGGAAAGGCTAAAGCAAACTTCTTGAAAGTTTGTATATTACGCATCACACTTCCTGGGGTTGCCCCCTCATTTTATATATATTTATATATGAGCTAAAATTCAATATGTTCACATATTTAATTATAAAATAGCGAAGAATTTAAGAGGAGAGTATAGTAAATATATTTTGATTATGCAAGGTTCATTCATGAAAAAAACCATACATAAGAAAAGTTCTTGATTACAAAAAGAACGGTAGATTCAGATCTTGTTTGATATAAAATAATAATCTTGTATTTTACTTTTCATCGTAATTAAATTATGGTAATACTTGTACACAAAGGTAAATTTATCCATTATAATTGCAAGCCAAATTTTTGTCCCATTTTGAAAATTATTACTAAAATAACGTAAAAAATATGTCTTAAACATAGAAATTCACCGCAGATATACAGTATGCTATAATTTTTTAATAATGGAAAAGTATACTTTTTGAGTATAAAAGTTACTTCATATGCAATTTAAACTTTAATATTTGTTCTAATTTCATGTTTAATATTTATATTTTGAAACATATATTTTAATGTTTAAACGTGTTTCGGCATATAAAATTGTTGATTTAGGTAGTCGTACATAAATGCGGAAGGACATGTTGACGATTTTTTTACACTTCTAACTAAACTCATTTTGTCTAGATTTTTAAAAAATATCTGATCAGTTAGTTTCATAATTTACTCGTAGATACGATCGTGCTCTATTGCTATTTTTGTTGGCTTAATTGAAATAGTTAGGTTTTTTTTTTGGCCCCTGAATTTTGTTTTACGATTTGTAAATTATCTGAAAATTATAAATAGATTTTAACATATCCATAATTTTACTTTAAATTGAATAATATTAATCGTTTTCATTGTAGCATGTCATTGTATTATATTTTATAAATAATATAAAAATTACGACGAGTCAATTTTAAATGCATATACATGAATTATAATAATTTTTTTTTTTAAAATAATGATTGGTTTTTACATGCGTAGCATATTCGTCAAATTATCACGAAGCAACATCACCATATTATGCATCTGGCATGCCACGGGATTATGCTGCCGCTATTTCTCATTTCGGTCCGGAGGATGCGGCAAGATGGGCTGCTAATCAGCCTTTTATAAATGCTGCTGCCGCTGCTGCAGCTACGATGGGAACTACTAATCCTTACGAACAGTTAGAAAAATTGGAAAACAGATTACCCGGTAGTACGGTTTCATTTTTAAAAGGAATGCAGCAAGAATCTATGGATTTATCTTCTTCGCACATGAACCTAGAGCCACCTGCGGCTCATTCGTCAATTATAACAACCAGAAGTGACCTAAACGGGGAGGTATCTCGAAGAACGGCGTTGTTAAAAAATCCTTTAAAACTAGCGTCGGCGTCGTTTTGCTCCGCTGATAGAATGAAATCAACAACTAAAGGAAATGTAGAAGTTCCTTTTAAAAAGGAAACTGTGAGTGTGATTGCTGAAAATCCGATTCGCGATAAAATCGTTTCTACTAGTAACTTGGAAAGTTATAAAGAGCAACATACGGGGAAATCGAATGAATCGACATCTTTGTTAATAGAAAAGGAAAATAAACAATACGGCGATTCAAGCGAACTTGTTGTTGCTAGTTCCAAAATAAAGAGTAAAGAAGAATCTACAGACGATGCGTCGGGTATGAATGTGATACCTAGGGTTCCGATAAAAATTGGTGATAATTTAACTGTTGTAAAATTACCTCCAACAACCACTGGTGCAAGCACTGGCAGTAGTAACAATGTGAAAAATTTATTGTGGCAGAATGAAGATAATTTTATTAAAGATTCAAAATATTCCAACGAAAAACTTTGTGGAATAGATGTTGGTAAATCTGATAAAAAAACCGATGTTGGATCTAATTTGTCGAAGCAACCGCATATCGAAAATATTACTTACAGTCCACCTTATATTCCGAAATCGGATAAATCTTTATTAAATGTCGATATCTCTAAACCGGATTCTGTTTTGTCGAAACATACAGCGTTTAAATCCAATGATGGAATTTCGGATAATGTAGAATTAAGATTGGAAAACATGTTTCACATTGCAAATTCAGTATCGACATCCGCATCATCGACTACGGCAACAGTATTACAGTCTTCAGTAATTGTATCTAATCAGACAAGTAAGGTTACATCTACGTTAGTTCCAAATATGAAAGGGGATTTCGTTGAAAAAATGTTGAAGTCACCGTCACCCGTTAAGAGCAGTGTGGATGGAATAAATAACGGTAATGAAACAAATAGAGACGAGAAAAATCACATGAATTCTACAGAAGAAAAGCAAATGTTATGTACCACAGATAATCAAGTATTATCCGATTCAAGCGTTATTAAACTAAATGAAGAATATAAGTCTGTTATTGTTTCTGAACAAACAGATTTTAACACTTCGGCTAAAATAAACACCGACTGCATGGTAAAGAATGAAGTTAAATATAGCGGTACTGGATATGTAGAGGAAGAATCCAAACCATCTATATTTAATAACTCTTTAACATCGACTTCGTCTTCTGAAATAGTAGTTACGGATCCTCTGGTTAAAGAACATAATAAGGTTACAGTTGATAATGTTGATGAATCGAAAATTAAGTATCCTTTATCCTCGGTGTCTAGTGTTTTGGATAAAAATCCGAATATACCTTCGAACATTATGAACAAAGAACTTGTTGAGGTGAAACCGTATGATTTGAATAATAGCGTTTCTTCAGCTGATGCAAAATTCTCGCCGAAACAAAAAAGTACTACGGAAATATCGACTCCTAAATCTATTGTTCCTGAAAAAGATGAAATTGTTAAAGTAGAAACTCAATTAGAAAAATTATTTGCGGGAATTATGGATACTGGTGAAAAAGATTCGAATAATAAAAATAATACGAAGACGGATAATGGTAGTATATCTTTTGGAATTTCTAATAATAATGTATCATCTTCGTCCGCTGTTGTAGCCAAACGTGGTAAAGAGAAACCAAAAAACCAGAAAAAAGCTCTGAATAAGATTAACAAAAACCTAAAAAAAAAGGAAGATTTTAAGGAGGCCCTAAAAGAAAAACTGTCGTTCAGACATCCGCAGAAGGATACAACTAATGATACAACGTCTAGTAAATTACGTGTACCGACAATTCGTATAATGGGATCCAAGGAAAATCCTACAAGTTGGACGATAATTAATAATTGTAGTAAACATCACGAAGAAGATGATGCATCTGAAGCCAAGATGTCATTTAAAAAAAAATTAAAAATGAATCCAAGTACGTACCAAGTCCGCATATTTTTTATATACTTTGTGTTATACCATTAGAATAAATTACGTGGTGGTGTGTAGTATGTTTGGACATTCATCATCTCCAGAAATGAACTAAAATTATATAAAGTATAATTTCGCATGATTTTAATATCTTAAATATAGGAAGTAATCACATTCATTAATGGGATTGAAAATATTCTGGGTTTGTCTTTTTATTAAGCTTAGCTCATATAATTTACATAATTTAAACATTAGTATAAGAAAATTGAATAATAATCTATAATTTAAAATTAGGAAGCTATTAAATTTTTTCAACAAAATAGTATTTAAATTAAAGAGACTACAGTATATGTTCGAATAAAAAATTATCTGCCAAATTAAAAATTGTAGCTTAGTACAAATAACTCGTTCCATATTACTTGATTAAATCTATTATAATACCTATTGTAAAATGGAAGTATATGATCAGCTTTATGATACGGAAGATACAGTAGATTATAATATTTTTAACTTTAATGAAAATCTATAAGTTTATACTGCAGTCAAAAATATATACGTATATCTAATAGAAGCGCATAAAATTAACGCACTTAATGTGCATAAAATTTAAAATATATTTAATGAACTTTAGACGATGAACGTAAACTGATTTTAATTTGAATTAGTTCGTGTTATTACTAAAATTTTTTATTATTTATTTGGTTTCTCAGTTTCACAAATTGATTGCTTTTATTTTCCTTGAATCTCCTTTAAATCCCGGCAATCATATCCGAACTTTATTCATTTAATCTCTAAAGAGGATACTGCTTGAAATATTAGATTATAATTAAATGAATGTAATGTAAACATTTTTTCACATTTTGATGATTACAATTAATAATGGCAATTTCAGATAAAAAGATTGTAGCAAATTATAATCATAGTAAAGCGCATGATATAGGATCTGCCGATGAATCTTGGATATGTATGTTTTGTAAATTGGGACCGTATTGTCCAGGAGCAGACGGTGACCCGACCGGAATTTTATTTGGACCGTACTTTGTGACGGTACCTGATGACCAACCCGAAGAAAAGAAACGTGGTCGGAAAGTAATTCGTCAGCCAGAGTCCGTAAATAAAAAGAAAGTAATATATTTCAATAAATAATTTGTTAATTATTTTTAGATTATTCCTATCTTATAGTTATATATAATTATGTCTATGATATATAATGGTTTCTCACTTTTCACTTATTGACATCACGGATAATTCGAGTAAATATGTTTTAATATTTTGTCTACGTAATACAAAATACAAAATTGAAGATTATAAATGCCCGTGTGAGGGGCGTAGTGTTTTTTGACTTTTATCAGAAATACCTCCGGCGCCACGTGCATGATCCGCTTACGTCCCCCTGAAAGAAAACGGAATGAAACAAAACACTCGTCATTATCGGAATCGTTATCGTCGTCGTCATCGTGATCATTAATAATGGAGACAGACATTAAATCAAGTTATGACGTTTCATATGAAAATATGTCCGTTTGTAATAACAAAGATAGCTTTATTCACACCGATACTACGAATATTATCGTTCAAGCGAGCAATGAAAAAATTACTCCACTCAAATTAAAGATATTAATGGGGCAAATAAAATAAAGAACCAATTATAATAGGTCTAACAGGACTATACAAAGGGAAACAAACCCCCCGCTATCTCCAGAATCTGAACAAAAATAAATAAAATGACAAAAAACAAATTTGCTCCAGTACAAAATCAAATCTGCTCAACTTCTAGTGAAATTTATATTATGCAAGTGGATTTAAAATCTCCTATATTTATATTAAATGTTCAAAATTTACTGAAACTAAAATAAAAAATTGATCAAATTTAAAAATAAATCCATTTAGTTATAAAATTATACTTATGGAAAGGGTAATTAAAAGTAACAACTGATAATATAGACAAAAAGAGGCGTTATTAAAACATTGAAAGAGAAACATGCTCCAGTGTGTAAGATGTCAACTATATGGGCATACCAAAACATATTGTAATCGACCATACACATGTGTGAAGTGTGGTCAAAGTCATGAAACTGTAAAATGTAATAAAGATGCATATAGCGCAATTATAAATATTCAAAGTTGAGCTATATTGTGTATATTTCTTACAACTATCTCGAATGATATCTGTCAAGTAATCAACTGCTGCATCAATATCGTCGGGTGCTTTTAGTTTTAGTTTTAAATCGATTCTTCCCGCGACAAGATTCCCAAATTCGATCCAGTTTGTTGATTTGTGTAGACCAGATTAAAAGTTGATGCCAAAGATGGAGGATTAAAATTAATGAAAAAAATGTATTCATGTTACTTTTATAAATTCATTCCACCTGTAAGCATATATATAAATAATAAAAAGTCCCTGTTAACGAAGATGTAAAGTATTTAGGTCTACACTTGACATGGCGCAAACATATTCAAAACAAACAAGCTGAGCTAAATCTAAAGTTAAAAAAAGTTTACTGATTAATAGGCAAGCAGTTTTTTATAAAGCGTATCAATACCAATTCTTATTACACTGTTGTTATCTTTTATATTTAGTCATTTACTTTTACCGTTATTTCGTAAATTTTCTTCAAATCACGAATTTTTTGATAATGATCTAATATTTTTAAATTATAATTTTAACATTTATTGGGATATTTTACGTATTATTTGTTTGTTGTTTTTATGTAATGAGAATGTTATTAGATTATTGTATAGGGATGTTAATGTATGAAAAATTGAACATTTATACAAATCATTTGTATTATAGAAACGATCGTTATCATGCGATGACACTGTACCTGAGGGCGAGAAAAAAATCGAAGTATGGGCACATTTTAATTGTATCGTTTGGACTTGTGGAATACATTTAATTGGCTCTTCATTACTTGGTCTGGAAGATGCCGTTCGTTGTTCGATGAATACGGTAATTAAAAATTATCATTTATTACTTCGTAGCGAATTATGATTAACGTAATTTCAAAGTAAAATATTAACATGAAAAGCTAATGTTTAATTTCTTGTACCTGACTGGATCAGTATGATTAATACGTAAACATTACTTCGATGTACGTAATAAATCATGGTAATTCCATAGTTCATTTGTATGAATAATCCAATAGGTACTCAAATTTTATATTATAATGCCGCAATAGGCATGAATAACTTTTTAAATGTACGATTCGTGGACGTAATCTAAATTTTTAGTAATTAGCTATTATAAGATTGATAATTTGTGCTGATAGTTACCCAGGCTTGAATATGTATTTACAGTATTTAGTACATCGATATTTAATACGGACACAAATTGTTAACTATATTTATGTTCAAGTATAACTATTATTCACAGTTCACGCGACTGTTGATCTTTCAGAAATATTATTTGTCGTAATACATTACATATTTCTTCTTCTTCTTGTAAATCCATCTCCTACCGGAGGTTGGTGACCATCTGACAATATATTTCTTTACCTCGTGCCGTGTGAACCAGTGTAACCGTGTCAGGCATATTGAACCAATCTTTAAGATTTTTCGTCCATGACCTTCGTCTGCGTCCTCGACATCTGCTACCTGCTATTTTACCCTGTATTGTTGTGGTCTGCAATGTGACGTATTTCCTGTTCCGAATTATGTGCCCAAAGTAGGCTGCTTTGCGTATTTTTATTGACGCCATGACTTCGCATTTTTTCTTCATTTGTTTTAAAATGGCTCCATTGGAGATTTTATCTATCCAAGATACTTTCAGAATCCGCCGGTATAGCTACATTTCGAAGGCCTCTATTTTCTTGATTGATGCAGCCTTGAGCGTCCAACTCTCTGCTCCATACAACAAAACCGCCAGCACGTAACACTTTGTAGCACGCCACCTTCTATCCAGTGTAATGTTTCTATTGCACAGTAATCGTTTCATTTTCTGAAACGTGCTTCGCGCCATTTCTATTCTAACTTTAATTTCGTAATCAGGATTTCAATCATCCGTTAGCCAATATCCTAAATATTTAATTTTTGTTACTCTTTCAATTTCTTTACCTGCAATGTGTAGATGTATATCCCCTGTATGTATGTTTTACTAACAGCCGTAAATTTTGTCTTTTGTGTATTAATCTCAAGTCCCATTTCTTTACTCGTTTGATTTATTTTATTCAACATGTACTGTAAATCCCGCACATTATCAGCAAAAATAACTGCGTCATCTGCATATCTAATATTCATCCATTTACCACTTATTTTTATTCTCTTTTCTACATTATTCAGGGCATTTTCAAAAATTCTTTACGAATACAAATTAAACAGTGTTGGCGATAAAATACAGCCTTGCCGTACACCTTTAAGTATTTTGATCTCTCTAATTATCATCTGATTGGTTTTAATGTGGGCTGATTGATTCCAATATAACTGTTTAATAATGTTAATATCTTTGCTATCAAGTCTTATATCTTCTAATTGCTTTAATAAAATGTCGTGTTTTACGTTGTCAAATGCCTTTTCATATAAGCATTTTTGAATAAGGACTTGAGCAGCTACCAGTGCTTCGCGAGTTCCAAACCCATTTCTGAAACCAAACTGCGTTTCCCCAAGCACCTCATTTATTTTACACCATATACGAGCATGTATAATTTTCAAAAATATCTTGAGCATATGACTTATCAAGCTTATAAGTCTATAATCGCTGCATTTTTTTGAAAATGATCTTTTTGGTAATGGTATGAAACTTACTGTTAACCAATCCTTAGGAATTTGTCCCGTATTATACATCTGATTAAATAATTTTAACAAAATGTTGTTTCTATCTATATCAATAAGTTTAATTAATTCGGCACTGATTCCATCTGGCCCCGCAGCTTTACCATTTTTATACTGCTCCACTGTTCAACTCACTTTTCATTATTTCAGGACCTTCTAGTACTATTTCTGTTTCGACTTTGTATTCCTTTCGGGTGTCACTGTATAATTGGGTGATATATGATTCCAATAACTCTGTTTGTCTTTTTCTATAATCACTTTATTATGTTTATCCAGAAGTTTGTTAAACTTCTTTTGACGCCCCGTATGTGTTATTTCTTTAATCTTTTTATGCAGATTAAAACTGTCATGTTTCTTTTCTAATTTCTCAATATCTTTACACTTGTCCTTCAATCATTCTTCTTTCGCATGTTTTATTTCCATTTTTATCACTTTCTGTACATTATGGTATTCCGGTTTATTCTTATGTTTCCTTCTTTCCTCCATTAGTTGTAATATTCTTTCATTCATCCAGTCTTTATTTTTTGGTAACCTTGACAGAATTCCAACAGTTGATCTCCTCCAGAGTTTCGATCTCCTAACCCATAATCGCCGACAATATTTCCTACACGCCCTTCTCTATTTTAGAATTGAAGTCGCCAATAATGATATTAATATCTGCCTTTTTGATGCTTTGAAAAAGTTTTTCCAATTCTTTATAAAACAGCTGTGAATCTTCCTCACTACTTTCCGGTGTTGGCGCATAGACTTGAATTATGTTTATATTGCAGGGATGACTATTAATTTGTATTAACATGCATCTTTCTGAATAAGGTACAAAACTGTTGACATATTTGGCGGTTTCATTACTTAAAGGACAGCTACTCCATGTCGATGCTGTGAATTATTTTCTGGACTCCCAGAATAAAACATAGTTTTATCTTCCATTTTATACTTTCCATTGCCAGGCCAACGAATTTCACTTAGTCCTAATATATCAATTTGGAGTCTTTCCATTTCAAGGATAACGTTCTTCATCTTTCCTGCTTGAAATAAAGTGCGTACGTTCCACGTCGCAATTTTCTTCCATGTGCCAGTCTTGTTCTTATCAGGTTTCTGCAGCATTTTTAAAGGAAAGCTTTCCAAAGCCTTTCCCACTGCACCCTGATACATCGTTACTTATCAGAGACTTATTCGCAACTAACCTCTATATCTGGAGGCCGTTCCGCTATCCACCACCTGCGGACGCGCCCTGTCCCCTGAGCTCAGGTCCCCTCGGTTACACATATCTGTGTACACCCCCGAGGGGGGATTACATATTTATTATTCATTAAACTTATAAGAATTTTTACTTTTCATGAATAAAGAAGACATTTATTTCGGTACATTTATTACACGTTATTATAACAATTATAATGTTATTATTTTTTCAAATTTGTCAAATATACGCGTTAGACCCTATAAATTATTCTGTAAATAATAGTTTTACAACCAAAATATAATTGTGAACAGTTACACTAAAGAAAATAACCGTTTAAACGGCCACATTGTTTATATTTATGTTTATTACCAGGCACAAGTAAAAATCATGGATAGACTCACGCAGCAAAATTTTTTCAAAACGTTTCTTGGGGATTATATTTGACCAAAACATGGGGTCCACACATCAAAGACTTAACAGGGAAGTCTCTCCTAGCTTCCAACATTTGGAAGTATCTAACTTCTGGTTGGTGGGGCTGATCCGAGTATACTTCATATCATTTATGTTGCTGCCATTCGCTCCCGTCTAGAATATGACTGTTTTCTCTTCAATGGAGTCTGTAAATACCATCGCAAGAGGTTAACAGTCGTTCAAAATTCTTGTTTGAGAACAATAACAGGAGCTTTTGTATCAACTCTTACTTTTGTATTAGAGGCTGAAACTTTTCTTCCTGTCTTGGAATTAAGGTTTACCTTGGTGGCAGATAGATTCATTTTAAAACGAGTTGGCAATTCTAGAATATCTATCTTTAGTCTTTTCAGTCACATTAACCGGCATTGGAGATTTATCCCGCATAAAATTCCCCGCTTAACTGACAGAACTCTTGGCTACCCTATACTGACCTTATTATACCTAATTTTCCCTCAAATATTCAACCATTGCCTACAAGTGTGGTTTTTTAAAGATCGATATTGACACTACATATTTTTCTTCACTACTTCAAACTAGAGGTCATTGCTAAATGAATAGTATATTTTTATAAATCACCGCTAGTTTATGGCCAGATCACATGTTAGTTTTTACAGATGGTTAAAAAAATACGGTATCTCAAGTTACTGGTGCACCATTTTATGTTCCTCATCTAAATTACACCAAACTGTTTAGATTCTCGAAATTTTGTAGTGTGTTTACATCAGAGGCTTCCGCTATTTTCAAAGCCATTCAGTATATCAGATGTAATAATATTAATAGCAAGTGACTCTCTCATTAAAGCCCTGAAGAAACCTAACCCTACCATAGGGACTAGATTATATTGTAGAAAATTTATTTTATTTATACAATAACCATGTATCATTCGTTTGGGTTCCAGCCTATGAGGGTATTCAAAGAAATGAAGTATGCGATCGGGCTGCAAAACTTGGGTCATTAGAAGGCATTCTCATTCCGAGGATTCTCTCTTCCTGTTTAGTTGCATCCACTCGAGCAGACTTTCTTCATCGATAGAAGTCTGCGTTTTTTAAAAGACGGTTTAACTTTTATTAGATCTCTACAAACTAATCTCCCTACCACATCCATTCTCGCACTTACGCCTCCTAAAAATTTCCCAGCTCGACTTTTCAATTCTGGTCAGACTTTGTTCCAACCATAATTGCCTTCCTAGCCATTTGTACTCTATCTTACTCTATCTGTATACTATCTTGTGCATGCGGGAAATATAACCGACGCTAATCATGTGATTTTTGCTTGTGATTTGTACAGCAGAGGTAGAGATGCTTTTATTAATAAAATTTTACATTTAAATATTTACTCCCCTTTTCGGTTGCCTACTTATTGGCCTTGAATAACAACAATATCCTCGAATCACTGGCCACCTACATGTATATATCTAAAATTAATCTTTAAGTTTTTTCTTCTTTTGTTTTTTATTTTATTTAGCTTTTCCTTTTTTTCATTGTTCTTTTGTTATCATATGTATGATATATTTATATGAAATTAGTGTATACAATGGACAGTTTTGGTTATTAAATCAATTATTGTAAAATAATAAATAAATAATAAACATTAACACATATTTTTGTCTAATGTTAAAAAATATTAATTAATAGAATAAATTCGAATGATTGATGAAGTATGAATGCTCTCGTGTAATATGTATCAATGTGCGTAGTGATTGATTTTAGTGAATGAATTTTAATTTTAAAATGCTTAACCACAATAATATCGTGTTGCATATTAAGTAACAGCGGGCAAATTCATTTATGAGTCGTAATAGTCCATATTTATCTTATTTTATAAATTATACTAAACATATTTCCGATAGATTCAACAGAAACCACATCGATTGTTAATTTAAACGTTAGTATATATGAAAATTTGTTGGTTGTAAATTAAACAAAAAAAAAATGATTTAAGTCATATAAGCGAAATTAATTAAAAGACTTTCGTTGTGTGTAATGTAAAATGTTGAAAGAATATTAAATCAAAGAGAATTTATTTAAGAAGTATAAATTATATATTTTAAAACTATAAACAATTATCACCTAATTTTATCGTTTTTTAATGTTTTTGTTGAGCTTTGTACACTTTTTAAAAGAATATCGTCAATTCAAGTGTGTAACGTATGTGTCTTTAAATATATTTTTAATCGTAATTCATATGCGATTCGTTTTATCGTCCAAGTTGAATTTATAAAATTTTCTCGGATTTTATTGAGAAATTTTTGCATTATACACATTCGGTTTTTACTTTTTGTTTTAACATAACCGTGTTTAAATTTACGACATTGAAGTTATTATTATCTTCAGAAATGTGACCATTGCGGCGAATTTGGTGCTAGTATGGGCTGTCAAATTAAAAACTGTAAATTAAGAGTACATTACAGCTGCGGTGTACTTACTGGATGGGAGTTAAATCCAGACACATATTCCGCTAAGTGCAGAGCGCATAGTGTAAGTAATAATTTCCCTTAATCTTAATTTCATCCGTTCTGTTCGTATAATCGGATTAAGTAGCATTTATTACGTATGTTCGTACGTGTATTTTTTTTAAAATGGCTGAATAATGTTATTTAAAAAGAAAATTAAAAAAAAATAGTCTACAAGATTTAGCCAACTCTTAACTTATTTTTTAAAATCTCCTTATCTTATGATTTCTCCAATCAGTATTAATTTATATCCATCGCGCACTATGGGAATCTTTTTAATGTTGCTCGTTATTAACGGGGTTTGCTTTTTTAATTATTAAATACTCTGATAGATGACGGAAGATCGTTTTCATTTATTTTATTTTTATTTTTTTAAAGAAAAAAAGATTTTTCACGCGGTCGAAAATAAATATTTTATCTTTAAAACGCGGATCAATTGCAGTCTGAAACAAAGTCAAAATATCTGATTATATTGAAATATATTTAAAGTTTACTCGATTATAATCCGTAATAACATTTCGTAACATCCTTAATTTCGATTCGTCAAAGAAAATGTGAAATATCTGGTCATAGATTGCGCGAATCATATATCCTACGAATGATTGCGTAAACAAAAAGAACGAAAAAATTACTTTGCTAATTTTAAATATTTAATAAAGGTCCGCACTATCAACGCGAACAAAATTTTAATTTCTAAAGTTCTCAAATTAAATCTACGGACGAGTTAAATCTAGCGCGCGTATAGGAAACGATTTAAAAAGTAGAATTAAATTTTTTTTACCTAATTATCGAATGTATCGATAATAATAAATTATATCGTTAGTTGTGAAATAGTTACGATAGATATTTTTAAAAAATATCTAAAAACACAGCCGTATAAAAAATACGTCGTATCGATATTTAATTTCTACTCTAAATTCTAGTTCCGATTTGATCGAGTAAATATAATTAGTTATCGCGGCGAGCAGATTGTTTTTCTCTGTAATATACATTAGGTTTATTTTTAAATATAATGTTCACTTCGTTTTTCTGGCAACAATCTTTGTACTCGATACGGATAATATTACTTTATCGTTTTTTTGTTATATACTTGTACATATAAATGAGAAAAATATAGCGTTTTTTTTTAATACGGACTTTATAATTTTTATTAACCGGTTGTAAGCGAACCAATTTCCAAAATATTGCATTCGTGTATCGTTCTTATTATTTGACGTATTTTTATAATATGTTTTATAGAAATATGAAAATATTTTAGTAGTTCTCTGTATTATTCATTAACGTCAGCAAATTTTATACAAACGATATTTTACTCATCACTATCACCTAATGTTTCTTTTTTTTTTCTTTTTTTTTTAGCAAGAGGTAAACGTTGAATCAAATTCAAATATATTTCTTTTTTCCTGGTCGCGTCTATTATTATTTCATACGGTTGTCGTTTCCCGAATCCTATCATTATGATTTCCATTCTTCATCGTCGTCCCGTTGGCGGTTTTCCTTTAATTTTGGCTCGTGTTGCAAGCAAGTTCCCCTTCCCGAATCTTGTGCGCAGTATATTATGGAAAAGTAACGCCTCCTGTCGCGTAAAAAACAACGCCTCCTGTCGCGTAAAAAACAAAGTGGGAGAAGAGTGATGCGGTTGGTTTTGTATACTAGCCGTTTAGTAGCGTATAGTTTCGTTATATTTGGTTCACGCGTTCGTGTTCTGTTAGTGTAGAAACGAAAGACGAGTTGTGTGTCCGGTTGAAGCAACGCGCGGTGATCGAATTTTTAACAACGGAAGTAGAAAATAGATTCAACATTTGAGGAGATAAAACGATCGATGTGAGTAATGTCGGTCGGTGGGTTACTACTACAAAAAAAATGTGAATCGTAGACTTCTGTCAATTTTCGATAAAACACGATCAAAACAGCAGTTATTACTGATGTCAATATTCAGATAATTGAACTAATTCGTTCCAACTAACGAATTAATCAGGCGAAAATTGTAGCTTGTTTTTGGACATTTCACAGGAAAGGATTAACCATATTATCGATGAAGAATTGAAATTTCGAAAAGTTGCGCGTGCTGGGTTCCTCGGATGTTAACAAATGACACGAGAAAAAAAAGAGCGCTGTTGAGTAAAGAATTTTGTGGAACGTTATCATTAAGAAGGCAATTCTTTTCTTAAAAGTATAGTGACTGGAGATGAAACATGTATATTACATTACGATCCTGAAACAAAAAAGAAATCAATGGAGTACCGACACATAACCTCTCTACGTGTTCAAAAATTCAAAAAGGTCCTGACCATTTTCTGGGACGCCCGTTAAGAAATACGTGGCTCGTGATACTACTGTCAATTCCACCAGTTACTGCGTCACATTAAGCAAGCTAAAGAATAGAAATCGAAAGATTCGATCTACTTTCACTCGCCTTTTGCTGCAGCACGACAATGCACGCTCTCAATGTAGCACTCAAACAAATCCAAGAATCGAACAATTGAATTTTTGAAATTTTCCGCATTATAGCCCGATTTGGGTCATCTGATTTCTATTTGTTTCCTCTGCTAATGGAAGACCTTAAGGACAACTAACTCTTAGCTACATGGCAGGTATTGTTATTGTAGGTATTAAATCATTAAATTATGAAATACAAAAACACATTCAGATTTTTTCAATTAAAAACAAAATAAATATATATGTATCACGAGTTTAATGATGTACGGTATCGACAACCTTATTTTATACATGAAGGAAAACTATTAAAGAGTAAACGTTTTGTTGTCTTAGATAAGTATTATAATAATAAATTTCAAACACAGTGGAATGAATATAACGGAATTGCTAAGAATTATTTCCCAAATATAGAAAATAGACTAAGTAACATAGCTTTCGTATCAAATTTTTTTAACGTACAATTCATTACTGAACATGGCCTATTAAAAGATTACTTATATAAATATATACTTGGCGGCTGTAATCATAGTAACACTAATTTCGCAATGTTAGTACTGATCAACTAGTAACCAAACTATTTATAATTTTTAACACTTTCGCGATTGCTGAACTAAAACACCGCAAAAAAAAAGTACATTTAGCTTAAACTTATTATTACACCTATCCTAAACCTATATTAAAATACAATTGCACTTTGTTTTAACTTATAAACTAATTATATAATCTCAACTAGTTTAAATTTATGTATACAAATTGTTATTATAATATTGTAAAGCAGTTTGTTCAGAATTCCATAAGTTTAATTGGTTCTGAATAATCTGTTATATTTGTATTTCACTTACACAATATATTGACCCCCATCGCTTTTACGAATTAAAAAAAAAACACGGTTCAGAGGAAAACACGAAAATTTTTCAATAACGGATTCCAAAAATGGATTTTATATGTTGAAAAGTAATAATATATTTTGATTTAATATACTTTTTTCTACATTTTAAAACTTGTTTTATTTATTATATATATTATCGTATCAATTACGCGCTTATTTAGAGATATCCTGCATTATAAATTCACGTTCGACAGTCAGTCTTCTGCGCCTTCTTCTAGTGAATGTAGCCGAATCAGTCCTTTATTAAAGCTATTTACTTTACACGAATTTATAAAGTGTGACATCGTTTGGATCTCGCCACAGCTGCACAGCTCCGTTTCCGACAGTTTCCATTTGTTCATTAAATATTTGCAACGACCCTGGTTGGTTCTGACGCGATTTAAATTGCACCATGTTTTTCTGTTGAGACCAAATCCTGGCACCCTGCTAGCCGAATTTGATATTAATTGTCCGTTTGTTTGAGTCTGCTTAACCCATATTTCCTTCCATTTCGTAGTTGCGTCGACACTGCTCTGTAGCTCGTTAGCCGTCAGCCATGCTGGTTTCCTGCTGCTAAGACGTGTAGGTGGGGGATCTTTGATAAATTTTTCTACGTGAGAGTGCATACTGTTGTATTTAGCCCATTCTCGTTTGAATGTTTCTTCTCTGCGGATGTGCGGTGGAAATATATTTGCCAGCACGGGAAGCCACATAGTAGGAGTAGATTTTAGCGTACCGGTTACTAAGCGTAGTGCTGCGTTCAGTTGTGTATCGATCTTCTTAGCATGCGAGCTGGCCATCCAAACGGGGCAGCAATATTCTGCAGCTGAAAACACTAGTGCCAGTGTAGCAGTCCTGATGAGTTTTGTCTCTGCTCCCCAAGCTGTACCTGCAAGGCGAGCGATAAGGTTTACTCTTGTCTTCACTTTTTGAACTATTTTTTCGGAGTTCTCTTTGTATGTGAGAGTTCGATCAAGAACGACGCCTAGATATTTTGGCGTTGGGTTAAAAGAGATAAATCTTTACCGTTGAGTTTAACATATAATTTAGCTTTTGCCATCTGTGAGTTGAGGTGAAACACTGAAGTTTCTGTTTTTACCGGGTTTAACCTGAGTCTCCATTTAGCACAGTATTCATCCAAGCTGTGTAAATCTTTTGTGAGTACGTCCTCGCCATTTTTTAAGTGCTTGCTTTGAGTTGCAAGTACAATGTCGTCTGCATACTGGAAATTCTCCGCTTGGAGGACCGGTATATCATGTATATATAAGTTAAATAAAATTGGCGCCAACACTGAACCTTGTGGAAGGCCATTATTTATGGTGCGCCACCGGCTATGGTCAGCTCCCGTATACACCGCGAATCTTCTGTCAGCCAACATATTTCCAAGTAGAGCCACGATTTTACGACTAGGAACTGCCTGGGCTATTTTTAGGAGCAAGCCATCGCGCTAGACTGTGTCGTAGGCAGCAGTAAGATCGATAAAGACTGCTGATGTCTTCAAGCATTTTTGGAAACCAGATTCAATGTACGAAGTTAAAGCCATGACCTGATCGCAGCATGATCTTCCTGGACGAAAGCCTGATTGAAATTGTGGAAGTACTTTATCTATTAAAGGGGCGATTCTTTGATGTATTAGTCGTTCGAGTAGCTTGTACATTGTACTTAGTAGTAGCGATATTGGTCTATAGTCTGCTGGATCTGTTCCTTCCTTACCAGGCTTCTTGATGGCGATAACCTTAGATTTTTTGAAGATCGCAGGCAGTTGGCCAGTCTCGAGTATTTGGTTAAACAGTTTTAGTACGAAAGTCCTAGTGTTTGTTCCAAAATGTTTGATAAATTCCGGATATATATTGTCTAGTCCTGCGGATTTTATATTTTTGATTGATTTAATCGCGCTTATTAATTCGGACGTATCGAACGGACTTGATGATACATCATCGTTCTGTAATTCGTTTTTCGTTTTTCGTAGCTTGCGTTTTATTTCTAATGACACTTGTTTATCGGATTTAACTTTGTTTATTTTTAGGAGTCTTTCTGCTATTTTGTCTGGTTTGATTTTGTCGCTTTTATCGATTTCTGCACTGTCTATGCCAAGTCTTCTCAGTAGCTGCCACGCTTTCCTACTCGAATGCGTGAAATTTAGGCCTTCGACTGTAGCTACCCATTTCTTGTGACGTTGACTATTCAGTTGGTGCATAAGTTCGCTTGCGGTATCTAGATTGCCTGTCTTTTCGAAATTGTTATATAGGTCTTCACATAACTTGTTCCAGCCTAGAACGTACTTCTTTCTAAAACCTCTTGGAATATTAAATACAGCAATAAGGTAGATGTTTTATTTATTTATAACGAATAGAACCAGTTTTAGATGGGAGGCATTACTTTTTAATTGACGCTCGTGTCTATCAGACTCATCTTTTTGATTTCACTTTTCTGCTGCAATATTTCCGTATTCGTTATTTTCACCGTTCACAGTATTCGTCGTAATGTTCGCATTTCGAATACGTTTAGCCGTTTAATGCTTTCTGCATGCAATGTCCAGGTTTCTGATGCGACAACCGACATTACGTAGAACTGATTTACACTTTGATCTCGGTGACCTTAACTTTCGATCTGTTAATACTGGTTGTAAATTATGAAACGATTGTTTCGGCATTGCAGTACGCGATCTGATTTCTTTTATCTATCGGTCATCTGATGTAAACAGAGAACACCTAAATTACTTAACTGATTCGGTCGTTTGATTTCCTATCTTTATTTTTACTTCCTCATTAGACGTTCTTGTGAATTTGTTTTTTTTTTCAACGTTTATTTCGATACCCAATTTCCTTCCTTATTCAACTTATTCAACATCATCTGCATTTCATCAGTATTATAACGCGAAACCAAAACTTTCTCATCTGCATGATACATTCTATGCTCTCTCTGCCCCTCGTCTTTTCCGATTCCGTGGATATAGCGTATTTGTTGCGAATAGTTTTCAAATATTCGCGATATTTTTCTACGCTTCGATATAGGTGCTTCACAATGATGTTTAAATTAGGTTCACTGCTCTAATATTGTTTACATATATATACAGTCCGGTACAAAATAGTTCCGAAAATTTCAACCGTAATTAAATAAAAATTACTTTTAAAATACTTGCGATAGAGAAAGAAAATAGGTTAAGCTGTAAAGAAAATTATTATATAATTAGTCGTAATATTTACGTTGCTGATTGTATTTATATAATTTTACCCGGTAACGATTAATAATAATCGCCGCGGTTTTTTTTTTTTAATGTCATCTACATGTACAGCAGTACCGGCAAACAACGTGCAGCTTTTTGATTTTGATTAAATTTCAAAAATGCCTACTATTCATTTATTCTCATTTTTCTGGTATAGCTGAAAATGTGACTTTTGCATATATATATATTTTTTGCACTCGTATCACTTGTTTCAAACTGCGAAATATTGTTTGGCGTTAATCGGTTACTTATAGTTTTTAAATAATTTTATTAAAAGGTTGAATTATTTTCTTCGCATTTTTTTTTTAATATATATGTAATAATTAAGTTTAATATTTTTTGTCGTCATATTACGAATATTGACTGGACATGTAATTTTCGAATGTTTGTATAGGTCACGAACGAATAATTCTCGTCGGATGATAATGCGTTTGTAGATCGTGTATATTTGTTTCATTATTTGAATATTACCTACAAGTACGTACATAATAACGTGAATATACATTTGTAAATATTAGTTGATGTATTTTTCAGTTAATAAATGACTCGTACGCTGAACGCACACACACACACACACACACCCGCATGTATGTATATAAAAAGGTAGTTATACATACAGAATTGTTTTGTACGCGTCCAAATTTTATATTTTCGCTTAAAATTATGTATTAGTTAATCATATGTATGTGTACGTATGCGTTTCTTTAATTTTCTTACGATTATAAAAAAAAACCTAAATTATTTTAAATTACGAATTCATTATTATTTTCTAGCGTATTACAATAAGACAGATAAATTACTCATAAAATACAGTAAAGAAAATATAATTTTTTTCAAGATTGATAACTTTTCTGAAAAGTTGCTGTACTGTTCATGTTTTTTGTTTCATTTTCTTACGAAGTATTTCGCAGCTGTACATATCATGCAACGATGAATAAAATAAATTGTTTTTTTTTTTAATATATATATATATAACAGAATAAATTCGATTCGGTATGATTTCTTATTTTTTTCCTTATTTTGCTTTATAATAAGGGGCGCGTACTTAGTTCCGTTTACTTTTGTATTAGTTTAAAGTACTCGTTTTCTTAATTTAATTTAATTTCGTATTATTAATTTAAAATAATTCGCGCTTAAAAATTTATAAGAGCTTTTAAATTCATGTTGTACGTTTTTGTTCGATTGTGAATTCTATTGCGCGTACATATTCAAATAGTGCGCTTACTCGTTAGTTCGTAATTAAATACCTTTATTTACTAGATACCTAAAATCGTTTGTTCCACTTCTACTTACTCGATTATGATTTAACAGTGTGATAAACATCAAAAAACATCAAATAAATTATAAATTAGTTACCTAAAAAAGTAAAGTTTCATAATTTCGTATCTATACGGCGTTTATATAATCGATTCGCGGATTAAAACTATTTTATTCGCGAACTTATTTATATATTGTTTCGTATAAGTACGGCCGTTTTCCGATTTCAAAAATACGTTATAATAGACCGATGTTTATTTACGGATAAATGATTATATTTTGGAAAATGTTTAAAACATGTGAAATCTTATTCCAATAAAGTAGCGTTAAACGTCTAAATTTTACATCGTTATTATTAATCTAACCTTTAACTAATATAACGTTGTCCGCGTTCACACGATGAAAAGTTAATATTTTCAAACATTAACTGACGACATACATCGTGATGCGTAACCCAGTCTTTGCTGATAGGTATACTTTCTCCTAAGTAGTTTGTCATTGCACTCGGGTAATATAGGTGTTCGGTGGAATTCTTTTCATTTATGTTGTTTGTTTATAGTTTTTCTCTTTTGACGGTGAAGAAAAATCATTTGGAAAATTTTACTTGGTCAAATACGTTTTTAGCTGGTTCTTTTTTTTTCCCATCATTTTACGACTTTTGCTGATGTGTACCAATTTTTCTGACATTTCACATAGATGAAACTTTTATACATACATACATATATATATATATATATACACTTGTTAATGAGTAATAGACGATTTCACAAATCAAGAGGGCCCCATATAACCGAGGTTGTTTGGAAAGTTGGGAGCATCGTACGACTATCGACCAAAAGAGGTAAAAGGTATAGCTTATATAGTTTACTAAAAATCCTCAACGGCGATTTTATATATATATATATATATATATATATATATATATATATATATATATATATATATATATATATAATTTTAAAGTTACTGTGAACAATAATTATGGATTGATAATTACGACGTTCATTCGTTTATTCCAAATTATAGTAACATATAATTGTCGACTTCGGATCTATTCTCTTATTTTCTCTTATAAACGTATCTAAATTCCTAA
This sequence comes from Coronaproctus castanopsis, assembly GCA_032883995.1. Lineage (NCBI taxonomy): Eukaryota > Metazoa > Arthropoda > Insecta > Hemiptera > Monophlebidae > Coronaproctus > Coronaproctus castanopsis. Next base: position 155,965,575 of record CM065053.1, on the reverse strand, counting down.
TTTATAAAATATATGATATATAATTATTTTTTTTAAATCATCAAAATTTAGTTTCTACTTAATCAGAATTTTATCCAGAATAAAACTCATTTCTTTTATTTTAGTCTTTTCATTGACGGTGTTAATCGTGGGAACTTCTATTACACGGAGACCGCTTTTTGTTTAAACAATTGAATATTTTTGTATTCACGTGAGGTTAAGTTGGTTGCTGATGAGATGATCCGTTTTTCGGACGTGGCGTGTAAAAAATTAATTGTTGAAACATTTAAAAATCTTAATATAACAGTCGACTGGAACATCGTAGTAAAATCGTGTGTTAATTTTCATGTAAATAATGAAAAATAAAATTAAATCGTTAACTCGAATGAATCATTTTTTTTTTTAATGGGTCCTGTATTATATTTTGAATTATTTTAATTTCAAAATTATCAATTTTTATTTTATTGTAATATATCGTTTAGTCGGTTTTCCCCCCTGGAACTGTTATTAATTGAAGAGACATCGTAAAGCAAATAATTCCACAACATAATGTCCGTCACTTTTTGGGTGCTTCGGTTAATTGCATAATTTTCACTAATTAATAAGATCCGTGTTTTCAATTTATTTTCTATTGCATCGATATTATCCGAATATATTTCATGTAATGCAAAAAGTTAATTAGGTGAATTTGATTAAAACCATTTTTTTTTTTTTAAATTTAATAATAATAATATGAAATTTTGAATTGAGGATGGTATCTCTTGAAAAGGAAACCTTTTTTTACGTATTGCGGTTTAAAATTAATCTACATAAGGAACCTAAAAAGACACACTGAAATAATTGATTTAAGGCTGTAATGCGTGTACGGTTTAATAACGGACAAATCTTAATAATTTGACGAAATGAGTTGCTTCTTTTTAAATGTTGTTGCAACGAAAAATTACTGCGCGTAGCCATTGTCAGTATTAATTTTATAAATTTAATTATTTGTATTAAAAAACAAAACCAGTTAAAAAAATAAGACATTATTTTCCTGTGAAACGATTTCGTTCCGTTAAATTATAAGCAAATAACAACCTATGTATAACGCTTTAAATAATTTGGAACGAATAAATATCGTTTCTTTTGTTCTCGATTTATGTTATTATTAACGTGCGTATTGCGATCGTTATATGATTTCATGCTATATATGTACGTGTATTTCGTGCATTTTTATTTTCTTCTAAATATATCGATTAGTGTTAATGTTTCTACAATATGTTTTTTATTGTAACGATGTTGTGTTTCTCTCGCATTCGGTTCTACACGATTATCAAATCAAGATCTTCGAGTTGATATATCGTTGTTATTGCGTGTTTTTTTTTTTATAATATGAAAACGAAAGAAACTTTTCCTTAAGTATGTTTAAGCCAGATTGCAACTTAGTTTTTGAGTAACTGCGTTTATATTCTTTTTTATATTCTGTTAAATTGATTCGTTGAAAATTCAGTCAGCACATCATAATCAGATATGTCTAGTAACATCTATTGTTTCAAGCCGAGATGTTCGTCAGTATCGCCATAATCTACAATCGTACACTAAGTACTAAATTTTATAAATATATTTAGTTTTTACCATTTAAATTGCACTATTTCTAGATTATTGTAGTATCGACAATCTCAGTTTGAAACAATGCTATAGATCGGTTATTGTTCATAGTCAATAATTGTTATATTTCTGATAGATCATAATTATTATTAATATTTCATCGCGGTCAATTAGTGAAGTTATAAGTAGAAAACGATGGTGACTAAAGCTCTGTTAGAAATAATTTATTATTTGCAACTTTATTGCTTATTTAATCATTCAGTCATCAATTATGGAAAATCGATGACGAAATAATTTTTAATGTATTATATAAACATTTCTAAATCCAAATTATTTCATCTTAACAAAATGTCCCTTATTATGTTTAAAAGTTTATTTAATCTCAACAAAATATTTTTATTGTTTTAAGAGACATTTTTTGTTCTTGATTTTGCGAGAGTAATCCTGTAAACTAAATCCATTAACACGATGACTTGTTATATAACTTTAAAATATTCTAGGAAAGTGAATTTTACGAAATTAATTTTATACTACAAGATTAAGATTGTTTCGAATCTCTAAACTAAACAACGCGTACTTTACACATTACTTTAAAATATTAGTTTTATGTCGTCGAAATTGTTGAAAATAGATGGATTCGAATATTCAGTATAAAATCTAGGATGATTGTATAACAATAATGTTTGCTGGCTTCTGCGTACTGATAATATTCAATAACCGTTTAACAATAGTTGGTCACATAAAGTATTCTATACTATATACATATATGTTATGTATGTGTATGTACTAGTTGCTGTGGCTCAGAAAGAAAAAAAAGCATAAGTTTCTAATATCTTTAATTTGACAATACTTCTGGGTATACAATATTTTTAGTTGTATCATTCTTTGAACAGATATAGTAGAACACGTAGCATATAGTTGTCCATGTGAGAAATCATCTATGTGTAGGTTTAAACCGCACAATGTTAAATACTGGCCTTGAGATGATTGCAAAGGTCAATTGAATTAGAAATTGCAATAATTTAAATTGAAATGGCATTTGGAACCATAGGAATGCGAGGAATAAGGACATATGGAAGGTCCTGTCAAGATTGTTGCTTTTACGAGACGTTGCTCATTGTTTTTTTTTTTTTTTTTTTAATTGCAAGCCACGTGTCATTGCAAAACATTGATTGGTTGATATTTCGCAAGATAATATTTTTAATTGCAGCACGTGCGGTGGAATTCCCGGATTCCCTGATGTTAGATAAGAAATGCTTTGATTCGGAGGTATATTCATCAAGCAAAGTTCTCAATGTCTCTAGAGTTCCTTCAAGTTGAGGCAATTTAATTTTTCAGGCGGTGCAATACATTCCATTCGTTTGTCTATTCAACTTCATAGCCTTGCAATGAGGACACACTTTAGTCATAGTGCCGATGAGAACATGTTATCTCAAACTATAATCAATAGCAGGGTTGTACCGGTATGCGAGACGTTTATATTGCACATCAAGAAGTCGTTGACGTCTTTCCGACTATCACGTTTATTTTATTGTGAATGAAACAGATCTGAAGGAACAGAACGCAAAAGCGTGTATCTTCAAGTCTGACTTCACGTCGTTCTGCTGCTTCCTCGCCACGTATTTGTGCTATTTTTTGTTTATTTCGCTCGATCGCTAATGCTCTTCCTCAGTTGGATTCACAGTTACTCGTCGCACTGCTTCCTTTGCGACTACGACGGCCAAAGTTTGAATTTCTGCAAGGCATTACTGTGATCACCTAAAGTATATCAGTTGCAAATATATTTAAAAAAAAATTATTTGATATAATTTGAATTTGAATGTAAATTTAAAAATGCACCACTAATTGTACCGAAAAATAAGGAAAAAGTAAAAAATACGAAATGAAAAACAATGAAAAGAGAAAAATAGATTATACTCGTGTACAACGAAACTATTAAACTCAATTTCAACACAATCTAACAAAAAAATAGAATAAATAATATTCAACGGATTAACATTAACAACTTATTCTTAAAAAAATGGCTTACGTCCGCGAAACTAGTAATACATTCCATGTCTTTGCTTCGCGTGCACCGTGTGGAATGCCTATGACCATGCACACACGCGCGAAGTCGCAAAAAAAGTAATGGAAAGTATTGTTTAAAAAAGTGGGTAAGTTAAATTATAAAATGATTATTTTCTTCGTAACGGTGTTTCGTGTCGCTGGGCACGACGGAAATTTTATAAATTCGCAAAGGATGGCCAGAGTGAAAGACATGGAATGTCAAAAAAAAAAAAATCGGACCGAACCAAAACACATTAGTAATTGGTTAGTATTTCACTTGTTTAAACGTTTCACGTTCTCAGCAGAAATATTTATTAAGTATAACGTTGTGTTGCTTTTATGTGCAATAGATGGCGCTGTATTTACATATTTTTTATTTTTAAACGGATAAACATTTAAAAAAAAATCAATTATTTTATAAATAAATTAATGTAGTAAAAACATTCCTGTATGCGAGTGCAACGTTACGAAAAAATTTCAAAACAATCGATAAAGATTTGTGGTTTTGCACAAACGGAAACAAAGTTTTTATATATGTAGATATATGTGTGCGCCTTATTTAATTTCGAATAACTTTTATCGGTGATATTTCAAAATTATTCTCTAGTCGTAATATTCAAATCTATTATTGTACTTTTTCGAATATTATGGTTAGATAATAATTTTGAAATATCACCCTGTAAAAGTTATTCGAAATGAAGTAAGGCGATCACACACATATATATATATCTACATATATGTTAAGTCTTGGCGAAGAAGGGAACCAAGTATATATTTAATAAATTATTAGGAGATATCAAAAGTTATCGACCTAGTTAACGTATGTTTTCGAGAACTTATTGATATCATCCTAGTAATTTATTGAATATACACGTGGTTTCCTTCTTCGTCAAGATTTAACGAAAATTACTTTGGAACATTCAACTTAACTATCGATGTTGAAACAAATTACTTGAATTTCGAATAAAGAATATGCAATTGTCGTGTTCAAATGTAAAAACAATACATAATGTAGCGAGTGTTACTGTTTTAGAAACACTGTGCATGTTTTCAATTGCAACGCTGTTGTTGGGAAGTATAGAATTTATTTTGGTGCAATAAATGCTATATGCGAAATAACTTCGGCGTGCATTCGAAATAAAATTTTTATCTTTATTGCGCGCTTTATATTTTCACTTAATCGATATATTAGTATTAGTTGCGAATAAATCAGAAAAACTTGAGCATATAAAATCTACATACGATTATCCGGAAAGGGTGATATTTCAACAGAATTTCAAAATCGTTCAAGTATGTATAATTTTCGTCGAATGAAATTAGTCTACATTTTCTAAAAATGTTCTAAAAAATATCGTCAAATCATGCATTTGATAAAAATTTGTTTTTCAAAATAAGAAAAAACGAAAAAGAAAAGTAGGAAAATATCTTGCTAAACAAAATATTCCGAAAAAGAAATTTAATAAATTCAAATAAAATTGTTTTGTAAAATCCCAATCACTGTAAAATTATTAAAAAATAAAAAATTTAAATCCGTTGATGTCGGATTCGAAACTTCATTATTTTTAATCTGATAAATAAGAAACGGTTTACGTATAGAAGACGATAGATAAAATATATAAAACTGTACTGTCTGTGATTTGCGAATATTTTCATTATAATCATTGCATTGGGCTATATTTATCGCATATAAACAGAAAAATCTATGTTTTTACATTTTTCAGTCTGTTTAACTCAAAAACTATTAAAGCAATAATGATGAAATTCGCACAGCTTATAGCCTATATTATCGAATTCGTTCTAAGCTTCGTTTCATATTGATATCATCAGCAACGTCCAAACAGCGTACATATTAAAAAGAAACCCTTTTGAAACAGGTTAAGTTCCAAGTTACTTTAAGAATGCAGTTTGGTACTATAAAAAGAATACTGATGGTTATTCCATCCTGGAGCAGTAATGAGATTTACAAAAGTGTAAACTTGTCTAATTTGATTCAGTGTTTTACTGGGACACCAGAAAATATCGTTACTCCTTTTCATCGCTAATGATATCCGTTCCTTTAACTTCCCACATATGTTGTCAGTACTTTTAGTTGAACTAATAACTATATTACAATATCTATTCTAGTCCGTATTCGATTAACGTCTATGTTTATTATAACAAAAATTTAACGCCATTGGTATCAGCACCAAAGCTAGAAACGATAATAAAAAAGTCTTACATACTTAATTTGTACACTCACATGTGTTCAATGAATCTACGAGATATTCGCTACGCACGATTGACAATAATACCTCTGTATATATTTTCATCGTTATATCAAATTATTTAATTTATAAACTACCACGAAGCCTGTGTGTGGATGTATAGTCTCTTGTTGCGAGATTGAGCTAAAGATTTATGTAAATAAAATACAGAGGTTCCGAAATAAGGTAATAAGATTAATTGTCTCTCTATCTTGGCATGTAACCGATGACACCTTACCCAGGGGAATTTAAAATTACCTACGTCAGGGATGACTTCATAAATAAAGTACAAGCATATGTAAATCGGCTGATAAGCCACGATAACACACTAGCGATAAATCTGTTTTATAACAGCAGAGAAGTAAGAAGACTTCAACGTAACAGAACCGCTAACTATATATCTGGTATAAATTAAATAACGCTTTTGGGTGTTGATCCAGCACATGCCGCTTTTCATTTGTATAAAAATTGCTACATAATAATGTATATATATATAAATTAACGGCTCGTAAAATAAGCAAACTGACTACACGGTTTTGTCTTTTCTAATATTTAGAAAAATATTCTTACATTTTTTAATAAGCTAAGGAGAAAGTTGATAAATGTGTTATTAGGGCATTTATTTAATTAAATTTTATATACTTTAACGTAACGCTAAAATATAACGTTTTACGATATAAAAAATAATGATAAATGAATATAATTATTTAAGCGTGGGTGCTTCAGATACGAAATATGTTTACAAAAACTAAGCAGATAAAATATTTTAAATAATATGACGACTAGATGCTATTAATTGCCTTAAAATATTAACGTATAAGCGTAAATATAACGAAAGAAAGTGTACCAAAAAAGAAATGTCTGGAATATACATGCATTCAAGAAATAAAGTAAAAAAATATAAGAAACCGCGTTTACAAATAATATTTTGACATCTTAATAGATAAAGTGACAAATAGCACTTATTGGAAGGGCTAATTATTTTGTGTATAATTCCATTTGTTTTAAATTATATATATATATATATATATATATATATATATATATATATATATATATATATATATAAAATTCATCGCTGTAAATGTGTGGCGTAAATGAAAGTTTAAAAATGCTTAGTTCGTGGGTTTTATATTAACTCTAATTACTAATCGTGACATTTTTAAATAAAGTTTAATAATACTTTTGTTGCATAAATTATTATTATTATTTTTTAAATTTGCGACTTGCCTTGCATAATGTTTCTTTTTTACAACCGATTACTCTTACATTTAAAATGAATTATGGAAATAATGTCGATATAATTACTTTATTTCATTTTAAAAATAACAGATACGATTGTTATATTTTAAGCTAAATTGCAATTATGAATACATCTTGAATGATGATTGTACAAAAATGTGTGCACGTGAAACATCACGAAACATTTATGTAATACACGATATATTAAATCGTATTTTTTCTGCAATATAAAATATTTTTAAAAGCACACATACGAAGATAATGCAAGCTCAAAGTCTATTTATGATTTGAAAATTTATTTAATCTTTATTTCTAATAAAATTCATTATTTGTCTGATATTTAAGTCTTTTCGTATATTGAATACGCATTATAAATCACTTCGACACATAAACGGTTTTATTAACGTTAACTGACTAATTTTGAAACGTTATTAATAGCTGGATTAAAAGATCGAAAGTATTATTTTTATCAATACTTGATTTCAGTTGATAAATTTTTCTTTTAGAAGTGTAGATTTATGTTTTCTCTGTTTTTGAAATAATATATGTTATACAAATGGGGAAATCATGTACCTATGCTTTTCTAATATAACAATTCCGGCTCTTTTTTGATAAGTTAATAACCTCTAAAATATGTTAATTATTCATATTTGTTTGAGCACGAGGTTGAGGTTTTAAAACAGTTAAACTACGCCCGGTTTGTTCAAGAAAATACAAGTTTTACTGCTTCAAAGACATACATATATATATATTTCGTTTTAATATTTTTTCACTATTCTACGAAAATTGGCTTACTTCTAATCGAAGGAATATTACAACCAAAATTTTAGTCATCGTAATTTTAACGGATGATATGCAACAGTCGAATCATTTCTTTCTTCTGTTCCGGTGTAATTTTTAATTTTTGGTGGTTAACCGCGCACCTTCTTTCACAAAATTTCAAACTCATACGCCGTATTCTAAACAAACACGTTATTAAATTAATTTACTTCACAATTATTACATTTAGAACATAATTTAACGTTTCATAACAAGCGAATTTCAAAATTTCCAATTAAATGACAGGGTTTAATAAATATAATTAAATTATGTTCAAATTTGTTGTTAAAAATATGTTTTACTCTCTCAATCATACATTATAATATTTTGACACAATTTTTTCTTTCCTTTACCTAGCTTGTGCTATCAAGAGTGGGTCTGATGTCTGCGGTTACTTGAGCTTCACTCCTTCCATCGAAGGAGGTCTAGAATGTACAAATTGGATTTAGTTTATCAAGTCCAATGGTTTGACCCTCTGCAATTGGCGCAGCTCTGATGAGTTCTCTAGCAAATTGATCGCTGTCCAGTTAGGGTGATCGTGTAACTCCTCTGCATGTTTTATTGCTTCCTGTTTTATCATATCAGTAACAGAACATGTAGCTCAGGATGCGAAGTTTTATTTGATATAAACCATAGCGCATTTGCGATGGTTCGTAGAGTTTTATTCTGGAATCGCTGCATTAGTGTTATATTTGTTCTAGCACTGCACCCCACATTTGACACCCATATTTCCAAACAGGAGCAAGTATCTGTTTGTATATGATTTTATTATCTAAATGTAGCTTTGAATATCTGTCTATTAACCAGTACATTTTCCGAACTTTTATATTTAATTCATTTATTTTAGTTTGAATATGTTTTTTCCAAGTTAATGGTATCTTGTACTGTCGCTTATCGGCACTTCTTTTCGATTGATGGAAATGCCTTTAGGTATAAGTTTTTTATTTGTAAAAATTACTCTTTTGGATTTATTTTCATTGATATTTATTCGCCATTGTTCGCTCCATGCTGTAACTTCATTTAAGGAACTTTGAAGGTTTTTATTAGCTTCCTTCGGGCAATGACTTTCGCAAAGTATAGCACTATCATCTGCAAAGGAGGCTACTAAGCTTTTATCAGATATTGGAAGATCTGCTGTATACATTGAGTAGAGGAACTGTTCTAGCACCCTTCCTTGTGGAACTCCAATAAAGTATGGGTTGTACGTTAGATACATCGTCTCCTAATTTAATCTGAAAATGTCTTTCTTTTAAAAATGAGCTAAGTAATTTGTAATACTGATACGGCAATATAATTCGCAGTTTATGCAGTACAGCTTTATGTCATACCTTGTCAATAGCTTGGCTGAGATATCCAGGAATACCGAATTGCATAGTTTCTTTTCTTCGAATAAACTGACTTCTATTTTTTTAACTACTCGATGGACTTGTTAGATTGAATTGTATACGAGTGTTTATTATAGAATACTGTTTCATAGGTGAACTGTAGATAATTTTCGATGTGTGTATAAATTTTTTAAGAATTGCGACATTTCACGTCAACCAGGATATTAAAATTTTTTCATTAGCATTAAAATTTCATCTGTCATACGGTGAACATCGTGATTGAAAATGTTAAATACAGTCGTACAGCACAACGCGAGCTATTCTACATCAAACGTGTAGTGGCATTAAGATTTAAACTAGACTAACTAGATAAAAGTTTGAACTGGCTAAATGGCGCAAACTGGCCAAAAAAAAAAAAGAAAAAAAAAAAAGAAAAAAAAAATAGTCCGAAGAAGAGACGATTTATAAGAATAAATAAGATCAATACCAAAATTTACCCAATGGAATTTCGGTTTTTACATATTAACTAAAAGTGATAAATTATATACCTCTTAAAACTGTATATTTAAATTAATCTATGCTAAAATATAAAATGTAATTTTGAGGGCTTTATTTTAAAATTAACACTCGGGAAAGATCATTTTAATAATGAACTTACGATAATAATTTATGTATCAAATTAATTATCTAATTTTTACAGATTGTCAAAAGTTTCTAACTATAAAAAAATACACGAAACATAAAGCAACGTTTACAACTGAATTTCATACGTGTGGTATACTAGTGCAAAGTTTGCTGCCTGATATTAAAATTTCGTAACAGTGTCAAATTAATTATTAAATTTAACACACGCACACTTTAAATACGTTTAAAATTAATTGCCAGAAGAATATCAATGAAAACGGGAAATTTAAATTTTCTTCTATACGCGGATAATTAAAATTTGAACAACATCAGTGACCCCATTCTTACGATTATGTATTAATGTTTCGGTTATCCTTCAGGTGTTGACTTGAAACGACGCCCGAATTGCAGGCAAAATATTAATTTTTTTAACATGTCTTGATTTTAATTTTTTTCCCGACTAAACCTACCGTTTGTGAATTTTAGGGCAAATATTGTTTTTTATACATTCCGTTTAATACAAGTAATTTCCTGTTTATCGACATAGTTTGACGGATTGAAGAAATGACTTGCTTTAAATATACGATTTGTAAACTTCCTTCTCGAAACACAAATTCCTCAGAAGGTCTATTTTGAATTATATATATATATAAAAATATATATATATATATATAAACATTTTAAGTAATAACTGAAATGGAATATCGAAGAAAAATTCCTTCTGTAACACACGTGAAGTAATATTTTTGACGATGTTAATAAATATATCTGAATTTTTAAAATTTTATCACTACTTACACGTGTTAACGTGGAATTAATCACGTCTGTTAATTCGTTAGCGGAGACGCTGTTACAGGTAACGGAACAGATTGTTTGTCGATGTTTCCATTTTGTTTTACAATAGCTTTTAACAAACAACTTCTTACAACCTCCAAAACGGTACTTATCCTCCTATCGATAGCAGTAAAATGAGGCTCCCAAAGAACAGGAGCTACAGGATCATCGGCTAATGAATCTCGTAAAACTTCGCTTAATTTTTTTGGTCCATTATGAAATCTGAAGTCAAATAATAAAAATAAAGAAAAAAACATTAAGATAATAATGATTATTTGAAACTAGATAATGTCTGAAAAAAATAATAATAAAGTGAGTATGTGTACGTGTGTTCACGAGAACAGGGTAGAATTTAACGTAATTAAAAATGTCTAAATTCAAATAGGAGATATTCTATATTATTAGTACTAGTACGGTTAAGTCTGAAATTGTGATTTTCAATCGTTTTACATGATAAATGAGAGTAAAACGGAAATCACGCAACTGAATGAAGAAGCGATTTCAAATTAAGCGGTACTCGGTTGAGGACGGTAGACTTCTGTAAGTACCTCGGTAGCTTTGTCAACAAAGAAGCAAATCTTGGCTGTGAAATGTCTGCTTGTATAAGAAATGCGAACGACGTAGCGTATAATTAGCCCGCAGAATTTTCAATGACAACAACCTAACAACGGATACCGAGATTAAAGTTTACAAATCTGTGTTAATCACGATTACGCTGTATGGGACCGAAGTATGGCCAATAATGAGACATTAGGAAACAAATACTTGAATCTTGTAGATCACTCTGGAAAATCATTCGCGTAAGTTAGAAAAATTGAAAAACCAATAGATACGTGCTAAATACAACGCAATGCAATTCTATAACACAATTTTTAACAGAAAAACGATCTAAACGGTGGGTGAAACATATTGTTTTATAGAGTTTTAAAGAGTGGGAGATCAGTAGGTCGGACGAAGTTGACATAATATGAAAACGTCGTTGCAGATGATTTTAAATGGCAACGATCGTAAAACTGCAATAAATCAGAACAAAATGGAAAAACGTCGTAAATCAACTAATAATACATCAGGAACATAAAGAAAAGTCCGAAAACAAGGAACGATAATATCCAGCAACGATAATTCAAGTTTTCATTCAGTCGCCGTATTAGGATTGATTCCACAACGTACAGGAGGAAATCCAATTTGTGAATTGAATCCACGTAGAAGAAATATATATATATATATACATATATACGCAAGACAAGAGGATGATAGGTGGGCCAAACGTGTGATGCAGAAGTGGCCGTTTGACACTCATTGTACACGGGGAAAGTCTATGACTAGGTGCAGAGATGGTACAAGACGGAAGACGCTGGAAATATTTGGGGACTGCCTAGACCCAACAGTCGGTTAATATAGGCACATCGTGATGTAAATATATATATATATCTAAGCTGTTAGTAAATAGTGAATTTTACTAATATATGGTTTTTCTTCAACAAGTTTCCATTTTTAATATTAGTATTTTTTTTTTCAACATAATAATCATCGCGCTTAGTGCGACAAGAAAACAGAAGGAAGTTCAAGAGTACGCGCAAAAACTATTAATCCGTTTAACTCAGCACGACTCATTGTGATTGCTTCAGATGGATCGACGTAGCAGAGACGGTGATAGGTGGTGCAATTTCAAAACATTACTCTTTTATCCACAGATGTTTAAGGAAGAAGAAGAATTTGAAAATAAATTCCTCCCTCAACTGTATTTACTTAAGATATATATATATATATATACACGATAAATACTAATTCGAATCGATAAAAAAAAAATTAGAAAGTATCCGTCTTTAAGTAATTAACTATAAACATAATTTCCAGCCATTTGAGTATTTATTTATCATAGTAAGCATCCTCTACCTCAAGAGGGGATTGCACATTACGTTATATACGCGGCGATTTAGTTAATCGGGGAAAAAACCATGAATGTGTTCGCGATAATGTTAGTCTTCCTTTAAATGCCTAATCGACCGTACACGCTTCTTACGTCGAAAGGTCCTTCTTTCGGAACTTCAAGTGCGATGTATTTAGTTTCGTTCTTTCTACATGATCCGTTAATTGCAACCGGTCGATTTTTATTGTCACCTCAATTCCGGACACGCATATCTATACCCTACATTATTTCAATGACGTTAATTCTTCTCTCGCAGTATGTATTTATCGTTCAACAAAAATATTCGTTTCCATCTTTCTAATACTGTTCTACCTTTTGTAAGGACTTCCTCCAAATTTCAAAAGGCCCGTCTATCCGTTATTGTTCTGTTATACCTTCGTTATTCATCCTCTATAATTGGAGCTTGTAAATATTTACGCTTTTATGTGTTACTAAATTTCGCTATTCGTGTTATTTCGGCCTTATCCGCTAATGTTCATCCGCTCGAGTACTTATCCGCTAATATTCATCCGCTCCAGTACGTACGCTATATACTTCGTAGCAGCGGCGTAGCCAGACTTGGTTGAAGAGGGGGCTTCAAACAAAATTAAATTATAATAGTAAACCCGAGTTAAATCGAACTTTAAGTAAATAACCAAAACTCAAGTAGGTTATAAACCCCAAGCCCTAATCGAACTGACCGGAGTTATTTTTATGCTTATTAGACGTCGAATATATAATTCTATTAGAAGCAATAGACGGCAGAAATATTTAACGTCACTGGAACACACTAGTAGTATGTTATTGAGGACAGAGGGATATGGTTACAATAAATTCGGCGAAAAAATAAACGATAAATAATGATTTTATATTTTTTGACGGAATAATACATAGTAATACTTAACTAAATTTAAAATTTAAAATCTATTAGTAGCTCCTATATTGCAAAACTATTTTTTTTATTTACTTTTAAAAAAAACGAAATTTAAATAAAATGATAATAAAAAAAACAAAACAAATAGGTTTGAACAACGAGTATATATTTTCTTATTATCAGATCGATTCCAAGGGTAGAGACCCCCAAACGCCCCCTGGATACGTCACTGCTTCGTAGAATGTAATTAAAGTTTAAACGAAAAAATTAACCGCCAATATAAATATTAGGGGTGAACCAACTGTTAAATATTCGCGAAGTATATTTCGTCAAACATTACCTTTTCGTTAAAATGGACCTCACGACTAACGATAAAATAAAATAAAAAAAAAAAATCGAATAAATATAATAGGACAAACCGCGTCTTATAATAAAATATTGGCTAGCAGATAAGACGAGAATAATGCGTCCGGAAATTGTCGTATTAACACAAATACACTTAGAATATAAATACAGAAGAAAACGACAAATAGAGGAAAATACTGGCGATTGGAAAATTTATTTACAGCGTTAAAAATCGGCTAGTATCCCGTCGTTCGCATTACGAATTCGTAGTTGAAGATATAACGTCGCATTAGAGTAGCCAATCGAGTACCGTTCTCGATTGTGTTTGTTTGAATATGTTAAATCCACTCACATACGTAATTTTCTTCTCCAATCGCTTTATTTATTTTTCGTTCGTGCGGTCTTTTTTTCTATTTTACTTTTTTGACCATACTCGGCCTTACTATTACTACATAACCAACGGAATCGAAATTTAAATTCTCCCCAACTATCTATAGCCTCGTGTTTTTTCATTTAAAGACTTTTTAACTAACACCTTTTTTTTCCCGCTGATTTCTCGACTTTCGAGAACGATTTATTATTAAAGTGCAGTTTGAGCGAATTTCAATCTGGACTGTTTTCATTAATATGTTATTAAAACGTTTAACAAAGGCGAATTTGACAGGAGACCTATCAACGGAATGAATTTTCTACTTTACCGTGTACATATGTAGAGTGTGCGTATAACACACATTCCCACACGTAAAACCTAAAAAATAATAAAGTAATTAAAAAAATATATCGGAAAAAAGTGTATACAATATATATATATTTCTTAGTGATACAAATTGAATAAAAATAATTAACGTTTATAAACTTCGAACGCTTTGACTGCTGTTTAACCTTTACTCTAGAATTTACTCGCTATTTAATTTATATATATTTTTTTTTATCGCCGTTCTGAAATTATAAGTCTTCGCATTTTTTCATTCGCTATTTTTATAATCGTCATCATCAATGTCCGTTACCGAACTTCGTCTAACATTTTACCAATTGTTTTTCTATCAAATTTCGAATTCAACTGTAAAATTATGTCGCTGCGTTCAAATTCTCTATTCAACTTATTATTTTTCTTCCTGGCGGTTTGTCTTATATAAAAAGCCAAAATGTACTACAACTTCACATATAAATGAATATAAAAATAAAGTATGACCCGCTCTACAAACTGAGATAAACTAAAATGAGAAAAACAAATGTATGAGGGAGTAATTGTGAATGTACGTGCGAATGACTGAGTAATAAAGAAGTGCGCGTGTGCGTATGGAGGAACAAATTAGCTCATAATTGTACATTACTAAAATAAGATATTATAAAATAAATAATTACATTATAAGACAAATTATACATTTTGCACAGATTGAATACGAGAGAAAGTGAACATAGATCCGGTGACAAGCAACTGCTTGATGGAATAGAAATAAATTTTAACTACAAGGGAAGTGTGAGAGTGCGAATGTGCATGCACTGATTTTTGTTTATGTTATAAATATACGTTTAAGAATCAAAAAAGAAAAATAAATAAACACAGACAACTTAAACATAACATTATGTAGCAATTATAATTAATTTATTAGTATTAACCCATTTACTTAGTAAGTACACTCGTATCACCCGCTTTTGCATTTTTTAAACATAGTATTTATTTTAACAATATATTTTAGCAGTTTAGCCTTTAGTTTCCATATTAACATGTATTATTTGTAATTAGAACACTTGTTTATTTTCTAGTCTTTTTATTTGTTTTTTTTCCCTCTGCAGTATTTAACGTTTTGTTTTCTCACAATAATGTTTGTAACCGTGTTATATTTTCTTTTATGTTTATAACTTATGCAAAAATATATTGTTGTTGTTACATTGTTCCGGATAAAAGAAATTACCTTTTTTTTTTTACTCTTTCTTTACATTTATTTTAATCGATTTAATAGTTTCGTATTTTGTACGTCCACTTTATTTTAAGGATTCTACGATATAGCCACACTTCTAGGGTCCTTAACTTCTCTAACGTTAATGTCTAAGTTTCAACACCGTTTAGTAACACCAAAAATACGTAACGTTTTATCAATCTTAATTTGAATTCTATATTTATACTCTTACTGCGCAATATTACTTTTCACTTTAAAAATGCACTTCGCCCTTTTTCCATCCGTATTTTCATTTCCTCGCTTATTTATTCAATTACTACCTACATACTCGATACTGCCGATTTTTTTCAATATACATACACGTATAATGTCGTACAGGGCGTGAATACGTGTTTATTTATAACTACTTTGGAAATAATATATCGCGTTTTAAATTAGAATTTTCTATTATTTTCTTTACGTCATTATCGTACCTTTTATAACCGCCCGTATGAAGCACACTTTAACCTCACCGGCTAGGTTTGGTTCAACAACCAAATAACAAACATGCCCGATTTAACAGGTGGCTAAAGGGGAACGCAGCCCCGAGCCCTATACAAACGGGGACCTCATCTCGTTCGAAACTTTTTTTTTCGGAGACCCGAAATTTAAACGAAACCGAAAAAATACAAAGGCTATATAGCCCAAAAACGTTAAACACGCATAGCACAAATCGTAATAATCCTAAATTGGTTGAACCCGCATAACCCAACTCGTCATTAATCCAAAAATCATAAACCCCAAGGCGTTAAACCCAACTCGTTGTTGAGCCGAAAACTCAAAAATACCCATAGAGCTCAACTCACGAAATGAAAAAAAAAATAATTGCAGCTTTTTTGTGGAAATATTATGAACTAATTATCTCGTGTACTTTATTTTATATTAATAAAGATGTAAAAAATAAGCGTAAATAATAATTACACGATTTGTTTTTAATTTTTAGCGTTTTAAATAATTGAAAAGAAAATATTTTGCGGTTTCAATTCATGGGGTTTTTGGATTAAAATTGGTTTATGCGAGTTTAACGTCTTGGGGGTTTATCAATTAACGACTAGTCGAGTTATGTGGGTTTAATGTCTTGGGATTTACAGTCTTTGATAATTTTGGATTTTCTCTTCTAGAGGGTCCCTGATAAGTAAATAGCCACGAGTCTTTGAGTGCATTAATTCGAACTCCGCTCACAAAAAATAAATTTCTAATTGTAATATCTTCGCGTAAGGAAAGTAAACGTGTTGTGTAACTAGTTTCTTATTTCGTCGAACTAGTTAAATCTTTAAATATGTACGGAACCAAACAGTTCGTTTTTTATTTTATTTTCGATATTATGCATTTTAAATCGTCACAGAAATTTTTTTAATTGTCAATATTCTTTCGTGTTAGTTTTCAGAATAGTCGTATTTAAACTTTTATACTTTAGTCGACGTTTTCATATTGTTCAACAATACGGAGAACGCAATAGATACTAACAGAACGAATGGTAATCGCGATCGGCTATACGCGAGATGACAGGATGACATGCAAAAGTCAGTCCGAGTTAATTGAATAAACGTAAAAAAACGGGATAGCTTATATGTGGATGAATAACAAATATAAAATGAACAGACAGAATTTTTAATTAAATGTCAGAAAGGAAGGCTGAAAGAGAATTAAATGCAACTATGAGAACAACTAAACGAACATTTACATCCGGTAATAAGTTGCCGTGGTCAATATTGAAAACATTGACTAGAATAAGAACTACGAGACAGGAAGAACGACAAAAGACAATACATAATTACAGACGTCGACAGGTACGAATGCGGCATCATCATTGTTACCTTTGTGATGCAGGATGATTATAAATGGAATCCACGGAAATTCAGATTGTTAAATATTAGAGAAAAGGGAACATAAGTTGATCGACAAGAATAATTAAATGTAAATAAATATTTAAAAAAATTAAACCCCGGAAAAATGCGTCACCCGGAACAACATAATACATTTCATCCGCTTATATGAGTAAGATAATGAGAAAGAGGTCATCGGTAAGGAATGCAGAAAAAAAAACCCAATGTAGATACAAAATTTTTCTCAATAGTTTAACGTAATTTCAGTTGAACTGTCCCGGAACTTATTAGACAGACAAAGAATTGTTAACTACAACCGAAATCGATACGCAAAGAAGTACACGACGTCTTTCTTATAGAACAAGAAAGTTATGCTCAATTTCCGGATACCAAAGTAAATACCGTCCAATCGTTAAACATACTCAGAAGCATTCGTAATCATCATGCAGTTTTTTTTTCTTGTGTGCAGCGATATCCACGAGGGTTAAAATAATTTATAGCGTGTGATTCTCGATACTCATCGCGAATAATTTTTCATTTTTTTAAACTGTTTAACCTCCAGAGGTTACCAAGTGATTCGGTGATATCGAAATGAGATAAACTTATTTAACAGTTGTATTTTTCGTAGTGGAGTTACCTTATATTCTTAACTTTCGTTGTATATTTCGGGCTTTTTCTATGTTTATCGAACTATAACGTAATCGTTTATTATACTTGTCGATTACTTTCGTTGTAAATAATTTAACTCGTTCAGTCACACAATAAATATTAAAAATCTGAAGATTATCAGATTTTTAATATTTATTGTTATTTTACTTGTAAAATTGTGTTTTTTAAAAAATTTTTGTGTTTGTATATTTTTATATTTTATATTTTACTTTTGGACATCATACATCGCAATAGTAAATGAAAAATTTAAAATTCCACCAGTATACAACTTTTACAGAATCCGGAAAATAGTATTGAAGAAAAAATTAATATAAAAAAACAAAATTAATAAACAAATATATTGATATTAAATTTCAACAAATCAAAAAATAGACAGAACTGAAGCAGACAGCATTTTTGGATCATATTTTCACAATCGTCATCACATATTTTTAAGTAATTATATTTAATTTATATTTTTAAAATTATGATGTTTTTAAAATATTTCACTTGATAATGGCGTAAATGCCGAAAAGCTTTGTGTTTTTTTTTAAAGAAAATAAATATTAGTGATCTAACTAATTTTCAATTGATTTTTTATATACAAATTAACGGTAATATTAATATAAACATTCGATATATTATTATTTTGTAAATTTTTCATTTTGTTAATTTTTGTAAATTGTATATCTAAATTAATATTTTTTACATATTTTTATAAATTATATATCTTTTTATATATTATGTTTTATGTTCACTTGAAAATAGCTTAATAGTCAAAAAGCTTTGTTGTTGTTTCATTTTTTAAAAATCACTACGTTCCGTACTTTTCTAATATCAGTCAGAAGATATAAAATTTTATTAGAATTAAAATTTCATGTACCATATAGGGAACACAGTTACTGAAAGAGTTAAACTAGAAGTGTTTCTACGAATTAATATCTCCGTAGTTCTTATATATCATACGAAAACGGTTATTTTTCGGCTGGCTTCCAGTTCAGGTTTTTTTTTTTTTAAATTATATTTATTTAAAGACGCTCGACTACACGGTCATGTGCGTCTTTGGTATAGATTACATACAAATTTTATAGCACATTATACATTTTGATTAGTTTTAAGAAAGTAAATAAATTATTAATATGATTATCATCATTATTTAAAATAGCGTCTAGTGTAGCACTTTTGAAGCATATTTTCCGCTCTGTATCGAATTTTCGGCATTCCGTCAATGTACACGTTGGCGGCGCGTTCTTTTCAAAAAGGTAAGCGACGCGTTAATTGACTGCGTCCAATTCTTGTACGAGCCAATATTACCTCTTCCGAACGGATACGGCGGTGGGGTATGTGCCATTCAGAAAGAATCGGTTTTATAGCAAACAGGTTTGTACCGTTGAAGTGCTGTTCCCATTCAGATTACCACGCTAGCTTTATGGTTTTATACAGTTCTGTTGATATGTGTTTTAATGCTGGGGGTTCATATGCGATGGATTTTCATGTGTGAGACTTTGTACTTTGATGTTAAGGTTACTACAGAGCAACTTGCAATGTACACCTAACGTTTTCTTGATTTGTAAAATGCGGTGTAATCTGTAGAATTTATTGCTTTTTCGTAGAGAGGATTTTATTTTAAAAAAATATTTCAGTGTCAGGAAATTCGTTCGGTCGCTGAGTCCGAGTAGATCAGTTTCTGCTAGTATACTGACAGTGGGACTAGTTTTTACAGCTCATGTGACGAGTCGCATCGCGTTCTTTCGAATTGGCTCTAGTTTTTTGAGTGTGTGAAGTTTGCACTATTATATAATATACATCCGTAGTACATTTTCGAAAACACCGATGTTTTATAAAGCAATAGTAGCGATTTTCTGTCTGCAACCCAGTTTGTATAATTGCTTACATTAAACTATTAATTTTTTCCGAATAAATTTATCGTTTTTTTTCTTTTTTATTTAAAAGATAAAAATTTATCCCTATATAAGTATATTTATCTATTCGTCGATATTTTGATATTCCATAAAAGTATTTACATTATTTAAAATTGGCGTTAAAAAATTGCTTTAAAAATCAGATACGATTTTAAATTTTATTGTTCTTGAAATAAAGTGAAATAAATAAAAACCCCTTTTTATTATTTATATAATATCATAAAAAATATCGATATTTAAAAACAGGCTCGACTATTTTCGGGCATCGTTAGTACCACGGTATTTCTACTTAACGTGATTAGTTTAACGACGAATAAAACTTAACCACACGATGTAAATGAAAGTACCGGTTTGTTCGTTTGTTGACCAAGCAGGAGCAGGTTAAGAAATACTTCGTTCACTTCTAAAGTTCCGAAGGAATCATGCAATATTTTTATTAATAAAGTTCGCTATATTTCATCCGTAGAATCATCCTACGAAACTTATTTATATTTTATACGACGTAATTATTAAATAATAAATACCGTAATAAAGTGGCAACGGTCGAATTCTTCACCAAACAACATTGAGTCAACGGTGCTAATATAGACAGTTCGTCGTGAAACGGTCTTCCAAAACCTCTGCCTTGATCTAAATGAATCGGAAATGAACTATTACCCCATATTTGAAATAATTCGATATGATGACGATCCATATTTCCGATTAGAAAGTCGAAGATGGACGTATCGATTATGTCGGTAAGTATAGTTCCCGTATTGTACGGAGCTTGCGAACGTACGGATTCGCAATAGTTTGAATCTGACCAAAAGAAAACACTTAATTATAATTGGCAAGAATTATTATTATTATTATTATTATTACTATTATTAATAGTAGTAGTAGTAATAGTAGTGATAAATGGATTCAACTTGAATAGCGAAATATTTTATTATTATAATTATATTCTCTCTTTTTGAATCGTGTGTCCCTAGAAAGACCACGGTGATCCAAAAATGCTGTCATTATTTATTAAGAAATTTACTCCATTCGTTTTTAATTTTACGCTTCACGAACACATTCACTAAAGTTTTTTTATTCTCAAATGCTGTCTGACCATCTTACAAGTACACGATCACGACCTTATTTTCTACACGATTTTTCCTCGGTGAGAGCGCATCCAGCACACGTGGCCAAAAAGTATTACACACGGCAAAAGTTAGCAATATAAACTTGACAATAATAGAGGAATTTGAAATCCCATCTAACCGCAGTTTCATAACTGTTTGCTTGTTATTCACTTGTTTCTATCGTAATACCATAACAATCGATATAAGTTGTCAGTTCAGTATTTTAAGAATCAGAAAAAAACCCCTGATATAATGTTTTCGCGTTCTGTTCGCACGACTTGAATTCCACCAAGGACAGGAATTACTTATGTTACAACGCTTCTAGCTTTAATTAGTCGGTAAATGAGTACCAACTTGCTGGAAAATAAAGAAAATCGGGAAAAGCAAAATGGCAAATCCTATTCGCTTACTCGGGTAATATCGTTTCGTTGTATCGATTTTCGGGTTGTCAAATGCGACGTCCCTTATTGCCTTCTTTACTTAAAAACCGATATGATCATTTTTAAGTGTAAAAAGTTCGTTCTAACGTCTTTTAAAATGTAACGAGTAAGTAATGAATTATACTGTATTTTTTTTTATATATATATTTAATTACTTATATAGAGAGATATAAATTGTTAACCTTTAAGTATAAATGCACTAACCTAATGATGGATTTAATATTCTGTATATTTTAAATTTAAAACTAAACGGTATCTAATGATCACTTTTAACAGCAATTAAAAAATAATAATTTAACCCCTCTACGATTTAAATTAAAATAATTTAATTTTAAGTTTTAAATTTGTTAATATATTAATAAAATATTTTTACACCACGTGTTAATAGAATCTGACGGGGTTATGAATACCTGTGGGTCTGGAGATAGTACAAATTTTAATAAAAAATATTCAAACAAAATTTAAAAAAAAGTAACCAATTATATTAAATATTCGCCTGATAGATAATTAAAAAATAAATAAACGCGATACGATAAATTAAAAACTGTACTACTCTGTGTTAGACTAAATGCTTAATTACCTGTTTCCCAAACAGCTTTTCGTCTTTTATGGTAAGATCTCCTCCAAGGATGCCGACTAGCTTTACGAGGGATAATTTCTTTGTCTGGTAAGAATGCAGCGAAAGAACCTTCCAACATATCCGGGCTTCCACATATGGCGTGACTAGTGTCACAGTAGTAACTGCATTTTCCGTGAAAGCACAGATTATTGGATGGTGATATAAAAAATGTCTTTAATAAATCTGAGTCGGCAATTTCGTAAAATTCGGACGTTAAATTTATCACTCTTCCAGTCACCGGCATCGCTCTTCTGAAACCTAATATCCTATCGTAAGATTGTTTAGCTATCATTACACTGTGGCAAAATTAGCGATTAGAAATTTGTTTTATATATGTATATATAATATATCTATATTACTAGATTTGCTTCTTCCTTCATTTAACATTATTTTCCACTTAACTTTTAAACCACTCCACATTTTATTATCGTCTTTATAAATTTTTATTTATAAATATTCCATATTAAAAAAAAAAAACCAACGCATTATTTGAAAATCTCCTATACTCTACATCTGCCTCAAATGTAAAAAAATTGTAACATATTTTTAATTCGGCTCGATCTAGGTATATATTCGTTCGCTTTACGCCGCTGTGTTTGAAACTTTAATTAATTATTACGGCAACACCTCTATGTTTTTTTTTAACATAAGTTTGATTCACATATAATAGGTTCCCGTAAATCAGTAAAACATATATATCATATCAATCGAGTAATAATTATTTTTCTACCTATCCACGTGAAACGCAGCTATTTCTGCATTATGTCTTTCGTAATCAGTAAAATAAAAATGATTTTTCAATGTTTGCTGTTCTCGTGGAAATCTGAAATTTAAAATAGAATTTATTGTATTACTATGTTTGTTTTTTTTTTAATATATTTATTTATATAATCGCGTAAAATATATTAGTACCGTTAAAATGTAATTAAAACACCGATCAAGTAACGCAGTGTAAAAGAAATATAGCAAATTACGTAGAAAAGAAAGTATATTAATATTAGGATTAATAAAATTAAAATTATTTCCGAAAAGTGGTGTTAAATTTAATTTTAAAGTTTAAATAACTTAAAGGTTTTAACAATTTATCTTTCATATTCAGTTATAACGTACAATACGGTTTATATCGCATCATTTATTAATATTCTATCACATTTTAAATTAAAGGTACCGTGATTTGATTTGAATATTACCGTAATTACAGCACAATAGCGTGTAATACATTGAGTAACCAATAAATACTTATACGTGTGTAGTATACGGAAATATACAATCGAATTTTATAGTGTGTTAAATAAATGTTCGCGCACATGTAATGTGGTTATATAAAGGGGGAAAGAATATAGAGGTATATTGATGCAAGAATCGTCCACTTTAATTGTTTAATGGCTACACACAGCGTCCCTTTCTAGAATTAAACCTTATCCAATAGTGGTACATCAGTCAAACTCAAATCGTGTGGGAAATGTATTCGAGAAGTTTTACGACAGTTCGCGTAATTATTAATTAGATGAACTTTTCGCCACTCCATGTACAATGATCGTCCTGTTGTCTGTCAGACTTAAATTACAAAGTTAAAAGTGTACTATTTGCATTATCACGATAGCGGAATATTTATTTTAAATGTTTGCAGTTCGTTTTTAGCGTCAAAGAAAAATATGAACTAAATTTATGACTATATATAAAATATAAAATAAAATGTGAATATGCCCGTGTTATTTTTAACAATTAATAACTTTATAAAACATTAGTTTCTAGTAATAATTTACTACTTTTAAATACATCTTTAAATTGCTCAGTATACGTCGAAAAACATATTACAGTAATATAATACAAAGTGAAGTTTTTTTAAGTATATGTGATTATTTTAGCTTATTAGTTACCTCATTGGTTTAAATAATGCTTGATCGCCGTTTAAGTAATCTATGACCAATTTTAGTTGAGTACCACCTTCTTTTTGCCCTGAATAAAAATAAACCGCATTATCGTATTTAAAAAAAAACAAGATACCTGTGTAAGAAAATTCAGATAATGATATATACTAACGAAAATTCTGTTTTGACGTTTGCCTGTAATAATTTAAATTCATTTATTCGCCGTATAACTGTACAGTCGCGATCATTTCATATTTTACCAACTTGTTACACACCTGTTGCTAGTAATTTTACAAATGAGCAACAAATAAACTTGAACAATATAAAAAAAACAACGATGATATAATTACTCTAAATCTTATATAGGTTTGTTGTCTATGTGTGTAGCTTTATAACGAATTTGATTAAATTACGGTCTAAATGGAAGTTAATTGGATTAATAATTTTCTCGTTTATATTTAAAATACTGTTAATATCTTTGTTTTGTAGTGTTTTCGAAATTGCGATTTTGTAAACGCGTGTAAGAAAAGTCTAAATTATTAAATACATACATTATTGTTTACGTTAGTATAAATAATCAAGTATTTTCATGTTTACAGATAATTATTGCCTTTATATAATAAAAACAGGAAATATTTATAATTTATCTAATCGAAATATTAATTTCATATAACGCGATTCGGATATTTAAGCAATTTAAAAATATATTTATAGCGATTATTTTGATTAAAGATTAAATTTAGATTTCATAAATAAAATTTAACTTAATGCGCCGGATTCGTAATTATATTTATAGGTTGCGCTGTTCCCGTGTATACATATTTCTATTTCGATTGTTTTATTAATTAACTGTTTTCGCGCCTTTCAATTTAGTTTGGTTTTAATTACTCTTTTCGTACAGTCGCGGTGCATTTTTCATAAATATTTCCATTTATAATGTTATTTTATTCGATTCTTGTGTTCATTTTCGTTTATTTATTACTTAATGTTTCCATATGTGAATATGAATATTGAAATAGAAATATGATGGTAACATATATTTGACGTAGATTCTTTGACGCGTACACACAGTAATCCAAAGCGTTCGTATACCAGGTACATTCACTTTACATTATTTAACTTTATCTCTAATAACTTATTCTATTTACGATACAAGTATATTTAAATTTAACTAGGTATATTTAATTTGATCATCTGTTGATTATTTTAGAATTGACCGGTAAGTTCCTCGAGCTATTATTTCGTTTATATGTCTTTTGTAGACTGATTTTTTTTGTATCTAAAAATTATTTCACTTATTTTTGTTATGACTTGCGTATTATTAAAGTACGCTTTTATTGCATGTTTTTAAAAATTATACTTAGTGTAATTAGTAAGATTTTGAATTGTGCGTATATTTACTTAAAACAAGATAGTAAAAAAAATAATAATAACACTTTATGGTTCGCAACGTTTTGTTTAGCGTGATTCTACTTGTAAAGTTGTGTGTTTTTTTTGTTAAGCCGATTATTATACTTTCATTAGAGCGGTTGTTGTATAATGAATCAATTTTTGTTTCTATAACAACAAATTAACAGACTAGCGAAAAACACTACTACTCATGTACATTGTTTTAAATAAGGTAACTATAATTAAGGATTATAGATAATAAATTTTTAATTACTTTTAATAAATTAACCTATAAAGATTCTATTGTAGTAATATTACATTATTCGTTTTTACATTTGTTTCAAAAATTCAATATGAATTTATGTTACAGCTATGTGTTTTCATTGACAAGCGAATTTTTCTATCGTTGAGTTATTTTAGGTTGTTTTATAATAATATTAACGAAAATCGTTGTTTATTATTTTCTCATGTTCGCTCTTTCGTGTTTGTCGATTTTTGAATGTGTCATTTCTATTTATTTGGAGTTTTGCACAAATGAAAGCAACTACGTAATCGATCGTTTTAAATAAATTTTGTATACTTACGAACGTGCACAATTGGATTTTTTCTCATATCGTTTAGAACTGCGTCCACTACCGTATCATCAGATCTGTATAGTTGACGTTTAGATATTCTTTTCTGAAATAAAGTTAAATTCGTTTCTGGGGAACTGTAACGAAAAAAAGAAAATACTAATAATATTTGACCGTCGATATAATTTTTAGTTAAATAACTTAGTTTGAAATTCTGTAACTTTGTTAGATTGGAAAATAATACGATTGACATGAATACTACTTTTTTTGGTGATAAATTTACTTATTTTAGGACCCCCCCGAAAAAGTTAATTTTTGACATGATTTGTACAATTTAAAAAAAAAAAACAAATGATCAAAAATTTCATCGAGTGAAGTAAATATAAACAATAAACAGTTCTGGGCACGAGTTTTATGAAATTACCGGTCAGAGCAAAGTTATGGTATCGATTTCAAGAATTGTAAAAATTGAAAAGGGATTTGTCGGATATTATGTTTTTTTTTTTTTTTTGTCTAATACCGAAGTAAGCGGAATTACAACATAGAGAACTGTTTCTTTCGGTGTGACATAGGATTCCGTAATTACACCCTTAGGGGTAATATAAACGCTTTCACGACTCGTGCTACGTAATCAAATTAAAAATAAAGACAGGAAGAACGAAGTAGCTGTGTTGATTACCAATTTTTAGACTTTATTTCATGTACGCTATAGAACTAACGTTGTACGTATTACTGGAAACGAGATTAACGTTTAATAAATCTTCGTATCTTAGACACGCCCTGAATTCTATGCAGTATATTTATGTATTACGTATATACAGATATGAATTTGACATATATATATATATATGTTTGTGTGTAGGGGGAGTTCTGGATTGTATTTTTTTCTTTCGAAAACAATATTTTAACAAAATTTTTCTGCAGAAAGCAATATTTGTCGAAAAAAAACTAGCTGTTAATTTCGGTTTATCAGTCATCCGGGTAATGTTCGTTTTTTGCTTTAATTATACTTCTAACTAGCAGAAACAAACCTCCGATTCTAACCTAACCAATATTTTTAAAAGGGTGTAATTAATTTTAAAATCGTTTTTTTAGAAAAGTGAGGATTGCCCAAGCATATCGGTGAGTACATTTACCTAATTTATAAGTTTATCTTAAATAATTCTATAAAAATAATATATGATTTTTTCTTGCATAAACTAGAATTGAGCCATGTAGGGACGTTATATATATATATATTTTTAAAAGCAGAAAAAAAATACGCACGCGTAATTATGTTCCATCTTGACTGGATGTGAAAGATGTTTACGTTTTACGCTTATTTATAAACGATATCCATTAGGAAAAATGTTAAAATTGAGCTTATTCAAACGTTTGGGTTTTCTATCGCTTTATATGAGACGCAAACATTTAAAAATATCGACAATAAATGTGCGACAGTTTTGAAATATAGCGTTGGAGACGACTCCTTAGAATTGCATATAGCAAAACGTACAAATAAATCGATGTTACAAGAAATCGGTCTCATGCAATAAGAAAGAAAGAAAAGAAGTATATTTTGATTATTTACAAAACTTATAATATACCATGCTATCGTTCCGAAATATAATAAATTCCTTAACCGATAAACTTAATAATAATTTTTAAAAAATATACGTAAGTGTTAGTTATATACATTTGTTGCTTAATAAAATTTACAGGAAAAATTCCGCAAAAAACCTGCAACGTGTAATTCATAGGTAAATTTTAAACACAATGGTTAAATAATTTATAAAATGTAAAAGAGAAAAGAATACAAAAGTAAATAAAATAA
This sequence comes from Coronaproctus castanopsis, assembly GCA_032883995.1. Taxonomy (NCBI): domain Eukaryota; kingdom Metazoa; phylum Arthropoda; class Insecta; order Hemiptera; family Monophlebidae; genus Coronaproctus; species Coronaproctus castanopsis. Next base: position 155,937,602 of record CM065053.1, on the reverse strand, counting down.
AATTTATCTATAATATCATTGAGTTTTAAACCTAATACTACCCTGTTAAGATATGTTTATATTTTTTATACCTGTGTCGTAGAGATTGATAATCGTAGTTTCCAATTTAATTGACATTTTGGTCAGCAGGCATGCGGCATGCATTAAAAAATTTTAAGGTCCTGTTTTTTTATTATTTTTTGTATATAGGGATAGTTTAAAAAATGTCATGCATTGTTTTAATGGGCGCGTATCTGGGTTTGTTCAACACTATTCTTAGGTAATGATTTTGTAATCGTTGTAATTTGTTTATATTACTTGGACAGGAGTTCGACCACACAGGACTACCATAAAGAATTTTGGGCTGAATTAAATTAAAAGCTTGTTCACCGATGATGGCATAAATTTCCTGTTAAATATTGGAAACAGCACATTCATTTTTTTATGTCCCCCCTTGTAGATACATTCGTTTATATGTTTAGTAAAAGTTAGCTTACTATCTAGTGTTATACCGAGATAATTGTCTTTTGATTTTTAGTCTAGGTACTCATTATGAATTCTAACGAAGTCTATAGCAGGTTTACGCTTTGTGAAAATAATAGTCTCTATTTTACTATCATTAATTATAATTTTACACTTATGAAAGTATTTGGATATTTTGTTAATTGCAGTGGTTAATCTGTTCCTCATCGTATCAATACGATATGAAGATGTTAGCATATAAATTGATTTCAACTTCTTTAATTGTGCTAATATCATTTATGTAGATAATAAACAAGAATGGACCAAGGATGCTGCCCTGAGGTACTCCTGCCGATGCATATCGGACTTTAGATTTCTGAGTTTTAATTTTCACATAAAATTGTGTAGATATGCTTTAGTCATGGAAACTAGTTGATGTGGAAAACTGTACTTTATTAATTTATACAGAATTCCATCGTGCCAAGTAATGTCGGAAGCTTTTTCAATGTCTAGCACTAGCCCAGTGTGCTTATTTTTATTAAAATTATCAGTGATTAGATCACAAATTTTTACTAGCTGCGTGGTAGTGTTTAAATTCGGTGGAAAACCAAATTGGAACTTATTAAGAATACCATTTAAATCATTTTCTAAATCTAATGAATAATATTTTTTCAAAAATTTTGCTACTGTTACTGAGCAAACTAGCAGGTCGTATATTTTTCATTAAGGAAGCATCATTGTTTAGGAAGAGGTACAATTAACGAGAGTCTCCACGACACAGAGTAGTAGCACAGACGAATGCAGGAACTAAATAACACTTTACGAGATAGATTTTTAATCATTTTTACGCTAATTTTATCATGTCCGGCAGAGTATGCAGTTCTTGACCTCTTTCGGTGAGGTTAAGTCAGCCTAGTTTAATGTAGGTACGTTATTTGTTAAAAATGTATTTATTGTTTTGTTTTAATTTCGTCCGTGATATTCTGTGGACATTGCTTTATTCTGTTCATGTATATTCTGAAAGTGTTCTACTGTCCAACAGAGTATGTATTTCTTAGTGATCTAATGCAGTTCTTGACCTCTTTCGGTGAGGTTAAGTCAGCATAGTTTAATGTAGGTACGTTATCTGTTAAAAATGTATTTATTGTTTGTTTTAATTTCCGTTCGTGATATCGTGTGGACATTGCTTTATTCTGTTCATGTATATTCTGAAAGTGTTCTGCTATAAGCTCAGCCTTATCTTCGTTTAAGTACACTACTATATTGACACTTCCAGGTCTTTTAATAGACGGCAAGTTTGTTTGTCCACCGGAAAAATATTTGTTTACTTTCCAATGCAAGGGTTGTCAACGATCGTTAAGAGTGTTGAAGTCCTTCGGATGCATAATAAGAAAGCATGAATGGAGCGCACAGTGGTGATGGGTAAAATTGATTGAATACGACCACCGGAGGACGTACACCTATGAGATGGTCAGTTATTGTGCTGCATACAAAAAGGTTGCCATTTTCGGAGTACGTACGTAAAGCGGAGAATCGCGAAAAATGAAGGAAAATTACAAAATCGTCGGTAGATTAAATGTTAATCACGATATTCTACCTAAGGTGACGACTAAAGATGAGATGATGATAGAACGATATACTAGATTTAATTTAGTGCAAGAAAGAAAATTGAATATATTTTTCCTTCGACGTACGTCAAACCAAATCAGCGAAGATAAATATCGAATAATACAATTTATTGTAAAATCAACGGAAAATCTGTTGAAATTCTGAAAATATTAATTCAGCGGTTATATACGTGATTGTTTAGGTCGGTTGGCAGAATGATAACTGTTCTTTAATACTTCATAACGAAGAATATAACAGTTGGACAAATATAATATTAATATCTTCTGCGTGTTTTTATCTTAACGATCTTCTTTAGAAAAATAAATATTATATATCTGAATAAAGTGTTCGATGCGTACGCACGATATACTAGTAAAAATGATTGTATTTGGATTTAATTTTTTTTTTTTTTTTGTTTTTTGAATTTGCTTCGTAATTACACGAGCAAGCGAATATAAATACTATCGTCAAAAGATTTTTGTACGCGTTATGGGTTATGTAATAGTTATCATTAAAAGCTAAATTATGGAAACAGAAGGTTGGAAAGATTTTTAAAATTAATTTTCAGCTTCATTATCATACCTCGTTTGGTATCCCGTAAAGATAGTTGCTTTTATTTCATTAAGTTTAATTTTATCGATATTATCATATTGATATATTTTATTAATAAATGGAAAATACATCGGTCGTGTTTAAAAAAAAAACAACTAATATTTAATTATTTTAAAAATAGAAAATAAAAATATTTATTTAATGTCTGCGCGTAAAAAAATCCGGTAATTCGAATCAAACGTTTAGTTTTCTGTCAGGCGATATTAAGCTTTTTTTTAATTTGAAAAAACATTTTATAAAGTCGTAATATTTTTTTTTTTGCGAACATATTACAGCGATATTTATTATTTTTGCGTTTTGCCGATTAAACGCAATGCAGTATTAACTTAACTGAAACAATTTGATTTTCGTAATTAACGTGTAATAATCCACCACCTTTTCAGTTAACGAGGAATGAGTTGTTTTGGATAGAAAAAGGAACCTCGAATTGAAATTGCGGAAATTAAATTCAATTAAAAAGTAATTAAAGAAGAAACATTTTCCGAATTTCGGGTTAGCGTTATGTTTTCACCTTTATAACTGAAATATTTACTACGACGCGCAAAATATGAAAGAAGATGACTGAAAAACATCGTCGTTGTATTCCGGAGCGCAGGGTGAAAAGAAATAGAAATAAGGTAAGTGGGAACGCGTCTGTGTACGTGAGTAGAAAAAAATGTTCATTCGTTTTAAGTATTAATTTATTACATCATTCAGAACGACCAGCTGTTTTAAATTAAATTATTCTCTATTGTAAATTTTTATTAATGCTGAGAAATTTTAACTTCTATTATTATTATTATTATTTTATATATGTATATATATATATTTGTATATATCGGAAAGAGGGGAAAGCGAGAAAAGGGATTTATTTTCGTCGAAAAATCTGTTTCTAAAAATTAGTAAAAATAATTATTTAGTTAATTCGTTTTTTATATAATGTAGTACACGAATATTTTATTTATTTTTATCCATCTATCATCTACAAGTATCTTATTGAAAGTTAAGAATATAAACAGAAAATATGCAGTTCGAATGTGATACTCTAAGAATACGTTTTAATCAATTGGGAAATTCAGAAATAATTTTCATTTAAAATGATAAATTCAAAATGAACTGACGTTATTGTTTATATTTTGAATTCACTGCATCGTAATATTCGTGTAAAAATCCGAAGAATAGCGTAATTAATCCGGTTAATTTTAAATTTCTCGCAAAAACTTAATATTTGAAATATCGAATATAATAAATGCACCCCGTCATATCCCTCAGGAAAGGAAGTAGAAATATTAGTTTACGGCTTTAGACTAGTTATGAATTTTGAGATGGAAATTAATTCGATATTTTTAAATCGGTGAATATCGTAATGTACAAAAAAAAAAACTTGAACGTGAGCACATGTCGGCATGTTAAATTCGGTCGTATTAAATTCAAACAGAAAGAATTGAAGTAGCACGCACGGAATTATAAATTTATTTACAATAATTACAACTTAGTGAAATGTACAAAAATTACGTTAAATGAAAGACGAATACTTCTATATATATAATTTACATAAATAAATAAATAATGCAAAACAAACAAACACGCTTCCCTAACACTGAACACGTTGTAACTTAAAGATAATCGAAGTAAAGATGGTAACGTTATTGATTGTGGAAAATAATGATGAAAAATCATTATTTGGAAAACATTGTATAGAATTAAAACACAAAATAAATAATATTAATCAAAATTATAAAATTCTACATACAGAAAAACATTTTAAAAAAAGAAAACTACTCGAAAAAATGGAAATAATAAAAGAAAGGGATAAAAATAATTTATTAAATTCAATGGTAAAGTTTGAGGAAGAATTAATTTTAAAAAGTGTATTATAAAAATATTATTCCTAACTATTAAGTTTTTAATCACATAAATATATATTTTTCATTGTTCAAACACATATTTTTATAAAATAATTATTTTCTAGCTACTGTTCTGTAAATTTTATATTACTGACAATTGATTGTGTTGTATACCACAGTCAGGGTCAGATAGTTTAAAGTATTCATAATTGTAAAATTGTAAACTTAGTTTTAAATTAATATGTTATGATTTTATATTAATTAATTTTAACTGTATATAGCTTGACAATGGCGTAATTGCCGAAAAGCTTCGCATAATTAAAAATAAATTTAGTGATTTTAACTATTTTTAGTAATCAAGTATAAAGATGGTAACTCTGCGCGCACTGCGTTATTATGCTAGTGCCGTTGCGCTGCGCAGTAAAATGGGTTATCGGTATCGCTTTATAAAAATCGCGTCACTGTAACTTGTTTAGATGAATATCAACTGGATATGGCTTAAACATGTGTTCCTATTTCCCAAAGGCTACGGCCTTTCGTTGTCAGTTCATGCTCAGGAAAAGTGTTACCCGTGGTCTTTTGAAACTTTTAGCGGCTTTGTTCATAGTTTGAGGAAGACAAATTAGAAAATAATGATTTAAACGTATCGCGTGTATGTTTGATCATTATTTCTTTTCGATTTTTATTAGTACAATTTAATTTTGTCTTATAAGTTAGTAATCTAGAATTCTGTCATTGTTTCCGAGCTATTTTCTCATTTAGCGCATTTAGTGATTACTGCGGGATAGTTTAAGTCACGACAAGCATTATTGTCGTGAAGCGTACACAACTAAGCTATTTTTTGTACTATGTTAAAATATTCCGCAGCTTATTCGCTCTTTTTAAGAGGATGTTCGGTGTTAAGTTTTCGTAATCCAGCCAGTTCTTTTACTATGAAATTTTAATTCGCGATTTTTAATTATTATAGAAGAACTCAATTGCAATATGATGACGGGCGAGTGATTTGATGAAGAGTCAAGCGACAATTCGACGTTTATATACGATGCGCTCATGCCTTTAGTAATGAATATGCCAAGGAGATCAGAAGGACAATATGTTGTTCGGCCAATAGAGATAACAGAAAAATGTTCTTTCATAATGTAATCGTACAATTGCTTGCCTTTAGGTGTGATGAGTCGTAAGCTCGAGAAAGTACGTTTGGAATTAAAGTCACCACTCAGCATGGGTAGCTGTCCTGCGTTATTACGCTGGCGAAGTAAAGTGTGTTATCCGTATCAACTCACTTTGTAAAAATCGCAGAACACCCTTTTGCGACAGTAACTTATTTACAGTACAGTGGTTCCTCGCTTGTATATAGTGAGTTATATTCTTTTAACACAGTGTTATAACCATAACCAATTGTGTGCCAATGATTTCTGAATTAGCACTCGTTTACAATATTATATAGTAATAATCAATTTTATATCGAATTTTATTCCTTCTTTATGTGGCGAAAATATATTTTTTCCTACTATATTTTTCGTGCTTATATATAATTATACTTACGTCGAAAAGTTCAAATTATATATATATATATACTGTATTGCTTTTGAAGAATGTGTAACACACGAACACCTATATATAGATATAACACAAGTGTTAAATGCGCTATAGCCGGCGATTTAAATCTACGTGTCGATATAACAAAAACTCTGCTCCTTAACACCAGGAAACGAATGACTTATGGCGCAATTGAGTTAACTCATTGCGTTATCACATTAATTGCGTCATATTTTTTAATAAACAGGTAATGGACCGAGTTTTTTTTTTTGAAATATTAATCTTCGCTAGTAAATATTTCGCGAAAAATAAATCCCATTGTTTTATTAATAATATACGCCGTCAATATTTATCTGTGAAAACGAAATCCAAAATGATTTTTCGTTTTTACGCAAAATAAATTAAAACGCTCTGCCGTAGATAATTTATAATTGCGATATATTGTTAATGAAATTTTTATGGGATATCGTTGTTTTCAAGAATACGTTCGGTCGGTTGAAATTAATATCGAATAAAAATTATTTAACAAATTAAATATGTAAAAAAAAAATTAACATTGAACCCTAATTGGCAGAAAATAATATTCGAAAAATAATAATAAACTTGTATCTAATTGTCATTCTTCTAGAGAACGTTGCCATTAATATTGAGCCGTCGACGAAAAAATATTTAAAAAATAGAGTATATGAACAATTAAAAATAATAATATTGAAGGAAAACAAATTTAGTAATTAGAGTTTTTTTTTCCTAAAAAAAACAATCGTATATTTCTGAAAAAATGTATATATATATATATATATATATATATATATATATATATATATATATATATATAAACGTAAATAATCGTTAATAACACAAAATAAAGTATAAAAATCCAAGGAAAATTATATATCAGTTAATCCGCGCATATATATCATTTATATATACGTGTATAATATAAATAAGTAATTCAGTCTTGTATATAGTTAGTCCTTTGCAAGTGTACCTATATTTAAGGACAACACAGCCAGGATGACGAAGCATAGTCCCAACCATTACCGTGTAATATATGATAAATTATAAACCAAACAAAATCATAACACAGTTTAATCATTAAAAGTTTTTTATTGCAAAGCTGTTTTATGATTTTGTTTGGTTTATAATGTATAAAATCACTACTCTCTAATATATTTAACATTTAAATATATTATAAATTGCAGTTATTATTTAACTACAAACTTAAAACTTAATAATATAATCATCGTCGTATATTATTCGTTTCCGAACATCGTGAATAGCTATTGTACGTTTATTTTTACGTACAAAATGAGCTAGCATTAAAGGCACTATTTATATACGACACCGATGCGCGCGTATATGATATACAGAGTGGGGTGCCTCTGCCTTCTCCGTGATAATTAAGAATTAAATAATGATGAAAACTTTCTATGTTGCGCACTGATTTCGAACCCCCAACCGTCAAGTTGACAGTCGAGAACTTTAGCAACTACATCATGTCGACATTATAATTCAGCATATATTAAAAAGATCTGTACATTAACGATGATAATGCTTGCCAGCGAATTAATTATTATTATTATTATTATTATTATTGGTAGTAGTAGTATCATCATTATTACAAATATCGATAATAACAACATAAATTATTATTATTATTATTACCGTTATCATCATCATTACCGTTATTATTATTAAGAACACTTACATATATGAACACAATCATCGTCGTATTGTTCGTTGCTAAACGTCGTGACTAGCTATTGTACGTTTATTTTTACGTACAAAATTAGCTAGTATTTAAGGCACTATTTATATGCAATGCAGATGCGCATGTGCATATGATGTTATAAGGAGTGGGATGCCACTTCCTTCTCCGTGATAATTCAGAATTAATTGAAAACTATCTATGTGACTTGAACCACCGACCGCCAAGTTGACAGTCGAATACTAGCAATTACGCCACCGTAACATACATTTACACACACACACACATATATATATATATATATGTATATACAAAACGATATTGGAATCTTGCAAAACACTGCCAATCTGAAAAGAACTTTTTACTTTTTCAGGATGAAATTAATAAACATGGCTCTTGCAGCAATTGCGTTTATGATCATATTAAAATTTAAAAAAAGTAATTATAAGTGCGTGAAAGATAAATATATTGTACCATTGCGCTATTATCTCTGTTAATCTATTCAGCCGAGGTTTTAACGGCAATAAAGACGCCCAAAACCGAATAAGACTTTGCAAAGTACGAGCAGAAGTTATGACAGAAGACTTTTAACTTTGCAATCATTGCACCGTGCCAATCATCCCTTACAGAGTACAAGCAGAAGTTAGAGGCGAATTAGGAGTGATTATGCAACGTCTTATCCGGTTTTGGGCTTCTTTATTACCGTTAAAACCTCGGCTGAATAACAGAGATAATAACGCAATGGTACAATATATTTATCTTTCACGCACTCATAATAATAACGTGGTTGTACTATTTTTCTTTTACCCACTCAGCGCTATGCCTAATTATTTTTTTAAAATGCGATCGTAAACGTAATTGCTGCACGAGCAATTTTCATTAATTTTATCTTGGAAAAGTAAAAAGTTATTTTCCGCTTGCGGCGATTTTTCAATATCGTTTTGTATATATATATGTATGTAGTACATGTACGTATGTGTATATGCGTATTTTTTCTTAATTAAAGTAGTAACGACTGAAGAACATTATTAAAAATGTTACAAATCGTACGAGCTTATTTAGTTCCCTAGTTTTCCACACTGACTTCTATATTACGAAAGTTCAAACGGCTACTTATTTAATATTTCACATGCAGATTTGTGTTGTCAGTTATACGTCCGAAAACGGGTTTTCCCGTTCCATGTACATTTGAAGTTTTAACGCGCTCTCGTACGTTCACCGAACAATTTTAACCCTTTCAGTTACAGACGTAAAATTTTAACCCTAACAAAATTGTATATTTTTGATAATAAATAATTGTTTCGTCGAATAATAAAAATATTTATATAAACACATTGAAAATTATCTAGAATCATCGCCAGTAAACACAATCATTGACACCGTGTATCGTCAAATTAAAATCGGTTAGCCGTATTTTACTTAGAAGTCTTTACTTCGTGTATCAAAATTTGTAATTTCGTCAAAAATTGATTTGTAACTAAAATGGAATTACATTCGTAATGATCTGTATAAAATAAGGTTAACTACAATTTTAATAATGATTTTCGTTAATTATTTCATAAATCGAAATTTATAATTTCGCGGCAAAATTTGATAATGTGACTGAAAAGGCTTAAATGTTTAGAGTAACAATCCAAAAAAAAGAAGAAAGCTCGTATTTCCGTTGTGATATATTTTTCTAGAACCGGAATAATAATTATTGTTGCAATTTTGTGTTTTTTACTATCTTTGCGTATATGTACGTTACGTAAGATTTATTATAAATTTATAAAATACTTAATTAAATAAATTTTTACAGGCGACAGTTTTTTTTCACACGCATTCAACCGTTATGAAGTGATGTAACACTGTAAAGTTAATCTAAACGAATATATTTACTTTACGATTTTGTAATAAATGTATCTTATTTATCACAGAGAAGCATCCCATTCTGTATAAAATTATATTCTGCATTGTAATTAGTACTTTAAATGCTAGTAGTCCATTTTGTAGGTAAAAATAAACGTGGCTCTAGTCAGGAGACGTCCGACAACGAACAATACGACGACGATGATGATACTTTTCTCACTAATTACCGTTCGACGTTTCCTTTCATTCCAGTAAAAGCGAGACTTGTATTATTAGCCTAAAGATTTTTAGGGGGTTTGTATGTTTAGATTTTTTGTATTTTTTTGAATCTTTAGAGTTGTCCATTTTTTTTTTTAGATGTTTAGAGTTTCTTTAATTATTATTTTTTTCTTATGACAACTAAGTAAGTCGAATAATAAACGGTTTCGTTAATTTGTATAATATGTCTATTATAAAGTGTTTGAAACATACGGTCGCACATGTTATAGTACCCGAGGAAATTTGAAGTATTATGAAAACTGGAAATAGTTTTTCGATTTTCGAGATAAAAGGCGGGCGTTATTCTACGTAAAACCCCGACGTAAACCGATAACGGGAAATATTTCCCTTTTATTTTGTAAACTAACTTCTGGACCGAAGTGTTTGTGTCCGTCTCTTATTGTTTTCGTTTCATACTCCGGTTTGTTATTTTTTCTAACAATTGCTGGTATTGTTCCGTAAGGAAAGAATCGTTCGTTCAATAAAATAATTGAATAAACTACTACTTTTTCACTAGTACACGATGTGTTTACTAGTGTGTATATATATATATATATATATATATATATATATATATATATATATATATAATAAGAATTTTACAACTAAACTGTTTAATTGTTTTTGTTTGTAATTCTTCATTCGAAATATTTTAAGTGTATTTAAATGACGAAACCTTTATTATAACGAATAGATCGGAAATACGTATATATATATATATATATATATATATATATATATATATATATATATATATATATATATATATATATATATATATATATAATCAGGGGCGAATATAAGAGAAGGACTCAAGGGCCCGGGAACCCCCCGAAATTAGGAAATAAAAAATTAATACAGTACCGTCTACTGAATTACAGTAGATTCCCAAATTCAGCGACCCGATAAAGTTTTCGAAAATTGTGTAAAGAGTTAGAAATGGCGATCATCTGGACGATATTGTGTTTCACAAATGATTATAAACTAATCTCTCGTTTTCCTATTTTTAAACAAAGTTTCATTCAAAAATTTTGGTCTAGTATTTTTTGACTGGGTCACCTTATATATTTTATTTCATGAATTTGATACATTATAAAACAAGCACGATTTATCAAACCAAAAATAACACGTTGGAAGACACACTTACAACATCGGAGAGACAGTGTAGTTATCAGCAGACTCTGATTTGGCCACACTAAACTGACACATGCTTATCTTCTCAATAGATCGGAAGATCCATTGTGTACGGCCCTGCAACAACATATACTGACAGAGTGTCCACAATATAGCCTACAGAGATTATACTACGGACTTCCATCTTCATTACAGCTACTGCTCGATGAGAACGTTTCTACACTATCTAGACTCATCCTCTTCCTACATGATACTGGATTGTATCATTTAATCTAATACTTATTTTCCTCTGTACCTCTAGCCATTAGTTGCTTATGGCGCATTAATTTAAATAATAATAATAAAATGATTTTTTATAATTTTTTTTATTATCAAATATTCAAAATTATTTTGTATTTGACTCTTTTAGTTCGGGTAAGTGTTTGCGAATGGGTCCGAGGTATAGTACGAGCGGCACCTTGCCCCCACACAATATATAATCATATTGGCCACTGTGACCAAAAAATCGTAGTATTCTTCTGATAATGATCGATTTTAATGTTTTCGGGTTATCAGTGTCGTCCAAAATGGAAGCATTGAGCCGAAAATATGAAGGGGCTATTCGTTCAAGGTGTAGTGGCTGGTAGAAGAGAGCGCGGTCGTGTACCTCTTCGATGGTCAGATGCGATTTTCAGAACACTGGCCGCACTTTCCTTGTATGTCGCACGCGACGTATTTGTTGGAGCAGCTTGGTCAGCTATGTGACAGATCATGGTCACGATACTCTTGCATGGGGTGACACTACTCACTGGTGATGATGATATATATATAGTTCGTTCGTTCGATCTTATGGAGCCGAGTAGAGTAAATTATTATTTTAGATGTTTAATTTTAATCCCAACACCCATTGTAACGCGTTATTCGTGATATTATGCACATCGTATCTATTAATCATATCATGATTTGAGAAAATCTTACAATTATATAGATGATCCAATGTTCGGATCTCTCCACATTCGCACCTGGGACTCGGGGTCATTTTCCACTTGTTTAAAGTGTCTGTCCCGTGCGAAATCTGTTTACTCTGCACCATGCCTCTCTTGGTAAGTCCATTCCCGGGGGTTCCATAGTAGGGTCGTGTACCAAGTCCGCATTAGTAGCTTTGCAGTTTATCCACTCATTCTTCCATCTTACTTTCCAGTTTGGTGGTATACTCTTTATATGTTCTGCTGTTCTCCAGGGTGGCCATCTTGATTTTAATGCTCTTACTGGTGTGTATTCTTTATCTTTATGCATTAGACAGTTATGTGAGACTGAGAAATTTTCCCAAAGTTTGCTAAACGCATCTTCCCGCCTTATTTTTGGAGGAGCGATAATCGTTGGGATAGCCTAGTGGGTAGAGCACGGATTTCCATACGGAAGGCACCGAGTTCGATACGATCGACAACGCAAAAGTTATCATAAGAAAAATATAAATAATCCTAAATATTATCGCTTAGAAGGCAATGGCAAACCACCACACACAACACCATATACGCGCTAGTAACAATAGAGTACACCACGAAATACCCTGGGCTACATTGTGTCGTGACAACAAAGAGGTTACAATCAGTTCTCCCGGGATGTACGTGTCTATCTACGCTAGCGTCATATTATGAGTTCTTTTTTCACTACTTACACTCCACAACAAAATATGTATAGGCAAGTAGCCGCCTACCTCCGATACGCAGATTTAATGATGTATATATCTTCCAAGTAGAACTACTTCCACTACCGCACTTGAGCTGTGTCCAAGCTATTGGTGTTAATATCATTACCAACAGTAACTATTATGTTACCAGTGGCACTCGTGCTACTAGTAATCCTAATAATTATCATAGTTGTAATTCCATTTCTATACTTTCTATACAAAAACCGCCCACATGTATGCGTAAATTTGCCAGTGATATTCGGCAGTTAATGAGGGTCAATCACAAGGTAATTTTAGTTGGAAACTTCAATGCCAAAAGCAGACGTTGGAATTGCTTTAATGATAATTTTGCTGGCACTATCCTTAACGAATTGTCAAAAATGGTCTTCTTCGCATAGTGGCTCCCCCTAAGCCCACACATTTTCCCAATCGTGCAGGTTGCAAAAACAGCATTTTAGACTTAGCACTTGTAAAAACTTTAAACACATAAGATCTAATCTCTATTAACGTTCTTTCATCCGATCATATACTCATTACTACTTTTACAAACTAAACTCCTCTTAGCAAAAAAAATGTTTAGATTACAAAAATGCAAACTGGCATCAATTTAAAGAATACATTAGCAACAACATTGTTCACACTGTCATAAGCGGTCCTTCTGATATCGACAAAACCTTAAGTGACCTAGTCGAACTAATTCTGTCATCGATTGAACGGCGTATCTGTTTGTTCACCTACATCTAATTTACCGTCTTACATACGTGTACTTATCAGATTCAAAAACTACATCAAACGATCGTGTACTAAGCATTACGGCCGACCAGTCGCCTCTTTTTTAAAGCAGCTATTGACTCTTTTGATCAAAACTCAATAGTACAACAACTTCCTTTCCACGCTTAGCCCCAAGGATATTAGTGTTTGGAAGGCGACTAAAAACCTTAAGTCTCTTCCACCCCTCTACAACTCGTCCACCAGTAATTATGTTTACACTGACATAGAAAAAGTAGAGGTCCTGGCTACTCACTACTTCAAAATTCACAGACATAACTTAACTTTCAGCGCAAGAAAGTCCAGTCTCAGGTTGAGAGGTATCTACGCACTACTAAGATGTATCTACATACAATTAACACTACCCAAAATCGTGTTAATGTCATTTGCCCTCTAGAAATATCCAATATCATTAAAAAAACGAAATTAAGGAAGGCCCTGATAATATATCATTGCTTATAATCAAGAAACTTCCTCATTCCGCTATTGTTGTATTCTCAATCATAATGAACGGTATCTTCCGCAAAGCTTGAAACTTGCCAGGATCATCTCCTTGCCCTATATTTTTGTGTTTTAATTTTTTAAATCTTTTTTTTTTAATTTAAATATCACTCGATAATGGCGTAAATGCCGAAAAACTTTGTAATTTTTAAAGAAAATAAACGTTTAGAAGGTATACTCTTTCTAGGCAAGCGTAAAATACACTCTACTGAAATGTGAATGTTATTATTGTTTAAAACATGTTTAAATACTTCCACCGAATGTTTTCCGTCGAAACATTTAGATTATTCCAATCTGCCACTTTTTGAGTTGTAATTTAGAAATTAATGAAGATTCATTTACTTTTTTTTTTTTTTTTTTTTTTTTTAACGAGTAGCTATTGCCTGTAAGGCTATTACTCGAACTATCAATTACTTAGAGATAATTACGAGTTTGATTTTCATTAACTTTTTCAATCCAAACATCAAAGACCTTCATCTTCCCAAGCAAGTAGTTAATCTTTAAAATTTGCCCAATAAAATATTTCCAAGTCTTTAGCGTAGTAGTCCAGTGATCCAAAAATATTCGTGGCTTGTTTTGTAAAATACTGTAACTGTAGTCTTCACAACTTCTTCGACATTATCAAAGGTGTATCTTTCAAATTTTTCGATAAATTGTGAACTGCGTACGGAATTGATTAGTCTATTTCTGAGCAGAATTTTCTTTCAGTTATACACAGTATATAACTCATTCGTTAAAATTCCTATTACTTCTAGGAAACGCGAATGTTTTTTTTTTGTTACTAACGACTTATAATAATAGTAATTATTATTATAATCACTGTAGAAATTTAATTTTAATTTTACGCAAAAATAATACGCATTAATCGCTTTACCGATAGTTACATAATAATAATAATAATAATAATAATAATAATAATAATATAATAAAAAATACTACTACTAGGACGACATTCGGGTTAATTAATGTTTGCGGTTTTTTAATTTACTTCCGGAAAGTAGAGAAGTGTGGAACAAGTAAGAACGTAGTCGATGTATTTGTTGCTAAAAATTTATTATTAACATTTTCGCATTAAAAAAAAAGTTTTAAATAATGATTTCATCTTTAAGAATAGCAACTTGGAACGCAAATGGCGCCCTACAAAATAAAATAAAAATCGAAACATTTTTAAAACTCGAGCACATAGATATATTATTACTTGCTGAAACTCACTTTACAGATAAATCTTATTTTCACATATATTCGACAAATAGACCAGATGGCAAGGCTCATGGTGGTACTGCAATCATAATTAAAGGAAATATTAAGCATTACGAATTAACCAAATTAACTAGCAAAGAAATGCAGACAACTAGCGTAATTGTATCCTCATTAAACGGAAAAATTGCGATGTCTGCTATTTATTGTCCCCCGAATCAAAAATTTTCAGAACAAAAATTAATTAAATACTTTGATAGTCTAGGCCATAGGTTCATAACTGAGGGTGACTGGAATGCGAAGAGTGTGAGATGGGGTCAAGGTTTACAAATGCAAGAGGTAGCTTACTGAACAAAATAATTCAGGATAAATTTTTAGGATGTGCTGCTACAGGTGAGCCAAAATATTGGCCAACCGATAGAAACAAAAAACCAGATGCGCTCGATTTTTTCATTGCTAAAGGTATCTCTATGCTCAATATCGAGGCTAAAACATCTTTTGATCTGGTATCAGAAGAAAGCCCTCCCAACCTGCATAATAAATACACCAACTGGAATGAATTCCGGGAAGCTGTAGATAGAGATTTAAAATTAAAACTACCATTGAAAAATGAAACAGATATAGATATAGCGATACAGTATCTTACTGAAACTATTCAACGCATAGCGTGGAAATCTTCACCCCAAATTAAAACTATCGAAAAAGTATATAACTTACCGCGTCACGTTCTGGCTCTAGTTAAAGAAAAGAGAAACATTCGGAAAAAGTGGCACATAACTAGAAATCCAGTCTACAAGTTTTTATTAAACAAAAAAAAGAACTTAAATCATTAATTAGGGAAATTAAAAATGAATCTCTACAGCGCTATTTACAAGAATTATCTCCCTTGAAAACTTCCGACTATAGCCTGTGGAAAGCGATTCGAAGTCGTAATAGGCCAATACAACCTTTTCCACCAATTAGAAATCCCGATGGAACATGGGCTAGGGATGGTCGAGAGAAGGCTGAAGTGTTTGCCAAATATTTTTCTGAAGTTTTTAAACCAAACTCTGAAACTGACAATTCTGAAGATATAATGACATTTTTAAGTGCTCCTTTTCAAATGAGTCACCCTATTGCGCCAACGTTCCCAGGAGAAATAAAATGTATATTCAAAAAATTAAACAATAAAAAAAGCCCGGGCTTCGGTTTAATAACCGGAAAATTATTATCAGAATTGCCGGCCAAAGCGATACTATTTATTAATAATATTTTTAACGCAGTGTTTCTCGCCTGCACTATTTTCCTCTGTCATGGAAACTGGCGCAAATAGTTGTAATACCTAAATCGGATAAGGCACCGAACTTGGTCACGTCATATAGACCGATATCCTTATTACCTATCTTGTCAAAAGTGCTGGAAAAAATCATATTAAAGCGGTTAAATCCTATCCTAGAATCGGAGAATATTATTCGCGATCATCAGTTTGGATTCCGCAAGAAGCACTCGACTATCGAACAGGTGCACCAAATTGTACATACGATACAAGAAGGCTTTGATGCCAAGCAAGTACGTCTCGGTGTGTTCCTAGATGTCAGGCAAGCCTTTGATAAGGTATGGCATTATGGGCTATTATATAAACTTAAAAAAATTCTTCCTCATCCGTACTTCCTTCTCCTTAAATCGTACCTTAAGGACCGTACATGCCAAGTAAAATTCGAAAACGAATACTCCACTATCTATAATGTTTTCGCTGGCGTGCCTCAAGGGAGTGTCTTGGGTCCGGTGCTTTATCTATTGTTCACGGCTGATTTTCCAGTTAGTGACGATGTTATAACTGCCACGTTTGCGGACGATACAGCCATTTTAGCTGTAGCCAAAGAACAAAACCTAGTCCACGAAACAACTCTGCAGCGGTCTTTAATAAAAATCGAAACCTGGTTGAGACATTGGCGTATTAACGAAAGTAAGTGCACGCAGGTCACATTCACTTTGCGAAACTTAACCTGTCCACCCACTACATTAAATGGGGAATTAATCTCTCAACAGAATTACGTTAAGTATCTGGGGATGCATCTTGACAGTAAATTAACGTGGAGCAGACATGTCGAGCAGAAAAGAAAACATCTCGACATAAAATTGAAGCAGCTGTACTGGCTTCTCGGCAGACACTCCAGTCTTTCTCTTGAAAATAAGCTTTTAATTTATAAAATAATGCTAAAGCCTGTGCGGACATACGGCCTGATGTTATGGGGCTGCGCAAAAAATAGCCATATAAATAAGATACAGCGGTTCCAAAATAAGATCATTAGGTTACTTATTGTTCCTCCTTGGTATGTTTCGAATTATACTTTACATCGTGACCTTCTCAATCCTTATGTTAAATACGAAGTCAAACACGCGGTTGAGCAGTATAAAAGGCGCTTGGAGTCTCATATAAATACACTGGCCATCAATTTATTAGATAACAGTATTCAGATACGCCGATTAAAACGAACCAGGACGTTTGATTTATCCTAATTTCTACTGGAATTCTTTGGGGAGCACTAATGGGTGTTGACCCCTCTCACGTTACTTCGCATTTCATCAAAAATTGCTAGATGGCCTCTAGGCCAGTTGTAATTATGTTATTTATATTAAAAAAAAAAAGTGAATTAAAAATTACCGGGCTGGTAAAAACGGAAACGAAAAAGAAAATTATTACGTAATAATTATTTATATTATCGTTTAGTTCATATCCAGCGGTGAATAATCTACTTATTACGTCGTTTTTAATAAAGAAAACTATGTAGCGCATACGAGACGTTACGATATCCGCGATTTGATTTTTGGTCTATTTTTTATTTATTTATTTATTTTTATTTTTTATTTTTCATACATACTCGATGAAAGATAAAATGTATTACCATCACTTTCAAATATAGCCTACCATAACGAAAGAACCATTATTCTCGACTTCCGTTACGTCACTTTAGTGTATTAAATATTTACAACGACCGGTGTAGCCACACGCGCATTATACTATTTTCGAACAGTACGGAATATTTTGCGGTTTTAGATTTTTAACGTATAAAATAAAAGGTGGCCGTTCGATTTTTTCTCTCCTCTAATTATTATTACCGAATATTTCGAATTGTTACGTAAAACTCCCTTAGTGTTTACATCTTCTTAATTTCAAGGGCAATTCCGTAGTTTCTCGTAAAATACTTATTATTGAAGACGTTCCGGAGACTCCAGTTGCCAATCTCAGAGCTGTATTTTAGATGCTATTTAGAGACATTAATAATGTTAAACTGTCGAAAGCAAGGGAACTCCATAATCCAGTTTCGGCTTGAGTAAGATATATCGTTAGTAAACTATGTACGTTTGCGCCGTATTAGTTTACGCATTCAATTTAATTTCTTTTAACAACTGATCTTTAATGAGCTAATGTCTGATTTCGATTGTAACAATCCTACTTGTAACAGTTTTAGTTACGGTAAGAGATGAAAATTTATAAATTAAAAAATTAAAATTAAAATTTATCGATCAGAAATTACGGGATTGAAAAATATGTATGTGAATACATTAAATAACGTGTTACGAGAGATAGGAATAGGCGTATACATGTGTATGTATATGTATATATACATATACAGGTAGACACGGCGAACGTGACTTTTCATAAAGAAGTTAAATAAAATATATATATATATTTATAGGGGGAGAGCATTCTGGCGCCTGCAGGATTAGTATTTTTGAGAAATTCTCTGAATACAATATATATATAAAAAAGCGCAGAAATGTCTATAAAAAATATAATCATTGACGTGGCAAGCGACGACAAAATTAGTTGAGAACAGTTATGATGACAGGTATAATGGATCCCTTTGATCTTTTAATCGAACATTAAAAGAAACGGTTTTGGAATTTTCTGATCGGCTAAAGCAAATCGGAAGGTTTCGCCGAAGCAACATATTCAGGCAATTCGTAGGATTCACATACAAACGACAAGAAAATAGAATTTCTAGAGGTGCACGTATGCGTGTGTGTATACTGGCACCGTACTAATAAAAAATAAATATAAAAATATGCCTATGAGTATATATATATATATATATATATATATATATATATATATATATATATATATATATATATATATATATATATCATCATCGTCGTCGTATTGTTCGTTTCCGAACGTCGTGACTAGCTATTATACATTTATTTTTACGTACAAAATGGGCTAGCATTCAAGATACTATTTATATATGTGACGCAAAAGCGCATGCATTTCATGTTATACGGAGTGGAGTGCCACTGCCTTCTCCGTGATAATTAAGAATTAAATAATGAAAACTTTCTATGTCGCGTGTTGGTTTCGAACCGCTGACCGTCAAATTGACAGTTCGAGCACTCTAGCAACTACGCCACCGCAACATATATATATATATATATATATATATATATATATATATATATATATATTAAGGCTTTGGATACAAAAAACTTTCCTATTATCCAAAGTGTCAGTTTTTTTATCCACAAATAAAGGGCAACCGAGGAAAAGCGAAATATGTAAAAATACAAAGAAACCAGCATTTTACCGAAAACAAGTTAAGAAAAAATAATAACCGGAGCATCACTAGCGCTCAGGAGGGCTAGACAGACTGTTGAAAAAATCTAGTTGATCACTCTCTACTCTACTCTCTCACTTTGTCGGCATTTCGATCGCTAAGTTAGAGTTAAATCAATTCAGGCCACCAAGTTTTACAACAACTAGGGGAAAGTTCCTACGCGACAGTGCATAAACTTCGATAATATATTTTTTAAAACTTGTAATAATATAAGCGTATAAATGTATGACCCGGTGAAACTCGCGCGTGTTCAAATAGATTAAAGAAATTCGTAATTTCTTTTTATTCGTTTTAATTCAATAAATTCGATTTTTACCGAAAACCTGCGTTTAATATTTGTCGGTCGTGGGCCATTCCACGCGGCATCGCATCTGGACAAACAAAGTCACCGAGTGTTCGGTAAAGTATTGTGTCAACTTACATATATATAATTTTATACTTAGGTTTTCTTTTTCTCATAATAGTCGTACAATAAAAGTAATAATAATGTAATAGTAATAATAATAATAATGATATTAATAATCATTTCATTTTTCAATTTCAATTTATTTGATATTGCTCATCGCTATACAAACATTATATAAAATAACATAGCACATATTATAAACTAAAAACGATAATAGAAAAAAAAATTAGTACCTAAGAATAAATCATTTTGAGTAATAACTGACTATGTGCAAACTGCACAGCGCCCGTTTAAAAATTGACACACATTCATTTATTGTAAAAAAAAACAACGTGCCCACAGTGTTGCTGTCAGTTGACCGTCAAGCATCTGTTAGTAGGTTATCCAATTTACAACCAATATCGAAAACAATACGGGTTCACACCGTTCGACTTACAAAGTTTACTACCGAGGGATAATGTGAATACTATTTATCGAGTTTTCGAATTTTTAACACATATCAAATTAATACCCTCGTTGTAATTATTTCAGTTCCGTGCCTTTAGCCATATACGTAAATTAAAAAAAAAAAATCGAATTATTACATTTCGCACTTTTTAACCGAATCCAACAGAAATAAAATTATTTCAATTTTCGCTGTGTTTAGATAAAATTATTTTGATAATAGTACGATATTAATTACCTTCGTTTTGATGTACGTTTAAAATTAACACGCGCTTTTTGACTTTTTTTTGGGGGGTTGGATTGAATTTGGAAATTTTTTGATATGCATGACGTTACTTATTGCGTTTACAAAAAAAAAAAAAAATTGTTTCAAGGATAAAAACCCGAGTATAATTTATATTTGTACGGATATACACCACGTTCTTTAATAATGATATTTTCTTTTCAGTTTGATTATATAGAACGAATGGAAATCAAGGGTAATAGGTTGTTCTCGCGTGAGATTGCAGACGCTTTTACGATTAGGAAAATCATCTCACGGTTATTTATCTGTAAAGAAACGATCAAATTTACTAAGTGGAACAAAATATTTTTTCTGACGTTCGTTATAGGATTTACAAAATCGATTAATCGCTCGCTACTACTTTATGCGTTCGTATATAATAACCTTGCCGATCGTAGGTTACTTTATCAATACGTTCGGAAATTTTATACATACTATTTTTGTCGTAACCGGATGAATACTTAACAGACCGAATCTGACCACTCCATTTTATTTTGGCATATTATATATATTCGAAGTATAATAGAAAAAATACTTACATTCGTTGAAATGGTACGTATGAATCAAATTCATTTGGTTCGTAAACTAATGTTAGAATAGATTTTTAAGGTAGTTGTATAAACCGACCTGATTCGAACGATGGTTTATGAGGAAATATCTACCGTTACACCATTATCTGTTTTGTTAACAGATTACGTTTTCTAATGTTATTTGTAAAAAAAATAAACACGTTCACGAACAGATCTGTTTAGATTTATCACACGCCCAGGTCCGTCACAAGCGGCCTTAACTGGGACATTGTCCCGAACCCGAGATAAAAGAATACCCCAAAAAGAACTAAAAAGTTAAAATTATCGCTACGTTTTTAATCGGAAAACTAAATGTAAATATTATTATTACTATTATTATTATTTTGTATGCGTGTATATTGCATTCAAAGATTCCACCAAGCTATGGGTCTTACGAATTACCGTGTTTCAACTTTCTATTCGTTAAAAAGTACAATGCTTCGCCGAACGAATTCTATACATATATAGTTATCGCGAATCTTACAAACAACAACAATAATAATTTTAAAATGTGGTCTTA
The DNA here is from genome assembly GCA_032883995.1 of Coronaproctus castanopsis. Lineage (NCBI taxonomy): Eukaryota > Metazoa > Arthropoda > Insecta > Hemiptera > Monophlebidae > Coronaproctus > Coronaproctus castanopsis. Next base: position 155,915,673 of record CM065053.1, on the reverse strand, counting down.
TATTTTTAGAAGAGTTAATAACTCTAATGTTACTGAAAAATCGCGATCAATATATTTGTTTATTGACAACTCATCATTATTCATAGGAGTTAATTTCACATTCATCTCTCGGGTCCAACTCACAAACGTAATTTAATTACAGTATAGTCGTATTATTTAGTGTAAAGTCAAAAATCAAAAAAACGGAGATCGATAGAAGTATTTTATTTTTTAATTATTATTATTTAATTATTTTCAAAAGCACTTGGTTAGTGGATGTAAATGATATTTACTTTTTTTCCACTAAAATATGTATTTTTTTCATTTTAAAATGGCCTGTGATATTTTATATTTTTTATAAATCAACAGGAAAAAAAAACAGAATTAGAGCTGAAAAACAAGCATTTAATAATTTAAACGCGATATTTAAAAACACGGATAAATGATACTACTTGATCTAAAGAAAACGCGTTATATTGGTTATTGTATGGTCAGTGTTTAAATGTAGCTGTGAAATATGGATAATCAATGCGACGAACGATCCCCATATTGGTGCAACATAAATCCATGTTGGCTTTATTATTGCATTATATATTAATACTCTATTGGTCAAAGGTAGGTTCTAATGATACTCTATTAGCCAATAGAGAGACCTTAATTTGATATCTAGTTGTTTTCTTGTTTTTTGTATATTTATTTTCCAGCTTAGTGTGCGAGATAAGTATACTCCTGGATATCTATTGCTTTTTTGGTGTAATATTTCCACCTAGTGATAGATAATTATGGTGACCAGTTCTATTGGTAAATGAGATATGGGTGCATTTATCGGGATTAATTTCTAGTTTCTGAATTGAGTCCATTGTAGAACAACATTCGAGCTTTCCTGTAGTGCTGCAACGGTCACTTTAGGATTCTTGTCTATGCAATGAGCATTGTGTCAACAGCAAAAATAGTCACTTTGACATTTACTTCGGTGGAAGGTTCAATGTATATAAATTGTATAATGGTGGCCCTAGTACACTTCCCCGAGGAACACTTGCTTTAATTGGATGCGACTCAGAGTAGTCATCACAACATTTAACACGAAATTGTGTTCGTGACATATGATTTCATAAGTTGATAATAGTCAGACTAACTAATACAACGGAAGAAAAGAAAGTTATTGCACAGCACCAATTTGGTTTTACGAATGCTCACTCTACAGAACAACAGATCCATGGAATTGTGGAAATAATTGAAGAAGGTGTATTCAAAACAAACTGTATACTGAATCAATGTAATATAGATATTACAAAAACATTTGACAAAATATGTCATGAAGGTTTATTATACAAAATTAAAACAGTATTATCTGAACCTTTGAAATAAATTTCATATTTTTGTTAACGGTGGAACAAGTAGACAAATTTAACTATCTGGGTTGTTGGATTACAGATATAGACTCCTCAGAAGTAGAAATAAAATATAGAATTGAGATGGCACGATTAACATTCCATAATCTAAACAACTTTGTGCAAAGTCATGATGTTAAACTTTAACTATGTTGGGAAATAGGTAAGTACTGTCTTTTCCACGCCATCAGCAGAAAGTTCAATTTTAATGTTCTAATGAGGATTCGTCTTTTACGCTTGTAAAATCACTTCTCAATATATATTTCTTTCATTTATAGCGTAAGTCTTTATTATCGATGTTAAAATATTTGTATCGGTTCCCGATGCTTTACTCTATCCAATGTTCTTTTTTTTCGTAATCGACAAAACACGATTTAAATAGTTCTGTATCGTCCTTGGAGTCTTTTTTTCTTTAGCGAAGAATTCCTATTGCTTCATTCTAAAGTATGGTGTCGTATGAATCTATGTGTGAATATAAATCAAGCTGTGTTTTCAACTGTAACAAGCGATAAAAGGTAAATATTTATCTTCGAGTTGTATCGGTTCAGTATTAGCTTAATTCAACGGCTAAATCGTCTATGTCCCCGATATTAGGACTTCATTATAATTTTCAAACTTAGGACAACACTTAATTAAATACGATGCAAGGTAGCAGGTAGCCGGTTAACTTCGGTACAATGCGTGCATATTACAACGAATTTACGGATCGTGTCACACTTATTATTAGTTTCGAAGAAACACAGACTTTTCTTCTGTTTGGGACGAATTTTTAATAACGACTTAGACGATTTCCGTTTATTTGTACACCGATATTCGCATTCTTGTAATTTTCATTAATAATGTTGTTTACGTAATTAATAATGAAATATATTATCTAGGCTACGATCGGAGAACGTTATTATCTGTCGTCCGATGTGATAAATACGGGTCACTTTTTTTTTTTTTTTTTTTTTTTTTTAAATGGGAATTAGTGATTCCATCCAAGGCTGTAAGAAGTGGATGATATGTCATATTAAATATTTATACTACAGGCTGACGTAATTAAATATGATCATGTATACGCTATTGTTCTGTGAGCTAAGCATCTGGGATTAGTTGGGAGAGGGATTCTCTTTACTTATAATACGTGACAGGAATTTTGATTTGTATATGGAGATTGGCCATTGATGAAACAGATAGAAGAATAATAAAACATTTATACTGGAAACAAGAAGCCAAAGTTCGTATTGATGGAAGACTAGAAACTCAGAATATGCAAATCTTTGAAGGTGTAAGGCAAGGATGTGTATTATCGCCACTTTTATTTAATCTCTATTCGGAAAAGATCTTTAAGATAGCATTAACAAATGAAAATGCTGGAATTAAAATAAATGGAGAAATAGTTTCAAACGTAAGATATGCGGATGATTCGGTCATCCTGACTGGAAATTTGATGGACTTACAGCGGATGATAAATAAACTAAACAAGATAGGGCAGGCATTTCGAGTTAATATTAATGTATCCAAAACAAAATTTATGGTAGTTACCCGCTCGCAAATTGCGGGCGAAGCACTATATATAAATGGAAGAGCTGTTGAAAAAATAGAAAAATTCAGATACTTGGGCTCAGTAATCAATTGCAGATGGGATTGTGATGAAGAAATCAGAGTCCGATGTGGAATAGCCAAAGGTGTATTTAGAAGACTCAGTAACGTACTTCTCTAACCAAGTTCCCCTTACCCTAGGTTAAAGGTCATCAATTGCTATATATGACCAGTACTACTATACGGCGTGGAGACATGGTCGATAAAGAAGATATCTGAAAAGCGGCTAAGATCAATGGAAATGTACTGAGACGTCTTATAAGAATATCATGGACAGAAAAAGTAACAAATGCGGAAGTCTAAGACAGCAATTAGCAGAGAATTATGGAATATCATATAGAAAAGAAAAATTGCGTATTTCGGTTTCGTGGACAAGAATACGGCATATTACAAACTATATTAGATGGTAGAATAAAAGGAAAACGGCCAAGAGGCAGAAGGAAGTTCGGATGGATAATGAACATGAAAGATTTGACGGGAATAAAAGGAATTGGAGAATTAATGGAAGCAGCAAGAAATAGAACACTAAAAACAGCCAACGCGTCAAGGACGTAAGGCACTAAAAGAAGAAGAAGAAGAAGACATTCTATATGAAAAATAGGTGATTTTCATGGACGATCTGTCTCCATCGCAAGGATGGGTACAGAATGGCGAAGGTACTAATTTGTGTATGAATAGAACGTATGGAATGTTGTTGACGTTAATCCTTAGGAGGCATATAATACGAATAAACGAAATCCTGTTTTTCTATGAAGAATTACTGAAACCGAAGGTTGAATACTTCCGAATTGTTTGGCTGAATACCTCAAAGCGCGGTTACAAAATTATTTGCGCGAAAACTTAATCTCAGATAAAATATTACTAAGAGGTGTACCGAAGTAAAATGAGCCATTCTCGAGGGCGATTCTAGCAAGATTGTCTACGATATCATTCCAGTAGATACCTGAGTGGCTGGTAATCTAGATAAATTTGACATCAACGCGTTTCAGAGATAGATCATAAATATTTCTTAGAATGTCGTAAATCGATGGAAAACAGCAGCTATTAAATGAGGAATTATTTATCGTTAAACCTTCAAAATAACTACGTCACGCCCTCATTAAGCGTGTTAATCGCAATTACGAGTAAACCTCACTTACTAAAAAATGCCCGCTTTATATCGAATTTTAAAGTTATAAATTTAAATTTGCGCCAATAATATTAATATAAAAAAAAAGTTGATAACGAAAGAAACAATTAGCTCGCTTTTCTATTGGCATACAAATAACGTAATTCGCTTGTGGATGAAATTTTATAAGGAATATAGTATTTACTATGGTACTTAGAAACGGTTAATTTTTAAATTATCCAGTCTCGGTGACGGATAATTGGTATAAATGTAATATAATAAATTTATTTTAATGTACGTAAATTATGAATATGGTTGAAATGATGTTAATGTCGTCGGAATAGCCGAGTGGCTAAGAACACGGACTTCTATCCTGGAAGGCCAATCACGGGCACAACATATGCGCGCTAGTATACACTATAAGAACACGCAGGACTGCTTTGTGTCGTGACAAAAAAGCGATTACATTTAGTTATTCCTGGTGTGTGTGTGTATCTTTAACTGAGCTAGCGCCGTATTATAATTGCTTTGTACGCTACTTACACTATACCACAAAATATGTATAGGTAAGTAGTTGCGTAAATTACCCACCAACCTAGCGGTTGAGAATAAATGATGATGATGATATTTAGACAAAAATTTTATAACTATTGAAAATATTTATTTATTACACTAAGTATATTTTGTTTTGGTTGAATTATTTGTTTGCTGATTGTTTATTGTTCGCCTTACATTAGTCATAGATAATTATAATAAATGTTCCAATATTCATAGTATATATATATATATATATATATATATATATATATATATATATATATATACGTATGTATGAATTTTGTATTTGTTGATGTTTGCGTTATGTATATATTATGAATGATTAATATAAGTTCGGAAAATTCTGCGTCAGATATTTACAAATACGCTAACTGGTAATAAAAATAAAATTTTATTTATAATTACGGCATCCGATGATTTAATTTTATTTATTTTGCTTTTTTTTTCGCAAGAAATTCTACGAATTATTTATTTATTTATTTATTTTTTTAAAAGGGGGTGTCAGATTATTTCAATTCGAGTAGGTTTATATCGAATACGACAAAATATGAGATTAAGAAGTAAGAGCTCGAATCACCGCGATTTGAATATTAAAATCTAACGGTAGATTCGTAACCGATTAGACGCATTATTCTCGCGAACGTAATGTAAGTGGGAAATTCTCTGGAGTAACATAAATCTTTAGCCATGTATAAGGAAGGATTCCTTTACAGAATTCAGATTATAGATAAGACACGAATAAAGAACCAGAAACAGGGGATAGGTGAAAATGCGGTGATAAAATAAAGGGACGTGTACCAGAGATAGAAAAGAGATTATAAGGATTTTTTTACGATGAGGTCCGGCTTTTGCCAAAGTATCGTCTTCGATAAAATATGCCAAGCCATCGTATCTTACATTAACGTTCGATATCGCTCTTAAACATAAGACCTAACTAGTTAGTAGTGTTTATACACAACTTGAAGAAAAACCCACAATTTACTTGTATTTCATTCTTGCCAGATTGAAAATTTCGTGGGGTAGAACTTCTTTATATCACGCCGCGTCACTCGGTAGTATTAATTATCAAAATAATAACGATTATTCGATAAACAATATATGTACTTCGATTTTAATAGTTTATTATACAATCGAAGACTGTATTATATTTTCTAGAAATGAATAGTAATTTAAAAACTAAAAATCCAGAATGCAAATTTCTCAATAGGGCTTGAAAACTAATTAATTAATAAGTTCTTTCAACTTTTTTTAATAATAAAAATGACAAATTTAGCTCCTCACATTTAAAGATACTATTTTAAAATTTTCGATTATTAATTTCTTAAGAGTCATTCTATTTTACGTTTTTAATTTTAAAAATAATACGACAGGTTTTTTTATTTTTTCAAATTAAACTTTTAATAAATACGTTTATCTAAGGGTTTTTGGTGTCAGCTGCTTTTCAGTCCATTCCGAATGAAAGGAAAGAATAGTAAATGCTATAAAATACTGGAAAATCTATAATGCATATAAGTAGAATTCGCGTGCGATATGATACGGTCACCTACTAAATAATAGCCGATAGTTCGTTAGGAATTCTAACAGCGTACTTGTCCGCGTGAACTACTCGTGACTTTATTTAACGATTCGACGAGATTAAATTAAAAATGATATTCAGCAATAAGCGTTGTTACTACAATCAGCTTTCTTATCCCGTACGTGAAATTAGACATATTGGATTTCTTTGTAATCCGTGGCTTACAAAAGTATAGCAGAGAATGTAGAACAGCTATTGATCTATCTTCGGATCATGTTCCTGTAATTGCTACCTTAGACATACGTCCAAGGTGTATATCTATCCACCATGGACTGGTTAACAAGTCTACAAACTGGGATCTTTTTTCAAATATAGTTCAAAGTGAAACTAACCTAAAAATTAAAATAAAAAGTAAAAATGATATAGACCTAGCTATTAAAAACTTTACTGATCTAATAGTATACGCTTGTCATAATTCTACAAGTTATAATTCAGGAAAATTATCACACAAATTTATCCCAATCGAAATAAGACAGCTGATAAAGAAAACACGAGCCGCTAGGAAAAAATGGCAGCATAATCGTTATCCATCTTTAAAAAAGCACTACACAATATTACAAAATACACTGAAAATCAAAATAAATCAATATAAAAATGAAACTACACAAAGGTATTTGAAAACAATGAACACTGATGCTTCAGTCTTGTGGTATAATACTAAGAAACTATTAAAACGCGAAAAAGAACAGTTTCACATCAAATTAAATAATGGTTGGGCCAGAACCGACAAAGAAAAATCAAACGCTTTTGCAGAATACCTCAGTTCAGTTTTTATTCCGCATCCTGATATGTGTCGTGAATACTCCGAATATATAGAAAATAGCTTAAATGAACCCTGTTCACCAGGAAAAACAAAAATATTTACTCCAAAAGAGGTATTCGAATGCCTACGTAAAGTACCATTACGAAAAAGCCCTGGAGTAGATAACATCACTGGTGAAATCATTTCACGGCTTCCAACAAAGTCAGCAACTCTATTATGTTACATATTCAATGGAATATTAAGAATTGGATATTTTCCTAAAGCGTGGAAAAAATCAGTTATAGTAATGATACATAAACCGGGCAAGCCGTGTACAGATGTATCATCCTATAGGCCTATTAGTTTACTCTGCTCATTATCAAAGGTATTAGAGAAATTAATTTTAAGTCGTATCCAGCCGATTATAAACAGTCGTGGAATAATACCAAACCATCAATTCGGATTTCGCACTGAACATTCTACGGTGCAGCAGTGCCATCGATTGGTTGATGCGATTTCCTCAACGCTGGAAAAAAAGGAAGTATGTTCTGCAGTATTCCTGGATGTTGCACAGGCGTTTGATAGGGTTTGGCATCCTGGATTACTTTATAAGCTGAGACAGTTTCTCACCTTCGATTTATATGCATTACTTTATTCATATTTATCTGGTAGAACATTCGTTGTCAGAATTAATGGAGATTTCTCGGAAGAACATAATATTTTATCATCTGTACCGCAGGGTAGTCTACTCGGGCCTCTTTTGTATTCGGTCTACACAGCGGACATGCCGACTAGCAATCAAACCATTTTAGCAACATTCGCCGATGATATTGCTATTCTTGCATCCAATTCAGAAGCAATGTATGCAAACATCGCGGTACAAAACCATCTGAATAGGTTGGTTCAGTGGGCACAAAGTTGGCGTATGTTGTTTAATCCCAGTAAATGCCAGCACGTTATATTTACAAATAAAAAAATCAAGTGCCCGGCTGTAAGAATTAACAACATACAAATTCCTAAAAGTAATTCAGTACGTTATCTTGGCTTGTACATAGACAAAAGGCTCGCATGGCGACCACATGTGGCACACACTAGAAGAAACATTATTACTCGTGTGAAATCACTACGTCCGTTATTGGGACGGAAGTCGGTTCTAAATCTAATGACCAAACGTACTATCTATCTTGCAGCAATCGCTCCTATTTGGCGGTATGGAATAGAGTTGTACGGCAGTACTTGCAAGAGTAATCTTAGAAGAATACAGCAACAACAGTCCAAGATACTCCGTACTATTGCGTCTGCTCCATACTATGTTTCTAATTTGACACTGCATAAAGATCTCAAGATTCCATATGTCAACGATATTCATGTCATGCAGTATAAGAGGTTATTCGACAAATTTGAAGTCAGTAGCAATCCTAATGTTCGCAGAATGCATTCAGACAGTCTTCCAGACAATCCTCCAAGGCGTCTGCGCAGGAAGTGGTGCCGAGATGCGATTCCAATCACTTAATAAATCGGGTCTTATTCAAAAGACAACACGTTTTTTTTCTTCATTTTAATCATTGTATTTAACCATTCCTATACTATTCCTACAAATATTTAATTCCCATCAAGTTACTCTTTTCTCTTCCTCATAGTCTAGTGTCTTACTGGAGTCACTAGACTAATATTAATTTCCTACTTACGTGATCACCGTTGTTTGCAGCAATTAATGCTGGTATGATGTTTAAAAAAAAAAAAAAAAAAAAAAAAAAAACTTTTAATAAATACGTTTATCTAAGGGTTTTTGGTGTCAGCTGCTTTTCAGTCCATTCCGAATGAAAGGAAAGAATAGTAAATGCTATAAAATACTGGAAAATCTATAATGCATATAAGTAGAATTCGCGTGCGATATGATACGGTCACCTACTAAATAATAGCCGATAGTTCGTTAGGAATTCTAACAGCGTACTTGTCCGCGTGAACTACTCGTGACTTTATTTAACGATTCGACGAGATTAAATTAAAAATGATATTCAGCAATAAGCGTTGTTACTACAATCAGCTTTCTTATCCCGTACGTGAAATTTTAGTCGTGACTACTATTATTAAATAATTTCTAAATTTTACGGTTAAAATTTTAAAAAATCGTTTTAGAAAAAACATGAAGTTATTCGTGCTAATGAAGAGAAATGGTTCTGTTAATTAGCTGAGCCAAATTGGAAAATAAATTTATACTTTTCTCAGACTTAAAAATAAAACGTATATTAATAAGAGGCTCGATGTGTAAAGGATTTTGAAAAGTGTTGTAGATCCGTACCGACATTTATACGTACGATGTGCAAATTGTTATATTAAGTAAAAGTTTTGGGAAATAGCTCTAAAATTGAAACCACACATTTTGCCCCCACAGGTTCACTCTTTCTCTGTCAAAACGATAATGATAATATACATATATGTATATATAAAGCAATAAGTGGACAAAGTCTATGGTTATCTTGACCTTCCTCTTGATCTCTTCCCTTTTACGAAATTATTTTAAATTATTATTAATAGCGTTTATTATTTCCAGTTTACGCGGGTTCGTATGAAGAGGATTTTCTCCGTCGATCTAGGCTAAGTTATTACGATAATTCCAATTTCGATTTAACCGCAACGAATTATTTTTAGAAGAAGCGTATCGTGTTATGTCGTGTCTTTCTTTCATCACTTTTAACGAACTCTTCTATTATTTCCGAATGTTTTACTTCGAATACGAATTAGTATATTTGTCGTAAAAAAATACGCGTATATCTTCCATCTTTTTATGATATGGGGAAGGAAAAAAACAAAATCGTAATGGGTTTTAGGAATAGGTCGATTTTGGCAGCTTCTGGCGGCTATGTTATTTTTGTGGCGTTTATCTAATCTAGTGTTTATTATTAAATCACCGTGTCAATTCTGATGGCTCTACATGCCGCATAGAGGACGCCACGACGGATATTAGGCACGAACGATTTGAGGGTAAGATTATCCCTTGCACAGATTACGTGAATTGGTCATCAAGATCGTACGATTTAATCTAGCTAGACTTTTCTTATAAGATTTGCGGAAGTCGCGGGTATATTTCAATAAGACACAATCGACAAAGTTCCTTGAAGTCAATATTATTAAAGAAATTAGCCGGATCTATGCAGCGTTTGAAAATTGGACAATCCGAATCGGTGTCATTGTGAAATACGGTCGTGGACATTTGAACTGTTTTCCATACATATTCGTAGGCCTTTCGAATAAAAAAGGTTTCCGTTAACATTAAGTATCTCTGGATCGTTATTTCCATCCCGTGAAACTGTTTTAAACGCACATTTAATAATACGTACATTAGTCATACAGAGGGCCTTGTTTTGTGACTCGTGCTATTCTGAACTAATGCTGCAACGTCCGTTGTAAAGGTAGTTGACACTCGTGTAACCTCGATATTAAACGTGACGATTAGAAAAAGTACGCGTTTCAACATACGAAACAGCGAATTCGAATATTTTTATAAACTATTCACCGGCGAGGGCGCAACGCAATAATATACCGAATATTTCGTTATGATTAAATCGCGAATTCCAAGATAATTTCGTATTTCAAGATTTAATTTAACGGTCACATTTTTATTCGAGGGTTACCTCTTGTTTCAACTCTTTCGATCCAAATTCCGATAGAAAATTATACATTTTGGAACGCTAAATATTTAACGAGTCTTTTAAGTAAAATATAGTTAATTCTATTTGTTAGATACTTTCGTTTATGAGATGGTATATGTTATAAAAAATGACTCGAGTATTTACTAAAATATGTATGGGTAAGTAGTCGCTTATCTCCGTTACGGAGACGGCACTTAATTATAATGATGTTTTTCAGACGATTGTAGGTAATTTTTAAGATGATGCTTGACAATTATTAATACGCTATATAAATATTTTTCTACAATCGAAAAATTTTATTTCAACAAAATATGTTCGATTATTGTAAATATACAATAGGCTTGAAATTAAAAGTATTCGGTTTTTTTCTTGTTCTTTTTCACGGGCTTATTGGGACGTCGTATTATTGAACACGGATAACCTTGATCATGTAACTTTTGGCAGCGAAAAATAATTTGGAAGATGTCCCGACCAGATGAACTCGTCTGCAATGTTCCGCGACAGTGAATTGTTACGGTGTATAATAAGAGCGCCGGAACGTTTGTTTTAATTTGAATTTCGGGTCGGTTGAATCACGATCTAGTGATATTTTCCTATGGCATATTTTACACTAGACCTAAGAATTCGAACATTCCCAAATTTGTCTTTATTATTATTTATATATATATATATATATATATATATATATATATATATAATGTATGTATGTATGTTTATATATGTATGATTAGTAGAAGTACCAAAAAAAAATAATAACTATAATGTCAGGTTTTGTAGATTAAATCGATTTTGTCAGTGTTTATAGGTTTCATGAGTTCAACGTTGGTTTGACAGTGAAGTTTTTGGCGGGCAATTGAAAAGTATTTAATCGTATCGAAGGTCACGATGAATGTCATCATTACGAGAGTAACGATATGTATTAACGCGAGAGATAATACTTTGATGTGTCTGTACCTCGTTTCGATCGAGCTTACCGTGCATTCCCATAATGTAATTCCATACGTCCAAAAATTAGTTTAAGTGTCTGCTGATAGAGAAAGCTGTTGTTACGGCATACATAAAGAGTGGAGTTATATTCACGAATTCAGTTTAAAATCCGATTAATCGTTAATCGGCGATTAGTGGTTAAATTATTAATGAAGGAAATTAGAAATTTTTGAAAATTATTTTATCAAAAAACAAAACATAATACATAACGGATACGTTAGAACGTACGAGCGAGGGAAGGCAGCTCCCGATTTACGATTTGTATTTTATACTCGTAATATTTGTCGATTACGAATTTTTATAACTGGACTTTTTAATTTATACGTCACGAAGAAAATGTTTTGAAGAAGACGCGATGAACGGATTATTTTATTAAATTATCAAGTGAAGATTCACCCACACACCCTATATATATTTTGTATATATGTATTACGTATATAAGATAGATATATAAATCTCTACAGGGCAAATAAAAACGGTAATTTTTAAATAACTGTTTAGTTCGATTTTTTTTTTTTTGTTTTTTAAAGTAATTCCAACATGATCGCATAGGTTTTCACGTGACGGAGATGCTCCAGTAATTAAAAAACCAAAATAAAAATCATTAAAAATTATATATTAATTAAACGTGAAATTTTAAAAAAAATATTATTTCATCGTTAAACAATGAACATTAATTAACACTAACCACGTTTGTAAAGAACTGAGGAGGTTAACGATTAAATGATTTTTTTACCAAATGCCAAAATTACAAATGGCCAGGTGGCTATCTAGCAGTTAGACTGGAACACGAAATAACTTGTTCGGGGTTAAGATCAATCGATGGACCCTACTGTGTAAAACTAGACTAGATTAAACGGTTGATTCTGGAACTGTTGTCAAGTAGAGAGAGATTGCCAATACGTTTTCAAAAATCTCCAAACGACTTTTATATATTGCTTAACGGTGCGTTTGGTTTCGTCTCTCACATATGGGATATTCAAGTCTCAGTGTAAAATATGGTTAGATATATACCAGGGTGATGAGGCGATAAGTCTTATGATCTTATTCTGAAATCGTTATATCCTATTTACGTGTGTACCTTTTGCACAGCTCCAAAATATTAAACCGTATGTCCAAACGAGTTTTATAGCTATTCTGTATACTAGAAGGTTGTTTTTTAATAATAAACTGGAGTATCTGCTACGAAGCCAATTTAGTTCTTGTAAGTTTATGTCTGTTTTGTTTTTTGAATAATATGATTCTGCCACGTTAATTTACTATCTACATGAATGCCTAGATATTTTACGTGTTTTTTTTTTCTTGACTGATAATTATCCCATTTACGTTAATTTCGCAATATAAAATCAATCTGTGAGTATTTGCTTTCGTTTAGCCTGATTTTTAACATTCAACGAAGGTGTTTTTGTAATTTTTTTGAAGTCTCTTTATTATCTTTACCAGTAGCTAATAACGCTGTATCATCTGCAAACGTAGCTCTTATCACATTATTATCATCTGGAAGATCGAAAGAGTAAATTAAGTAAATCGCCGGCGGACCTAGGACACTTCCGTGAGACACGCCTGCAGCTACAAGGTGTATAATATATCGGAATATTGATTTAGAATTTTAACCTGATATGCACGAGCCTCAAGGTAGAATTTGAGAAGAAGATAGTGCGGATGCGGTACAATTTTATTCAGTTTATATAGCAAACTATGATACCACATCTTATCAAAGCCTTGCTTGACATCTAAGAACACACTCGAGCATACTTGATTAGTTTCAATATGCAGAATTCGGTTTACCTAATCGGGGCATGTTTTTTCCGAATCCCAATTGATGTTCAGGAACAGTTTATTCGGATTCTAAAATAGGTTCCAACCGTTTCAATATAATTTACTCGAATAGTTTTGAGAGGATCGGAAGCAAGAAAGTGGATATATAATCTGCAAATAGCGTTTAAATGATTCAATGTTTTCCGTGTTCCAGTCTTTTAGTCCCCGCCAGTAGTGAATCTATGGCCTAAAATACTGAAATATTCACTAAGGGTTTCTTCATTAAGTCTGTGGTTTAGATGGCAATACGCTGCGGAGATTGTTGGTTTTTTCGTTGAGCGAATATACCATTACATTAGTGAATTCAACTTCTTTTGCAGAATATAGAACCTAGCGCATATTGTTTAATATTTTTTTTTTTAATAATGATCGCGCTTCCACCCTAACGTTTCCCATCAGTTCTTGGTGTAAAATATGTGCAACAGTTATATAACTCGAAGAAGACATGGGCGATTATAGAATGACCGCGTTGCCCCCAGGATTGACAACGTAGACATTGGGATATGGTTTTTTAGCTTCAACTTTAATTTTCGAGTGTAATAAATAGTTTAGTTTAAATATCTCTTTAATATTATTGCGGAGGTACCGACATATATATATGTATGTATCATATCTTCCCTGTTATTTAATTTTAGCAGTGGGCTTTAAGCAGATAGAATTGGGAGTTCGTAAGATTTGTTCTCTTGCCAGGGCACGTAACGCCGAATTTTCTAAAATATTTTCTTTTAGTAGTTCGTTTGGCCGCGAACAGTATGACGATGATGACAGTTGTTTAAATTATTTTAGTTTAGAAGTATTCGGAATTATAATTTTTCTTTTTGCCCAAATAAAGACGAGGTAAGAGTGCTCGTTTTATGTTTAAATTACTAAAATTATCTAAATAATACCTATTTACTTGTTTATTTCATAAAATAATAACGTGTTTCTAGACAGTCTACGTTGATAAAATCTGTTATTATGAATAACTGATACGTAAGGAAAACACGTTACTAGCGATAATTGTGTATAATATAATTACGAGACTGAACGCGTGCGAATGTAATATTAAATTATACGCTTAAAAAATTTCAGAACGAATGTTTTTTTCATTAACTGATTTTTTTTTTTTACTTTATTTGTCAAAATGTACGATGTAAATTACATTTTTATTTATATAGCAGTTGTGTTTCCTGCACCGTCGTTTAAGCTTAACCCTTTCAGTCACGATGTCCAATATATGGTACGTGAAATTTTAACGCTACAAGAATCGTTTATATTCTAGTTGACGCGAAATGTTGAAAATTTTGAAAATTTTTGTATAAGTTATTAAAAATTATCTAGAGTTCACGTAAGAAGCAGTACTGTTTGTAATAAGCACTCGCATAAAAATTTATAATTTTGCGTCAAAATTTGATAACGTATGACTGAAAGGGTTAATCAGAAGTGGCCTTCTTCTTACAATTTGTCATTTACCCGGGTTGTGTACTATCGCTTTAATTACTCCCTCGTGCGTTAGAATTTAATTGAAAAGGTGACGTAAGATTATGCATAATGATTTTACATTTACAAAATACACGCTATTGGGAGACAGAATGTATACAACAGTTGAAATCTACACTCATTATCTATTTACATAACTAGACATCCTGATATCACGCGCACATAACGCACATACACGTAGTAGCTGATATATTAAGTCACGACGCTTGTATTCTGAAATATAAGACGAAGTACGCGGAAAGCAAAAGTTTTTGAAGATTTTGAACGATTATGGTTTTCTAGTTTAGGCATTCGAAAATAAATATGTTCTACCGTTTCCCTTAACCCGCAGGAGCATTTATCATTTTCGCTCAAGTCAAAAAAACGACATAAGCACTCGGAAATTTGACGGATTTTTATACAGTTTACATAAATATAGAGTATATTATCCCCGACACAATCTAGGTCCTTCTATCTGTTATTATTGTTCCGATCATACCTTAAACAAAGTATCAATCAGGTCAGATTCTTAATGTCGAGACATAATGTGATCGAAAATATAGGAAATATATATGTTATTATTCTTGATATTATGACAAAGGTTACTAGTCACTGTACATGAATCGTGAAAATGAATAATGGAAACGAAATTTCCGAAACAGTAAAAGATAAATATGGTTGAGTGAAATGACTAGAAAAGAAACATATTCGAAATGGCAAAAATTATAACGAACAGTTTGCATAAAACAAAACAGGAAATGTTATAGAAATTATATCAACATTTTTTTTGTTATTTACGTTTTCCAGGTGTATCTGTGTACGATTTTTAAAAATATGTATATATCACGATATGCCTTTATCCATCCACTCCTGAATGAAGGCTTTCCCTAATGTCTTCCAAGAATTTCTGTTTGTGCGTTTTCTTTAACCAGTTTTTGCCAACCGACTTATCTATATAATCGTACTACCGCGTCATAGTCTTCCTTACTTCGTTTTTTCGACCATTGATCATCATTGCAAGACCCATTTCGACCACTTATTGTCGAATTTGCTGTCAATCGTGTTTGTTTTCGTATACACGTATTCTATTAAGTATTAATACGAGTGGTACTTGGAGTAAGATTAAACGACAGAATCAGGAAGTTCGATACATGGGAAAACAAAAAAAAAACGAGCAAGATATACAAGATAGAAGGTGGACAAGTATTAAACTAGAGACTAGTCACAGGGAAACGGAAACGAGGAAGATCCTTAAAAAGATGGTCAGATTTGAAAGAGGCCTACGTCAAATATGGTCGTCAGAAGGCTTAAAGAGAAGATTATATAAAATAACATGCACGTATAGTTTGTATAAATGCCAATATATTTTATATTAAATTTAACTTGTTTTAACTCTTAGCTCGGATTTCGGCGATATTTAAAGTGGTGCTTTTAATATTTGTTTTCTCACATTTTAAATGGTGCGCATTTCATTTATCCGAATAACAACGCTTATCGATATCGGCGATAATTAATTTTAAATTTGTTAAAATTAGTTTATCATCGTATTTTCTTTATAATTTCATCATCGTGAACATTATGTTGATAATTAACTCTACCAGACGTAATTACATCTACGTAACACCGGAATTAATAATTGTATAATATGGGGTCGTTTTAATAATTCTCACGACATAACAGTACACGGCATTAGTTTATTCTAGCGATCGGGGGAAGGCAGTCATAATCTTCGATACGTTTTAAAACATACAAATCGGACGTTTCACACGAGCGATAGAATGATTTTCCGAAATTATAAACTATCACGATTTATTTACTAGTGTAAGACGATGATTTTGTATTTTTAAAAAATCATTAATATCACTCTTTTTCGAACCTCGAGCCGTTATAAATTATGCGAGTAGCGTTACGATTTTTATAATTCACTTTTTATTTATATGATATTCCTACAATAAATAACACAGAGGTAGCCTTGTATGTAGATGATACCGCATTATTCTGTAGTTCTTATATTCCAAGAGCTGTTACGAATAAATTACAATTGGGGTAGATAGGTTGATTCGATATTTTGCTAAGTGGCAGATTGCCATCAATCCTACGAAAACTCAGGCAATACTGTTTACTCGTAGGAGACCACTCTTACCCCCCACCTTAATGGTTAACGGTGTAAATGTAGAATGGTCAGATCAAATAAAATACTTAGGTGTTATTTTAGATAAAATATTGACTTTTATCAAACATTTAGATTACGTGTCAATCAAAACGCAACGTGCCATTTGTTCTATTTATCCTTTGTTTAAACGCAAATCCGTCCTAAATGTCAATAATAAATTAATAATATATAAATCGCTCATTAGACCAGTTTTAACGTATGCCTGTCCAGTGTGGAGTTCTATTAGCAATTCTAGTTATAAGCGGCTTCAGTTGATTCAGAACAGGTGCGTTAGATGTATACTCAACGCTCCAATATATAGTAATATAGTGAAAATGCATGAGAAATTGGAACTAGCTATGTTATCATGTGTTAAAAGTGTCTACCAACTTTTTTAAACAGTGTGTTACACATGATAATGATTTGATAACGGTGATTGGAAATTATGATTCCAAGCAGTTAAGAATAAAATATATTAAATATAAGCATCGCAGGCTGAAACATAATTTGGTTTAGCCTGTTAAATATTAATAATATATTTGTTTTAATAGTATTAAGTATTTTTGTTTATTATCATTATCATTTTATTTATCGCTAATTTCAACGGGGTATTGCTTTGAAAAATTTTCGCAGGTTTTTTAGTATTAATTTTTCCCTCATTTATTATATACATATGTTGAATCTTCATTCGTTAAAAATTCATGTTTCTTCTCTTACGTTTATTGTTACTGTGGTAAGTTTTTATTTGTAACGGTACACAGTTTTAAAAATTTCTGTTTGTTTTAATTTGTAATTTATGTGAAATATACGTTTTCTTCTTCTTCTTCTTCTTCTTCTTATAAATTATATATGTAGAATAGTAATTGACGGAATTACTTCGATTTAATTTAATATCAACACTAAGTGTTACGCTTATTTTCGAAATTTGAACAGTGTATAAAATATAGTGATTTTTAAAAAATAAACAACTATCATTATTATTAAACGTATGTCTTAGAGCTATCTGTCAAAATTCTATGTCTAAGTTTTTTATCCAATCCTTGGCTGTACTCGTAAGGTCTCTGACTTCCTTCCATCCGCCAGCTAATGCCCGCGTTGGACACTTATTCATTATGTGGTCCATTGTTTTGGGAAGCTGCTCCTCAGTCGCAGCTGCCTTTAAGTCCCCACTTCTTTAACATGTAGTTTTTTCTACCATGCTGGGTCCCCAAATGGTTCAATTTAACCCATTGTTTCCTTGGTAAATCGAATCCTGGCGGGTCTTTTATTTGGATCGGGTATCAATTTATGATGATCTATATCTTTTCTGGTCCACAGTTGGGACCGATTATTTTCTGCCGAAGTACATTTTTCAATAAGCTCTTTAGCTGTTTCATAGGCTGGTTTCCTCGATTTAAGTCATTTAGGTACGCTTATATCTTGATTTACAGGCATATCAGCTACTGTTAGATACTTTGGCCATTCAGTTTTTGTGGCTTCTTCTCTTCTTATATGTGGTTGAATAATATTACACAATACTGGAAGCCATTCTGTAGGAGTAGATTTTAGTGTTCCTGAGATTATCCTCATATTTGTATTTAGTTCTACATCTACCTTCTTTACATGTGTGCTGTTTATCCAGGCAGAGGCTGCATACTTCGCCGCTAAAAATGCCAAGGACAAAGCTGATGTTCTTAGTACCGTTGCGCTTGGTAATAAACAACTAAAGAAAGTAGTTAAAATCGCTAAATTTTCATATATAAAATAAGCGCCATTATCAAGTTGATATTTAAAAAAATAAAATATATAAATATATATTTAAAAATATATAAAAATAAAAACCGAAAAATGAAATAAAATGTAGAAAAATACCTAATTTATAGGTACACTATTACGAAAACTAGTAGATTAAAAAAAAAAAAAAAAAAAATATTTATTTATTCACCTTCACTATCAGATTATCTTATAAATAACTGTTTTTTCACTTTGCTATTTTTTGTGATATTGTAAATATCAATTAAGTATTTTCTTACATTTTATTTCACTTTTTTTGTTTTTCCTTTTATATTTTTTATAAATTGTCTAAATATTTTAATATACTTTATTTTTTATGTCCACTTGATAATTGCTTAATAGCCGAAAAGCTTTGTTGTTTTTCTATATATAAAGGATTTAGTGATTTTAACTACTTTTTTCTCGTTTTTTATTTTTTAAACAGCTGTAAATTATTGCTAGCTGCTTTTGTAATTATCTATTTATTTAGAATGCTTACTTCATTTTCTATCGGCACCTTTTTTCCCCTATTGGTTTATTTTTATGTATTTCCTCGAACTATTCGATTAAGTATTATTATTATTTTTCTTGAAACAGATCGTTAAAAATAGATTAAAATGGAAAATCAGAACAATAAATTAAATTAAATTAACGTGTCGGTCAGAAAAATGTAACTACTTTCGCACACGGCTATTTCCATGTTCTAAGGTGTACAATGTATATATATATATATATAACATCCATTGTTTTTTAATTTTCTCACGGTACATTTTCACGAGAACCCTGGTCTTCCTTTCATCTTCCTTTTTACATAATATCCCTCTGTTTTGCATCGGCTGCTTACTTTAGGCGGTGTTTATTGTGTAAATGGGTATAATTAGTACAAATAAGACGATTATCTCTATTCCATTTCATTAAAACGGATTACTCGTTTGTTGTAAAAAGATTTTTCCTTTGTTTATTTATTAAAATTATATCATTGTTAAAAATGTACCAAGAGCGATGCAGTTGGCACTAATGTTAAATCTGAATTTCTTCTTCCTTTCTTGAACTCTTGAGAGGACGTAGTGGTGTTAAGAAACACAGACGCATGTATTGTGTCTTCAGCATGTTACTCTTGATGTCGTGTTATTTAGTAGAGCTGTCATGTTTGCTCTCAAACATTGGGATTCTTTCTATTACTCATCCAGCGATTTAGAACTTTATAATTGTCAAATTTTGATCTAAATTCTCAGGAAGGCTAATAACATTCTACCGAATAATGCTGAAAAAACTGTAAAGGAACACCATTTAGAAACTATGCAAAAAATATATGAAAAAGACGTCACCGACATTTATAATTACGAGAGATCTGTAAAACCCAAAATAATGAAATTTTAACTGCGAATTTCGATTTATTCCGGTTATTCTCGTTTTTTCCTTTAATCCTACGTCTAACTAGCCGAACCTAATGGAATCTAAAGCTAGATTTTGTTCTTCATTTAATTCTATTTCTAACTAGTTAGACCGCAATTATAGTTTTGTTTACGGACCAATTGTTCATATTTAATAAACTAAATAAATAATAAAGCCGATAAATTTCTTACCCGAATTCTATGTAGACCGTGTCTTCTAACGTAGGTTCGTTATCGGGATGTTCGTTAACGTAGACTATCACGCCTAATCCGCCGATTGTTTCGGTTTCTTTATCATCGTTATCCGATTCGTATCGAACGAATTTCGCTAAATCGTCGTAAGAATCGTGATATTGTACAATATCGACGTCGGATACGTCGTTAGATTGTTCCCGGTTCGGTGAAGAAATCGGACGCGTTTTTTTTTCGTATACTTTATTATATACGGATCTTCGACCGTCTTCCATCGGATACGGTGGAAATTCTAATTTACCGTGTCTAGAATTTCTCACGACGCCGTTGTTATAGTATTTAGTCGAATAGTCGAATTGTAAATCGATCACTAATAAAAAGCTAAACAAAACGAAACCTAAACATGTTCCGAGTAAAATTCGTTCTCTTAATTTCATCGCTTTCATCCGGATATAACAGTAACGAAATTCGATAATATTCTCGACGCCACGTTGATATATCGATAATTTCGATAAAATTTTAAACGAATAAACTCGTCGTCCGAAATTCGATCGCGATATTTCTCGTACGATACTGACGACGATAATGACGATGATGATGATAGATCATCGTTTAATAATCCGGCTACGTATTAATTTCGATCGTACTCTAATAACACCGGTCGATAACGATATCGAATTATTCGACCGTCGTAGTATACAGACTTTTTAATCGAACGTTCTATTGACACAGATGTTTCTTTAATATTCGCAGCTTTATCGTTATCATTGTTTTAATTATTGCTATTATTAATATTATTATTATTATTATTATTATTACGGGTATAATTTATCGAGTTGAAAAAAAATTGTCGCGCAAATTTTTACGATTTACGAGCGATGAAATAACACTGTCGATCGATTGACGAAGATCGATGTTCACGACGACAAGTCGTATTGTTCGTTATTGCCTCGTCTTTCGAATCGTTATTGTCACCGCGAAGATTTTTTAGCTTTACATTCGAGTCTGAAAGTTATATAAGGTTACAACCACTGGAAACACGGACAACACATACGCGGCACTACGTAGACAACTTATTAATTAATTAATTAATTAATTAAATTATTTATTTATTTATATAACGAATATTTAAAGAGGAGCAAACGACAACGCGAAAATTCTTACTCTTTCGAACGATAATCAAACGAAGTATGTAAAACATAAACTAGATAATCTTACCAACACTGACGAAACGTTATTTACTATTATCTAGATCGATTAAAAACGATAATCGATAGTCCAATCGAAAACTAATATTATACACACACACACATATATATATATATATATATAAAAAACAAAAACACGAACGTTATTATCACGGACGCATTGCGATAATCCGATAGATACGCGGTGACGCAGAACACAGACGGTCATTGATGGAATGGACGAAGACGATGGTGATGATCATGTGTTATCTTTCATGTCGTTAAAAAAGTCGAACATGCTGACCTCGCTTAAGATAAAGGCAGACCTTTGTACAAATTTACTAGCCGCGAACGAACTGTTAACGAGTAGAAACATCATTAGCAGCTTATATACGTGTAAAATAAAATATATACGCTTATACGTAAATTTTATATATACATATATTTATATATACACATTTCTATATTCGTATAATTATATATATATATACATTTAAAATACATATACAATATATATTCGTGTATACATTTATATATACATATATTTATATTATATATCGTTTATAATAAATCGATCGATAGGCACACACACACACTTTTACACGTATACCGAGTTGAATAACAATAACAACGTTTGTAGTAGTAATAGTTAGTGATAATGATAATAGTAAAATTAATAATATTAATAAAAATAATAACAGCGATAATAATAATAGTATTAAATAAAGATGGTTACGATGAATTATGCATAGTTAATTTAAGTATTTATAGAATTAATCCTAACGACCTGTACGTATTTTTATTTCGTATTAAATTAATCGATACAAAAAAAAAAAAACAAAACAAAAAACTGCATACAATTATGTGTAATATTATTATTATTATTAATTAGTTTATCATCGTTATTAGTTTAACTAACTGAGTGAATAAGAATTACGAAAATTACGCTGCTGGAATATGTTCAAAATAGAAAAACGGAAAAACGAACAAATGCTCTTAAAACGTGTTTCCTCCTATTAATTAGTTTTTGGGATTTTTTCGAAATCATTATTCTATAGGCGAAAATCGGCAAGTATCCTTTTTTTTCTCTCTATGTATTTTTACGAGGATTCCGTAGTAAAATATCAGCCGCGATGATCTTAAATCTTTCTTTATACCGTCTGAAACAAAACAAAAATGTGAATGTTTAAAATATATTCCGATGAAAAATAATTTATATTAGTATGAAGAAAAATGTATATATTCCGAAATATTTTAAAATAATTACGGATAAAACGAATCGCAATTTTTATAATATTAAAAACAGAATTAATTGAAATAATCGCACTTTATCGTACGTAAGTAAAAAATATACATCGTAGATGATATAAAGATAATTATTAATTAACGGATAAAGGTAAAAATATTTACAAAAAAAAAAAAATGTATTTAATACCCCTCGAAAATATTAAATAGAAAATCGTGGTGCGATTTATAATCGAATGATAATAAAATTCGATTTTTCAGAAAAAGTTACTAATTCGATTTTTTAAATCTAAATCCGACTAATTATTCGGTTTCATTTTTACTTTCTACCGGAACATACGCGACATAGATCGTCTAACGTGAAAAATACGAATAAATCGATTATTAAACTATGAATTCTGACTGTTATAAGACTAAAACGAATAATAAGTCAATAAACGATATTCTAATTTAAAAGAATACTTGAAAAGAAATACGAAAATAAATCTAGATAAAATATTATTTTTAAATTTAAAATAAGTTTATAATTTGTATTTTATTTCATTAATATTGTAAATAATTCTCTTCAAATCCATCTCCAACTTTCTGCGACTAAACTGTTTTTGTAACGTTATTATATTATTTTTTGTTCGATGGTAGTTATCAATATATATTACGCGTAAGTGCTAATCAATTGTTCACCTTTTATAATGATAAGAAAAACTTTTCAATAATATAGAATCGTTAAATATATTAGATCGTCTCTGTTTTATATTTATTCGTGAAAATTAAGAAATGAAAATTTAACTTGTTTAAAACTGTATTATTTTAAACTATATTCCATTGTGTTATATCGACAATTTAGAATTACCACTTATTTACAGTAATATATTACACACATGTCAATAATTTAATAATATCGACCTATATGTATGTGAAATAACCGCGAAAATGTTTAAGTATTCAAACATCCGTTTTTTAATTTTTTGTTTATTTATACTTACGAATATATTCTGATTTTTAAAAATATACGTTTAAAAATAATGAATTTTATAATGAAAAGTTATAATTACATAAATTATAATAAACACCTGCAAATTATATTAGTAGTCGGTAAAAACAGAAAAACACGTTATATTACACACTTAATAAATGTGTTACTAAAGAATCGAATGAGGCTTATAAACCAACTATAAAATTAGTTGTTAATAGTCTACTAACATTATATTACGCGTTTCTATAATCGAATAAATAGTAGTAACTAAAACTACTAACAAAAGTAACTAAATATAAGTAGCTTATTTACGGTTTTCTCTAAATCTGGCTAAAAATTATCAGCGAAACCGACTTAACAACTGACTAATAAGTCAATAAACGACTATTTCATTTTCAAAAATCATACGATTTTATTATTTGTATTTTTTTTTTAATAATTTTTCATAAAAGTAATTTGTAATTTACATTATTCTTTGTTAATTTTCAAATGTTTTACACTTCTTACTACATTTTGAAAGATACGTCGTATATTATTTTATAAATTTTTACGTTTTAAAAAACCTGTTACGAGTCCGGATAATTAAATTTAAAACGAATGATATTTGAAACAGCTATTTAAACTAAAATTGTATTATAATTAATTGAAAATAATTAACGATTTATAATTAGTACATTATATAGCGACATTGCATATGAAGAAAATATCTGTTATATTATGTATAAAACAGATTAAAAAATCGATTATTAAAAAACAATATTACTGATTAGTCGATTATGCCCCGTGACTAGCGCGATTATTTTTTATTCGAGAAAGTATAATTTTTTTACGTTTATATTTTTTATAACCGCGGTGAATATCGATAATAATAATCGTAATTACGTATTAATGTAGACGTCGGTAGACTCTTAACGGTGTCCTGTCTAGAATTTCAATATTGTTCTTCGTGCCCCGCGCGTAAGGATAATGTCGAAACTACCTCGATACGATCTGGGAATGACATTTTATAGACAGTTTGTTCGCGTTGCTTTAGATCGGTGATAATGGATAGTAATATTCGAAGCGCAATTATTACTCGCCCGTAATAAATTAAAAGCTCGTCGGTAGGTAACAATGTAGAGATATTCTGTTGTTAAATCGGTTCATTTTTTGCAATTATCTATTATGATAACGATTTTTTTAATACTACCGTAACAGTTTAAGTTTTCGTAAGAAAGGCGGCTGTTGTATAAAATTTATAATTTCGTGTCTGAATTTTATAATAGACGACTGAAAGGGTTATTGACAAGCAAGGAGAGATTTTTAAATTGAAGCAAGTTTAATGCGATCTCAATTTCATATCGTAAACCTAACGTAAATTCTGTGAAGGTCTACGATATGAAATAGATCACGTTAAACTGAGTTCAATTTCAAAATCTCTCCTTGCGTGTCAATAACCCTTTCAGTCGTAAATTATAAAATTCCGACACGAAATTATAAATTTTATACAGCATATGTTTATATATATATATATATATATATATATATATATATATATATATATATATATGTATATCTGTCCGTTATTTCGTTGACACACCTAACGCAACAAAATGTGGTTTGATAGGCGGGTGTCGGTAGTGCAGTACATGCGAATAGAATATGTATATATGTATATATATCCGTTATTTCCTTGAAACACCTAACGTAATAAAACGTGGTTTTAGTTTAATTATTCACCCGTGTAAACTTTAAAAAAAAAACGGTATCGATTTAGTTAAAACTTCTTTAAGTTCCACTTCTCCGCGCTCCGAGGCACAAGATGTTTTTTTTTTAGCTCTTTAATTTTTCGTTTATATTCTTTAAGGTTCTTACTGTCGGTAGTTACAAATTTAATTCGTTTAAATAAATTACATATATACAGACGAGTGTGCGCGCTTGCAAGCGCATATACATATTATAGTATTGATGATGACTCTCACGAACCTTATAATAAAGCAATAACATTAGAAGAGCTACATCACGCTATTCAGAACACAAAACCAACAGCTGTAGGCTGTGATAAAATTCACATTAACATGCTTAAATTTGCTCCAAATCAAGTAATCTCTCTGTTGCTGGAACTTTTCAACCAATTTTGGCTCACTGGTACTTTCCCAGATTCATGGCGCATAGCAGAAGTGATTCCAATTTTAAAATCAACTAAAATCCCAACTCAGCTGGAGAGCTATAGACCCATTTCCTTAACTTCTGTCCTCTGTAAGGTGTTGGAAAAAATTATAAATACCCGATTACAATGGGTTCTACACAAGCAAAAACTTATATCAAAATATCAATGTGGATTTCAAGCCTTGCGATCGACAACAGACCTTCAATACCACCTTCAAAATACAATCATTGAAGCATTCTCAAGAAAGCAGCATGTACTAGCCATATTCTATGATTTCAACAAGGCATTTGACACAATCAATCATCGAAAAATTCTCCAGCAACTACTGAAATGGAGCATACGTGGACGCATGACAGTTTTTATAAAAAATTTCCTAGAACATCGCAGGTTATTTGTTAGACTAGGAGACACCGTGTCTAGCCTTCATGACATCATCAACGGTGTGCCGCAAGGCTCGGTTCTAAGCCCAACACTGTTTAACATCGCAATAAACTCTATTGTTGAAGAAATACCTCCTTTAGTATTCAAGTCCTTATTTGCTGACGACTTGACAATATTTGTCCGATGTAACGACCTCAGAACAGGCGAAACAGTTCTTCAAGAAGTCACTAATAAGCTCAATAAGTGGTCAAAAGAAAATGGATTATCCTTTTCACCCGCAAAAACCAAAGTAATGCACTTCTGCCGTATTCGCCATTGCGCTCATCAATTTAATATTATTTTGGATAACAGAATACTAAATTCTACATCATCCACCTAATATTTAGGTCAGATATTTGACGAAAAATTAAATTGGAGAATGCACATCAACCACTTGAAAACCGAATGTTCACGACGATTAAACCTTCTCAGGAAGCTATCTCACACAACATACGGCGCAGATAAAACATCACCTTTGAGAATATATCTCTCCCTAATAAAATCTAAATGCGATTATGGTTTCCCGGCTTATTCATCAGCTAAGCAATCAGTGTTAACATTGTTAAATCCAATTCATCACTCAGCTCTAAGGTTAGTTTTAGGCGCTATTCGGTCGACACCCATAAACAATCTGTTTTATGAAGCACAAGAATATCCTCCAGACCTACACCAAGCCTATTTACTCCCAAAATTCCACACTCATATTCATACAACTCCTAACCTCCTCATGCCCATAACTTCTCTACCTTCTGTTCTTACTCGACCATACTTAAAATCCACGCTCCAGTATAAAGTCAAATCCATCCTACACAATAAACTATGCACCTCATTAACTAACTTCTACAGCAACATCCTTTTCCCAATACCGCCGGTCTCGTCCCATCCTTTATCCTTCGATACCTCTCTCCTGGAACTATGTTGTCCTATTTCTCAAAGTCGTCTACATTCCTCCTTTGAAAATTTAATAAAGCGTTTCAATCATTACAACATCCTATACACGGACGGTGCCAAAAGAGACAACCAGTGCGGTTGCGGAGTTGTATATTCAAACAATGTCATTCGATTTCCGCTTCCACAAAACTTCAACGTTCTTTCTACAGAGCTGTACGCAATTTCAATTGCCGTCGATGTGGTTATTGAAGAACTAAAAAACAATGCTGTTATCTGCACCGATTCCTTGAGCTCCATTAAAAGTCTCCAAAACAGATCACACCACCAACATCCTTTGGCCAAATCCATCTTAGCCAACGCATCAGAGTTTACCGGAAAAATTATTCTCCTCTGGATTCCAGGGCATAACGGCGTGGGATCAAACGACAGTGCAGATGCAGCCGCAAAAGAAGCGTGTCTAATATCACCTATTCCCGCTATACCAATTCCAACGAAGGACTTCCTTCACACCATACGATCTAAATTATCCGATAGAGCAAACGAAGGATTTTCAAACCTGCAGCAATACAACGTCAACTGGATAAAGTCAACTACATGTCAAAACTCAAACAGGAGAAACGAAGTAGTCCTGTGCCGTGTACGCTCAGGCCACACACTGCTTACTCACAAGCACTTATTTACTGACCAACCGAAATGTACCGCATGCAATATTCCTTTAACTATTCCTCACTTGCTTATTACCTGTCCGTCATATTCCTCCGAACGTACAAGCGCAAACCTTCCAAACTCTCTCCCAAATATTTTACAGCATTCTCCTACATCCGAATCTAGACTCCTTGCCTTCCTTCATTTATCCAGAATCTACCCGTTAATATAAATTCCTCCCGTGCCTCTGGCCTTAGTAGCAGTACACGGCACAGTTATCAACGAAAAAAGAAGAAGAAGAAATTTTTGAAATCGTTACAGGCTTGACGAAAGTTTCTTAATCGGACTTATTAAACATGTTCCAATTTTCTAGATCTTCTTTACTTTCTTTTGTGATATTTTTAAAAAGTTAAATATCAGTTACCATCACCCCGATAGACGATTTTAAATTTAAAAGAAAACTACCTGATAATTATATACTCCTATGACGTCCGAACGAATAAACAACTACCATTTCAGGCGAAAAAAACTCGTACAGAAATTATTGTTTTCTTGACACTTTTGCGAACGAGTTAATTTCTTCGTATAGTTTAAAACTAGAACAAAAACGAATGTTTGAAACTTTTAACTCTCGTAAACGATTAATGAAGTTAATAATAGAGTTCGCCGTTTAAATTTTCAATCGTGTCAGCACGGAAGAAGCCAAAACGTCGAAATGTGGTCATACGTTACATTCGGTTTATTACTATTATTGCTACTATTGCAGTTACGAGTTTTTCATTTTCATGCTGATCATCTGACAAAACGATGGAAAAAAAACCCACATACGTAAAATGATTGATAATATAAATGTGCGATGATCATTGTGTCTCGTTTCGCCTAATTACGTCCGATAATCTTCTAGTATCTGGTTCGTCTGTTGTGTAAATTCGTACCTAAGAAATACGTTCATATAATTGCGCCTATCACGGAATGACTGACGGAATCGCGGTATACCGGACTCGGTATCGATTATCTGTCGACGGATGTTAATGATTTCGTCATGTTTCTCGTCATTTTTTCTCCTTACCGTGTACATTGTTTTCTGTAATGCTTCCCGTATAAAATCGTATGATGAACCGAGTCCGGCTGTCATTATAAAAGATGACCTGATTCCGTTGATAGATTTTTCCAAAGTTCCAGATCACTTGTGTTTATTCCTTCGATATATGTGTATATATATATATATATATATATATATATATATATATATATATATATAATACCTACAGATATATAGATATAGATATATATTATTTTTAACTCGGAACTGGAATTCCATTAATATTCCGCTGGCATCGTTAACCGAAAGTACCCGTCTAACCCCTTTAATATTATGCCGGTAATAATAATATTATTATTATTATTGATAGTGGTTTTTAAGTTTTATTTACAAACAAAGACGTCATCTTGCCCGGTACAATCATTCTTAACCTATTTATTAGCCACCTCTATCTATTAAATACGCTTTTTTGTTATATATATATATATATATATATATATATTTAATTTTATTCGAAAATCAACTTGCGTATTTTACAAAATACCAACTAATTTGTCCAATTTGTTTTTCCTTACGGTTGTTCTTTCGAAACTTTGACTCCTTTTTCGAAAAATGCCTCACCTTTAGTCTTTAGTCTTCGTCCTCATTTGAAATAGTTTCCTGGCTTTTCTATAGTAGTCTCAATCTGATTTTATGAAGGGAGATCGTAACTTACCGACGACAATGCTCGTATCGAAGTAAATAAATTATATCGGAATAACGATACATTTACGTCGGTCCACTACTTCTAAATGAAGTCTGCCCCCAATTTTTTCCATTGGTTCCTGTTTCGTGTCTGAACCAATTATTTTATGTAATCGCTCGTTATTTACACCTAATGAGCTTGTAATACTGAAATCGAACTAAGGGTAATTCGTAAAAAGTTCACTTTCAACTCGATAATTAAATTTATTTTGGTCACATAATCGATGTACATCATTTGGACAAGATAGTAGTGCGCGAGGAAGATGGAACGGGCATATAAAAAAGGTTCGATCGATGACTCGTTGGTATGCAGTAAATATGTCGGTTTCTGCTGATGAATATTTATTTATTTTATTTATTTATTTACAAAACAATACGGCGTACACAACAGCATAACGCCAATTACAGTGTACGCTTTTACAGAATAATTATAAAGTAAAAGTATGAACAAAAATAAAACTGAACCACACTCACACAACACGCTAATTAATATAAATAATATTTAGATTTAAAACAAAAAAATTACTAATACAAACCGAAAAATGATTCCAATGAGGTACGATACCCACATACAAGCACACATCCGAAAAGCACAAAAAAAAAACAGAAATATACCAGTCATACATACTCTCATGTAAACAAACTCTCCATCGGGGCACGCACATATGACCAAAATAAAATAAACTTACTGAAAAGTAACAACTGAAATATAGAGTCTAAAAAAATTTATTATATACAAATTTACTATCGAAATGAATATCTAACTGTGGATGAATATTTAGTACGTTATTATATAGACGTAAGGTGGATAAAAGTGGTGAGTTGTAACCTAGATTTGTACGAGCATGCGATTCATAGAAAATACGATGTGACCTACTATTAACACTGGGAACCATAAATGAAATTGTAGATAATAAATAATTGTCATCTATGCGAGCGTTACAAAGATCATGCAGGAACCTCAACTTACTTATCTTTCTTCTAGCACTCAAGGATTTAATATTTAGGAAATCGCATAAAATATTATAACTTAAAAATGTTGGATAGACACCAGTTTGGCGGTAATAAATATACCTCAAAAACTGAGATTGAACTCCACCATATGAATATATTTAGTGTAGAAAGGATCCCAAACCACAGATGCGTATTCTAATTGCGATCTTACAAGAGTGTTGAATAGTAACAGCGGAGTCCTAGGATCACGAAATACGCATGAATTTCTAATGATAAAACCCATAGTTCTGTAAGCATTTTTGGTAACATTACCAATATGAGTTGCAAATTTAAGCTCGTTGTCAATATAAACCCCCAAATCCCGAACACAGGTTACATTACAAACTGGAACATTACCCATAGAGTAATCAAAGAGACATTTATTTTTTGTACGACAAAATCGAATATAAACACACTTCTTATAATTAAAAGGTAAATAATTATTGTCGCTCCATGTCACCATTCTACACAAATCATCTTGCAACAATTCACAATCACTGACAGTTTTAATTGATCTAAAAATTTTTAAGTCGTCCGCAAATAATAGAAATTTTGAATGTAAGTTAATTCCTATATCATTTATGAAAATATTAAATAATAATGGACCCAAATTAGACCCCTGTGGTACTCCGGAAGTAGGAGTGTATTGTTGGGACTGGTATCCGTTAAATAATACGTAACACACACGCGAAGTTAAATATGATCTAAATAACTGTATGTAATCGTCAGAAAATCC
The DNA here is from genome assembly GCA_032883995.1 of Coronaproctus castanopsis. Classification (NCBI taxonomy): domain Eukaryota; kingdom Metazoa; phylum Arthropoda; class Insecta; order Hemiptera; family Monophlebidae; genus Coronaproctus; species Coronaproctus castanopsis. Next base: position 155,884,304 of record CM065053.1, on the reverse strand, counting down.
GTAATTATGTAACTTAACCAGAAGTAAACTATGGCTGACTTTGTCAAAAGCCTTACTAAAATCCGTATAAATACAATCAACTTGAAGACGCTGCTCCAAACAGTCAGTAATTAATTTTGTATATGTAACAAGATTAGTTGTAGTAAATCTAAACCTTAAGAAACCATGCTGTTCAGGAACAACTCCAGGCAAAAAAAATTTATACAATCTTTCATATAGAATCGACTCTAATATTTTGCTGGGTACACATAGTAGGGAGATAGGACGATAGTTTTCAGTTGCACAACGATCACCAGATTTGAAAATTGGAACAACCTTAGCTGTTTTTAACAATACAGGCCATTTACCTGTTCCAATAATAAGATTGAACAAGTATATAAGTGGCTTTTCAAACTCTACCGAACATAGTTTAAACAATATTGCCGGTAATCCATCAGGCCCAACACTCCACTTAGGTTTCAGAATCTTAATAGATTTTTTATAATCATTTATGTTGATTGGAGCAAGTTTTAAGTGTCTTCCATCTTTAATTAAAGAGGTTTTAAGTGTCATGAAGCTGTCAGTCACATGAACAGATGAAAAATACTCTGCAAAAGCATTTGAAATATTCTTACTAGAACAATGATCTATATTTTTGTATTTTACTACGCTAGGGTGTAGCCGATCATTACGTCTATATTTAACAAAAGCCCAAAAATTGCTAGTGTTTTTTTGAATACCAGCCTCGGTCTTAAGAATATAATCATCATAAGAATTCTTTATTAGCTTTTTAACTTCAGCCCGTAGTTTACTAAACTTAAAATAATCAGTTTCCTTGCGGGTTCTACGATAGGATTTTCTAAACTTAGTTTTCAGTTTTAGTTTACGAACAATTTTTGGGGTAAACCAAGGCGGGTATGTTGACTTTCTAGATGATTTCTTGGTAAGATGCTTCTGAAGTTCATTGTATATTAGACTATAAAAATAAGTAGTTGCATCATCCACATTTCTGATATTATAAAGTTGTTCCCAATCAATCAGGGAAATTTTTTGTTTTAATGTTAAAGGGTTTGCTTTCCTAAAGTTGTAAGGTGCCACGCTTGTACTAAAATCCACTTTATATAAAGAACTACAGCGAACAGTGATATCCAGAGCAGGATGATACTTATCCTCAGGAAGAAGCGGATCAAGTGACCTCTGTACATCAACACTCAAAACGGAAGTAGTAATGATCAAATCTAAAGTTTTTCTCTGCGAATTAAGGACATTATTTACTAAACTGAGATTATTAATTTCAATGAAATTTGAAAGCGAATTAATATTTTTATTAAGATAATCAAGCGGAGTACCAGAATCAGAGATGGATAAGTTGAAATCGCCCATAATCATAATATTAATTGTATTTTTCATATTCAATAATAAATTATGACATTCATAAAAAAATTTGCTATAACAAGAGCAAGATGTACCAGGAGGAACATAAATACAACCGATAAGTGTTTGTACATGCAGACTAACATTCCTGACCTTAATCCAAACTGAATCTATATTTCCAAAACTGGGAAACGCAATTTCTTCTGCAACATATGTGTCCTTAATCGCTAACAAGACTCCGCCTCCCCTCCTACCAACTCTATCCCGACGATAAGCAAAATAACCTTGATTTAAAATTTCATTGTTGTAAACACTTCCAGTTAACCAAGTTTCAGTGAATCCTACAATATCAAAGTTACTTCTACACATTCCTAAATGAAGTTCTTTTAACTTTGTATTTAATCCCCGAACATTTTGGTAATACACTTTAAGTCCCATTATAGTAACTGTTTGAAAATTTGGCGATGAATAATAGAATAAATTAGAACTCCAATAAATAAGAATAGACGAGTTTAAGTAAGAAATTTGACAACTCTAACCTATTACATATAAAAAACGGCGAAGTAAAACCGTTCCTAAAATATATCCACCTTGCATAATCAAAAAACCACCTGAATATGCTAATCCGTAAGGGTAACAAACATTCAAATATATATCGACGAATAAATAAAAATCCACGTAATAATTCTCTTAAGAATAGTTTCAGCAAAACTGCGTATAGCATAAAGAGAGAGTATTAATGAAGTGACTAAATGAACGGTAGAAAGTACATACTTTAAATACACTGACATACAACACAAAAATACGCTTAAAAATGATGATAATAAAATACATGCGCACCAATACATAATAATATATATACATATACATACTACAAATAAACATAAAGTACATTTCATATAAGACGATATAATGCGTAACGCGAGAGTGGGAAATTTTAAATCGTCTTCTCTTCCGAAATTCTAAATGACAATTTATCGTAATCGGCCAGCGTTCTTATCACAATCCTTTGATTAGACGCACTGTCAATGACACAGTTTATTTTACCGTCTTCCGTCCAGACATTTCTACGACCATATTTATTCGATAATTCCCGTACTATGTTCATCCGTTTCTTCGTTAAATGTTCCCGTATTACTATATTTGTATTTTTCAATAATCGTTTATTACTGAATAGTAATTTTCGATATCTATAGCTGACGAACTTTACTACAATTGGTCGAGTATTAATCCCCAGTTTATCTACTTGTCGCTTTCCAATCCTATGCGACCTACAAATAGCTTCGATCGGAACATTTACTGATAATTTTTCTTTAGCCAGTTTCATAATACACTCATCCGTATCTTATTTATCTGTTTCTGGAATTCCGTATATCATCAACGAATTTCGACGGCTATATTGTTCCAATTCTTCTAACTTGTTACTAACTTGAGTATTCATATCTGTTACCTTTCTATTAAGTTCCACGAAGAAATTCGTCAGTGTATTCTTCACCGCCTGCATGATGTTGTTAGTAAGTTCAACTCGAAATTCGTCATTCATTTGGAAGTCAATATTCCCCAACACCTGCTCAACTGTCTGAGTTATATCTTTTAACGGAGACGGGGGTTTATCATCTTTCCTTTTTGTACCAGCGCTCCTTGTTTTTATACCACTACTATTACCGGATGACATACTGAATGGAATTTATTCGTAACGATAATATTATATAAATGAGATGAACGTACCTTTTAAAATATAGTTGTATTATAACGCGCTACACATCAATGTCACTATACCAGAAACACACGTCTTATCATTTTAACAGAACGAATTTTACATTCAGCAAAGAACCGAGAACTGTAGAAGACTGATGTAACATGATGATTCACGTCATGATCAATACAACGACTCATAATATTTCCCCGTAAATAGAAAATAGTTCATTTAAGCGAGTGAAAACGATTAACATTTTAGAATAAATGGATTAACTAATTAGAAACTAGTTCCTGCACGAAAAGAGACAGGATTATTCGTACGAAAATATATCAAATTAGAAAAAAAATTAAAGAAAATTCCTCGAATATTACCTTCTAATGGTATTTTATTATTTTTGCGCGCATACAGACTTTTATCAGTATTGCTATCATGCATTCGGATCATGTTCTCTAATTTGTATTTACGCGTATAATGCGCTTAAGATGTATTGTAAATCATTGGGGAGTTCCTTTAACGTTAAATATCTTTGCAATACATCGCGGTTTATACTTGAAACAGTTCCGCTTGTCTCATTTTTTTACAATACTACATATGTATATATGTGAAATATGAGTACGATATTTCCTGGATTAGATTACGATATGCGTCATATTTATATAAAGTAGAGCTAAGAAACTTCGCGATGTAACGCAATTTGTAGATTAAAGAGAATGGGAAAAAACCGTAATTCTTAACGTACAGAACGATAAGAAACGAATTTATAATTTTATTTTTTGATTAATTTAAAATCGAAAAATATCGTTGATTAGAAAATATAAATAAAGAAATAAATAAATTGCGCAGGTTATTTTTCTGCATTCTACTCTTATCTGTAACACGCCTATCTAAATCTCAACTATTTATTTATAACGGACTATACTACAGTTCTGTTCGCTAGTATATTAAACATTTAACGATAGGTCCTATATAACGCCGTTCAACGGCCAGTTTTTTTATACACAGAAAATTAAAAAAAAAAAAATTTTCTCCGGATAGGAGACAGAATTTATTGAATGGAGACTTGTAGCTACGCAGGGTTCCTTTCTGAGGAGATTTTCAGAACAGCCGTGTCAAAAGTAGATCACCAATCTTCGTTAATTTGAAATAAATTAATAGAAGTTTATTTTAAATTACTTTATAATAAAATAAAACGCATTTCGCGCGATGAATTAAAATTAATACGAATATAATCGTTCTCCTCGTAGCACAAAACAATACATGCGGGGCTATAGAACAAAGCCTCAATGAAACGATCGAGAATCTCGATAAATATTACGTTTCTAACTAAAATTGAATTTAACCAAAACTCAGACATAAATATTTCACCTCCGTAATAGTGGGGCTAAATGCTGATTGCAAATCACATGGACAAATACGAAGCTCAGCCACAACCCTAAGTATTTAAGCGTTACATTAGACAGAGCATTAATATTTAGAAGAAAATTGACGTCGAACTCAACACTGTGATGAGAACAATAACTGCTACTGTGAAGTCCACTCCAGTAGCGTGGTTACCGGTACTAAGTAATATAATGCCTCCGGACATCCGACGAAAAAAAGCTGCTGTAAAAGAATGGACAAAATATAACAGCAACGAAGCCCTCGCGGTACATCTAGATACAAATACTGTACAACGACTCAGATCGAGGAAACCTGCATACAAAAGTTCGGTTCAACTAATCGCTGATAATTTCGACGATACTCATGGAGACATAAATGGTCGGCTGAAAATCCGGATAAACACAAACTCATACAAGATCCTTGTGTTGAACCGCCAAGTTTTAATCTTTCGAGGAAACTGTGGACGAGACTTAGTCGTATCAGAACGGAACATGGAAGATGCGGAAAAATGTTGAATACGTGAGGGATCAGAGACAATGCAGCATGTGATTGCAGAGAAAAGGAACAAACAATCAATCACATTTTACAGAATTGTCCAACGCGAGCATTAATCGGTGGCTGGAAATCGCAAGGCTGACAGAATCAGCGAAAGAATGGATTAAAAATTTTGACATTAATTTATAAAATATTATAATAGTGTTTTTATATATTAATTTATAAGATAATTATGTGGGAACTTCTACTTATACCCGAAAACATACGAATAAATAAATAAATAAATTTAGAAGACATTATGATGCAACATAAATGAAAATAATGACGAGAAATAATAATCATTCAGAAATTAATAAGCACTAAATGGGGATCAAGACGACCACACGTACAGCGAAAATTGGCACTAGCGTTCACCAAGAGAGTACGCGTGTCGAACGAGGTGCGAACATTTTCGAGTCTTTTCATTGTGCTTATTTTTTTCGATTTTCGACTATGTGCTATCCAACTAAAACCGAATTTAACCAAAATTCAGACATGCACCTTCATATCCCTAATAGCGAGGCTAAAAACTGCAAATTAATAACTATTCAATATCATGTACGATATCTTATTCGTCATTAAAGTGTCCGACCACACTTGTATTCTTTATAGAGGATTTCCCCAAAAATTATTTAAAACAAATTAAAAAAAAATAGGAAATGAGAAATAGGGAATGATAAATAGCAAATTAAATATTATGTCTTTACTGTGAACCAAATAAGGTAAAAATAAATTACAATTTTAAAATTTATTGTTTCTGTTTTGTGTCATCTCGCATTGAATGAAGAGCGTTTCGTTTAATAGTCATCATATAGTATAAAATCATATTACTTGGATATGTGTGTTTGTTTTTGGATGTGTAGTATACGAATATACAGCAATAGAAAATATAAAATATATATGATAAGTCATCGTTTACATTGGTATGCTCGTTTTAAATTTAGCACTTCATTTAAAACATGTAAAAAGTTACATAAAACAGAAATAAATTAAAAAAGAAACTGCGGTCTTTTCATATTTGATATATTTAACAGACGCACGAAAAAATAAAATGCCCTGTAGTATAGGAAACAATGAACAATATTACTCGCGTGACGAAAGGATCAGAATGATGAAAGAAACATTATATTTTAAAATCCGCGAAATTATTTTTTATATAACGACTATAATACAAAGTACGGAGAGAAAGAGATAATTATTATTGACGAATAATATATATATATATATATATATATATATATATATATATATATATATATGAAATTAAAATTACCGTTATAAACACCGTTTTTCGTCCAGAGCGCATTATTTGTTAAAATTATTTAATACAAAACAAAATTGTATATCTCACGAAGAGCTACAAAAGTATAAATTGTTGGTATCGTCACTTTGTTTAAAATATCTAATATTATCAAAATCTATCACGATAAATGTCGTTAAGCTACAGTTGTACCGACGAACGGTACAGAATACGTTTAACGAATACCACCTTTGATCCGCGATTGTACGGACTATGTGCACCCATGTACTTATTGTGGTCCTAGATTTGATTTAGAAGGTTCACGGAAAACATCATGGATATGGTCGGTAGATTCAGATAGGAGTTCAGGTAAGGAACGCAGAAGGCTGTACTGGGTTTAAAGTGTTATGATAACATGACAAGATGTTAGTATGTGGGGAAATAAGCAGTTGTGACATTTGGTAAAAGGGACAGAGAGCAGGATCTGTGCTTTAAAGAAAACAGGAATGGGTAAGATTTGAGTGGAATATTCGATATTAGACAGTCAAATTCAATTGCCCGTTAGCCTGGTCCTAAAGTTTCGAAACGATTTAAATTGATTCTAAAAACTGAACTCATCATAAAACCTACTTTTAGGAATTATAAAAACCCCTGCATATATACTATGTTACAAAATGGAAAATTGGAAATAAATGATCAAGAAGAGATTATCACAATCATTGATTAATATATTATCAATAAAAAACAGATTTATGTTAGCTCGTTTTCCAGCTTTTTCAACTGATTTGGTAATCATACTAGTCTATATGCCAGCATCTAGTTACAATGAAATAGAAATAGAGGATGCTTGTGCAGAACTAGAAGATCTGTTTGAAAAAATGTGGACTAAAGATAATGTTATTTTATTAGGTGATTGGAATATACAGTAGCTGGAAGTGTTAGGAGTCAGAAATAACCGCGACGACCTTTTAATTGAATTTTACAGACAAAACCAATTTTTCATTACAAACAGATGGTTAAAGTCGCTTAAACGACGACGTTATACGTGAAGGTTCAAGGAGACTGTGGCAGGTATCAAATTAACTATATTTTAGTCAAACACAAATATAGGAGCCAAGTGAAGAAATCAATGGCTTTCGGCTGAAGCAGATGCGGATTCGGATCATAATCTAGTAATTATGTAAACAAACGTGAAATTAAGGAAATTAACTATTACTCAACCGATAATTCCAAAATGGAATGTTGACAAATTCATAAATGAAACCGCGAGAAGACAATATGAAAAAGTAACGGATGAGAAATTAAAAAAAAAAAACAAAAAAAAAACGGAGAAAATAAATAAAATGATATAGAAATAATATTGAGAAAAATCCGCCAAGAAAACAGCCGCGGATGCAATCGGTAAAAATAAACCTGTAAATGATAAAGTAGATCTTATATAGTAACGACTATTTGTAAAGTCTGAATCGTTTAAAAATGTTTACGTCGCTCGCTATGCCTTGCCAAGGGTGGCAGGTCATCGATTTTCAAAAATTCGTAGCTCGACACCTATCGATCGTAACGAAAAGCGGTTTTCTGTTTCGTATCGGTCATTTTAATATCTACCAAATCGATTCTATAGAAATTTTTCCAAAATCGAAATTTAAATAATTTACCCCTTCAACCCCCTAACCCCCTGAAATTTTTTTTCGAATTTTTCTCGCCGTAAAAACCATCCTTGAACTTCAACGAACATTTCAAAAAAAAAATTGGCGAAATTGGTCCAGGCGTTGAGTTATGCGCTTACAACCTTTAGCGATTCATTTTTATATTATAGATATATATTATAAAGTAATATTTTATTCACGCTCGGTACGAGTTCGCGTCTTGTAGTTTACTACTCGTGTTCGTATTTGTGTTTATTTTATTTTATTCGGTCGTTGCGGAGGCAGGCTTAGGCTTATACAGTTCCTTGTGTGTAACAGAAATTATCGACTACACATATAGTCGATAAATGTCTAAAGCTGGAGCTGCGGGCAGGGGAGAATCGTCCCCTGCCCCCCAAGTAAGCACCGTCGGTCGTGGCGGTGGTAATACACATCGTAATATCAACGTTAAAAACGGTGGTAGTAATAATAATGTTATCCATAGCAATAATGGGAATATGTTCAACAATAGTAGTTTTAATGATACTGATAGTGATAGTAATAATAATAACAATGATAATAGTCGTAATAATAAAATTGATGGTAATAATAGCGTGGGTATTAGTAGTAGTAGTGGTAGTGGTATTAATGGTAATAAGCATAATAATCGATGTAACATTAGAGATAAGAAATCGAATCTTAATATTTCTAACGAGGCTATTGTAACAGATGTCTTTGATTCCATTTCTATTCCCATCTTACATAACAGATTAACAGATTTGGGAATTCCTTTGGGTTTCGCCAATGTTTGCTGCAGGTTGTTTACAAATCGTACACTACTTTTCGTGCATCCTTCCTCTGAACCTATAGTTCGACATGCATATGTTGGACTTCCACAAGGTTCTATACTCAGTCCAGTTCTTTTTAATATATACATTCTTCCGTTATTTCAACTTCAACGAGCATCAAATCTTCATATCTTATCGTACGCTGATGACTTCGTCATATACTGTGATCACCACTGCCATGCTGAGGGTGTCAGTTTACTGAACAATTTTTTATATTGTTTTTCTATGGCTCTAGCTGATTTGGGACTTTCTCTCGCGCTTAATAAATGCTCCTCTGTAGTTTTTTCTTATAAACAACCAAGCCCCGCTATTACAGGATTATCTCACGCTAGCCATACTATTCCTTTCTGTACTTCGCATCGGTATTTAGGTATAATTTTGGATAGAACGCTTAACTGGAATTTACATATACAATATACTTACGCAAAAGCTTTTAAACGCATAGGTCTTATTAAGTCGCTTAGTCATACTATTTGGGGAGGAGATCCATTAACGTTAATTTTACTTTATAAATCCTTTATTCGTTCGGTGTTTGAGTATGGTAGTTTCTTTTATGGTAATGCTTCGTCAAATTCTTTGGATCCTCTAAATAAATTGCAAAATTCTTGCCTCCGTTACTGTTTGGGAGCATTTCTCACTACTCCAATTGCTGCTTTAGAGGTGGAATCTAATACCCCTCCTCTTCACATCCGCAGAAACCTCTTAGCAGACCAGTTTGTTGTAAAAAGTTTCACAACTACATATCAGTCAGCATATAATAACTTCTTATTTATTTATAACAAATGGAGGTTCTCACCATATAAACTTCCTATTCTCTGTAAATCTTCTAAACGATTCTCCAATTATCGCAACTTAATTATTCCTTTGTCACCCTCTCCTTATTTTTCCGATCCATTCTCTATTAATAATATAAAATTAGAAATAAATTTAGAAACCTTTCATAGGTCTAAATATCCTCCTACTGGTTTTAATACTTCTATTTTAAATAATTTACTGACAACTCACTGGATGGGCTTCCTTCCGATTTATACAGATGGTTCCAAGGCTAATAATAAAGTTGGTGCAGCATTCGTAGTTCCTTCTTTAAACATTATTAAGAAATTCGTTTTATTACTTTTTTCTTCGATTTTTACAGCTGAAGCTATGGCAATATACCAAGCGTTAAGATACGTTTATCAACAACGTCCAGCTTCATCAGTTCTTATTCTTACCGATTCGAAAACCTGTTTAACCGCTCTAAAATCTCTCTCATTTAATCCCCGTGCATCGCCTTATTTATATAAAATCCGAATTTTGGTTTCCTCACTGTTAGAATCTGGTATTTCTGTTAGGTTCTCCTGGATTCCTGGACATTCTGGCATATTTGGCAATACTGTTGCTGATGCGGAAGCCAAGTCCGCTTTGAATAGCGGTGTGCTTATTCCTTATACACCTTTAACAGATCTTTTGTGTCTCATTAAATTTGCTCATAAAGAATATTAGAATAATATTGGGTCCAATCCTTATCTAGCTCCATATTACAGATCGATTCAACCTCTAATACCCATAAAATCATGGTTTACTGATATAAAAGTACCAAGTAACATACTTCGATGTTTCATTACTACTTTATGTAGATTACGTTTTGGAAAAAATCGTCTTCCATCGTCCCTATACCGATGCAATCTTATAAATTCTCCTTTTTGCCCTCATCCTTCCGATGACAACAAAATAGCAGATGCGGATCATGTATTTTTTGAATGTTCTTACTACAGCTCTCAACAATCTTTATTATATAATCAAATTATATCTCTCAAAGTACCATTGCCAATAAATATGTCTTACTTACTTACTATTAATCGCATTCATGTATATTTAGCTATTTATAATTACATTACATCAACTAATATTAATGTTTAACATATCCATTTTAATAATTTTATATCAATCTGGGTGAAAAATCCTGTGCCCATTAAAAAAAAAAAAAAAAAAAAAAAAAAAAAAAATTAGCAGTGGCTCAGGTTCTTCCAGTCGCCACTACAATAATGGTAACAGTAGTAGTAATAATAATAATAATAATATCAGTAATTATAATGGTAATAGTAATAGTAATAATAATAGGAATAGGAAAAATAACAAGAATATTGTTGATAGAAGTCAAATTTGGGGTAATCATTATTACTCTAATTTAGCCTTAAACGTTAAGTCAAGATCAGTGTATCCACCAGAAGGGGATGACGCTGTTATCTCATTATCCGAGCCTATAATTAATAATGTATCCTTGTCTTCAAATCCTAAAGTTCCTCAACCTATTGATAACCAAAATAAATCATCTTTCGTTCTAACCCATCCTCCTTCCGATCTCTTGGTGCCCGCACTTTTGTCCACACTACAAAAATTCCAGATTCCTCATTTGGAGAATAAGCTCGAATCAATAATTCAAATGCTTCGTTCTCCTTAGACATGTGTGTAAATATGTGTATAAGTATGTACGTGTATATGTATGCGTGGGTATCTCTGTGTGTATGTGTATGTTTGTGTGATTGTAAATATGTATACGTACGCTTACGTGTATATAATCTTTCTTTCGCTGGTCAGCCATATTTTGCTCCGTTATCTCATAATCTGTATAATAATTTGCATATGCGAAAAGACCTATCCCTTATAACTACGGATGGTCGAGCATACAATTATGCGAATAGACCTATTCCTGTCATCCAGGGACGGTCGAGCATTAAATGAAACTTAATATTTTACAGTGGAACTGTCGCAGTATGAAAAATAACTGTGACAGCCTTGATAGATTAATTGATGAATACGAAGCTGACGTAGTGTTATTATCGGAGACATGGCTTGAACCCATTGAACAATTCGAGTATAAAAATTTTACTACTTATAGAAACGATAGACAGGATGGATATGGTGGCGTGGCAATTTTAGTGCGGGACCACATCACGACCTTTCCTATTCCTTGCAGTTTATCGCAGGATAGCTCGAATTTCATACAATTGATAGGCACCAAGATTAATATAAATTCGTCTTTTTATATTCATATTTATAGTATATATGTTAAACCTTCCTCTCGTCCAAATATTTCTATTTTCTCAGATATTTTTAATTCATTGAAAACTCCATTCATTATCGGTGGCGACTGGAATGCGAATAATGTAGCCTGGGGTAGTTCCACAAATAATTATTTAGGGAACGTGTTATATGAAGCCTTTTTGAATGTTGACTGCTGTATCTTAAACGATGGCAGTCCAACTCATTTTGGTAGGCCCGGAACTGTTGCCAACCCGTTAGATTTGACATTTTGCTCGCCTACATTTGGTCTAATAGCTAGCTGGAAAATTATCCCAGACACTTCAGGGAGTGACTACTGCCCCATATTAATAGAAATAGGTATAAATGAGGTACAGGATAGTTACAGATTTTTTGATCAGTCCTTAGGAAAAAGGTGGAACTATATTCGTACGAATTGGCAATGGTTTTCTGCTCAGCTTCAGAAATGATTTAAATATATGCAATGAGACTGACCCTACGATCCAGTTCCAGTTGTTATATGAAGCTATCAGCGAAGCCCTATCCAAATCGTCACCAACTATAAAGGAGCGTGAATATAAGAAAACAAGGAAAAGTAACTCAAGCCTTTGGTGGTCAGTTTCCTGCCATCGCGCAGCTTGTGATAGAAGGAGAGCTTTTTTACAATATAAGGAAAATAGTTCTGTTGAAAATTATCTGCACTGGAGGAAAATTAATGCTTTAGCTAAGCGGGAATTTAAACTTACAAAAAGGAAGAAGTGGCAACAGTTTTGCATGCAATTCAATCGACAAACATCTATCTCTAAGGTATGGGAATTATCTAAATCGTTCAGGTGTTCTTCTTATAATAAAGTTAGACAGTTGTCAGAGGACAATTTTTATTCATTTGTTGAGTCACTGGCTCCACCTCATGTACCTGAACTAGAAGAAGTTAAAATACCTGAAAGTAGCCCCTCGGATCACTCTTTAGATGCTCCTTTTACTGAAAAGGAGGTAGCTTACATTTTATCAACGAAGGATTCAACATCGCCAGGATACGATGGTGTTTTTTTCGAACTATTAAAAAAGCTGCCGGAAAATTTTTTTACTATCTTCGTTCACATTTTAAATAAAGTTTGGCAAACTAAATCGATTCCAAGTTCTTGGATGATTTTTGTTATCGTCCCTGTGCTTAAGAAAAATGGATCACTTAGACCAATTGCATTAGCCTCTTGTTTTAGAAAAATTTGTGAATCCGTTATAGCTTCGCGTCTCAACTGGTGGTTAGAGCATAATGAAATCCTTCCAACTAATATGTATGGTTTTCGAAATAACACCAGTACATTGGACTGCGTGGGTGATTTAATTGGTAATATATATAACAGTCTTATTAATAAAGAATACAATATTACTGTTTTCCTCGATATAATGAACGCCTTTAACAACGTACATTTGCCCACTTTACAGCAGAAACTGTTGTCCCTAGGCATTCCAGAGCATTGCTGCCATTTCATTAGTAGACTATTTTCGCAACGCACATTTTAATAAGTTCATCGTCCACCAGATACCATCGAGTGATATATAGGGGAATTCCTCAGGGTTCTTCCCTCAGTCCGTTGCTTTTTAATTTATATATTTCAGAACTGGCACACGTGCCTTTGTATTCCAAAACTCTCCTTTATGCCGATGACATTGCGGTATTTAGTTCCAATACATCATTTTCCGACGCCGTATGTAATATTAATATGGATATTGATTTAATTGAACGAGTTCTTTATAAGTTGGGGTTAACTCTAAGTCCCCTGAAAAGTGCGGCAGTGGTTTTACATACAGACATCTCACAGTCAATAACTTCTCTATCACAGCAGAAAATGGAGTTATTCCCTTTTGTAAGTCAATACGGTATTTGGGTATTACGTTGGATACGCGTTTAACATGGAGGCCACATATTGAACATCTTATAAAAACTATTAACCGCGCCGTTAACATTCTACGTAATTTATACAATACTCGTTGGGGTGGTGATCTTTTCATACTGTTGACTCTTTATAAGTCGCTAATTCGTTATAAAATGGAGTATGGTTGTGTTTTTTATGGATCTGCAGCTGAATCATTGTTAAATAAGCTTGATCGTGTGCAAAATGAGTGTGTGAGGCTCTGTATTGGTGCAGTTAGAAGTACTCCGATACCGGCATTGTTGGCAGAGTGTAAGATTCCTCCGTTACAGCTGAGACGGAGTTATTTAGCATTAAAGCTCTTGATCGGTAGAATGTACATAGATCGCTTTCCGCTATACAATTTATTCTACCACATTTATTCCAACTGGTGGTTTTCAAACAGCAAAATGCCTCTGCTGGCTTCGGTTTTACCTAGGTTGGATGAATTTCAGGTGCAGACTATGCGAATTCATATACCCATCCAATTTATGTTACCTTATTCATACAATTTTGCCAATAAAATAACATTTTTCTTTCCAGAGAACTACGTCCATTGGCCTCCCCCACTGATCCGGGCTACATTTAATAATATTATCGCTGAAAATTTTCCTACGCATATCCTTGTTTATACAGATAGATCGAAGTCATCTCAGGGAACTGGTGCAGCAGTTTATATCACTTCTCTTAATATTAGCAGTGCATACAAATTATCTGATCTCTGTTCCTCATTTACAGCTGAGTGTGTGGCAGTATTTCTTTCTTTGTCGTCCTTAATTGATGCGAATCTTCCAGGTAATTATCTCGTTGTTACCGACTCACAGAGTATTTTAAAGGCTATTGAATGCAAAGGGAAGGTGTCAGATTCATTGATTTCAGCCATCTTGTTGAAACTTAATCAGCTGGAAAACCTCAGTATATTTGTGTCATTCTTGTGGGTACCGGGACATCGAGGAGTCCCCGACAATGAAATGGTAGATGCAATAGCTAAAAGGGGTTCTTCTAGTGGTGTTTTATTCTCTTCAGTTTCTTCTCGTGACGTCATTCACTTTACACAGTCTGTTCATAAAAAGCTCTGGGATCAGACATATATGGAGTGCATACAGCGGTCGACTCTTACTGCGTATTATCAGCTGCAGCCGTCTCTCCCTAGGTTCCCATGGTTCTACGTTTTCAAAACATCAAGCGGAGATGAATTGTGCTTATCAGCAGATTGCGGTTTGGGCATTGCTTGTTGCCTGACCGCCTGTTCGTTATGCAGCTTAGAGATAATCCGTATTGTCCTCTACATGCTGGTCGTGTAGTCTGCAACCCTGATCACGTGTTCTTCGAATGTCCTTCATTAACAGCATTACGTTCTGAACTGTATCTCAAATTACTTTACGCATCTCGTGGTGGTCCTCTTTATAATGTAATGTCCCTTCTGCATGTTGAGAATCTAGATTTATTCCCGGACATAGCGACTTTTCTCGAGAAGTTGTCCGAGTTCATAAGAATATGAGTTAGTGATTATTATGGCTCCACGTTGAGTAAGCTGTAAAGGCATCCCCATTAAAAAAAAAAAAAAAAAATTCTGCAAAATAATTTTCTCTCAAAAAATGTAATTATTTTTTAATGAATTACGTATTGGTACACTGAATAAAATTCTGCACGTGTCCTTGAGATTTTTTCTTCTAATTTATAAAACGATCCATTGCGGATAATTCAGGGTTAAATTTAAGCGACCAACTAAAATTCCGTTATTTTGCCTAGTACTGCGAAATTTGTTGGCGTTTCACCACGATAAACCGAATTATATAGCGTGAGGTCATCGTTAATTTTACACTATATAAAATAAACATTCATTGTTAACCTATTATCGTCATCCATAGTAGTTTTAATTTGCTTAGACGTATTCTATCTTAGGCCTCTAATAATTAATTTTCCATGACTGAAAGAAATATTATTACCGTCTTCTGCGAATTAGCGCAAAGTCCTTAATTTGGAGTTATACGCATTGCGTCGTTAGTGTACAGTATATATATGTATATATACATATATATATATATATATATATATATATATATATATATATATATATATATATAAACAATTAATTAGCTACGGTAAAAAAATCGGTTATGCTTAAATACACGTGACCGAAGACAATTTCAAGGCAAAATTGATTAGATAGGTAAAAGCCGTGTGAATTAGCTAAAGGGGGGAAATGATGTAGTAGTAATAGTAGGCTAAAATAATTTCGAGGCGTGATGAAAGGTACGTAATTTCAACATATGGCGCGTAAACTGGAAATGCCTAGATGAAAAAAAGTTAGCTTATATAGACGAATGTTCAGTGTTAAAAATACTGAAATTTAGGTTTTTAATTCATTTAAAAACGTTTACGTTGAGGCGAATTCGAAAATGGAATAAGCGAGAATTTTTTTTCGATAAATTGTGAAAACCCCCAAAAATTCGGAAATTCAGAAAATATAAAGCTATTCGAAATCGGTGAACTACGTTTCATCTTCATTCTTATTTAAACCCACTCCCCAAAAAAGCACACTCTTCGATTGATTAAGTTAAAGTTTAATAATTTGCAACGTGTGCGAATATTTGTACCCTTCTTGTTGGTGCTGGGTGATAAAGGCATTCCAAACAATGAATTTGTTCATTCATTAGTTAAAAACGTGCCATCTAATGGCGTAGTGCTCTTTCTAGTTTCTCACAAGTATATCATTCACTCTGTACAGCTGGAGCATAAGAACTTCCCGCTAATTACTATCAACTTCAACGTCTCCGTCTAAACTTCCGTGATTCTATTTTTTTAAGAAGATTAAGCGCAAAGAAATTTTACTCATCAGTAGATTACGATTTGGGTATCCTTTGTTATCTGATCGTCTTTGAAACTTAGAGAAAGTCCCTTCAATCCCACCCCTTATCTGAACAGGTTATCTCCAATTACGATTAGGGTTTTCTTTTTCGGGATCTAATAATATTTGTAACGAGTTACTAAAGTCACTAATATTAACCGAAATTCTGCTTAATAGATTCTCAATAACAAAATCGGGCGTAAGTTGTGTGAAGATCAGTATGGCTTAAAAAAAGAGTCAAAGGATATAAGGAAAGTATTTTTGGTTTTAAGATTAATAATATATAGAAATATCAACCTGCATAATATATTCCCTTTTTCGACATAGAAAAGTCTTTTAATAGATACAATTTGAATATAAGAAAAAAATATACCGAAAAAAATAAATATCGATAAACGAGATGTATGATTTATAGATGCGTTGTACTCAAATCAAATAACTAAAATAAAGATAAAAAATAGGGTAAAATAATCGATACTGTCATCTGTTCCATTTAATGTATACTTAGAACAAGTGGTGAAACAATTGAAAGAAGAATGAAATACGGGAATTCCAATAGGTGGAAAGAAAATAAACATCCTCATGTTTGCGAACGATATTGCTATACTAGCATAAAATGAACAAGACTAATAGAACGTGCCTTAAATTGAATGAATATAATTTTAAAAAACCCATAACACGAGGATAAACAAAAAGAGAACGTCCGTTATGAGATGCGATAAAAAATAAATAAATAAGAAAATAAACGTAAAAATGGATGGAGTGTTAGATAAAAAAAAACAAAGATATATAGGAAGCGTGGTAAAAAATGAAGATGCCGGCTATAAAAGAAAAAACAGAACCGATGAAATTGGCATTCATGAAAGGACACGAATATAGAAATTAAGTAGTAATTAATTAAAACATTCGTACGGAGCGTTTTACTTTATGTTTTGGAAGGCTTGAACGATAGATAAAAAGACATAAAACCAGTTGGAGGTTTTCGGAACCTGATGTTGGAGGAGAATCTAAAGAATAGAATTTATAGAGAAAATTAGTAACAAACAAGCATTTAGATTAATCCGTGAAAAAGGAAGCTCATTAGGAAAATTGAAGGAAAGATGATATTTCAGGCACAATAAATATAATAATTGAAGGCAAAGAATGACAACACGGTGCATAAGCAACAGAATATAGTAACGTGAAAAAAATGGAGCTATCCACAGAATTCTCACATTTCAAATTAATTGTTCACCAACATTAACAACGGCTGAAGAATAATATGTTGATGGTATTATGTTGTATATTAGAATATTTCAATATCGCAGGAAACATAAAATGCACAAATATCCTACCTTGAAAATCGTACATGCCAGGTTAAAATCCTAAATCAATTCTCCGATATCTACCCTGTATCTGCTGGCGTACCTCAAGGAAGTGTCTTAGGCCCGGTGCTTTACTTAATCTACTTTGCCGATTTTACAGTTGATAATAACGTAATAACAGCTACGTTTGCCGACGATACAGCGTTATTAACTATTGGTAAAGACAATAGCGAAACTTCTAATAAACTACAAAAAACTCTGTTTCATGTTGAAAACTGGCTGAGACGTTGGCGTATCAGGGTAAACGAAAGTAAATGCACGCAGGTTGATTTTATGTTGCGAAATTTTACGTATCAACCGTTAAAAATAAATAGGGTGGTTATTAGCGAGAGAAAAAATGTGTTAAATACTTAGGCGTACACTTGGATCGTAAATTGACATGGCAGAAGCATATTAGGCGAAAAAGAAAACAGGTAGATATAAAATTACACAAATTAAATTGGCTTCCTGGCAGGTACTCCAGTTTGTCACTAGAAAACAAACTTCTAGTTTATAAAATAATTATTTTAATGTTATGGGGTTGTGCAAAAGATACACACGTAAACAGGGTACGACAGTTTCAGAACAAGGACATAAGACTAATCTTAGTACGTATCGAACCATACGTTACATCGAGACTTAAATATCCCATACGTGAAAGACGAAGTCAAACGTGCTGAAAAGTAATATGTAAGTCGTTTGGAAATACACTTAAACATACTGGCGATAAATCTAGTTGACACTAGTCTAGATGTTCGTAGATTAAAACGTAGTCGATCGTTTGATCTAGCCTAATTTGTCAGTGGGTTCCATCGTTGGATGCTAACCCCTAACAAGTTCTTTCGTGTTCCAGTCCAATTGCTGGATGGCTACCTGGCCAGTTGTAATTTTAAAAATTATGAAAAAGAACAAAAATACCACAATAAATGGACATGTATGCGATATTAATAATTAATTCTTAATCGAATTTTATAATATGCAAAAATGAGAGTATACTGGTTATAAAAGTAATTGGGTAAATTTTTATAATTACATTTAATCTATATGTATATTGTATACATATATTCGTATAATTTTTCGTCGTTGTTTTAAGGAAACCTGAGAATTCAAAAATTCAAATCATTACTTATATATAAAAGTTCATTAAAAGTTCTGTTATAAAGATATCGGTCATAAACTTTTAAACCATCACAAGAGTCAGCTAGGATAAATTGTCTCGAGCCCTAAATAAAATCACTTAGGTGAACTGTAGAGTATTTTCAATGTATTTATACAAAATATTTCTAAAATTGAGACTTTTCACGTCAACTAGAAAATAAAAAATTTTGTTAGAATTTAAATTTCACCTACCGTATAGTGGACATCGTGACTGACAGGTTTAAGATAGTCATCGTAATAATGATAACAAAAATTATCATTATTCATAGAGGAGGTTACTTCACCCTCATTTCTTACGTCCACTTCACGTCATGCTTGCCTTACACTGATACATTTCATTTAATTATAGTATACATTTTTATTAGTTATTATAAAATATAGAAACTCTACGAATAGGAATTGTCGGAAGTATTTTATTTTTTAATTTATTTAATTTATTATTATTGCAATGATTATTATTGCGATTTAGTTATTTGTAGAAGTACTTAGCGGAATTCGAGAAATATTTAATATTTTTTTTTTTAGTAAAATATTTTCTTTCATTGTCATATTTTTGTCTCGGGCTTCCCAAGTTTTCGTGGCTGACCTGCACATAATCTTAATCACATACCACGAATCAACTATGTACATAGGCATCTGGCTGATTTAAAAACAAATCACTTCGCATATATTCGATCTTTTCTTTATCAGTGTATTTTCCTGAAGCTTATCCCGTGTTGATATATTGAAAAATCTTTCTTCTCCAATTTTACGAGCGACGTATTTAATTTTTCTTCCTTTTTATATCATCTGTTAATAACGACCTATTTTATTTTATTCGACACCTATCGGTTTGTCATTTTATCTGTCCGCAGAATTCTAAGTGTACACGCTCGTATTTGTTCATAGATTTCCACAGAATATAACAACGCGAACCGAGCGTCACGAATATTCGTTTTGCTATTTCTAACTCAATTCCATTGTTCGAAAACACCTTTTCCAATTTTTCAAACGTCTTTCTGCCCATCCTTATTCTGGAAGTTATTTCTTCTTTATCAAACTTCTATAGCCAAACTTGTTAAATATTTACACCGTTCCATGTTGTGTAATTGTTGTCTTCGTCGTCGGTTTTTTTCACCCTCGCTCTCTCTAGTTTTATATCTACTAAATTCCACGATTTTTGTTTTGTTTATATTTATGTTTATTTTCATGTTATATTTTCAAATTTCTGGATTTATTTATAGTATTTAGCATTTTTGGCATTTGTTTCTTCATTTCAGTTTATATCGGTACTTTATCATTTCTGTAATACTATTTACTTTAATTTCATTTATTTAAAAGAACAATGTTTTTATTTGTAGAGATTTCATAATTTTTTCTGTATATGAAATAAATAAGGTGACAAATTATGAGCGATACATGCATACATATATATATATATATATATATATATATATATATATATATATATATATATATACAAGTCTTTGAAATATTCATTAAAATTGTCCGGGCTCAGTTTTTAGATTATACAACATTTTTACTTAATAATTTGATACATGAATATAAATGAAACACTGACTATGAGGAAAATGGGCTACTAACGTCAAAACAATTATACAGAACGACGAGAAAAAGGTTTATCAAATTCTCCTTCTGTTATTACTATATAGCTAACAAATCTGAAAAATATTTCAAACCGCTTCAAAAGACAAATGGTCTCCAGAATATACATAATTATCATTCGTATTGTTAGTTGTCCAACATCGTGACCAGCTCACTGAAAACGGGCTAGCATAATGCATTAATTATGTTCGTGCGCATATAATTTTAGAGCGTGTTGGATACCATTGCCTTCTTCGTGATAATTAATAGTTACAACATAACGAAAAACTACTCTACAACAGCGTTACATATACAGACCCATATGTATGCATGTTTGATGTATGTTATAGCATTGGTAAGGTATGATTTTATTTAAATAGGAGAATGTAAAAATCTCGTTGCTAAATTAACATAAAATTAATTTAAATTTTTCTAAATATATTTGTACGTCGACAACTATACGATTAAAGAAATAATAATGATAATAATCAAAAATAAAAGCCGGGAAAATTTTTCGTAGAAATTTGTTTATGAGTTTTTTTTTTTTTTAATTTCTAAAACATTATATTACTTAAATTATGTATAAATGGACCTGGATTACGTATGTTTTAATAGATAATTATGTACATATAAAACCATGTGGTCACGGAAGGAACCTCCCCTGACAACAGCATAAAGGACGACTGGGCTAATCCTTCCAACACCGGATGCAAAAAAAATTTACGATGAAAAGGTCCTTTTCAGGACCACCACAACCAGTAACGATGGTCTCAATCAACATAGAAGGAATGTCTACAGAGAAAGAAGAACTGTTAGCTAATTTATGTCACCAACGGAAATGTGATGTAATATGCCTACAAGAAACTCACCGATCTGAAAAAGACTCCCTACCACGAATACACGGTATGCGAAAGATTACTGAAAGTTCATATGGGAAGTATGGAAGTGTTGTTTTTGCCAAACAACATCAAGATTATTTCTGCCGAAACAAGTAACTATAATAACATCGATATTATCACAGTAGAATGCCCCAATATTATTATAACGTCCATATACAAACCAGCTAATGTTAATTTTGATTTGGTGAAACCACCAAATTTTAAAAATCAAAAACTAAATATCGTGATGGGACATTTTAACAGTCACAATGTCACTTGGGGATGTAGTGAAATAGACGCCAATGAACAAAAGGTGGAAGAATGGGCAGAGACGAAGATCAAAAGTTACCAAGATCTTTCAATAGCGGTCGTTGGAAAAAAAAGATATAATCTCGACTTATTTTTCGTCTCAGACTGCCCATAAGTAAACAATGTAAGAAGACAATAGAACCACACACGCAACATAGACCGTCAAACATAGAGGTGAAATCTGCAGTACCGACTATAAAAGTACCTTTCAGAAGAAAATTCAACTTCAAGAAAACTAAGTGGAATATCTTCTCAAGTATGCTAGATAAATTGTCGGCTACAATAACACCAACAATAGCAAACTACTCAGGTTTCGTAGAGGTGGTAAAGACTATATCACGCGCAGGCAATTCGATAGGATGTAGGAAACTATACGTACCGGAATTGACAAAAGACCTCTATGAAAAAATGAATGAATACAGAAAATTCTTCCACAACGATCCATAAGCAGATGAAACCACAAATATGGGCAATGAACTACTTAATGCAATTAGACTGGCTAGACGGGAAAGATGGCACGAACTCGTTGAAAACGTTGATATGAAACATAACAGCAAACAAGCATGGCTCTTAATAGATAAACTCTCAGGCGATGCTGTAAATGTAGGAAAGGCTACGGTTATAGCTGACCAAGTTACCCACCAACTTTTAATGAACGGAAAGTCTAGGACAAAATAAAGCAAAAACATACAAATCAGTTCGACCGTGATCATAACTCAGAGACGGTAAGCTGCATTACCCCCTTTTTGACAGGCGAAGTTGCGGCTGTCATAAAAATGATGAAGTGTGGCAAAGCGGCCGGAATAGACGACTTAAGAACGGAACAGCTAAAAGAAATTAATCCAACTGCTATTGCATGGCTTACGACGTTTTCCAACGATGTCTTGGAAACGAATGTACTACCGAAATTATGGAAAGAAGCACATGTAATCGCATTGTCAATACCGAGGAAAGATTTATCTGACCCTAAAAGCTTTCGACCATATCGTTTCATACATATAAACTGTTTGAGAGGCTAATAATCAGTAGGATTGCTAATACCGTGGGCTGAAAATTAATCAACAAACAAGCAGGTTTTAGACCGGGCCGATCCTGCACTGGTCAAATTCTAAACCTTTTACAGCACATCGAGAATGGATATG
Organism: Coronaproctus castanopsis; assembly: GCA_032883995.1. Classification (NCBI taxonomy): domain Eukaryota; kingdom Metazoa; phylum Arthropoda; class Insecta; order Hemiptera; family Monophlebidae; genus Coronaproctus; species Coronaproctus castanopsis. The sequence continues at coordinate 155,861,426 of CM065053.1, read as the reverse complement.
AAAGCGGTGTCATTACCGGAGTAGTGTTTATAGATCTGACAGCTGCATGTGATATACTGTAAATCATAAATTACTGAAAAATAAAATATATGGATTACTTAAAGACTACTCGGCAACGAGAATTATATCGATAATGCTGGCGTCGCTGGATTGGAAAAATAGCAGATGGAGACGACAGAATAATGGTCTTCAGTGTGCTAGCACCGATGTTATTTAATGCACAAATGACCAACCACTTCCGAAGGAAACAAGACACCTCCTATATGCAGACGACCTGGTTATCATGGCACAGGGAGAAACTTTCAAAGATGTAGAAAAGAAGCTCGCAACTACTCTGCAGATGATGATGGAGCACTATACTGAAAATAATCTGAAACCAAATCCAAAGAAAAAACCTTAGAAACAGAGAAATAAAAAGAACCCTTCAGATAGAGTGGGAAGGAGAAAATTTGGAGAGTGTCTCCACACCTAAGTATCTTGAAGTCACTCTTAATAGAATGTTAACCTGGAAACATCACTGCATGAATGTAAAGCAGATAATCAACTCTAGAAACGTTATTCTGACGAAACTATGCGGAAACACGTGGGATACAAAACCACATACATTGCGCGTATCCGCTCTGGCTCTTTATTTCGCAACGGCGGAGTATGGATGTCCAGCATGGAGCCGTTCAGCACATACTAAGCACGTAGATATCGAGCTTAATGAATCACGCAGGATAATAATAGGATGCTTAAAGCCTACTAACACAGATCAATTATACGAAATGGCTGGAATAACTCCACCAGGCATCCAACGAGATGTCGCAACTAACGTTGAATGAACTCGACAAATGAAAGAAGAAAAACATCCTATGTTTGAAGCCTATCGACTGGCGTTTGAAATCTCGGAAAGGTTTTATGAAATGCACAAAAAAGCTACAAAAAACGCCGACAGAAGAAAGACTGTATAAATGGCAGACGAAGATTAGTGCCGTTGAAAAAAATCTACAAGAGAATCTACCAAATGGAGCAGAACTTTCATTGAAAATGTGGAAAACTCTTAACAGAATCAGAACAAACGTGGGTAGATATAATGCTAACATCCAGAAATGGGGCTACTCGGATGTCACTGATAAATGTGAATGTGGAGAGATACATCACCTTCGGAACTGTTCTGCATGTCCAGAAAGTTCCGATGAGACAGATTTACGGTGAGCAAATGAAAAGGCTCAAAGAGTAGCCGATTACTGGTGTGGGAAAATATGATTACCTCCGACACAGCGAATATAATATAATAACTATATGTGTTTGCAGTCATTCGCAAATATACTTATAAAGGTAACTGTTAGTGTAGCATTAGTCACAGCTACAACCAAATTAACAATTACACGATAACGTGTTCACGTTTATGAGCGTATTATGAAAATAAATAAATAGATAGATATATAAATAATTTATTCCTTACGAAAAGTCCAAGTGTAATAAAAATCTTTCAAGTGTTACGTTCTTGGTGTTTTGTCGCCAATTCGCGGAAATTCTTATTTAAAGTTTCGGCAGTCACGATAAAAAAAGAAAAAAAATATATATATACAAATATATTATATAGAATATATACATATATATGAAAAGTAATAATCGTTTGAAAATACAATGACGTAAAAAGTTTATTGTACGCAGATTGAGAAAAGTTTACACGGTTGAAAAAAATATTTCTGCAACCTTATTCAGTTTAATAGTTTGAAACTATGTTAACCCTTATTCTCTGGTTTTGACTCATGAATAAACGCACATATACATATATACCTATACCTATATATATATATATATATAATACCTGAGCGACCGAATTTTTACTCGTTTTTTTTTTTTTTTTTTTTATATAAAATCGTGTTTTTCCAAAAAATATATTTAGATAAGGAAAACACCCTATATTAAAAACCGTTACATTCATAACTATTTTAATCGTGTAGAATTTCGTTTCATAAATTTCCTTGGTTATAACTAGAACCCGGATTTCTCGGCATTTGCCGAATGATCTTGCTACACGATAAATCAAATCTTATGACAAACGAACACTGCCGAAAATGGAATAAATGCCGAAAATGGAATAAATGCCGAAAATGGAATAAATGCCGAAAACTGAATAAATGCCGAAAACTGAATAAATGCCGAAAATAAGCATTTGTCTATGTTAGTAAATTTTTAACTTTTTTTTTTGGAAAATAATTAAAAATATAAAAAAAAATTATTAAAAAAAAAATGAGGAAACGATAATTTTATATTTTTTTATTACTCTATGTAAAATCGTCTGTCGCCATGTCTGATGCTGCGTTTTTTATGACTTGGTTATCGATGGGGAGTAATCACAATCAACAGTCCATGGATGTTTCTAACCACGTTTCAATCAGGTTCTATTGTTTTTGTTCATTTCATTTTTCCAGTAAATAAGTAGCTATGTGTAATTTTTGTATTAAAAATTATAATTTCAGAAGAAAAGCCTTCTTAAAGAAACAAAGAACTTAACTGCTGATTTAGCATTTGTTAAATCCTATACTTCGTGTTTAGAGGCAGGCATTACTAAGTTGGAGAAGAGAGGAATGTCGCTGTATGAACAGATACAGATTATCAATACGGTTTTAGAAAAGATTAACTGTATTCCTGGTAAAAGGGGAGAAGTGTTACAGGAAAAAATGAATTCTGTGTTATTAAAAAACACTGGATACCAGCAACTACAAAATATTTGTAATTTTTTAGTACACGGTGAGAGGGATTGCTGCAGCTCACTAAGTCCTGGAGACATCAGTGCATATGCTTATACCCCCATTGTGTCTGTAGATGTAGAAAGAACGTTATCTTATCTTAAGAATATTTTATCGGATAAACGGTATTCGTTCACAGAAAATAATTTAGAAAGGCATATTATTGTATCTTATAATTCGACTTTGTTAAAATAATTCCCCCTACATCTACCGATATAAATACCTACTTAATATATTTTCAAAGCTTGTAATTTTATTGTTACATAAAGTATATTTTATTAATGTAAATAGTGTTATAAAAATAATCGCATGCATTGTATACATTGTAATGCTTTTCTTTTTTATTTAATTACTATTACGCAGTTCTTATAGATAAAAATGAGTTTTTTGAAAAATGCCGAATAATACCGAAAAAAATTTTTCACTGCCGGCAAATCCGTGCTCTAGTTATAACCAAAACAATTTTAGTTTTGACAAATATCAGATGGATAATGTTTTTTTTTTTGTTTTTTTTTGTGGAACGAATTTTGGAATCATTCCGTCGGATTTTCTCCCCTTAAATTATTTCAGAGATTAAAAGATATTCCAGAAGATTCGATAGTTTAAATCGAAACGGTATCCGAAATATATGAAGTTTTAACTGTTTACTAACACATATGCGGTAAAATGTAAATTTGTAAGCTTGGAACATTCGAACGGTTAATGCGATCGAGCTGAAATTGTTAATGTACATTTAGACAAGTATCGAGAAAACGACTTCGTGGAAAAAAAAAAATCAAAATTTTCAAAATTTTATGGGCGGGTTGTACTCGGGGCCGTGACCTAAAATTTCAAATTTCGTAATTTTTATATAGGTCATTTTTAATTACTTCATAAATTATATATATGTCAAAAATTTCATCTGAATATTTAAAGCCGTTTCGTATACATAATAATTGCTCGTTTAATAGGTTAAGATATATATATATATATATTTATTTAGCAAACCAGTCTGAGGACTGATGACTACATGATGATGATATATATATATATATATATATATATATATATATATATATATATATATATATATAAAAGAAGATAATACGTGGGGTAACATAGATGGATTGAGTTAAAGAAAAAGACAAATGACATCAAAGAGAATAAGAACATTGCTGGCAAGAGTCAGGAATTGAATGAAATTGTTGACTAGCTACAATAACAGCAGAAGTGTTTTTAATATACATATATATATATATATATATATATATATATATATATATATATATATATATAAATGTTGTCTTCAAATCACGTAGGTCGTTATGATTATAATAAACCAATCTTATCGTAAATGGTTTTCTTTTATTGTCACTTAATCAACCTACTGCACGATGTTAACCCTTTCATGTTCAATGTATACTTTTGGATACCCTATTTTTTAGCTTGACTATCTGACAAACTGTATGCCCAATGTTGTTGTTTTTTAAATAATTTCTTCATCACAGTTTTCCATTGTACACTTTTGGATATGCCATAATTATATGTTTATATATTAAATCGATTAAAAAAAAAAAAAAAAAAAAAACTTCAAAAATATATTAATTTGAACACTTTTGATCTTCTTTAACCTACAAAAGAATTTTATCATTGTGGAGTTCTATGTGTGAGCATGAAAGAGTTAATATATAATTTAGAACTTGGTGTAAATATTATTGTAATTTTTTCTACATCTTCGAGCCGTTCTACGTATATTGTTCCGCACGTTAGAGACTAGTACGCATTCCCAGAAAGTATAAAATTACGATAAATTTAAATTTTCGATACTTTTTCGAATTTAAAAACTATTCGTTTTTCTCGATTGGCTCGATGTAGATCGCGTTAGGAGCGAATGTGGTTAAATAGCGATTTAGTACAACAGATTATACTTCAATTTTTATCATTCGATGCTTTGGGCGACTAACATCTTAATTTCTGGTGTCGACTAAATATTATAAATAGTGTCGAAAAATTTTTCGTTTACCTTTACGAAGATAACTGTTACGACAATGTCCTCTAGAGAAACTGATTCTCTACTTAAGTGTTCATCGAGATTCACCTTGAGAAACAACGCGTATAATTTTGGTTTTTTTTTTTGTTTATTTTTTAAATATAAAACAATAAGACATGTTTGTATCGCGATACGCAGATAAAATTGTTTTATTAGAAAATCCATATGTAAATTTCGAGGAGAATGCGTTTAGTGGATTTAATCGCAATATTCATTAGCGAAAGTATCATTATATTACAAAAGATTTTATTTTTATTAGATTAGCGCGTGTTTTGTTAAAAAATCACTATAATTATGTAAATATTTCATCATTCAGAGAAATCAATTTCACTTCATTGTAAAGAACATTGTTTCAACTCACATACATAATGGTCCATACAGACACACACTTGGAAATATAGCGTGTTAAGTATATAGTTATAACGGATGAAACAAGCATCCTTGTTATTAGTTAGTTACGTAGCAAAAATTGCATTTATACACGTCTGACGATATATCAGATAAAAATAATACGTCGGAATGAAAATAAAGTAAAATCAGTTTTCTATTTTTCTTTCATTTTCTAGTTAAATACCTTGAAAATGCTCAATTATTGCCCGTCATCTCAGTAGGTTGTGGAAATCATGTCGAGTCATTTATGGCCTGGATAATTATTTCCGTATATATATATATATATATATATATATATATATATATATATATATATATATATACCTATATATTCGGCAATATGTATATTAAATTAGCACAACCGCGGTCCAATAATATGTTTATTTATCACGTTAAACAAGGACTATTTTAAATAATTAAATAATTGCAGTGAGTGAAAAATACAGTCAATCCGTTTGATGAATTATAGAACGCTGTGAACGAATCATTTTGAAACTTCTAAATACCGAAAAAGCAATGTTTATCACAGTATGAGTTAGTAAAAGTAACTTTCGGATTATTAAATTTTTAATAGAAATAATAGTGTACTCGTTATAAATTTACGTCGGCCGAATTTGGGTGAATCGAAAAAACATTTCCGGAACACATCGGTATCAACTTTTATACGAATTTAACGTTTATTGTTTAGTTCACAGCTCTTTTTAAAGTGTAAATATTTAATGATGCGTAACATAGTTTACGATTATATATATACATATATATATTTATATTTTTTTATATATATATGAGCATTCATTAATCTCAACATCCAGGAGGTAGAGTTAGGGGAACAATAATTGTTGTCGTTTCTAGGAGCACCGCGTGGAGGTCCCCGGTCTCCACCGTGATCTATTAAATACAGTTAGATTAAAATCTAGAAAATCCCCATGGACAACCCTGGATTAAGCACGATTTGCACTCGATTGCAAAGAACCGTGGACCAACGAATGGAAATTTGTATGTAATTCCTTCACAAACGGAGCCATCTTCGAAAACCTTACAAAGCCAATTTTAGGAATGGAACTCAGACGAAAAGAATCGACTCTTGAATAAAATCAGAACTAGTCATGGTAGATGTGGTAACCTTTTGAAGAAGTGGGGTATTTCTGATTCGGCTAGTTTTGCTGTTGCGGACATCCCCTGCAAATAATAAAACACATCGTCGAAGAATGCAAAATATACTCGAAAAACGGTTTAACATCAACTGCACGGCGAGTGTTTAGACTGGCTTTCCGGTTCAGAGCTCCAACTATAAACCAACATCATACGATACGATACGATATATATATATATATTACTTCATAATCGATTTATTTACTAATGGGTTTTCTTCCTCTGCTTTTACAGTTTACTGTTTCGTAATGTTAAACAAAATGGTAGCAGTGCAACCATTTACGCACCGACACACATTTATATATATAATACAGACCTACTGCATGGGCTACCGGATAAATTAAATTTATTATTAAATAATTTTCATATAAGAAATAAAGGCTATATACATATAATAGAATGATTAGCGGAAGCTGGTGAAGGTTAGAGAAGTGGACCTGATATAGGAAACTCGCAAATTGCAATCTACATATAGACGTTTTTGCCCCTCTTTTCTGTCGCGATATCTGTGTTTCGTCGACTTTAAGCTATATAACATAACCATATTAAAATTAGTATAGATTCATGACATTGATATGTGTGGATACAAAATAGAGTGACGCATCTTTTTGGTAGAAGCTTCATTCTATCGATTGAAATATGTAAATTAATCAACTCCATAGTTGGTGTGCAATTGGTCTATTTAAGATAAATCTGAAATGTTGTGAAAACTTTTATATATATATATGCCGATTATCCGATGTCCGAATTCCAAATTTTCTGGAATAATTGAAGTGAAGAAGTCGGTTTATTGTTTACCATCCGATTTTATTTTCTATTTTCGCGCCAAATTAAAAACAAATTCATTTATACGTTTTGTATCATCTTTAAAAGATCTCGCCAGTAATGTCGATAAATTGAAACTATTAAAGAAAATGTAAAAACGGTCAGAAAGAGATGGACGATGTAAATTTAGAAAAATATTAAAAAAAAAAAACATCCTCGGTGCAATAAAGTTGCATTTAATGAGATCGAAAAATGGGAAACAGAGGACGCACCAAAACTGATGACGAATGATAATAAAATTGTAGACGTTGTTGATGTCTTCCGACATCTGCGTGGTAGAAAAGTCACGAAGGGAGCGAACGAAAAATTTCTTCTAAGGAAATATTTTTAACGTTGTAAACTTGACTGAACTTTATCGAGGCCTAGCTAGACGCAAGGGTTTAAGAAATTTTGATGTTTCCCCAAGCAGAGAAATGCGGCTTTATCGACGGTTCAAAAGGACAAACATAATTTATTAACCAACTCTTTTAAGATTTTTTTTTGCTAAATACTACATACATGCATGTAGCATGAAAGTAATATAACTAAAAAAATATTCGCTATTTATTTTGAGTTTATTATTAATTTCAAGAAATGTCGGCACGTGTTTATTATTATATGATTATTTAGTCATATTTCCATTTTAATTTTCATAAAAAATTAAATGTTTTTACTTATTGCATACATACATATGTTCCTTATTGCACACTATCCTAGTTGTTTTCTGTAAAGAAGAACGGTTCAGATTATGGGATCTTTTAAGGTCCGTCCTACATTTCGTACCGATTAAAATGAATAATCGGTATCCAAGTGTATATATATATATATATATATATATATATATATATATATATATATGTCTGTGTAGGTATAAAAAGAAAGAGAGACCGTATTCCATAAGAAAGGTTGGTATATCTGAATCTGACTATGAAAATAAATACAGATTGAGTATATGGCGCACCCGAACAACCGCGTATATAAGTATTGCGGAGAACGTTCAATAACTGTTCATGATTTTTACGAATTCTCCTAATTATTTTAAAAGTGTGGAATGTTTTGAAAAATAAACAACAAAAAAAGAGTTCAAATCACTAAAAATTTTTTTTAGGAAAAATCATAAAGCTTTTCAGTTGTTAAGTCATTATCAAGTAAATATAAAAGAAGAAAGTATAAAAATATATACAATTTATAAAATCATCAAAATGATAAAATATTTTTTTTTTGGTCGGGTACTATGTACTGCTGCTACGGCCAGAAGAACCTGAAAGTAAGTATAGGATGTTAGATGAGATTGATCATATTAATAGTTCGAAGAAACTGAAGTGCTGCTTCCACAGCAGTTGGATCATCTGATAAAACTGTTTTGAATGAATTACAACTGAAATTTTGGGGACGGTATACGGAGTATTGTGGGTAGTCAAAGAATAATTGTTGGAGTGTTAAGGGCGTCCGGACGCAATGAGCGCACATAGGTGGATTTATTTTATTTAAAATATGACCACGAGTCAGTGCGGTGTGATCAATACGGATACGGGACAGTACTATCTGTAACTTTCTGCTCTGCACAAAACACTTCCAAGGAAGCGGAGATGAGCGAATAGTTCTAAGATGATTTGTTGGGGGAATTGCATTGCACAGATCACAAAGCAATTTATTTGTTATATATTTGATGGAAGCAATTGCATCTGTTTCAGATATAGGGATTAAAGGATAAGGTTGAATTCGAGCTGCCTCTTTAGCTGCTTTATCTAGAATTCATTGAATATAAAACCTGTGTGACTTGGAATTCATATTAGAGTTATTTTTAGAGTAGTATATTGGTATAAGAGATTTAAGGTGTTTATAGCAATAGGATGAAATATGGAAGAATTAAAGTTGAAACACATAATGGAAGAGAATGAATCGGAACATATTAGCAGATCATTGTGGTTTTCAGTGACAGCAGTAGATATAGCAAGGTAGATTGCGTATAATTCAACGGACAATACCGAGTATTGTGGAGGTAAGCTGCAACGAAGAAGATCATCCTCTGAAACTCAAAGTTTAACCTATTCGTCCTCTTGATAATATCGTATTAGTTAATATACACTGTACGTCTTAATGATACTAATTCACATACGTCGTTTACAGTTCAGTAATAATGGTTAAAAGAAAATTAAATGATGGTCCGTACGAATCGAATTTAAGTGAAAGACATTAGAATGGCTTTTAGATAGTACGAACATTTAATAATGAAAATAATATCAAAAATTATATTTGTAGCGGTTACTCGATTATACGTTTGATAATATAATAAAAAGGAGTACTATATTTATTTTAATAATAATAATAACAATATTATTGAAATAATAATAATGTTAATTAACAATGATAATGATCACCATAATTATAATAATATTCGTAGTGGCAACAAAAGTAAAATAATACAATGTTATGAAATATTATTACGTTATAAGGAGTAAGTAATATTACGAACGATTTAAAATAAACGATACCAACGAGTAACAAAATTATATTTTTATTCGTAATTGCACGTAAATACGGCAAAAATCGATTGACCTAAACTGATTATAAAATGTATTACAGTATTTTTCCGAGAATGATAAATAAATATAACCGAAAATATGTTAATTAGCAGGAGGTTGGGTTATTCGTGAATGATTCCGCGGATAGACATGTAATTCAATCTCGTTCTTCATCGTAATCACATTTTATCGATTTAATAAGTTGAAATTTTTCGTTTTTCCACAAAATCTCTGATAAGTAATATTTCTCCTTAATCGGAAAAAATTTATATGCTACGTGCTTTTGTTCGGTATTTTACTTTTTTTGTAAAATAATGATTTTTCGGAAAATATATTTAGATAAGAATCGTACACTATTAAAAACCATTACATACATTACATATATGTAACTATTTTCAACGTTTAAAATTTCGTACCATAAATTTCCGTAGTTATAACCAAAAACATTTTAACAAATATCAGAATGATCACTCTTAATGGTTTTTTTTTTTTTTTGGAAATGAATCTTGGAATTTTTCGATCGGATTTTTTTCCCTTAAAATAATTCTTTCGTAGATTAGAAAATATTTCCGGGAGATCCGATACCTTGAATCGAAACGTTATCCGAGATATAAAATTTTAATTATATTTTTATTAATACATGTGCGATAAAATGCGAATTTCTTAACATTCGAACGATTAATGCAACCGAGCTGAAATTTTTAACGTATATAGGGTGACCCAGAGAAGTTGCTGCAGTGCTCGACTGTCAATTTAACGGTCGAGGGTTCGAAACCAACTCGCGGCATAGAAATTTTGTCACTACGTAATTCTTAATTATCAGGGAGAAGGCAGTAGCACCCCACTCTGTATAACATTATATGGGCGCGCATCTGCGTTGCATATAATTAGTGCCTTGAATGCTAGCTCATTTTGTACGTAAAATGGGAAAAACTTGGTCATGACGATCGACAACGAACAGTACGACGATTGTGATGATGATTCACCTTCTGTCCATTGTCCTACGAAAGAACGTAGCGACACCATGTACGAAATGCGTGTTGCAATTCTCCAACATTCGACATATTGTATCCTGTTAGCGCACTTAATGTGGCCGTTTACCATCTGCCATACCTTGTGTTATTTTTTCGTTCTAGCAAATCTATGTTTCTCGCTTTCCAAAATATCTTACAAAGTTTCTACTAATTCTTGTCAAAATCATGCTATTTACTTTTAATTTCTCTATAATGAACTTATTGGTTTGATGCACTGTCCACGGTACACGAAGAATTTTTCGATATCTTCACCTTGAAGGCATTTTACGTTAGGCATCAGATTTTTGGTGGTTTATATTTCGGATGCGTGTTTATATATATATATATATATATATATATATTCATACAGGAATTGCTTGTTTAAAACTTAATCGTTTAATTTTGATAATCCATTTCAAAATAAAATAAAAAAAGATAATATATTCGTCATTTTATTCGTTACGTTTAAATTTAAATAAAATTTTCCGTATTTGAAGAATTGATTCGGAAGACCTTATATATATATACTTTAAGGAGACTGGCCGATGAGTATAAGTATGTCATTAGGGGCGTAAGAATTAACACAGATGATAATTGACCGCAATAGTTTTTACAGGGTTGCTGTGTGTATATGTTTCTACGGTACTCGTACAAGAATCATAGTTTGTGTATTACTAATGGACATAATTAAAAAAATACTCGCGTAGATGAAAATATAAAATAATATTGTGCGTATAATATTACTTTTTAAACATTACTTCCTGTAGTTTCAAAACTTTTCGAAAAACTTTTACTCAAACGTCTAAAGCCGTTTATTAATCTTCCTGATCATCAATTTGACTTCAGAAATCAGCATTTGACTATAGACCAAGTTCACAGGGTTATATCTGTTATCGGCAAAGCTTTTGAAGAAAGAAAGTACTTTTTACATAATGAAGACATTCATCGTGATCTCCGGATGATGCTTGTCGACGATGTCATCAAAGATTCGCCGAAAAACAATGAAAAGCGGCCTTTTCAACATGCCAATGTGGAAGCAGTTAATTAGACGCCTTAAGCGTATTAAACCACAAGATTTAGTCGTGTAATCGTTATTTATATTTTAGGAGCTTTAACCCATTGGGTTAACGGCTTCACACTCTCACACTCGTTTGTATCATCTAACGAGATACGTACTGTGTTGAGCGATTAACTGGTTACTAAAATAGTTGCTTATTTAACATCGAGTTAAGATTTTAACGAGAAAAAAATATGTAATTCTAGAAAATTCTAAATGTGTTATATAAATATTTTTAGAAAATTGAAACATTCTAGATCAACAAAATGCCATTTGGCATTAAAAGTTTCAATGCAACATAGAGGGCATTATGACCGAAAGGGTTAATCCGCATATATAATATTACCCATTATTTGTTCCTTTCATACGCGCATTCTTTTAAAATGATGTATTTATATATATATATACATGTTATGTGTTATTAATTGACCATGAGTCCCCGAATTCAAATAAAGATACAAACAGATAGTACATTCTTCAAATCAGGCAAGTAGTCTGTATATTTTTTTTTGACAGTAGAGTAATTTTACATAGACGGTTGGTTTGTTGCGTGTTCCGTCATTTTTGTAGTAAAGAGAAATATTTGTCTTTTTCCCAGTAACTTTTTGAATTACGTTTGGCGATTGGCAACAAATGGTTTCAGCGAGCTCTATTCATCGGTTGAAACTGAATGATGAAACAACTGTCGATACGAGAAAAATGTAGTCTTCGTGTCTTATAGTTCGTACCGGACTGTTCGTCAAAATTGTATATAGCAAATAACCGAATTAAAAAATGATATTATTTAACGATTGTCAATTAATTAAAAGGCAACATCGGAGAATGTAAATTGATAAAGCTTATTTAATTTCAATACCGTTACTTAACCGTATAAGATAAACGAGTGTTTATTGTTTTCGTGATATCGATATCGTCTAGATAGTAATTGTTACTTCTAACTTGTACGAACTAAATTACTTACTATAAATCTAACAACGATGTGTACGCTTTATTATTATTACTACTACTACTATTATCAGAAGCTTAATTATCTTTGTCATATTTCTTACTCCCGTTAAGAATTTTAATTATCCTTGTATGATTCTGATTCCCATTGAGGGTCTTGAACCTTCTTTTTTGATATTCGATCACAGTTCTGTACTATAAATAATTAAGTTGATATCTAAATACAAGCCCCATAGAATATGTTCAACACTTTCCATATAAGTTTTACTCCGTCTACAACAAAATTATATGCGGAAATTAATATTAAGAATTAGATAATGATGAAAACTTTATACGCCGCGTGTTGGTTTCGAACATCCGATCGTCGAGTTGATAGTCAAGCACTCTAGCAACTACGCCACCGCGACATATATATATATGTATACGTAAAATCAAGAACAACATAAATTTGTCAGAAAATGTTCTAAAAAAAATACGTTAGGAATGAATTATTTGTCTTAAAAAACTAATGATACATCGTTTCAATCTAATACTTTCCGTGCATCGACAGCAATTTCGAAATGAAAAAAAGGCGTGTTTAATAATAAACTTTAAAACTAATGACTAGGATTTCGGTGTAAATGTTCTTTTTTTAAAAGTGTAACCTTGGTTTCATTCAGAAAATAAATAAAACATATAAAACACCTTCACAAAAAACATTTCTGCGACGAATTATGAAAATTAAACAGGACGATCTTATATCAGGTTTGTCGACGTAACGGATGTAAACCCACAGAACAATTGTTAGCCGTGACGCAATTACACTGGATAAGTATGGAAAACAGCGGGCTTCCGAAAAGAATACTATGTGAAGAATTGGATCCAAACGCAAGCCGAACTACCCAACAGATATAAAGATCAGATACGCGAACTCATAAAGTTACTGCAATTACAAAATAACTGGACGGCAAAGAATGGACTACATATTTGCGTCGAAAACACCAAAAATATAGTCGAAAATACGAGAATTTCTCATCTAAAAAGACCCCTAGCCATTTAAACTACTCATCTAGTTATTGGTCGTTAAATGAGTTAATTAACTCACTGCGAAAGTAAAGAAGCGAAAAGAGCAATGACAAGTCACATCGTATTGACTCATTTAAAATGCGTTATTTAGCAGATCCTCTATTAAACTTCGGGTTGATGAGCATCGCGCTTATATTGCGTTCTCTATCAACTTTCGAGTTGATAAAACTTTTAATTTTTTAAGTTGTGTACACACACGCGTACATACATTATATATATATGTATGTATAATATACGCATACATATAATATGTTTTTCTTTTTTTTTTTTGCACTCCGATTTGATCCGTGGATAAATCTATTACATAGTTATTATCGCTACGTTTCTTCTGCTATAGTGGTTATTGTATGCAAACACTGCTTTAAGTAACTTATGATCTAATAAACAACTTATAATTTGCAACATTTGATAACAACGCGAAGTGTATTATGAGTGGTAAGTAATACATTCACTAATCATTAAAGTCTTACGCTGCTATGTATTTACATTTATGTAGTATGAGAACATTGTATATGAATACTAGTACTTTATATATATGCGTGTGTATGTGTGCGCGCGCACTTAAACCATATTAATCAGATAATGATAATAATTATGTTACGGTACTATTCCAATTAAGTAGAAAAAAAAGAGTAATGAGTACGTTAATCGTTAGTGTTTAATATATTAATTAATAATTTTTAAAGTGACGTACGCAAATCGGTTAACGATCGAACCTCAGAATGTTAAAACGATAAACGCCGACTGCGTATGCAATCTCGTAAAACGCCAATTCTCGCGAAAAAAATCGACCTCATTGCTATATATATATATATATATATATATATATATATCGTTACATTTTATTAAGAGTTTTACTCTTACATAGTAAACATTCATCCACAGCTAGATATTCATTTTGATAGTAAATTTATATATAATAAAATTTTTTAAATATTATTCTTTTCAATATATTTATCATTTTTTATTTCAGTTCTTACTTTTTAGTAAATTTGTTTTATATGATAAAACGGATCTTGATCAATAAAAAGTTCTGTCTATTGCATTGTGAATTCGTACGATGCCATAATGAGCGACTTGAGTAACAGTTTCTTTGCATGGGAATATATGCACACGATTTATATTCAGTCATGTTTTTTGCATTTGCGAGTCAGTATGTGTTAATGCGTGTACCTCGATGTACGTGGGAATACCGGTGTATGATTGGTATTTCTATTTTTTGTCGCGTTTGGATATGCGCTTGTGTATAGGCACTATATTTTATTAGAAACATTATTTTTGGCTAGAATTAATAATTTATTTTTCCATTTTTTAATATGGTTTATGTTAACTAGCGTGTTGCGTTAGTGTGGTCTAGTTTTATTTTTGTTTAAACTTTTGTTAATATAAATAATCTGTAGGTGCATACACTGTAATTGGCATTTTGCTGTTGTAAATATATACACACACACACATATATATATATATATATATAATATAAAATATATATATATAATATATATATATATATAATATAATATTATATATATATATATATATATATATATATATATATATATATATATATATATATTATTTCATCCACAATTCAGCTCTTCGTCTAGCTACTGGAGCATTTCGGAATTCCCAATCCACAGTCTGTACTCGGAGTTATGAGAATGGCTTCTCGATATCCGTAGGCAGTTCCTCTAAGCTAATTTTATAATACAGTTAGAAGCTTTTGTGTAATTCCTTCATAAATTACTTTCATCTGCTATCTCATCCTCTCCGAGATCACCTCGACTGGTTACAACCATATCTTATTAGAAATAAACATTCTAAACCGGCAGATATTAAAACATTCAATGGCTGTGCTGCCGCAGTGGATGAAAAGTCCAATGAAGCTATCTCTCAATCGTCAGTTTGAAAAAAGAGTACCTACCAACGACGGATATCAGTAAAAAAATTTCTACGTCTCACCCATCCACATTCAATGGATTCGTTGGCTGCTCACAATGTCATTATACGATACTCGCTTCCACAGTTTTTTTCTGTTCTTTCCGCCGAACTTTATGCGATTTACCTCGCTTTGGACTTCATAATAAGCTATAATATCCAACAGCCATCGGTTGTATGTTGTGACTCTTTCTCAGCTCTCAACTCCATATGCTATGTATTCGGCAACGATCAGCATCCTATAACCAAAGAAGTGACACGGCTGTTATTATTCGAACAGAACCAATTAGTCGCGTTCCTGTGGATTCCAGCTCATGCTGGTACTCTAGAGAATGAACTGGTAGACAGAACCGCAGCAACGGAGGCTGTTACATTGTTGGCGATCCTTACTACGTAATTATATCAAATCAAGATTTTTACTTCGTGCCAACAAAAATGACAGTCGACCTCCTCATTAAATAAGCTTCGCCAAATCAAGAATTCCGTTTTACTTTGAAAGACTTCGCGTCTAAACCGCAGAAATGACGTGATCTTCAGCAGATTGCGTTTGGGTCATACAAGACTCACCCATTCGTCCCGGATCAACAGAACTCCGGCTTCTCAGTGTACACCGTGCAATATCACGCTTTCCGTCTCCCAAATCTTCATTGACTGCTCTTTGAACTCCTCACTCAGATTGTCTTTTAACCTTACCTGCTCACTATCTCTTCTTTTCAAAGATGAATACTCCTCTTTAACTAACCTAATCAAGTTCTTACTGCCTCGTGTCTCTAGCCTCAGTTTGTTGATGTGTGGAAATTTCTATCTCTGTTCATGAGGCTTCAATTTAACGTCTCCGAAATCGAAGGTTGAATATAATACAAATTCCGTATTGAAATTGATGATGATGTTATTGCATAGAAATAATTTATATTTAAAAAAAAAATGTTATAAATGATTGGAAACTTTCGTGGTGATGATTATAACCACGACAAATTTTTTCACTCTGGTAACGTGAGATACTTGCAATATCAAACTGAACTAATCTGAACTTTAGGTTAACAGATTGTGTACGTTTTTAAGTATATTTTATAGTGGCTACCATCTCATGTTCAGCTTTTATATGATGTGAATCACCGAATACATTATGTTAAATTCACACGTGAGAATAAATATTTCATTCGTTAAGTTCGTGTATTTTTTCTCTGTCCCTCTATCTGTCTTTTTTTATCTCTCTCTCTCTCTCCCCATGCACTAACGTATAGATTTATGATATTCTTTCGAAGCAAATGTTCTCTGTATGTTTACAATCTACAAATAAAACCATCATTTTTACACGTTCGCTACTCGTCGATAAATACCGCGAATTCGGTTACAAGAGCGGAACAACGTATTTATAGAAAGCGTATTGACGTTTTTATTATTAAATTTATTTTCGGTCCGATTATTAATAATATTTAGATATTTCAGTGCAGAACTATCAAGGGAGGGGTTGATCGGTGTATCGTTACTCGCAACTCGGATTTAATCTAAAAAGCGATACAAATAACATTCGTTCATCGGAGAAAAATGACGGATTATTCGAAGCGATTAATTCGTCCCGCTCGAAATATTAAATAATAATATTAAATAATAATAATATTAAATAATAATGATAATATTAAATAATAAAAATAACGCGACGATATTTAATTCACATTTATCTTTATTTATTCATTTAAATGTACAACGCCCGAAACGAATTACTGTGTAGCGATTATAACGACGGATTGACGAATTTATATTATATACTAGCAGACCCGGTAAACGTTGTCTTATCAGAACGTTGTGTTGTTTACAATTAGCAGATTAAGAAATTAAATAATAGCGAACAAAGGAAATCTTAAATCATACGAAAATGTGTATTGATAAATAAATCCAAACATACATACATTCATATAACGCGAATGATAGTAGACAGACACAAATTAACATAACATTTTCAATTTCATTTATTAATAAATTACCTTTAATTATAATAAAACATAGTTAAAGTTTAAGATCATCCGCCCAAAACTCCCCAATGATAACCTATATATATATAAAATTATCGCAGCTACCAAACGGTAACATAGTCGTTTGTAATGGTGAAGCATACAACACGCGTGGTA